>CM056844.1:1362500-1962500 GCA_029853015.1 Chelidonichthys spinosus | reverse complement strand
CCACCCTGATGTCCACCTGGCTCACGCTGTCCACAGACCTGCTCCCCACCGAGACCTACGAGCTGGGTCTGTGGGAGACCTGCGTGGTGCAGGACCTTGGGGCCCTGGAGTGCCGGCCTTACAACAGCCTGCTGGGTCTGCCGCCGGACATCAAGCTGGCCCGGATCCTGATGTGCGTGACCTTGGCGGCCGGCCTGCTCGGCCTCCTGCTTGCCATCCCCGGCCTGCAGCTGGTCAACGGCTGCCAGGACGGGCCGGACCGCCGCCACCCCCGCAAGAGGGCCCTGAAGATGGCGGCAGCGGCGCTGTGCCTGGCAGCCGGGGTCCTGGGCCTGGTCCCGGTGTCCTACATCGCCCACCTCACGGTGGTGAGGTTCTTCGACGAGGCAGTGCCGGAGCTGGTGCCGCGCTGGGAGTTCGGCGACGCGCTGTTCTGCGGCTGGACGGCGGCGGTTCTTCACCTGGTGGCGGGAACGCTGCTGCTCACTTCCTGTCTACGTCTGCAGGCGGACGGCCGTCACACGCCGGCCCTCATCCCTCTGGGGAGGGTGCAGCCGGGACGGCCCCCCATCAGGACCAGGTCTGAGTACGTCTGAGACAAGTTCATTCCAATAAAACAGATTTCAAATGCAATATTTTCAGATGCAGATCAAAGATGTCTCTGAGTTTATTTAATCTTTACGATGATTCTAAACAAAGTTTGGTGGGTCTGAACTCCGTGGATGAAATTACATCAATATAAAATATTGCCGAGTCTCCGTTTCAATCATTGAAGGTCATTATTTCTCACCAAAGAGACAAAAAACGTTGCTGCTGTTTCCCTTTTCTTGGTTCTGTTTGTGCAATAAAACCTTCAGAATTTTACAAAATAAAAGTCCGTCCGGATGTTTGAATGTCGTCTTCCATGTAAAACAAGTTTTTTTTGTGTAGAAATATAATTTCATGAGTTTAAGTTGGAGACTAAAATGTGTTTTGTTCTTTTTAAAGCTGTTTAAAATCACTTCCTGTTCAATCAGACAGTATTGATCACTGATTATTGTGATGCTTTAATCCGGTTTCAGCTCTGATTGTAAATAAAGAAGCTACAGAATGAAAGTAAACGTTGTTGTGATTATTTGCTCCGTTTAATCGGATGTTAAACGGAGATAAATCCCGCTGTGTTTCTCCTCTGAACGGCTCCGTCTCATTGGCTCCTCCTCGCCGCTCCGCCGCCTGCAGCCGACCAATGAGAGCCGCCTTTGTTCTGCTCTCAACAATACGCTCATTATCTCGCTAATCAGCAGCTGGATCAACATCAGTCGGCCACGGCGACCGCGTCACGTGACTTCCCCAGAGCGTCGCTGTGGCAACCCGGCCAGAGAGAATAATGTTTATTTTTAAAGTGAGTTCAACTGTTTTAGCAGGACCGTCCCGCTCCGGGTGGCGGTCCCCACACCGCCACATAGACCCATCAGAGTCACACACCCACCACACCAGGACCAGCAGGGACCAGCAGGATCTGCGTCCACCAGCTTCTCTTTAATGAGCCTCTTCCTCTCCGGGACAATGGAGCAGAACCGGCTTTGCTCGCCGCCACATTGTTCGCCGGCGGCTCTCATCACGGAGCCAAACCGGGGGAAGGCTGCCACCCTCGGCTCGCCACGCCAACGCAGACAGGAAGTCCCACGGGGACCCTGATAGAGCATCAGCTCTCTACAGCTGAGAACTGGCTTTGTGATGCAGATAAATGACTTATAATCATGGATTAATGATTGGTTTCCAGAAGTATTCAGGTCCTTCACTGCAGTAAAATCACTAAAACCACACTGTGATGGTACGTGTGTATGTGTGTGTGTGTGTGTGTGTGTGTGACATTGTTCCCAGTATTGTAACAGTCGGAAACAAAAGAGCCTGTTTTCATCTGAGTCCAACAGCAGCAGAAGACAGGAAGTCATTGAGGGGCTCAGATGGGAGCGATAGTGCGTGTGTGTGTGTGTGTGTGTGTTGTGTTTTGGATGTACAGACACTTAACAGTCGAGAACAAAGATACGTCTCCATGAACATCAGCTCCATCACACCTCAGTCTGTAGAGCCTGGACCTCGTCCTGGACCACAGTCTGGACCAGATCCTGGACTACCTCCTGGTGTAAACTGTAATTAAAGGTTAGAAAACATGGGTCAGTGCTCAGAAGAGAAACGGTGATATAGTGCAGAACCAGCAGGGGGCAGTATCACACTGGACCAACACAGGACTTCTGGGTATTTAAGTACTAAACAACTATTATTATTGTCTTATGTTTAAATGTGACAACAAGATTGCTATTAATGATTGGACTCTTTTATTCATTATTTAAATTGTATTTATCTTTTAATTAATTGCATCTTTATGCATTTATGAATTGTCTAAAACGTGGATGTTCTGTTTGTTAATGAATGTTGTGAAGCAGCTGGTTTATTTAAATCTTTTTTTATTCTATTATATTTTAATAATTAGGTTTGGACTTTGTTGTTAATGTCGAATGACTTTTCTTTGTGGTTTTGAAATGATTTTGTTTGAGGCCAGAGTGATCCTTCGCTCAGCTCAAAGGACCCTTCAAGTCCTTCATGTGGACCGTCAGAGTCCCGTTTCCCTCCCCACGTTGGTCTAAACCAGGACCAGGAGAAACCTTTAGAGACCTGAATGAACACTTATCGTTGTTTATGTCTCATTATCCGTTAAATGTGTGTGTTTAACCAGTTAAACTGAAAGAAGACCACGTTCTACTAAAGAAGAACAGTAAGAATAAAGGGCTCATTAATACGATGTCGTGTGTAAATACTGGAATAAGTCACATTAAGAGACGCAGACACACACACACACACACACACACTTCCTGTCTAATTAGCCAGTTTAACCTTCATTGTTGCCAATTAGAGCCGGGGGGGGCCGAGGTGTGTGTGTGTGTGTGTGTGTCTGAGAAACGAGCTGCCATGCCAAGCGGTTGACCCACTTCCCAAAGGTGGTCCCAGAGGACCCCCCCCCCTCCCCCGTGAGGTCACATGATCGTCTCTGCATGTCTCGGTCTCTTTATTTACCTGCTGACCTCAAACACATGTTTCATTTTATTACTTTTACTTATTAAATCAGTGAAGAAGAGTTTGTTTGGAACGAGACCTGAAGTGAACTTTGAACTGTGACTCAAGAAGAATTACTATTAATTATTGACTTTCTAAATTTAGTTCTATTCTTATAATAATATTATTTATTTTGGTGGACCAAATAAATAATAATTAATTACAATTATATTTATATAAACACACACGCTTATGATAATGAAATAAATAAATTATTATTACAGCAAATTAATAACTACAAATGAAATGAAATAAACAGATTATCAGGTAAAATACATAAATTAATACAACTAAAATTCCAGAAACATCTAATCAAATTTAGAGAAATAAAAAGACGCCTCATCTTCATCATTTAAATATCTATAATATTTTATATAGATATTTATAGTCTAATTTATATGAAGACCTTTAAATACAGATTATATTTTAGATATGAAATATATAATAATATGAGGAGGCTGTGGAAATAAACCACCAGAGAATCTTGTCGTTTTTTAACTCACGGTGCTTCGTCTTCGTCCAGGTCCAGGTCCAGGTCCAGGTGGACTCGCTGAGCGGAAGGAAACGCCGTCACCTTCTTCTTCTGCTCCTAGTCCTCCTCGCTGCTAATCAAATCATTCGCCTTCCCCTCGCTCGCCCCAAGGAGAGGAGGAGGAGGAGAGGGAGGCCCCCCGAGCAGGAAGACGCTCCAGTTGTAGTCCCAACGGACACACACACACACACACACACACACACAAACATAAATAAAAATCAGAGCAGTGTATTGATCCCTGAAGGGAAACTTCACTCCGGATAACCAGGACTGCCAGTTAGCTTAGCTTAGCATAAAGGGCCTGGACCAGTGAGACCTGGAGCCTCACTAAGATTAACATCTTATTATTATTATTATTAATATTAGTGAAGCTCAGAACGAGACTCTATGGAGGAGCAAACATGACAAAATAACATCGTAAACTTTTTGTATTTTTGTGTCGGTATCTATTTATCGGTTAAATATTGTTCGTAATGTTGTGTTATTTACATTTTATATATAAATAAGTAGCAGACTAGATATACATGAGTACTAACGTGGTACTCTGTGGATCTGCATGAGGATCTGGATTATACATTCAGTCTGTCTCTTCGGCTCTGGTTCAGGTCCAGACCTGTGGGGGTTTTCCTCCTGCAGAGACTAAACTGTCCCACGCTTTCACGTCACGTTGAATGCACCGCGGCGACCTCATCAGCAGCGAGTTCCTCCACGAGCTCAGGGACACTACACTACCCACAATGCACCGCTAACTGAATGATCAGTGATCAACAGATATTCCCCTTCTTGTGTGTGCAGCGTGAGGCGTGTTGCGTCTGTGGCGGTCTGAGGTCTACAGAGCTATGTGAGGGTGACCCGGGCTTCTGGTTTTCCTTCGGAGGTCGTAAACCACCTCTGGACCCGGGTCTGTGATTATGCCCCCCGACGGCCCCGCTGGAGCTGTGACCTTCGTCACCGGCAGCCAATCAGCCGGCCCTCGGCGGCGCTGTAATTGAAGGGGGGGCAACAGCTGCCTTTTTAACGGGCGGCGTCACCTGGTTTCAGCAGGACGGAGGACCGGTTCCACCTGGACCTGGGGGGACCGGTAAAACCAGTGAGGCCAGGGACCCAGGTTGTCCACCAGTAGCCCACAATCTCTGGGATCTCTACGTGGATCGGTTGTCAGAGACCAGGACCCTGAGCCCCCAGCAGCACATTCACCAGGATGGTAAACCAGCTGACCAGAATGAAGATTCACTGTTTAACATTCCAAACAACACCGCCAGGGTTCTACTGGGAGGAGGGACCGGTTCTAAGGAGAACCAGGAGACACGAAATGTTCTTCCTGGTATCACAGACCAGGTGCATTGTGGGCCACAGGAAGCTAGCAGACACAGGAATCGTGGATGACAGCTTCAGCCGAGAGCGAGAGATGAAAACATCGTGTACATCACGATCTCTCGCCTCCCCCTGCTGGTCCCCTGGTGACACTACACCACATACAACCTCCACCCAGACTTGATCCGCAGCGGGTTCAAAGCAACGGGACGTCTGTGGGATCAATAACGGGAGTGATGCGGTCCAGATGTGGAGCCGTGCAGAAGTTTGTTAAAGATCCACATCTGTCCCGTTAATCACTCGTCAGCGTAATTAGCGAATGATTAGCAAATGATCTGGAATTGCTCAAAAATCTGACTTATTAGCATAACATTAATTGCTTTGTTTCACAAAGGCCAGCTGGCTAATTGTTCTCCATTCGCCCCGAAACGCTAATTGATCCAGACTGGAGGTGTGTGTGTGTGTGTGTGTGTGTGTGTCAACCTGCTGTTAAAGGACCAAACTGTCAAAATAAAATAACCAGAAACCGTGACTCAGGCGGAGTTTCCTGGATTATTCTGGTAATTATTCTGGTAGATTATACTCTGTGACATCATCGACAGTCTCCGAAATTTAGATTCTTATTTATTTTCACTTATTAATTTATTAAATATGGATTCTGTTTTAATTTTACATAAATTTGTTATTTTATGCACCATATATATATATATATGGTGCATAAAGTATTTATGTAAATTGTAATTTATTTAAGTATACTTATTTATGGATTCCAAAAATAAGTATACTAATATTTTGTGTATTGATGCTGATTTTTGTCCTGTGATGATGAAATGATTAAACATGGCGTGGAGTCGTGGGTTTCCAGTGTAAACAGCTGTTTGTGTTCACTGTCATCATCTCCGGCCTTGACCCCGCCCCCCCACACTCATCATGTGGACCAATCGCCTGGCCGACCTTGCAGAACGCCCCCCCCCCCCCCTGTGGCCGTTAAGCGTCCCGCCCCCCTGTCACTCATCAGGTGACACCCCACGGACGGAGGGTTGTCGTGGCTTTGACCCCTGACCTCTGCACACGCGTTGCTCTCATCCGGACTAAGTCGATTTGTTGGGGACTATTTTCAGCGGCGGAGGTTTGGGGGGTCAGGTGACCAAAAACCCAACCAGGCTTGACTTGAGTTCAGTCTGTTGGTCGACGTTTAATCATCTGAACGTCTGGAGGTGGACCTGACGGATGAGGTCTGGTTCAGAAGGACCCGGATCCCTGAAGACTAGAACGCTAGAACTGACACGAGCCAGGTTTCTCGATCCATCCTGCTTTGATGGGCTCCAGAAGCCGAGGCAGCGATCCAGAGGAGGCCGCCGCCGCCGTGCCGGATGATGAATGATGTTTCCAGGGTTTTTTTCACGCGGCGGAGCAGGAATTCATGTCCGACCTTAATGGCACTCGTTTTCTGCCTTGTTCACTCCATTAGCGGCGAGCGGGGAGCCCCGAGTGGCGGGCCCCGCCGCTAATTACGGCGTGAGGGATGATTGGCGAGGGCTCATTAGCGGCGGCGTGTGGGCCGGAGCATACTGTCTCTCTCCCCGGTTAATGATGTTGGATCCGCGGCGAGGGGAGAGACCGCCGCTCGCCGCTCCATCAAAACGTCCGCAGGTTAACGCCGCTGTTGACTTCTCTCTCCGCCTCGTCTCGTTTCCTGTCTGAGGCGAAGCTCGTTAGACCTCGTTAGACCTCGTTAACAGCAGATCATTGGCCCAAACCAGTCGGCGTCGACGGCGTCCGAGTTACTGACGTGGAGCGACTCAAAGCCACAAACTCCTTCAATAAACTCCCAGTCAGTGGTGGTAGTTTAGCATAAAGACCAGTCACATGATCAGCCAGCACGGGGTTAGCCTAGCCTCCCTCCTTCCTTCCCACCAAACCTCCTTCCCTACCTTCCTCCCTACCTCCTTCTCCTCCATTCCTCCTTACTTCCTCCCTACCTCCTTACTTCCTCCCTCCATCTTTCCGTCCCTTGCCCCCCCCCCCCCCCCGACAGCGGCCTCATTACGGCCTCTTACCCGACACGATGGAGCAGAACTAAACGCCGCCTGATGCTCGCCAGCGATCTGTCACGGCTCCATCAGAGAAGCAGACGGCGTCCAGACGACTTCCTGCCGCCGCGCCACAATCTCATCGCCGCACTAATTCCACTTTGGGGGCCGTTTAGCTGCCGAGACGTGGAGACCAGAGTGTGATGAGCTCAGACCCACTTCAGTCCCACACCAGGTGACTCTTCCCGTCTTCCTGGCCCGCCGACGTGGACAGGAAGTACAGTCGGAACCAGATACTGGATCACGGAAATGTAGGGGGGCGTCATAATAAAATAGCAATAAAATACTTTTAGGCGAGTACAAGTACAACATAACGTTCTACTTATGTAAGAAGTTATGAAATAAGCTCCAACGATCAGCTGCAACATCAAAGGGATCAATATAATTATAAATATCTATATTACTATTTATTTATATAGAGATTTCCTGACGAGTTCCTGTATATTTCTGCCATGCCAACATGAGAGCTGACCTGAGCGTCGACCAATCTGACCCTGGATGAGTTTGGAAACGCATTCCTTTGAGTCTTTGATTCTGTTTCTTAATAAAGGAGGAAGGAGTGAGTTTCCCACCACCGATGAAGACGTGACAATCAGAGACAAGCCGTCCATTCATGGCGGAGGTGGCGGCGCCTTCGTGCGGCTGCGACCGGCGCGGCGAGGCGCTCTAACCCGATTTCACGTCCCGTTCCTGTGATTGTCGTTACGGCGGCGATAACCAAGTCAAGTCGCTGGAGGAAGATCTAATTATCTCCGTCTGTCTGAGGAGCTGCTCCGCTCCTCCGTCTGGAGGCCTCCGACTCCCCCCCCGGTTCGCCCTCGCCAGGTATACTTACCTCCCTGGCTTTTTTACGGCCGGGGTCAGAGGTCACGGGGGTTTCTGGCGCGCTAACAGCGGTTATTAGCGGCTGCAGGCAACACCTGCTCTGAGCTGCTGGAGAGACGCCGCCGCTTGATGGATGAACGTTTCTACGCCGTGACCCGTTTTCAGAAACCAGATGTCCACCGCCGTTTTAGTCTCTCTTACAAAAGCATGCTGGGAAAAACATCCTCAACATCTTGTCAGAGAAATAAAGGTGAAACGATGGCGTTCAAGGAGGATGTTTCGTGTCGTCCAGGAAGACAAAGTTCCCCTTTAACTCCCAGAAGGCCGTTTAGCCGGCTTCGTCTGCATCTAATCTGTCGGAGGGTTCAGGTCCGGCTCCCAGACTGTGGAAGAGAACTCCCACAGCAATTATCCCACACCGACCAGTCCTCAGACTGACTGGCGGGGCCTGAGGGGGGCGCTGTGGGCTCGTCTGACTTATCAGGAGCTCGAACCGAGGAAATCCTCCGGTTTTGTGAATGAGACTTCTAAAAATGTGATCTTGAAATGTATTCCAAGAGTCATTCTCTACAAATATGTGTGTTTTTGTATTAAAGCAGCAGACGTTTCTCTTCGAGGTGCAAAGAGAGAAAGTAGAGCTGAATGATTCGGGGCCGGACTCGAAGATTAAGTGGAGGTTTTTCTGCAGCGTAGCGATCAATACGAGACCTGCTCGCTGCCAGGAGATACTTAAGAAACTCAATCCCCATCCTCCCTCATTGGATCGGCCGTCTTCAGGGCCAGGTGGGGGGGGGGGGGGGGGGGGGTTGACCCGTGGCCAATCAATCGAGTCCCTTTCAGCTCCGATCATCAAAAATCCAATCGCTGCTCTGAATGTTAATTGATCTGAGCTTTGGGACAGAAGTAACGGCCACAGCGTTCCCAGTTTCTGCTTATTATTACTGATAGTATGTACTGCAGTACTTACTGAGGTGGTGATCCAGAGGGTCCAGAGGATCCAGAGGGTCCAGAGGATCCAGAGGGTCCAGAGGATCCAGAGTCACAGACCTGAAACAAAAAAGCAATGTCCAGCCCTTATGAGTTCAAGAGATAATAATTCATCAACACAGAGCATCTTCACGACGACTCACAGGCCGTGTGTGTGTGAGTGTGGTGTGTGTGTGAGAGGGCGTGGCGTCCCGTGACAGCGCTGCGTGTTCTTATAAATGAGTGTGTGAGTAGATGTGGCCTGGCATTTAGAGGCTGATGAAAAGGTTGACACCGCCACGCCGCTCCACTCTTGACTGAATCGTGTCGAGCCTCCGCCGCCGCCGCCCGGGGCGCCGCCTCCTCCTCCTCCACCCGTCCACGCATCTGTTCCCAGCCTCCCGCTCCTCGGCTGCAGACGTAATTGCTTTTTCCCGCCACGTCCCCTCCACTTTACCGCACGCCACGCTAATATCAGCAAACTCTGAGATTGTGCCATTTAGCTTTAGATTTAAATGCATGGGGGAAGGTGGGGGGGAGGTGGTGTTTGGGGGGGGGGGGGGTGTTTTTGTCTGTTTCCTCCGTGTTTTATTTCCGTAAACGCCACTCAGCCATTGGGAGGCCTATTATCGCTGCTTGTTGCAGCGACTGATGATCTTACCAGGTAAGCAGCTCCTATTAGAGGAAGCTTCATTTAGTGTCACACTCCGACTGCCCCCCCCCTCCTCCACCCCCCCTCCACCTCCACCACCCTTCCCCCAGCCCATTATGGATGATCGCGGCGCTCGGCTTGCATGCAGGAAAGGTTTAATTAAATCATAGTCCAATCATAATCCATGTTGTTAATTAAACTGGATAATTTATAAGTACAAAAGAGGATATTTATTAGCTGCTCTGCGGTAGTGGCAGCGCTGGAACGTGCACGGGGAGCGTGCACGGACACTTACACCCGTACACCCCCGCCCCCTCCCCTGCCTTACAACCTTTTACTATTGATGCCTCCGCATGATTGATAATGAGACAGAGACTGCTGTACTATTTGTCTAATGGCCGTGCAATTAAATCCCCTTGTAAATGACCCATGCCTCATTTCATCCTAATCTATGGAATTTTGATTGAATTTGTCAGCCCTAATTGAAAAATACTGCTATTTAATGTCTGCATTGCAGTTGCGGATCAGGCCGCCTTTAATGAGATCGTGTCCCAGTGACCCTGAGGAGGAGCGGGGAGGGGAGGGGGCATCCAAGCGTGCCCTTGACTGGGCCCAGGATTGGAGGTGGATGGGTCCACCGGGAGACCCACTCGGGGTCAGGGGTCGCCGTTGTTCCTTCCTCGGCTGCACGTGAAGAGCGGCATCGGTGGCCTCGGCGAGGTTTTGGGCATAATGGATGAGGAAGCCATTACAGGATTCATTAAAACGGAGTTTGATGCCGGCGCGGACGCAAATATTGTGATTTAGAGCTCCGGCGTGGCGTTCGGAGGGGAGATGAATGGCGGGATAATCGGCCCCACAAAACGCCGCCGACGTCAAAGCTCATCATGGAAACATGAGCGGTGGAGGCGAGGTGGGGGGGGGGTCGGGGGTTTATCTGAGCTCCAGATGTTGATGGAGTTCAGAGGTTTTTCTCTGCAGATGTGAACCAAGGTTTCCACTCGAGGAATCTGGAAACAAATACTTTCCAGGAAGAATTGGTACTTTTACATCCGAGCCACCGAACCAGATACCTCCAGACCCAGCTAGATACCGGATAGATACAGGACTCAACCCCAAATAAACGGACTCCCAACGACCCCCCCATGGCAATCCAGTCCTGTCACATGTCAATAATCTACATCTCTAAACGCCAAACCTCAGCGGACGAGGACACATTCATTCAGAGTTTGTTTCCGTTTCTCTACAACCGTCAAAGATCTCACACGTCTGCAGGTTTACCTCCGGACGGACAGAAAGGGAATGTTGGACTCAATTATAATCTCATATCTGTGTGGAAGCTGGAGTTAAAGTGGACCAATAAACCACCCGGCAGTCTTGTTTCTGCTACCCCCCAGTGGTCAAACTGCTGAACTGCAGGCCTCAAACTGCACCAACATGTTCAACTATCTCCAGAATGCAGAAGATGAAACAATGTAGTCGTTCTTCTTCATGCATCCTTGTGTTTCTGTGTCAGTTTGTCTTTTCAGACCCACAAACCCGATTGTTTGGGGGGGATTTTCAGAATAAAAGCTTTGTATTTGGGCAGAATTGCTCATTTCAGGCACAAGTTTGTCGTTTGTGTGTGTGTGTTTCAAAACATGTCAGCAGCAACAAAAACACACACGGTCTGAGGGGGGCTCACTGAGCGATTATTGGCTGAATATATACAGCTTATTATTTACAATGATGTGTTTTCGCTTTCTTAAATGGCCTGTGGTCCCAATTTGTGTAATTGGCGTTCATCCAGGGGGACCTTAGGAGAGCTGGCGCGTCACCCCAGCCGGCCAATCAGTAGCCAGAGCGCGACCAAGGGGCGGAGCTGGCGCGGAGAAGGCAGCGCAATTAAACGGAGGGGAGCGCAATTTAAATCCAAAACGTCTCTGGACGCGCGCAGGAGCAGGAAACACACACGCGCGCACACACAAACACGCGCACACACACGGAGTCCGTCTCAGCGGGGTGAGTAGAGGACCAAGGGTCTGTGCTATCTGCTCTCGTGGGTCCGGGACGCTGAAGCCTCTCCAAAAGAGCGCACGGCGCGTCAGCGGAGCCGCGGAACGACGCGCACCGGAGCTCTGTGGCGTTTGTGGTCCGATGCTTCTGTGGGGAAATTAAAAGAAGACGTGTTGAGTGACTCTCCGATGGCGCGGCTGGGTTTAATCGGATTAAGCGGACTCGTCTAACTCCGCGTCCATCAGAGAGACCGGAGCCCTCTACCTTCGGGTCCCTCAGAGAGGGGTCCTGCCGTCCCCCCGCGCCGCCCACAGCGCTCCTTCTCCGGTCTCCACCGAGCCTCCGTCGTTCCTATGAGCGCAGCCTTCAGTCCGTCCTTCATGGTGATGCAGCGGCCACTCGGAAGCACCACCGCCTTCAGCATCGACTCTCTGATCGGGGGGCCTCCGCAGCCCAGCCCGGGACACTTCGTCTACACTGGCTACCCCATGTTCATGCCGTACCGGTCGGTGGTGCTGCAGCCGCCGCCGCCGCCTCCGCCGGCCCTGCAGCAGGCTCTCCCCGCCGGCCACCACCCTCACCCGCAGATGCCCAGCCTGCAGGGCGGCTTCTGCTCCAGCCTGGCGCAGGGCCTGACGCAGGGCATGGCGCTCACCTCCACGCTCATGGCGTCGCTGCCCGGCGGCTTCTCCCCGGCCCAGCAGCACCAGGAGGCGGCGCGGAAGTTCGGCTCGCAGGCCCTGCATGCGGTCTTCGACAAGAGTCCGGAGCTGCGGCTGGAGGCGGAGGACGGGAAGAGTTTCCTGCAGGCCAAAGAGTCCGCGGCGCTGCAGGCGTTCCACGACGCGGACACGTCCACAGGTAGGCGGGGGACTCGGGTGGGTCAGACCCGGGTGGGTGAGCCGGAGACGGGGCTCCAAGTCCGGGTCGGTGCGGCTCCTTTAGACGGGGCTCAGTTTAAATGCTTCAGTGTAAAAACATAAAAACACATTTCATGTTTATTTTCCGTTTAAAACACGAGAATTTATTTGGTTTAATCGAATTAATCTCTCATTTCTCAACATCGGCAGCTTCTGCCAGAAAGTTCGATTTTAATATTTAGCTTTAAACGTATTATCACGTTTATTTAATGACACTAAAATAGTTATTTAAAAAAGAGCAGCAAAGCGACTAAACTAAACAACTAAATGGAAAATAATTTAAATCATGGATTGATTGTTTTTAAATTTCCTCAAACAAACGTTTCCTCAAAACGTTTTGTTGTTTTTCCCGTCAAATCTAAACGACAACGAAGCTCCTAAATAATTCTGTAAATGTGACAAAGATTCTGTCACTCAGAGAATCATCAGTTTATCCACTTGGATGAACGTCGTCTGTAATATTCGGGTGATGTATTAAAGACAAACATTGATGTGACAGATTGAATGTGGAGGCTGAGGAGTTTGTTGCGTCCTGATACACAACAGACTTTGTTCCGTATTATTTGGGATCGACTGTGACGTAACTCGGATCCGTTTCACGCTCGGACAAACACGATGTTCGAGAAGCTCCGTGCGTAATTACGCGTGAGGAATAAAAAATCCCTGCGGAGCGCGCGCGCCTTTACGATCCAAACACTGATGTGATGATGGATTTTGACACGGGACCGGATGACCCGGATCACCCCCCCCCCCACACACACACACACATTTACTGTCACATATATGACATATCAGGGTCCAGATTTAAACTCGATCTGATTCTCTGGGGTTTGAAGCGTTTTCTGGCACCGGTTCATGTTCTGGGTTCCTGGTCTTGATGACGATGCTGACCCGCTTCTCCTCTTCCTCCCAGTCAGAGCTCACAGTAAAGAGGACTCCAAGGAGGACGAGTGCGGCCGGAAGGATGAGAGCTTCTCCATGGACAGCGACCTGGACTACAGCTCCGACGACAACCTCACGTCCATGTGTCACAAGGAGGATGGGGACGGCGGCGGGCCGGACGACGGCGCGCACATGCACGGCTCCTCCGGCGGCGGCTCCGGCGCGGGCGGAGGCTCCGGTGGCGGCGGCGGGAAGAACCGGCGGCGGCGGACCGCGTTCACCAGCGAGCAGCTGTTGGAGTTGGAGAAGGAGTTCCACTGCAAGAAGTACCTGTCGCTGACCGAGCGCTCCCAGATCGCGCATGCGCTCAAGCTCAGCGAGGTGCAGGTGAAGATCTGGTTCCAGAACCGGCGCGCCAAGTGGAAACGGGTCAAGGCCGGCAACGTCAACAACAAGTCCGGGGAGCCGAGCCGGAACCCCAAGATAGTGGTCCCGATCCCGGTGCACGTGAGCCGCTTCGCAATAAGGAGTCAGCACCAGCAGATGGAGCAGGCCAGACCGTAGAAGAAGAAGTGTTTTATTCTGTCTTATACTCTTTTAAACACCTGGAGACGGAAGAGTGGAGGATTCCTGCAGGACGCCTCAGAACTCTCATTATCACATGTAATGGTTGGTGACACGAAGTCACGTGATTCGGCCTCTCAAAGTGCAGTTTATGCGACTTAAATCCTCATTTAACCAAATAAAACCGACAGACATGACGAGATTTAATTTCCAAAAAACAGCCTGAAATGCTCAAACGAGGCTGATTTGTTTCTCACTTCTTTTTAAAAGAAAAAGAAAAAAAGGAATTCAGATTTATTTCGCTGAATTATAACAATTAATATTCGTGTTATTAGAGTGATTTGTCCTGTGAAGAAAAAAATGTTTCATTTTGATTTACAAGATGCAATTAAATTAATTCCTTTTACAGATATGATTTTGTTTTTAGTTCTCCAGACATGAAGTTCGTTTTTAAATGGAGGAAGAAAAGTTAAAAATCCCATAAATCTGAACACAAACATCAGCTTGTTAAAGGTAATTTAATGATGGTGACGGAGAGGAAGAGTTTCTTTTCATCTTCTTCTTCACAGGAAATTACATTATTTCCTCGTTCAGACTTTTTATCTGCAGAATTCAAATGTGTCTTTTTGGAGCGACACCAAAAACTGTGCGTAAAGACGCGCGGCCGCCGAGGAGGAGGAGCACGCGCACCGACATGTAAATACGCACGCGGGACCAAACAGCTGATTTCTTTGGGGTTTTTTCTGAGTTTTTTTTCCTCCCGATGAAACAAACAAAAACTGTCGTCACTTCATTTCATCTGAGTTTGATTTGACTTTGGAACAAAGTGGCGCTGCTAATTTATTTATATGAACTTGTGCAAAAGTGACTAACATTCCCAGACATGTGGAGCTAAAAAAAAGATATAAAGTGTGAATTAAAAGATGTTAACAGCTGCTCTGTCTCTATAAGAAGCTTTATTCTTGATTTTCCTCCGGTTTAATACTTTTAAATTGTTATTCACATTTGAAAACAGGGTTTTATAGATATAAAATATGTTTGTGTTTAATTCAATATATTTAATAACGTACACATTTTTATTGCATTCTACTAATATGACTGATTCAGTTACAATTGTCCAGATGTTAAATAAACATTTTATTTGGAGGGCCCGACGCTTTCAAGGCCACAATTTAAATGTTTTTTTTTTCTTTTTGTGAAATAATGGAAATTAAAAGTAAATCTTTAATCAATATTTTACACTGATGACGCTTCAAAAAGTTAAACTTTATTAAATTAATTATTCATCTGTTTTTGGGAAATAGTGAGAAAGAAAATGAGAAAATGTTTATTTTCCTGCTTTCTGTCTGACGATGTTCACCGGGGTCAAAGGCCATTCGTTTCGACCCTGTTGTTGTGACCGCGCGCTCATGGGGTGGGACCAAAATGCGCGCTCACGCGGCTGTAAGAATTAATTTAAAAACAGTTAAGGCCTCTCGGACCGGGCGCGCGCCTCGCCGTTAAAACCAACCACATTTTTAAAAAAAAGAGAGATGATTTAAATGTAAAATAACGAGAATTAAAACCTCAGATCTCAGTTTTTATCAGGAAACATTAATTTGTTGTTATTTACCATTAAGATTATCCCACAAAGTAGAAATAATAATAACAATAACATAAATACCGTGATTGTTGCAGGTGTATCCGGGTAACGTGTCGCTGCTTCCGGTCCCCGAATTACTCCTGGCGCTGAAGTCTTCAACACCTGTCTGTGTTCATGAATCATTTAATATTCTCGGAACAAGTTTAATATTCACAATAAACTTTAACAGACAGCCGAGCCGAGCCGAGCCGAGCCGAGCCGAAGAGCTCCGGTTTCCTTCCGTTTCCGGCTCGTGAAAGTGACGTGAGCGTCCTGCTAGCTTCGTTCATTTAGCTTATTTTAGCCTCGCTTCGTTTAGCTTCGCTTTGTTTAGCTATTTAGCTATTTAGCTAAACAAAGCGAAGCTAAACAAAGCGCGTTAGCGCTTTAGCTTCGTTTACCTCAGCCTAGCTTCGGTAAGTTTCGCTTGGGTTAGTTTAATTTATCTTAGCTTCGGTTAGCTTAGCTTCATTAGCGCTATTACACTGCTCCTCTCCAAGTTCAGTCGCCACCGGAAGCAGGTTAGGATTTCGACCTTGAGCAGCCGTTGACGCACCCACACGTGATGACGAACGTGCGCACGCAGAGACGTTCCGTTGCCATGGCAGCAGAACGGCGGCAACCTGCGTCAAGCTGAACGTAGAAAGAAAACACATTTAAAGAGCTAAATTATAAATATTCTGCGCTCTGAATCGATTCGTTTATCACCAGAATCGTTTTTTAAAAATAATAAATTAATTTTTATTAAGCAAAAATACGAGGTTTATGTATGTTAAACTAAAGATATTCAGTTTAAAATATCTAAAACGTTCGAAATATTGTTTGAAATATTTACATCAAATGCCAGTTTAGAATCAAGTTATTCATCTTAAAATAGATTTGTTTTCTATATGAATATATATTTAAAATATAGAAAACGTATTCATTTATATAAACTGAGTATGAGGCATATTCAGTTTAGAACATCAAAAATTCAGTTGGTTATTCATTATAAACACTATTAATAATTAGAAGATTTAAATGTACATTATTTTATTTTCTAACAGAAATAATGATTTTTTTCTTTTTAGTTCCTTTAAAAAATACTTTGTCAGGATGGTTCTTTAATTTCCCTCAAAATTTTAGTGAATTTTAATGACGGTTGTATGACACCGCTTACCTCTAGTTTCATTATGGGAGTTTGACCCCCATTAGGGACTAAAAATCCTCAACCTCTTTTAATTAGATTTTTACCATTTGTTAAAAAAACTCTAAAGTCTCTCGTGAATCAAGTGTGAAACTAAACATATTTAAGGGCAAACGGAGAAAAATCTCCTCATGAAAACAAAATAATTAATGTTCTTTTATTCATGTTTAAATGTTTCCAGAGAAGAAGAATCATTCGTCTGAAAACCTCAAACCACATTTTCGCTCCCTGATCAGAATTAACGTGGATCTTTTTTTTTTTGGAGCCACAAATAAAAATGAAGCGTGAAGCTTCAGAGCGACTCTGACACACTAATGAATTTTTTTGCAAATTGTAATCAAGCCGTGCCGTCGCGGTCGGCTGATAAATGAGACCCGGGGGGGATCTTTTCCGCGGTCCCCCGCCCCCCTCCCCCCCACATTAACAGCAGCCTGCCCACAACGGCGTCTTCTTCTGTGGTGGTCTCCTCTGCCGGCTCATAGAGGTCTTCACGGAGTCCTGGTCTACTGAGTACTGAGTCTGAGTCGCTGAGCGTCGTCATGTCACCAGGTTGGGTCTGAGGGGGTTTGTGGGGGTCCGTGGGGGATCATCATCCCTGAGCTTTCTCACCCTTCTCTCCACGGTCTCCTACGGAGGGAAAAGAGCGCCGGGACAACGACGGGGGTGGAAGTGAGTGACCTTTGACCTCGTGATCATCCTCACTCAGAAACCAGAAAATAAACCTGATGTGATGTTTTTTCCACGTTTCACATTTTAAAGCTTCATCACTCTGAAAATTAAAATGTCTTTTCCGTCTTTATTTCATTCTTTCACAAAAAACATTTGGGTAGAACTGGAGTTGGGATTGTTTTGTCTCCATGACAACTGAGCGATAAACCCCCTCACACACACACTTCCTGTTAAATACGGGGCTGAGGAGGGATTAGCAGGGTATTATCTACTTACAACTGCAAACAGCCCCCCCCCCCCACACACACACACACACACACCACTTTCACGGTGAAAGGCACAAACAATTACACAAAGTTTGAATCCAAACCGGCAGCAGTGTCCTGCTAAAATGAATTTTATTGTGAAATAATATTAAATTCTCCTGTTATTTTGGTGAATGAACCTAATTTAAAGAGTGAAAGGTGTCAGTGAGTGAAGGAGGACATGAGTTTTATAAAGAAGCATTATTCTGGTCTTTATTTAAAGAAACACGTGACAGTAGAAGACTCTGTTTGAAGTAGAATTACTGTACAGCCAACAAAACAATAACAATAAGATCAATAATTAGAAGAAGAGAACAACAACGTGTCCGGATAACAAATCAGAACAATGAGACTCAAGATGGACTTCAGAGGGTCGGAGAAAAATGTACACAAAGAAAACAAAAAAACCTCTGTTTTGGCGTTTGGTGCGTTTATAAATAATGTGTAGGTTGGGCCCTGAGGGGGCGGGGCTTCGAGGGGGGAGGGGCTACGAGACAAAGTCTATGTACAGGTGAGGTGATGCGCGCTAACGTTAGCGCTAATGTGGTTTCCTCCTTCTAAAGCCTGTGACTTACGAAACCAGTAGGTGGCGCCGCATGACAGCTGACATTTATGGAAGCAGATTTTCATCATCTCCGAAACTTAATCGTAAATACGAAATCTTAATCACGCTTAAGTCGTTATTTACAGATATGAATTCATTAATTTGAGGTTTGAGCTCTTTATGTTAACATACTAATTTATTTTATTTTACTGGCAGTAATGAGCTTCCATAGTCGTTAGCTAACTGACTGCGAGCTTCACACGATGTTCCTCATCTTTAACAAATCTTCCAGCTTTTTCGCGTTTTAGTTTGGAGGAAAAAAAAAACAAGAGCGCATTCGCAAATAACGGATAAAAAGTAGTAACGTTTGCTTTCCAACGTGAAACTAAGCCAATGCTAACATGTAGCTACAGTTAGCTTTGGTGACGGATTACTTTGCAGTTTTTCTGTGGACACGAACACACAAAAACATGACAAAGCTGCGGTTACTGGAGTTTAGCTAACATGTCACTAACTGCTCGCTCTTCTTTTTTTTTTCAACGTTCGGTTGATTCTCGGAGGGAAAAATAGCAGATTCCTAGCTAGCTGAGGCAACGCTAACATGCTAGTTTGTTCCCTGCTAGCTGCGGTTAGCTTCGGTGACGGATTAAAAACACCGACGTTAGATCCCAGAGTCAAGTACCAATCAACGAGACAGAGACAGAAATGTTGCAAATACATTTCCGGGTTTCTCCCCGTTAGCTGTGTTATGCTAACTGATTGCTAGCCGTAGCTGTAGCTTATCGGTCGTGTATCGACAGTCGTCCTTAATTTGCGAGATGTGAAAGCTACGACTGTTTTCAATGGCACCCAACTTGCCACAGTTTCGCAAACTTGAGGGTAAGCATCTATGAATAAAATGGCATTCTACAAGTTAGCATGGTAACTGCTAGCTTCATTAAGGGTTAAGCGTATTCAACGTTTTACGCTCGGGTGAACTGAAACACGTGGATTTTGTCGAAATGTTTAATACACTTTGTTCGTTTGAAATAGAACCCAGCGTCATGCTGTTAGCTAGCTAGCAGCGTTGTCGTGGTTAGCTCCACATTGCCTTAGCTTAGCGCCTACGACCATTTTAAAAACAAACGTTATGGAGCTCCTCTGCTCACGTGGATTTAAATAAACGGATTCTGTTGCGCAGAGTTGAAATAAAAACGACGTCCGTTCACGAATGATTTTAGTGCATTTCTGTCATAAATAAAATGTCCGATATAAAAACAGGATGAAACCCGACGGAGATCAGCAACAACATCGGGAAGGAAAACGCTTCATGGTGATGTCATCGCAGCGATGACATCATCATCAGCAACAGTGAGCGACGTGTTTATGGATATTGCTTTGATACAGTCGAAGCAGAGAGACCAGCGCTCGGAGCGAAGGGGGGGCGGAGCGATCCGGATCAGACCGCCTTCAGTACGGAGACCAGGTCTACGTCACTGAGTGAGAAACCTGAAGCTCACAAGTCCTTCCAAGCAGATTTTTAAACCAGCAGGTCCCAACACTCAAAACCGGACCACATCTGGACCCAGCTGTATCCTTCAGACCTGAATTGTAGTCCTGCAGAGACCGGGGCCGACACAATACAACAACTTCCTGCATTCTCTACTTTACATGCCACCGCCGCTGAAAGACAGGAAGTGACAACACGATTATTTACAACGAGTTTGTACAGAGAGGAAGAAGAAGAAGAAGCAGAAGAAGGAGAAAAAGAAGAAGAAGCAGAAGAAGAAGAAGAAAAAGAAGCCCTTCTCGTGATTCGCTGAGCAGATGAGGAGTCTGATTGGACGGGACTCATTCAAACGGGACACTGTGATTGGTCTGATTCAGAGACGTGAAATAAAACACCTGAAGAAGAAGAATTTCCCTTTTTGCTCCGTGAAGCTGCTTCTTTTCTTTTTTTAATCGAGTTCACTTCAAACGCTGTTCAACAGGAAGTAGATCCCGATTCAGTCAGTCACATGACTATGCAAATAAATCAACTTCCTGTTTGTCACAGCGAGCGTCAGGAAACATCACAGTTCTTCTTCACCTCGTCTCAAACATCTGGAGAGTTTTCACATTTAAAAACAGACGAGGAGAGTTCCCAGAATGCATCACACAGTAGAGATCCTGATGACGATGATGATATGACGTCTGATTGGCTCCCGTGAGTCCGTGTGGCGTTAAGATAAAGTCCTGATGAGGTATGGCATCCCCGGAGCTTCAGACTGGCCCTCATTGGCCGTCATAAGTCATGTGATTATTTCCTAGATTGCTCTGATGCGCGTTACGGCGGACCAAGTTTTTCCCACCATGCTTTGGGGTTTTTCTCCCGGCATCAGTTTGTATCGGTCAGTCTTGGCGGTTGTCGGGGCGAGTCGCAGCAGGAAGAGGTTCCCAAAATAAAAGCTTGACCCGACGGCGGTGGCGGCGGCCCTCAGATGAGCGCGGCGCTGCCGACGCTGCTGCAGCTGTTGTTGCGGTTGGTGTTGCGGCGCGGCAGGTTGGGCGTGGCCATCAGCGGGTAGCGCTCGTCGGGGCAGCCGTACTGGGCCAGCGTGTCCACGCACTCCTGGCTGCTGGCCTGCCGCGCGTACGCCATCGCACTGTTGCCATGGGCGTCCCTCGCCATCAGGTCCACGCCGTACTGAGAGAGAGAGAGAGAGAGAGAGACGGTTAGTGATAGAATGTGGGAGGAGCCACTGAAACACGCGTGTGGTGAGACGGGTACGTACCCAGATGAGCAGCTGCGTGATGACCACGTTGCCCTTGCGGCTGGCGAGGTGCAGTGCGTTGCGCCCGTCCCCCTCGCCGCAGGTCTCGTTGACCTGGGTCCGGGACCCGTGGGCCAGCAGCAGGACCACGGAGCGCAGGTCCTCCTCCGCCGTCGCCCTCAGCAGCTGCTGGCCCAATGGCAGGTCGCCACCGGGCAGTGGCGCCACCAGCAGGCGCTGCTCGTACTTGGCCCGGATCCAGCGCTCCCGCTCCTCCCTGGCACACAGGAAACACTTCAAAATAAGACACACATGAAACACACACATTGCGATGCTCCTTCAAAATAAGACTTTGCGTCTTTTGAAAAATAAATCTGATTCTGTCTTCACAATTCGATGACATGCCAAGAAAAGACGTTTTCCTGTACGAGCGGCCGGCGATGGCGAGACATCCGGGCCGGCGGCGCCCGGCTGTGGAGTGAGACGCAGCGAGGGACAGACAGGTGAAAGACGAGGCGACACATTGTTCACCCATCGGGTGTCATGAACTGCTGATCTGTCTAATCTCTGCAATAATCCCTCCGTGTAAACAGCAGCTCATTGAGGCTGCAGGGATTAGTGTGTGTGTGTGTTGGGGGGGGACAGCTCAATACCCCCCCCCCCCCCCACACACACACACACACACACACACAAAGGAGCAGCACCTCCTCCAGGGGGGCAAGACTGCAGGAAGTGGACACAACAGTTTCTGTGTGTGTGTCGACAGGAAACGAAACACAAACAGAATGAAAAAAAAATTCCAAACGTTGTGATTCATGTCTGAGTTTATTTAACCATAAACCTACTTTTATCTTGAAAATCTGAGTTTTTTATGCACTTTTATTCTTCGGCATTTAACAACGTTGCCTAATTTACATTTAGATGTTTATGTGTATTTATACTCCCCAGCATCTCTGCTGTAAATAATAACAAGCAAAGATGTGATCAAAGTCGGATTTCTGTCACTTTTTCTTCATCGTTTCTTTGATATTAACATTTAAATCGGCCTTAAACGTGGAGTTCTCTGAATGGAGGACAACTTTGAAATATTGATTATTGATCATGGAAATCAAATTCTACCCAAACTGTTTCTGTCGTTCCGATCAAAGAAAACGTGTGTTTGTCTGCCTGATCAGAGACCTGTTTGGCGGCGGATGTCGGGACGCTGTGATGTAATCAGCTGAGACACCGAAGTGCTACAAGTGATGCATGATGGGAGAAGTAAGGGGCGAGAGGAGGATGAGATGAAGCATCGCAAAGACTGAAACAGTAAAAAAAAAGTTGGTGGACGGTGTGGGAACCTCATTAACTCTCTTCCTGGAGACCAGCGTGTGTGAGAGTGTGTGTGTGTGTGTGTGTGGGGGGGGTGGGCGGCGGCGGCGGCTAGCATCACGGAATGTCCCGGGGGCTTCCTCCTTCCTGCCCGGCCCAGAGAGAGAGTAGGGAGGCTGGGCACGAGTCTACGGCCGACAGCCCCCGGACAAAGCCTGGAGGTGTGTGTGTGTGTGTTATTGTGAGTGTGTGTGAGTGTGTGTGTGTGTGTGTCTCAGCAGGACTCTGGCCTTCTGTCCTCCGGAGGACGGAGAGGAAATGTGAGGCCACTGGACCCAGGAAACGCATGCCTTCCCCCGCCGCCAGGTTGCTAAGGGCCGGAGTGTGTGAGTGTGTGTGTGTGTACTTCAAGTACCAATGTTTCCATCGTCATTTACAACCCTCGACAGGAAAGCAGCAACAAAGTTGGACTTTAGTTTAATTCTAGTGGAAACTAAACAAGCTGCTGAACCCAGTGTGTGTGTGTGTGTGTGTGTAAACATCATAACCCTAACGAGTCCGATAACACACATCTCTGGACAGTAGAGACTAATTGCACTAATTAACCACACAGAGAGTGTGTGTGTGTGTTAACATGTGTCATATCTTGTGTGTTAATCTGTGTGTGTGTGTGTGTGTGTGTGTGTGTGTCCCTTTTCACATCCCATTAGACAAAGTGCGCTGCAGGACCAAGGCATGCTGGGTAGATAATTAAACATGAGTCCTGGTGAGATGGTTTGTGACACACACACACACACACACACACACACACACACACACAAGCCCAGAGGGGTCAGTGTGTGTGTGTGTGTGTGTGTGTGTGTCAGTGTAATGAAATGATAGAAATGACACCAGCCAGGGGAAACAAACACACTTCCTCTTCGTCAACGCTCTCTGCCGTTGCCATGACGACACACGCACACTGATGGGTTTCACGCTGCCCTGCAGCGTCACACGGGACTTTCACCCAGGAGACCACCGTTGGGTTTGACTCTGATTGTATATCATTATATATCATATATATACAATCGAATCACATTTCCTTCAAAGTCTGAGATGAATTCCTTTCAAAATAAAAGAACGATGTCAAACAACACAATAAGAGGGTTCTCCTGTACACGCCTCCTGTTAATTACACTCGTGTGTGTGTGTGTGTGAGAGAGCTAATGAGTGCTAGGATCGGGGGTTCAGAGTGACTCCGTGTCAGTGGCCTAATTAGCCTGCTAATTAACGGACTAATGGAAGATAGGTGAGAGCAGCAGCAGCTAGCTGCCGAGCTAACGTGCTCTCAAGATGAATTGTCGCCGCCACCGCCGCGTGGACGCCGTTTCTAACGAGCTGAAGAAGAGTTTCTACATTTTACCCAGAAAACCTGCAGCTCGTTCAGCAGCAGAGAAAAGACAAAAGGACAGAAGAAGAAATCAATTAGCCTTTCCTCGCAGGTCGTTAGCTGCCCTTGGATGGGTCGAGATAATTAAAGGGGGGGGGGGGGTTGGAGGAGGAGGGGGGTCAGGGGGAGGAAAGGTGGAATGATCTCTGGGCTGAGACGCAACGCTCCACCGACACCACAGAAGAAGAGACGACAGGAAACCCTGATACCAAGACGTGAAGGAGAGGAAGCAGCACGGATCAGGGACCCCATGGGTCCTGGTCTGGGTCCTGGTCCTGAACCTGGAGAGAGCCTAAAGTCTCCTGTCACTTCCTGTTCATCACGTCAGAAACGTAAAAGTTCTGCTGGTTCTCGTTTTACCGTCCTTTGTCACGCCAGACTCTCACTCCTGAGTGAGCTGTGATGTCACATGACTCCAGAGAGAACCATAAAGAAGACCAGAGAAGTGGATTTAAACACAGCTGGACCCGGATCCTTTCAGGGACCAGATCCATCTCCGTGTTTGCGTGATCTGATCCGAAGGTCTGGATCTCGGTTTTCCAGGTGGCAAAGCTCCGGCTAAACGGCGTGTAGGCGGCGTCCCGGAACGCAGCAGGAAGTTGACCTGGTCGCCTCGGTGGCGTTGAACCGGCGTCTCCGGTCCGGGGAGGAAACCGATACGACGGCTCCTTAAGTGCAGCGTCTGAAGGTCTGAATGTTCACCAGCCGGCCGCCATGAACCCATTCAATCCAAACACATTACCCACGATGCACGAGGACACCGCCGCCACGCCGCCTCCTCCCCCCTCCTCGCAGCTATCTGCCCGGCGAGCCAATTAGCCAAAGGGGGGAGATAGGAGGGGGGGGGGGGGGGTCTTACCGTCGGCGTCCACATTCATACGACGGAGTCACGTTATTTATTTCTTCGTTATTAAAACACGGCGAGGGAGGAGGGGGGGCGGTGACTCAGTGCGTTTAGTTTGCGCTCTCAGCTGCACATTAGCATAACCTCGCTGCCATGACACACGATGAACGGACCCCGCTGATTGGCTCGTGTCAGCTGGCTTAATGTCAGCGGTAAATTGGCGGGCTTGTTAGACGAGTCGGGGGCCGAGTCGGGGGACGCGCGGCGGCGATGGCGGCGACGCACTCATGTACAAAATCACGTCTATTAGGACTAATTTCATCAAGAAGTCCTCTTACACATGAATTAGAATGTAGGGGCCAATTATTTTACAGAGCCGGGCCTGTCAGGAGGCTTCTTCTTCTGTGGTGGTGTGTGTGTGTGTGTGTGTGTGTGTTAACATGCACGCCGTGGGGGCGGCCCGCAGCAGCAGCACATCATCAGAACGGCGGCGAGGAAACGAGAGTTCACCGACATCCTGCAGATGAAACGGAGCTCTGGATCTGAACCTGAACACACCGATCACACACACACACACACACACACACACACACTCTGATCTCACATCACACACGTTACCAAAAGAGCCCCGTGATGCTTTCAGGTTCCTCTCTTGAAATACAAAATCAAAGTTGGCTCCTGATGAGTGTTTTCACTTTGACGAGTGTATTTTACATTTATTATTATTGTTATATAATTATATTGATAATTATTACATCAATATTAGGAATCAGATTATTTAGAGTGTTGACGATCAACAATAATCCGATCAGATCTGAGAAACCAGATCCCAATCCTTCAGTCCACTACCGGGATCAATCAGGACCAACAGCAGATGTGTCCGGTCCAATCAGGAGGGGGAGGGGCTGATCTGAGTTTGGGTTTTATGGGGGACCAGGATGAGCCCCCCCCCCCCTTCCCTTCCTCTGACCCTGGGGGGAAATTATGTAGTGATGTGGGCCCCCTGCCCGCCGCCTCATCTGGTCCCCGGAGTCCAATCGTTGCCGCCGAGTCGCGGCCACCGCACCTGCCCTGCCCTGCCCCCCCCCGTCCCAGATTAAAAGCCCCCGGTCTAATTTTAAATCTGTTAGCGCTGGCCTTTTCGGAGGGGAACAAGACTAATCTGTTCCCATAAAGGGCCCTCGCCCCCCTCGCCGCTCCCCCCCCCCCAGCGCCGACAGACCTGCTGCTGAATTATTACTGGCCCGGCATTCGTCATGTGGGGGCCGCCGTTAAGTGTGTGGCGGCGGCACGAAGCGCTGCACGCTCATCCTTCAGCCGCCGGAGTCTCGTTCATCTGCTGTCTCATTACGGTGAGTCTGTCTTCTTGCTGCGCCTCCTCAGGACGCCACCGCCACACGGGTCACACGGGCTCCGCCGCCACACGGGTCACACGGGCTGCAGACGCCAACATGGAGGCCCGCCGCCACACGTGAATCCAGCGTTTCTTGGTTGTATTTACGTTGTTTGTTCCTCGCCACTGAAGCCAATAAACTCCTCAGAGACGATGATGTCATCATTCGTGCTTGGCGGCCTTCTTTGGACACCACCTGCATCCCCCAGCTCCTTATTGGTCGGTTTGCATCTGCACAGATGTGAACAGGAAGAGGAAGGTGGGTCTCCTCCCCTGGGCCTCCGTGTCCTCGTTGCCACGCCGACCACCTCCCAGTCCGCCGGCCGGATTAGCAGCACTGTCACTTCCTGTCCGCTCAGGCCGGCTAATGCGTGGCGGCGGGCCTTTGGGTGCTGGTGTTGTTGCGGCGCTCGACACATCATTAAAACAATGAGCTGTGGCGGCGAGCAGCGAGGTGCCGGCTGAGCCTCTGGGTGCTCCGCGGCGGGCAGCGGGCCCAAACTTAGCGCCCCCTCGGCGGAGGCATCAGCTGGGGCGCGGCGAGAGCACGCCAGCCGAGGTGATGACGGGGGGGGGGGGGGAAGGGGGCGCCAGAGGTTAATGGGAGCGTTTAGAGTCTTTTGGTGGTTTGAGGATCCCCGGGGTCTCATCCAGACTCTAGACCACAACGCTGTCCCTGTCCTCGCCACCGCCGGGGACGCACGTCAACAAGTATCTGCCCCCCCTCTCTGGGAGACCTGGACCAGGACCGGGAGCAGCAGGGGCGTGAAGGGAGGCGCGATCAAGACATGATGACAACAGTTGGAGGTGGCGGGGCCGTCGTATGTCATTGGAGAGGGGGGGGGGGGGGTCATACCTCCGTCGTCCAGCACGTCTCCACATTATCACCACTTCCTTTTTCCACAAACATCTACTTCCCCCCCCCTCCAGACCCCCAAACAGGTCTAATTGGGAGGCGGGTGGGGGGGCGGGGTGGGGGGCCAGACCTTGACAGACAGGAGGTCAGTGTAATTGCTGCCGGCCATATTTAACATTAAGATAATCAGCCCATTAATTACCCTTTGGATCATTAAATCAGCCACTTGCAAAATGAAATTTCGGCCTCTATTACTCAGCTGAGAGACCACGAGGGGAAGGATCCTCCATCCATCAGACCCCCTCCCTCCGGACCCCCCCGCCTCCGACCCCTCCCCCGCCGCCTGGACAAAGCCTCCGCCGGCCGTTCCCACACCTCCACCTCCTCCTCCTCTTCTTCTTCTGCTCCCTCGTTTCCACGGCGATCAGAGTTCTCGCCCTCAGACGTTTGAATCCTCGTTTTTGTTGAAATTAAACAGTAGAAGAAGAAACCATGTTGGGATTAAGCTTCAAAATAAAAAGCATCTCAAAGAGGAAGAACGGTCCAGTTCAAGTAAAAATACTACAATTAATGTACTACTGTGTACTGCTTCTGTGTATATTTACATGATTCAGTTGTCGTGATTTAAGGAGCCGCGATCAAGCGTAACCATGGTGACACGGCGCCGACTCCTCATTTCATAGACCGTCACGGGACTCCATAAAGATGTCATAAAAGGCCTCCTCATCTTCCTCCTCCTCTACCTCCTCCACTCCTTCTTCCTCCTCGTCAGCGAGGTAAAGCTTCAAGACGGCGTTACGAAGACGAATAAAGTTTGAACGTTCGGAGAATCCCGATGTTTGGATTCATGTTTTTTCTCCATAAATGACGTTGCTATGGCGACAGAGGAGGAGGACGTCGCGCAACGAGTCTTTTAATTCACACAAAGAGGAAGGAGAGAAGAGGAGCGATGGAAGGAGGTGAAACCGCCAACAGCCGGCCACTTAAGGGATGGACTGATAAATACTATCGACAGGGGGAGGGGGTGAGACGGGGAGGGGGGTGAGACAGGCAGAGGGAGATGGAGCTGCAGCAGAGCGTTGCAGGTTAATTGAGATAATATTGACCTCCTCCTCTAATCTCTTCAGGGAAACACGCTTCACATTCATAAATAAATAGGAACATGAGCAACAATAAAAGCATTAGTGTCTGACAGGGGGGGGCTAACGGCTCGTCAATACACGTGTGTGTGTGTGTGTGTGTGTGTGTGTCACATGAACATTCATCAGCTCCTCCAGCAGCAGTGAATCCGATCCTCCGTCTCCGAGACTCCAACAGTCTCTCACACGCGTTTCATACAATCAGCGATTAACGCCACAGGTTCGATGCTGGACGCCACACACCGTACGAGCCGTCGTACTCACGTACAAGTACACACTAGCAGTTATATGAGCAGATGATGGAGTACTTCTTCTGCTGTGAATGTGTGTGTGTGTGTGTGGGGGGGGTAATTATAAGGTGCTTCTGTTGACTAATGAGCGTGGGGGGGGGGGGGGGGTCGATCTTTATGTGGAGAGCAGTCAGCTCTAATTTGTTATGATGGCTGCTGGAAGGAGCTGCAGCCCCGATAATCACACACACACACACACGCTAAAGTTCCCGTTGGTTCTGCTCCTCTGAGAGAAACGTCGCCCCCTCCCTGCCGCTGTCTGCAGCGACACCGTGGTGGTACTGGTCCAGTCTCGGGTCCTACCTGCTGGCGTCCGGTGCCGGTTTGAGGCGTCCCTGAGCGTTGGCCTCCCACACGCTGTTGGCGAGCTCGTTGCCGATGGCCGACATCACCTTGATGAGCTCCAGGGGCCACTCGTCCAGGTCCAGGGACCGGACCCGGGACAGGTGGGTGCCCAGGTTCCTGTGGATGCCCGAGCACTCGATACAGATCAGGGCCCCCAGGTTCAGGCTGGCCCAGTCCGGGTCTGGATCGGCAGAAGGAGGGAGACTCGGTTAATGTTAGGAAATCTGGATCGTGTGTAAACTGGTTCGTTAGCTCGGTCGCTAACGCTAATGTGATGTCACTCACTCTGGGCTTCACAATCGGCACAGCGACCGTTTCCACGGATACCTCTGATGGACTGCAGAGCCAGGGCCTCCGATTGGCTGGTGAGACGAGACTGGAAGGAAGCAGACGAGTCGTTCAGGACTTACTCGTGGTTTAGACACAGCGGGCCGGTTTACTGGACCACAGTTTGCTCACCTTGTTCTTGCTGCTCTCGCAGGACTGCAGGCTGGCCAGGATCTGGCTCTCGATGACCTGGACCCAGGCGTCCCGCTCCTCGTACGAGGTGGCCTCAAAGTGCCAGGTCTGGCCCGTCAGGGACACGATGGTGAACTCAAAGTTCTCCTCTTGTTCTGGCGGGAAGAACAGACAGGAAGAGAGACAGAACAGGAAGTCTGGTTAACATTAGAAGAAGAAGAACCAATCACAAGTCAGCATCTCTGTCTTCTTCTACATTGCAGACAGCTACAGCTTGGTGTTCGTCTTCTCTTTGGTCCCTGGAGGACACCTGTTGTCCTGACCCACCTTGCTGACCTACTGGGTCACCTGACCCAGAACACAGGATGTCACCTCCCCCCTGATTACAATCAGGGCCTGTTGAAGGGGGACGCATGGATCTATTACCCTCTATAACCCCTCTCAGAGGTTAATGGGACAATCAGGACTTCATTAGTCTGCAGGTCCTGGACCTCTTTACAACAGAATAAAGGGACAGTTCAGGATTCACTTCTTTAAAGTCAGCAGCAGGTTGGTTTGGGCACATTTGGAAACGGTTACGGCGGGCGGGGGGGTTGTAGGTGAGACGGGGGGCGGAGGTGAGACGGGGGGCGGAGGTGAGGCGGGGGTCTGGCTGAGAGCCGCATCATCACCACACAGATCAGACAACAGGCTGCTCCTGTTTACAATTAGGCCGGCGAGTAGGTCACACAGCGGTGGTAATCACTTCATCAAAGCACGGCCTGCAGCGCCGACCTTCCTGCCGCCGCCGCCCCCCGCCAAAACAAAAGCATGTGAAGGCGTAGCACTGGAGCCAAACAAACGCTCTTCTACCGCTCCTATACACATCCGAGGTCGCTAATCACTGGTGACACTTGGGTCCAAGCTTCTCTGGACGTTTGGAAGGACGAGGCGGTCTAATCGGTCGGAGAGCGGTCACGGCCGGACCACAAGGCACCGCAAGGGACCGGGCCCGCCAGGGACCAGGACCGCCAGGGAACCGTGCTGCTCGTTTGGCTAATTGGGAGCGTCTCAGAGCACCGGAGCTGAAGTTCCCCTCCGGCTCGGCGCTGGATCATCAATGCCGCCGTCCGAGGAGAGGAAGGGGGGGCGGGGGTTGGGGGGCCCGAGGCAGAGGAAGTCGCCTCGTCCAGAACACAGAGATTGGAAACACCTTGACTGGCCGGCGTTTCCTGCTGCTGATTGGTCGGTGTTCATTAAAACTACTGTTTAAACCGGCGAATCAGGAACACACAACAAGCTGTCGTCTACAAAGAACAGGACGTTTTTAATCATGAAGAAGAGAAGCAGCTTCTCCGTTTCCAGTCGTATAAAAGATGTTTGGTTTTTCATCGGAGATCTGAGAACCCGGAGAGTCTGGAGACCGGAGCAGCTGCCGGGTCTCCAGTCTTCGGAGGCCCACCCATCGAGCCCTGCAGGGTTGGGAGCAAGGATCCCATCATAATTAAATTCCCATGATTCTCTGTTTTCAGGCGGGGGTGGGGGTGCTTGATAATTATGGAAACCAACAATCCAGAAAGGGCCAGCCTCTCCGCAGCGTAAATTAAATGCTGCTTCTGGATTTAAACGCTGCACGCTGACCCGGCGCACCTATGCGGCTAATGAATAAGATGAGGGAGGTCCCAACCCTGAACCCCCCCCCCCCCCCCAGTACCAGTCCACATACAGGAACAGTGGATCCCAGCAGACAACCAGCTGGTCCACATCGGGGAGCATTTAGCTGCCCGGTGGAGACCAAACATGGAGCTAACACAGGGTTTTTATACATCACAAGAAGTCAGAGGAACACCAACTGCAGAGGGGTTCATCCTGAAGGGAACATGAATGTCTGAACCATGTTTCATCACAGTTCATCCAATTAAATAATAATAATAATAATTCACAGACATCACAAGGATACATCTTCAGGGAACCACAACTTGGGAGAAAAGGTTCTCACCGGAGGAAACTATGATTCATCCTGAGGGGAGCATGAACCACGGTCCATCCAACACACATTTCAGTCCCGATTAGTGGCTTTCTATGTGAGCTTCCTGTGTCCTCGCTGGCGTCTCCGGCCGCCGGGTCTCGACGCCACTAAACGTATGCATGAGAGTACAAACACACGAGGCGACGACGCGCCCGCCGACTCGGCCGCCGCGGCGCCGTGTAATCACGCCACCGCTCTCGGCTACTGTGGGCGACATTCGCATGGCGAGAGAGAGAGAGGCGACGCCGAGGCAATTTGTGAACTCTGACACCGATAACCTTTACAGCAGAAACAGAACAATCCAAATATACAGCATTTACAAGATGCAGGGGGGGGGCTGGCGTCCTGGTGGGGGGGGCTGACAGCAGACCTGCAGGTGCAATGAGAGGGGAGGTGTGAGGGACACAAAGGGGCCCCGGGAAACACAAATTAAAAGCCTGAAATGTCAGCGCACACAGGATTGCTTTGCGACGCGGGTCATTACTCCGCGGATTATTCGCAGCCTTTTACAACATTAATAACCTGGAAAATACCGCAGCCGATTGTTCCGAAGTCGCCCTGGAAAAGAAATATGGAGTCCGTTCTCTCCGGGCGGGTACGCCGGAGCGGCGGCGCCTGATTGGAGGTGATTTAACCTGCTCCGGCGCTCGGAGCCTCTACGCCATCATGCAGACGGACAGAGGAGTTGATACAAGGCACCCTGCAGGGTAAGGGGTGCTTGTTTGGTGGCGCCATGATGGAAGGGCCGACAGCAAGCAAGCGATCTGGAGGCTCACGGTTTCACCGCTACGCCACAAACCGTCTACAAGCATGACTGAATGGGAAGTCAACTACAACTCCCAAGGTGCATTTCAGCAACAAACATCCAATCACAGAGCTTGAATGTTGCCACATGACGAGCCGCTTATGACCAGCAGAAGTTTGCAGAAACCGCAACGGCCCCCTCGAGGATCATGGGTAGTGGAGTTTTCAAAGCCATCGCCACGGAAACGACGGACAGGAAGTAACGATGAGTCAACATGGTGGCTCGGCGTGCTTTATGGAAACATCTGGTTAAGAACAGGGTAACGATTCCACGCTTAACGCCTGGCTGCAGGACACGAGAGGCGTCAGAGTGGACCGGAGTGGGCGGAGCCTCTGGTGGGAGTGGGCGGGGCCAACAAAGCTCGATGAAGGGAGGAACTACTTTAGTTTGCAACACAACGACCATCTCAAACCTTCGGGAACACAAACATGACTCTTCAGTCATTCGGCAGCTCAAACGCTTCCCGCAGGATTTTCACATTAAAAGCGGCCGCAGAGCTTTTAATGTGAAACATCAACACAGGAAGTGTGGAAGCTCAACAGCAATACATAACAAAATAGAGCAACATGAAGACGTCTAACAAACACTGATTATTAATCCGAAGAGAACGTGCTGTATCTTATAAGGTGGTCTGGCTGTGACCTCTGACCCCTGCTCCGACTTCAAATGACTCCACGGACATGTTACTCTGCTAGTTCCCCTCGCCGCTGCTCCTCTGCCTCCTCCTCCTCCTGCGGGCCACCTGGACCGCCTGGACCAGGACCTCCAGGGACCCTGTTGGTCCCCCACCTGTGTGACCCCGCTGATCGACAGGAACGCTGGAATAAGTGAAGCTGATCAGCCGAGTCTCACACACACACACACACACCACACACACACACAGACGCTGGTGGAGGAATCAAAGCTGTCCCTGTCTCAGGAATGTGGCCCAGCGTCCTGCTGTTACCTGTGTGAGACCACTTCAAATACCTGCAGCTGTGTGTGTGTGTGTGTGTGTAGGTATTTTGCAGGTCACCTTTCAAAGCTGCAGGATGAAGCCAGCGTATCAAACAGCAGCTAGTTAACGAGAACTGAGACTGATGTGGATCAGCAGGGTTCACCTGGCACAGGTGTGTGTGTGTGTGTGTGTTAATATTGTTAAATCCTGAGTCTTCAAACGTCTTATTGTTTCCAACTAACAGTCCAAAACCACAAGACCCGGATCGAAACGCCCACAAGGGAGGAGGCTGGGGGAGCTGGTTGGGGGAGGTGGTGGGGGGAGGAGGTGGGGGGGAGGTGGTGAGGTGAGCAGCTTAATGGCTAAATTGGGGCGACTGTTACTAATCACTTATTGAATAATGAACGTGACACATCTGATAAAAAAGCCCACACAGGATTATTTATAATATTTCACTTAAGACTCTCTGACAGAGATCCGCTGACATGAGGAGGAGCAGTACGAGGAGGAGGCGGAGGAATTAAAATGAGGATGAAAACTAGATAATCAAAGCAGAGGAGAGGAGCAGGAGGAGGAGGAGAGGAGCGTGTATGAGGAGCGTCTATCCATCCCAGACAGCCTCTCTCCTCGTCAGCTGCTCGTTGCCACGGTGATGGAGAGACCACTGCTCCACATCTGCTAATGAAACATCTGTTCTACCAGCACATCTGGCTTCATGAGAGTCACACCACCGGACCAGAACCAGGACCCGGTCCAGGACCAGATCCAAGACCTGTTGATTCTCTAGTCGCCTGTTCCAGACCAGATCTAAAGACCTTCAGTAGGTTTTCTACGTCCACCTCCGTCCCTTTCTTATCCATCTCTACTTCCTGTCTGTTGCCATGACGGCCCCAAAGGTCACGCATGTAACCCGGTTCAGAGTGAGCACTTCCTGTCCGGAGGACGGAGGAAGACGAGGGATGAGACCCCCGAGTCTCGGACGGGCACATGACGGTCACATGACTCACCTTCGGCGGTCCCAGAGAGGCCGTCGGCCTTGAAGTTGCTGGTGCTCTTCTTCCGGCGGTGCTTCTTGCGGTTGGCGTGCGGCGAGGGCGGCGGCTCCATCTTGGGACTGGTGGTGCTGGAGATACTGGGACTGGAGCAGACCGAGTCCCCTAGACCGGTGTCTGCAGAACCAGACCAGAAACAGGTGAGTATCGGAGGCCATGAATAACAGAAGTATGTCAGTACTTGGATGTGTGTGGGATGTCATATGAAAACGTACAGCGACAGGAAGCTGATTCTTCTTCACAATAAAAGCCCCCCAGTGGACAGCAAACAGGAAGTGAACCTTCAAGTCAGCTTTATGTTTGTCCTTTTTATATAAATAATCTAGAAGCCAAGAACCAGGACCAGGACCAGGAGCAAAGCCTGTACGTGGTTCCAGCCTACCAGAGTCTCTCTCTCTCTCTGTTCACGCCGCCCGCTGACAGCTGTGACTAGCGGCAGAATAAAATAACATTCAGCTTCCATCAATATCACACTGACATGAACACACACACACACACACACACACACACGCGGCTGGTCGACAGCCCCAAGGACGGCCATAACTTATTTTACAATCGTTTAGTCTCAGCTCAAGTGGAAAATGTGACAACTTATCTCTGCTGACAAGATGCCGTCCCCGAGAGTGTAATTAAGCGGCCGGGATTAACGGCCCCCCATCTGCAGCCGCTAACCCCCCCACCGCCACGGCAACCCCCCCTCCTACCAGTCAACCCCCCCACCTTGATCTACGCCAGCACATGATTGGCTAACGTTCGCTATGAACACACCTGTCCTCACCTCAATGTTTGTATTTCTGGTATTGATTAGATTTGTCTATAAACACAACGACAAACATCCACGAGTATTCGAATAATGAAGTAGAAATCTAATCATGTGATCCATGTGTGTGTGTGTGTGTGTGTGTGGGGCCCCTGGGAGTCCACTCAAAAGCATTTCACAGCTCTAAACGTTATTTGAGGAGAGCTGCAGGCTGACAGAGCTGTCAGTCAAACCTATCGTCACGGCAACACACACACGGCCTGACAGCTGTCAGTCTCAACATCTGGCAGTGTGAGTGTGCAGAGTCACACATACACACACACACACACACATTCGGAGCCATTAGCTCGACAAAAGCAGCGTTAGAAGTCTGGCAGGTGGATCAATGGGAGACAAATGATAGGCTCCCCCGTGGAGCTGCACACCGGGGCCCTCTGAGGACACACAGGCGGCCCACAGCGGAGCTGCGTGTGTGGACCCGTCGCCGCATCACCAGTCTTAAACACAACATCTCGCAGGAAGCGGATCTAACTTTGGCACTCCTTTAATCAGAACTCAATCACAGACTTGAAGGCGTCGCCGTGAGGTCACATGACGGCGGGGCGTTACCTGTGCTGACTCCGGAGTTGGCGATGACGGTGGCGTCGGTCCACTGGTCGGCGCTGGACACGGAGTAGGAGCGCTGGTGCATCCCCTCCAGACCGCCGCGGCTGTTGAAGGACACCAGGCTGACGCCGCTCGCCATCTGAGACACGGACGCGCTGCTGCTCACCGAACCTGAGGAGGCAGGAAGTCAGGTGAGGTCAGGACCAAGCGCCACCGCGTGCACCTCCTCTAAACACGCCACATTCTGGCGTTGTCTAACTTTGGGAACCGACGGCGACTCAGGTGACATCACACCTCTGATATTGGAAATGTAAGGTTCATTCCAGTCATTTCAGGAACAACGTCAGGTCAGGTACGTTTCCATGTGAAGTCAAGCTTGGAACAACGGAACCATGTAACTCCCATGAAGCCCCCCCCCCCCCCCCCCCCCCGTCTCATTACAGCTCATCTCTTGCAGCCTGAGAGCAGCCAGGACTCTGATTGCATTAATATTCATGAGGATAATTAGTACACGGAGAACGGCTCACTGAATATTCATGCTATTAGCCTCCTGGATCCCTCCGTGTGTGTGTTTGATTTAAAGAGCTGCTTTTATGTGTGTGTGTGAGACACGGAGGAGCGCTTCTCTCTCTCTCCACCTCCTCTTCCTTCAGGTGAGACTTTTACCAGATCTTTGAATATTCAACCTTTATTGATTGACGAAGGACAAACGCTGCTTGTGTTTAGGAAAACGGAATCAAGAGGAGCAATTAGTGTGCTAATGAAATCCTAAATGTCCCCGCTGTTCCTCGTCATGGACCCCGACACATACTTCCTGTGCGTCAGGAAGCCCCGCCCTCTCACCTGCCGTCTGGCCCAGCTGCAGACTGCTCATGTCCTTGGCCAGGCCGTTGGTTTTGGGACTCGGCACGGCGGCACAGGTGGACACGGCCCGAGGAGGCCTCTTCCCCGGGACCTTCACCGTGGTCCTCAGCAGGTCGATCTCCTTCCCGTGGACGTTCTGCATGTAGTCCTGAGGGACACATTTAACATCTGAGTATTAACCCGTCTCCATGACTTCAATCTGTTTCCATTCTAACTGAAGGGCAGCAGAAGAAAAGAGAACCAAGAGAAAGAAGAGAGAAGAGAAAGAGGATTAACGGGATAATGAAGCAGATAAATCCCTGAATGTACGACGGAAACAAAGCGGCGCTGAAGTGGCCGACCACGCCACCTCTCATTGGCTCTGCACCCCCCCCCCTCCCCCCCTCAAACATGGTCGTCCCGCCACGCCGAGCTCTGGTCCGGATCAGAGCGGAGCATGAAAACGCGAGTATAGAGGTGTTAATGACGGACGAGAGGCGCTTGTTAAATCCACCCCCGCCTCCCCCTCTGAGCCGGGTGGAGTGTTGGCGCTGACCCCGGAGGAGCACGGCATTGTGGGAGGTCGGCCTCCTCTTCAACATGAAGGAGGCGAGGAGAAACAAAGCTGAGACGACCTGCTGGGTCGGATTAAACCAGCACGTCTGGTCCTCCTTCGTTGTGAGGACCAGGTCCCAGGAGATGGGACAGTTTTACAAGGAGGGGACAGTTTAATATCGAGGGGACAGTTTTGAGGTGAAATGGAGACATTTCTGGGGAATCTGAATCGTTTTTGTGAAAGCGAGGACATTTTCAGAAGGTGAGGACATCTTGATCATCGACATTTAAGGACAAGGAAATATTGGAAAGTGAGGACACGTCCTCTGGTCCACCAGGTTTTTTGGGGTCGGACCAGGTTCAGGTCTGGGGCTGTGTTCTATACACACACATGCAGTGAAGGTGTGAGGACATCGGAGGTATGTATGAGGACACTCGGCTCTAATTGGTCCTCACAGAGGTGGCGTTTCCACACAGCGCCGGCCTGAACACACACCCCGTCCCCCGGCGGCCCCCCTCCCTCTGGCAGCTCGGCTGACAAAAGGCCAATTCAAAGCCAAGTGCTCTCGACGGCGTCTTAACAAGCCACCGGAGAGCCCTCGAGCCAGGGGCCCGCTGGGTACAGCCCTCCACACACACACACGCTCACACACACACGCTCACACACACTCCCCTCCGACAGATTGACCGAGGTAATTGAGTCTCCATTTGCATCGGGGAGCTTTCATCATCGGCCCGACGGTCCACGCCACGCAGCGGCGTCCAGGACGGATGTGTGTATCGACCAAACACTCCGCCAGCAGCAGCTGTGTGTGTGTGTGTGTGTGTGTCGCTGTAATGGATGCATAAACAGCGGCGTCAGTGTGAAAGATGCAGCGTGAACAGAGAGCCGAGGACTGCTGACGGCGAGCGAAGCGGCGATCCATAAGGAGCGAGGAGACGGAGATGAAGGAGGAGAAGAAGACAGGAAGCAGGATGGACGGACACATCGCATCCTTCTTCATTAGTTCACACATTACACTCTTTAGCTATTTGTTTGGCTTGATGTGGAATCAGATGAGCACATTTCTGGATTATTAAAAGATTAGTATCTTTCTGTGGAATCTTTGGATCTTGCTTAGATTTCTCTAGACTATTTAATAATTATTTGTTTTGGTGGGTTGTAATAATTCTTCATAATCTTTTATCTTGTTTACATTCGGAATTATTTTAAATATTCTTAATATTTGAAATTATATAGAATTATTATCAAAACAAATATTCTTTTTGTCTTGATTATATTCCTGATTATTATTTGGATGTTATGGATTTATTTTGGTGGATAATCATATTTCTTTATTATCTTTTTTCTTTATTATATTCTTGATTATTTTAAATATGTCTTATAATCTTGTTTATAGTTAATCTTGATAATTTAAAATATTCTTGAGGTTTTTATTTATTTGTTTTGGTAGATTGTAATATTTCTTTCTCAACTTTTTATCTTGATTATATTCCTGATTATTTTAAATATTATGTGGATTTGTTTTGGAGTATTATAATAATCCTGGATTCTATTACATACTAATATTTATTCCTCAAACACAGGATCCGTTTAGCTGAAGAAGCTCTTGAGCTGCGGCTGAAAGCTCAGGCGAGTCCCGTCTTGGTGACCTGCGGGGGGCGGGGCTTCAGCGTGAAGGTCACATGACGGATCAACTGTTGAACACACAGATGCTTCGGGACAAACTGTTTCTGAGACTTTAGGATGCTGATTAATTGCTCTCTCGCCCGGTTTTTGGCTCGTTCTCCCCGTCTCCGCTCTGGACGAGACTTTTCCTGCCAATTAGCGGCGTCGGCTGCCTTCCACTTAATTAGCGGCATTAATGTGATTTCTTTGCACATAGTCGGCCAATTAGCAGCTCTGATTGAGTTTCATTCGATTAGCCTCCGCAAACACGCTAATTGACGGCGGAGCTGCAGATGCAACGCTCGGGAACAAAAAATGCTTTTTGGTGCTGGAGGGGTCTGTGTGTGTGTGTGTGTGTGTGTGTGTGTGTGTTTACACAGGAGTGTGTGTCCATGTGTTAAGTGATGAGTTTTAACACTAATTTACTGCATCAGCTGCTCGGGTGGATGATGGACGTGTGTGCGCTGCGGTGAAGTGTTTGTGGGCTCCGCGGGGAATCCAACCAGCGACCCCGCGGGGGGCGGCGCTGCCTTGCTCAAACGCCCAGGAGCATGCTGGGAGACGGGAGAGTGAGAATGGATCCATCAACGAGGATAGACGCGGTGCAGCTGCTCAGTCTTGAGTGAAGATTTGAAAGGATTCATTGATTCACAGAGAAAATGATAATCAGATGAAACGGTAGAAAATACCCGTCGCACGGCTCATACATGAACACCGCTCACAGAGAAATACTTCAAATCACAAAATATCTTCCCTTACATTTGTAGAAATACATATCTTATTTATTCCAAATAGATTTTTTAATTGATTGGAAGCAGAAAAAATGTTTTACGCTGATTTATCTGATTTAAATTTGTTATATTTTTGGGAGAAAGTGACTTTGAGGAAATGTTGCTATTATCCTATTGGTATTTAATTAATTATGTATATTTATAAAGAAAAGTATATATATATATATATATATATATATATATATATATATATTATATATATATATATATATATTTCTATTGTAATTGTAAAAGGCAATATTTGATCCATATTTGATAAAACCTGTCAAATGTGATGTTTTAGCATTGATTGAAACAGACAAGAAGAGACATTCAGCCGTGTGTGTGTGTGTGTCTGTGTGTGAGAGAGTCTGTGTGTGTGATAATAAAGCGGCGTCGGGGCAGGATATTGTGCCAACAGGGCAGAGAGCCGGGGCAATTAGCAGAGACATTACAGCTGATATTCACATCATCAACGGCGACGTGGGCAAACAGATGACGAGTCCTAATTAATACACAAGCCCCACACACACACACACACACACACACACACACACACAGTGGTACAGCAGGGAGATGAAGAGCAGCAGATACATGGAGGTCAGTGCAGCCTGGCAGAGCGCTGCAGTCTAATAAGCAATCAGAGGGTTGCTAATGAGTGTGTGAGTGTGTGTGTGTGTGTGTGTGAGTGTGAGTGTGTGTGAGTGTGAGTGTGTGTGTGTGTGTCTTACATGCAGGCTGGGGTGGTAGGTGAGCAGTCCGTTGTCACACAGAGTCACGTACTTCTTCTTCCACTCCTTGTTGAGGGTTTTACCGCTTCTCTTCAGCAGCATGCCCTGCAGAGAGTGTCAAACACACGTTAAACACACGTTAAATACATGTAAAAAATACACGTCAAATACACGTTCAACACATGATAAACACACATTAAATACACTGATGTAGCGCTGCAGAGAGGAGACGTTACATGTAAACGTGTTAAACAGACGTACAATAAACACAATCATGACGAGCGTGTACATGTACTCGGGCTGGTGTACATGTTGTACTGTGTACCTGGTACCTCTCAGTCATGCTGGAGTGTTTACTTCCGTGAGTGAACTCTCCTACTTTTTAACAACGTTCTGAGGCGTCGCCACGGCGATAACGAGGCGAGTTCACCGCTCACCCAAACCAACATCTCCAACATCAGACAGACAGAGAATCAGCACTTCTTTAATTGTCTGCCCCCCCCCCCTCCCCCCCTCCCCCCCTCCTACGCACATCAGCCGCGGCTCACTGGCCGCTTAGGCCGAGCGACCGCACGCCCACACTTCATTTGAGCCGCATTCATTAGGTGAGAGAGAGAGAGAGCAAGAAGGTCACAGAGAAGGCGGGCGAGAGAGAGGGGGAGGGGGAGTATAAATGGGAGATCAGAGGGGGGGGGGGGGGGGATAAAACTGTCCGCTGATTAGCAATTACAGCCGCGCTGCCACGCGTGTCACTTCACTGGACCTCTACAACATTAACACTCCGACAAGGATATTAATAGAGTCCAGCCGTGAAGGGGGGGGACGGAAAGGGGGGGGGAGGCAGAAAAAGAGGGGGGGGGACAGGCCGCTTGATGGACAGAAGCCTGCTCGCTGCCGCCCCGACCGCTCAGCTTTCATTAGGGGGGGTCGGCGGCGGGACGGGCCCCCAGGTGACCCCTCGCCACCACTGACAGCACACTGGCTGTAATTAGCTGTGACATAACGCGGGGGGGGGGGCAGGAAGTGGTGGAGCGGAGACGACGTGGTGAGGTGAGATAATGACCGGCTGATAAACAGAGACAACGCTCCGACTGACCGACAGCGTTAGCCGGCCGCTAGCTTGCGGGGACGTCCGTCCTCCGTCCGTCTCCTTGCTTCGTGCTCCCCGCGGGATGAACCCAGATACTGCTCACCTCAGCGTCAACTCACAGTGTCACTTCCTGCTTTTAAGTCGCCCCCCCCCGCCTCGGCCTATGTGCTAGCATGTCTTAGCATGTTAGCCTGACTCAGACGGACGCTGTGCCTCGTTAACGGTCCAATCAGAGACGTGGGCTGGTGACGTCATCGGGGAGCTCATCAGATTAAGAGGTAATCTCTGCTGTGTGAGGATCAGTAACAGATTATCGGTCTGAAGTGGAGTGTTTAATGTCTCTTCATTAACCCTCATCTCGGATCATGTTGTGAGGAATTCAAACGGCGGAGTGTGTGTGTGTGTGTGTGTGTGTGTTTCCCCATGGTGCACTAAACGCGACTTGACGAGCTTCCTGCTGCTCTGAAGTGAAGCTGCCGCCAGCATGCAGCTGTCAGAGCAGCTGATCGTCCATTACGGAGAGAGAGAGAGAGACACAGAGAGGGAGGGAGAGAGAGAGCGGTGTGTTTCCAGATGGAGACAGGAAGTGTGTTTACATCAGGTCGCTCGTCAATTAAGGCCTGGGAGGTCAACTCCGATCAATCACTGGATTAACAGAGATTACACGTTGACTGATCATCATGGGACCAAACAGAGCCTTCTAGGACCTACCTAAATGATGATGATGTCATCATGAGTTCATCGTCACCTACATCCCTTCATCATTGGACGTAGGTGACACTTGTCGATCAAGTAACAAACTCACAGCGATCAAAACGACCCTGTAATCTAGCCAACGTGAAGAACTCGAAAAGAAAAAGAGTTGACTTTAGTCCTGAGGTCAGGAAGAGACTCCAAATCAACCATTCAGGAAGAAGACGCCATCATCATCATCATCATCTTTGAGAACAAGAAGAAAGAAGACGCCATCATCGGCGTAGAGCTTCACCCTAAAACCTTCAGTGCTGTAAAGAGAAGACGCCTCCAGAACAACACAACACAGCAGGAAGTCCACTGAAGAGGACTGTTGATCCAGGACTGGAGGCCTCAGCTGAACTGGGGTGAGCCGGTCTGGCTCCAGACCTGGTACTCGGGGAGGGAGAGACGTCAGCAAATTAATTTGGCCCATCCATCCGGAGGCTGACAAGCGATCAGTTTGCTGGAGGGGGGGAGGCTAATTGAACGCCGCATCGAAACCCTCCTGATGGGTAATATCTTTCATTATTCACCTCCGCGGGCTTCATGACACACACGTCGCCTCTTATTTTACCTTCGGGAGGGGGGGGGCAGGGGGGGCATGACAGCTCACAAGGTCTCCACATGGGAAAATAGATGTGTGGAGATAAATACATCCTCGGAGAGACTCTCTCCCGGCTGCAGAGCCACTTTCAGCCCAGTGAAGTATTGTGGGCTAGTGCTTAGGAAAGGTCGCTAGCTTGGGGGGGGGGGGGGGGAGATGAAGTCATTTGTTAGGCATCCTAAAACATCCAAGGGCGTTACAGAGATTTACAACTGGAGGTTGTTCTTTACAGATCCAAACAAAGCGTTCAAGTAGATGGACGCAACAGTCTGCTGTGATATTTATACTTAAACATAAAGAGTTACTGTCTATTACGAGGTATAAGTATGAGTAGTTACAGATATAAGTACCTCTCCCTTCCTCACACTGACACACTTCTTCTCCCGGTGAAGTATTGTAGCGTTAGTGCTTAAGAAAAGGTCGCTAGCTCGGGGGGGGGGGGTTAGCCGGGACATGAAGTCATTCGTTAAGACGACGCATCAGATGTTCTCGGGGCTCGAACCTGCGGGTCTCTGATTAAAGAGCGCCGCGGTCACGTGACCACGCCGGGCGCACTCTCTCTTCTATGAAGAAAGAGGAAAATAAAGCACCAGCGTTCCTTTGTGTGGCTGTGAGGAGGCGGCGTGTGATAAAGGACCCTCTTAAAGGCTGCCACACTAATCTACCCTCTAATCACTCCATCACACCCCTATTCCCGCCAGACAATGGACTCTCCCTGGCCTCCCGAGGGGCTGACAGCGGATCCTACAGGAGATACAGGAGCCTCTATCTGAGCACCGTGGAGGATCTCTGAGGGGCCGCGCCCCCTTTTGTTCTTCCACGTCCCCGGAGAGCAGGAGGCCAAATTAGAGGTGTCACCCCCCCCCAGAGAGGAGGGGTGACGGCCGGACCCCCCCCCCCCCCCCTATCGGTGGAGGCCATCTGATCGGGTCTGGACGGCGATCGCAGCTCATCCATCATCCTCTCAGACGGGACCAGTGGCTGGTTGGAGATCAGGTAAACGTCACCTGGTGGTTGCCACAGGAAGCGGTGCCACATTCAGGGACGTCGGTAAAAACAAACACAAGCTGCTCGTGATGTTTAATAAATAAGTAGAATAATAAGATCTGAAGACTTTTGTTCCCTTACAGGAAATCAAAAACACTGATTTTACCGACCTGATGAAACAGGAAGCGGTTCTCTTTGTGGCGGTGCAACCTTGGTGGAGCGCCACGACTTTAAAGACTCGCCGGCTTCCAGGCGGCCCGCTGCCGGTAAACAGCGCCCAACATCACAAACACGCCACGCAGACGCCGGCGGTTGCCGCCACAAGGTCGCCGTTGATGAGGCAAGGACGGCGAAGGGCAGGCCCAGGGGAGCGGGACACGGGACCGGATCAAATAAACCACCCCAGAAGAAGAGGGGGGCTGAAGAGGAGCCGATTTATCTGATAAGAGTTCTGGGTAATTAATTAGAAACTCAATTATCCAAACCTTACTTCAGCACTCGCGATTCATTAGCGGGTACAAGAGCCTCGCCCTCGCTCGCCACGGCGACCACGGAGAGGAAGGATGTGAGGGGGGGACGAGACCCTGAGGTCACCGCCGGGACGCTTTGTCCACACACACACACACACACACTGGGTGTGCGTGGAACAACAAAGCGACCGCGGGGACACTTCCAGCGCTTGGAGCGGGCAGAACGGCGAGCGTTAGCGCTCCGTGGAGACCGCCGCACCGCGTAATGAGCTACAGAGCCTCTTTGATTGACGCCTGTGTTCCCGGTTTATTTATTTCTCAAACTAAAAAGGGAGCGCCCCCCCGACCCCCCCTCCCAACCCCTCCCTCCAAAAAACCTCATTTCCAGGGGTTAGTGTGCATGACAAAAATGTCATCATGGCCAAAATGGCTCCGAGCGGCGGTGACAACCTTTCCCAGGGAGATGATATTTTTCCAATCCGGCGGAAGGCGGGTCGCGGCGCCCTCGTTAAAGCCTTGATAGCAGGTCTTTAATATTCACCGTCTTAATTAGGGCCGCAGTTAATTTCATTAAATTCTTTGGCTGCTAAATGAAGCAGATTATGAGACATCTTTTATTGCGGAGCGTGAAATTACAGCCTGCCCGCCGCCAATGGCGGGGGGGCGCGACTAATGAATTACAGGGTAAATAACACCCGAATTAACCATCCAATTTAACTCCTCGCCAAGCGCCCGGCGCCGAGGGGGGACGAGTAGACTTGTCAAAACCACCCAGCCCCGCGCTCGTCTGAGACCCCGCGAGAGGCAATTACAGGCTGCACGCTAATCAGCCGCTCGCAGGAAGCGGAGGACGGCGTCCCAGGCCTTGAGACGCCGTCTAGAGCGGGAGGGCGACCTCTGCGGGGTCAGCGGATCCGAGGCTGCTCCACAGCACCAAACCACCAACGAAGAAGAATAAAACGCTACTTGGTTCCTAGAATCCCGTTACAGTTTACGGAAACATGTAAGCTCGTTGAAGTCCAGCTGATCCTGTTAACAGGAAACACACCGTCACCGCGGTAACTACGGGAGGTCAAAGTTGACAGAGGATCCTAGCTCATTGTGACCCCTGAACTTGATCTGGGATCAAGACTCATCCCCCTCCATTTAAGAGGGGTAGAACTTGGTTCCTGGTGGATCCAGGCCTCAAGGACGTGGACTTGGAGGTAACAAGGGTCTACGGTCTAATGAGGACCTGAACCCATCCAGCGTCCTCATCCTCCCAGTGAAGCGCGTGTCAACCTTCACATGAAGGTTTACAGGAGGAGGAGGTCTTCCTCGCCGCTGCGCCCCTGTCCCAGCGGCGGCAGCGGAGGAAATTAATTTGTCAGATTGTTGTCTTCAGAGCGTGCGGTTGTGGCGAGCGTGTCTCGGCGGCAATTAGCAGCTAACGAGCGGCGTGGAGCAGCTGTCGAGGAGCCCCGCGCCGTCAACAGCCTCTGTAAACACGCCGGACGCGTCCGGGACGCCGACCAATCGCACGCCACCGCCGCAGCCAGCACTTCCTCCGTGGTTTCATGTGTGGAGGCGGGAGGCCTCAACGCCGCCACACGTGTTTCCTGTCTTTGTTCCCGTCGGTACGACGATGGACGATGAAGAGGACGATAATGAAGAGGAGGATGAAGATGGAGATGATGAGGAGGATGATGATGACGAAGGGGAGGATGAAGATGGAGACAGTAAAGAGGATGATGAGGAGGTGATGCGGCTGACTGGCCCCGCCCACACACACGTTAACATGGTGGTTATGAGAGCGACATGTTCAGTTTGTGGTAATAGAGTCAGAGTGGAAGAACGCCCCGTTCCCATTACAGCCCGCTCTCTCTCTGTGTGTGTGTGTGTGTGTGTGTGGTTTTAATGAGCTGACTCTCTTCACAAAGGCGTTTCTGCTCTTCAACAAAAGGCGAAGTGAACCGGCGTCACCTCGAGTGGTCTCGAGTCTCTCTAATGAGATCACACACACACACACACACACACACCACACACACACACACACTCTCTCAGGTAGGAGAACAAACAGAAACAGCAGCGAGTCGCTACATTTAAATGGTGGAAAAAAGTCGTTAAACTTCACCACTTTAACTCACTGAAGTGTTCACACGCCTCACGGTAACCCATGGTAACACACGGTAACCACGGTAACGGACAGAAGGAGAAACCGCAAATCCCTCTGGCAGGTGTCGGACCCCCGTCAAGTCACCGGCCCCCCAGGACACATGTTAGACCCCCAAGACCTGACTTGCAGTCAAACTGACGTCATGTGACCTCGTTCATCGCCACGGTTACCAAAACACTTTACTGGCAACCAGCTGTTTGAGCGGACTCCCAAGTATCAATGATGCTGCATCACCAGCTGGAGCGAACCTACCTGCATCACCACACATCACATGACCCCCAATCAGAGCTGTGATTGGTTCATTAGCAGATTACAGACACAAGAGGCCCAGATTAGAGCTCACTAATGGCCTGGTTTGCTTGTGTGGAGAAACTCCCCCCCCCCTCCATCTCGTCTTTGAGAGGGATGAAGAGGGGGAACAGAGGGAAACTCCCCTCCTGGTCCTAACGGTCTGGACATATTGACTGAGTGTGTGGTCGGATCAAGTCCGGGGACAGGAAGTCTTACCTGTTTGATGGGGATGGCCCGCCCGCTGCCGATGCTGTCTGCCCGGGCCTCCAGGCCTTTCTTGTCCTTGTCCGGCTCGCTGGCCTTCCTCGACTGTGGACCAGAACACACACACACACCGTTATTACCCACAAGGCCATGGGAGCGATGCCACATACTGGTATCCAATGAGGGCTCACGGTGAAGAGGTTGGAGCGGCGCTTGGACTGCTTCCTGACGGGCGTGGGCGTGTTGGTGGTCTGCGGGATGTCGATGCGGAGCTCCTTCTGGCTGGTGGACGGCGTGGACGGCACCGACGACGAGTAGTCGCTCAGGCTGCCGCCGCCACCGCCGCCGCCATTGCTCGTCTGGGAGGACAGAGCAGAGCAACGGGTCACTTCCTGTAAGGCAGAGCAACCACAACCTGAGGCTTGGGAAGGGGAGCAGATCAACAGGAGTCTGGGGGGGCAGCGTGGAGGCGTGACCTCTGACCTGGCTGATGTGGACGGCAGACACTTGGGCGGCGCAGACCGACGAGTGACTCGGCGAGTTGGGCAGCGACTTGCACGGCCCGATGGACAGCTGCTGCTTCTTCCTGGTCGCCACGATCTTCTGGGCCACTGAAACACACAGGTCACATGATCGACACGTCACTTCCTGTCCGGGAACACAGAGCAGTATTATGAGTCATGAAGTCCCCCCCGTGTCTCTGCCCTTGGCGCGGCCCGAGTCACCCGGAGGTAAATGTTTACGAGCGTGTGGTCGTTAACGCGCGTTAACGAGCTCCAATTAAAAGGCGGCGTGGTGATGAGCAGGAGAGCCGCGTGTTTACTGGGATGGAGATAATGGAGTCACTAAAGGAGCCGCCGCCGCCGCGGAGCGCCTCGTTATCCACACATACATGTCTCACATACATGTGGCCGTGCTACCTGTCGCCCCGCTGCCTGTCGCCCTGCGCCCGCCAGGCTGTATATTACCTTAAGTGTTAAGAACAGTTATGATAAGGCCGCGCTAAATATTTAAACTGCTCGCTTAATGCAATTTAACTTTATCCATCAATCTCGTTCTGCTCTGAGGAGCCGCCACGGCCTTCTAATGGGAACGCTCCCCTCGGATCAGATTTATGACGGGGCTGCACCGGGGGGTGAGACGGGGGACGGGGGTGAGACGGATAGCTGACTCTGCAGAGTCAGAGATTCACGGCTGCGGGTCCAGGTCTCCTCTAGTCCTCCTCCTGGGGGTGGAAGAGCAGCAAGGACGCCGTGACCTTGACCTCTGACCTTCATCATCATCATCACAGAAGACTGATCACAGATCAGTCAGACTGTTACTGGAGACGAGTCAGCAGCTCAAGTTCACCGCTCATCTCTGAACTCCTCAAGACTACCTCCAAATACTCCTCAGTACTTCTAAATACACCTCAGTACCTCTAAATACTCCTCAGTACTTCTAAATACACCTCAGTACCTCTAAATACACCTCAGTACTTCTAAATACACCTCAGTACTTCTAAATACTCCTCAGTACTTCTAAATACTCCTCAGTACTCTAAATACACCTCAGTGACCTTAAATACACCTCAGTACTTCTAAATACTCCTCAGTACTTCTAAATACACCTCAGTACTTCTAAATACTCCTCAGTACTTCTAAATACACCTCAGTACTTCTAAATACACCTCAGTACTTCTAAATACACCTCAGTACTTCTAAATACTCCTCAGTACTTCTAAATACTCCTCAGTACTTCTAAATACTCCTCAGTACTTCTAAATACACCTCAGTACTTCTAAATACTCCTCAGTACTTCTAAATACTCCTCAGTACTTCTAAATACACCTCAGTACCTCTAAATACACCTCAGTACTTCTAAATACTCCTCAGTACTTCTAAATACACCTCAGTACTTCTAAATACTCCTCAGTACTTCTAAATACACTCTCGTTCTAAATACACCTCAGTACTTCTAAATACACCTCAGTACTTCTAAATACTCCTCAGTACTTCTAAATACTCCTCAGTACTTCTAAATACTCCTCAGTACTCAAATTACCTCAGTACTTCTAAATACTCCTCAGTACTTCTAAATATCCTCAGTACTTCTAAATACACCTCAGTACTTCTAAATACACCTCAGTACTTCTGAATATACTCTAGTACTTCTAAATACTCCTCAGTACTTCTAAATACTCCTCAGTACTTCTAAATACACCTCAGTACTTCTAAATACACCTCAGTACTTCTAAATACACCTCAGTACTTCTAAATACTCCTCAGTACTTCTAAATACACCTCAGTACTTCTAAATACACCTCAGTACTTCTAAATACACCTCAGTACTTCTAAATACTCCTCAGTACTTCTAAATACTCCTCAGTACTTCTAAATACTCCTCAGTACTTCTAAATACACCTCAGTACTTCTAAATACTCCTCAGTACTTCTAAATACTCCTCAGTACTTCTAAATACACCTCAGTACTTCTAAATACACCTCAGTACTTCTAAATACTCCTCAGTACTTCTAAATACTCCTCAGTACTTCTAAATACTCCTCAGTACTTCTAAATACACCTCAGTACTTCTAAATACACCTCAGTACTTCTAAATACTCCTCAGTACTTCTAAATACTCCTCAGTACTTCTAAATACTCCTCAGTACTTCTAAATACACCTCAGTACTTCTAAATACTCCTCAGTACTTCTAAATACTCCAGAGTCTACATGAGGAGAGCCTGTGACTTGAAGCTGTGATTAGAGGAGAAATGCGTCTCTGACGTCATCATCCCCCACGGAGATGTGACATCACGGCGAGGGATCGTTCTGTGGTCGGAACACGGTGCGGCGGCGGCGAGACTTCAATCACTAGCAGATCACTAGTGGATCACTAGTGGATCCACATCGGTGGATGGATGAACGGTTCATCTCTGGAGGACAAACGGGACGGCCACGCGGCGAGGAAACAGGAAGCTGTCGGCATCAATAAGACACGAGAGATATTAATATAAATATCAGGAGAGCGGTCATCTGGGCTCGTTAGCGGGCGCTAACGAAGCGGCCTGCATCTGCACCCTGACATCCCCGTGAGTGTGTGTGTGTGTGTGTGGCTGTAATTAAGCTAATTAAATTAGCGCTCTGATGGACGAGGGAGCGCGGCGCTGTCACCCCCCCCCCCCTCCCTCACGCAGAGGTCACCCCCCCCGCCCCCCCGCCAAGGCTTCACTCCCCATTACAGCAAATTACATGTTAAACACACACACACACAGGACCAGTTGTATTAGTTGCTGACACACTGAGATTTATATTTATATTACATTAAATTCTTATCAATATTATTTATTATTTAGTTGTAAAATAACTAATAATTAAGTGGATAAAACATTATTAATATTCCTTTTAAGTGATTAATATTGTCTCACTTGTATTGTCTTTTACAAGTAAATTATTTTTTGGTCCAGTTCTGTCTCTTTTTGTGACATAAAATGTATAATAACTAATAATAATAATCATTTAAAGTACGCCAGAAAACAACTCATTGATAACCAGATTAAAAATTATATATACTCGATGTTTTAAATGACAATATTAAGCAATTAAAAGAGTAAAATATATAATATCTGACTGTTAGAACAAAATGTCCAGTTGTATAATTATTATTATTATTATTATTATTTAACAACTAAAACAACGCATTGATAAGTGGATTAAAATAATATTCAATGGATGTTTTAATTGCTTCATATGGTCTCATTTGTTTTTTTATTTGAGTTTTTTGACAAAATATTATTATCATTATTATTATGTGAATGAATTAATCAAGAAAATGATCATCAGATTGATTCATGGTGAAAATAATAATAATAATAATGTCTTGAAAAATAAACATCAGTCTCTTTTGATGAAGTGCTGCACTTGAACGCCACACGGTAAGACCCCCCCCTCCCCTAAAACACAGAAGTTGCCACGACGACGACGAGCCGGCCAATTATTTTGAACACTAAATGTTGTGGTCAGTGAAGCGTCGTCCTCCGTCTCTCTCATTGTGCAGCCGCTGTAACTCATCACACACACACACACACACACACACACACACACACCAATCATGTCACATTAGTGCGAATCAGCGTTTCTTCACCGGGAGCCTCTGCGGCTTGTCTCTGATTATGAAGCTGAATATGAGTAGATGTAATTAAAGCCCCGCCCCCTCCGCCGCTGCCATCAATACAGGAAGGTCACGGAGGTTTGGGTGTGCGATCAATACACACACACACACACACACTACCTTCATGAATAGGGATTGTCCACGGAGTGAATGTGTTGCAGGCGATGTTTGAATGTCGGAGCAGAAGAAGAGATGATATCAGATTCACCAATCAGACGCCTTCACAGGGATCTCAGTCACTAACTACTCAGGATGATCCTAATCTGGACACAAGTCTCACTTCCTGGGCCAGGACTCCTGACGCCATGATCCAGGACTCCTGACGCCATGATCCAGGACTCCTGACGCCATGATTCAGGACTCCTGACGCCATGATTCCTACACTCATGTCAGGGCCATTTGTTCATTGGATCAGATGGAAATATGGAGAACAATATTAGATATTATTAACATGTATCTGTTGTTCAGGAAGTTTCAAAGTAAAATGTATCTGTGTATCTTTATTTACCAGGTTGCTGTGTGTGTGTGTGTGTGTGTGTGTGTGTGAGGCTGCGGTGCTTCTGACCAATTAGAGGAAGGCGAGTGTTTTAAGTGGCTGAAGGCCGAGAGCCGGGCGCCGTCGTTACTGAAGTCCTCGCTGCAAATTAAGGTCACGCTAAGAAGTAATTAAACAGTGTGTGTGTGTGTGTGTGTACTCGACCAAACCAGTCTCACACACACACACACACACACACATATCTCTGCCACACACAGATACTGTAGATACACACCGTCAGACACACACCATGAAACATTACAGCAATGCAAACAGAAGCCCAAGCAACCACACACACACACACACACACACACACACACACACACCGCTGCAGGCAGCTGTCGTGTTTTGGCGTGGACAGAAAACATTAAACTCATCTTTCTGCTGGATGATTAAAAAACTGATTAATTTGGGATAATGACGAGCAAAATACAAGGAGACAGTGTCAGAGACAATAACACACACACACTCACAATAACACACACACACACTCGCAATAACACACACACACTCACACAATAACACACACACACACTCACAATAACACACACTCGCAATAACACACAGTGGAATAATTAAGAAGATAATAAGGCAGCGTTTAGTGTGAAAGCTTCCTCCTGAGCCAAAACACACACACACACACACACACACACACTCTCTCTCTCTCACACACACACACACACACTCTCTCTAACAAAGTTCATGATCTACTGCCAGAATCAAACTGAGCTTCTTCATTCATGTTTCCAGGATCAGTTTCTCTTCTTCTCCTCCTTCTCCTTCTTCCTCTTCTCCTTTTTTAGCGACCTCTTCTTCTCCTCCTTCTCCTTCTTCTCCTTTTTTAGCTACCTCTTTTTCTCTTCCTTCTTCATCTTCCTCTTCTCCTTTCATCATCTTCCTCCTCTTCTTCTCCTTCTTCCTCTTTTCCTTCTTTTTATCTTCCTCTTCTCCTTCTCCTCCTCCTCCTCCTTTTATCATCTTCCTCCTCTTCTTCTCCTTCCTCTTCTCCCTTTTAGTTTCCTCTTTTTCTCCTCCTTCTTCATCTTCCTCTTCTTGTGATAAATTAAAACTTGAACTCTGACCTCCTCTTCTTCTTTTGCTGCGGAATGTGTTGCTGTTGTGCGACTGAGCCACCTGAACCACCTGCCTGTTCCTGCACTGCCCCCCTCAGGACAACCACAGCAGTGACACGTCTCCATGTCGAGCCTCACACATCCGCCACTGAAAGTAGTCCCCACACAGCCACCAGACTCCTTTAAGAAAACGGTACCGACAGGCTTTCTGAGTCCTTGAACGCGTCGTAGCCAGATGCACAGTCGGGCCTATTTAAATCTCTCATTCCTCTTCTCCGTGTCACATGATGATATTAAAAGAGAACTGCAGATAAAACACGGAGCCGTGAAGGAGCCGGACGTGAAGCGGTCTCGCCCGCTAATTAACGGCCGAGTTCAGGTTGTCTGCTGCTCTGGAATTACGAGCCGTTAACCCGCCGCTTCATTAGCCGCCGAGAGGAGCCTCGAGGACTCTCAGACCGGCAGCCGAGGACTCCTTCTGATCAGGATCGGTTGATCAGAGGATGTTCACCTTTGACCCCGAACGTTCTCTGAAGACTTTCAGTCAGACCAGACCTTTATTTAAATGAGCTCCGTTCCTCTAATCAGCATTTAAACGTGTTTGTTGGAAGTTGATGCTCCACTCTAACATTTGATGTATTCAATCATATTTTTAATTATTATTTTTAATTAAAATAATTATATACGTAGTTATAATTCTTGACATATTTAAATATTTGGTGTTTATTCTGACGGCTGATTCTATTAAAATTCGAGATGTGACATCTTAATGAATATTGTAGAAATGACTTTAAATTGGGACCAAGAGGAGAGAACAGGAAGTCCAGCATCCTGGACAGGAAGTCCAGGACCCTGAGGAGTCTATCTGATGTACTGTGGGAGTCTGAAGAAGTTCCCTGTAAACTTTGAGGAGGATGAAGGTCGGACCTGTTGTGACCTAACGAGTCCTGGTCAGCGAGGACCTTGAGGACTCCGGACCCCCCCTCCCCCCTCCTCTAATGTCTGATTCTTTTATTAATCCTGTCGGGAATGGGCCCCCCTCCTTCCTCCCCTCGCTATGATAAAACTTAACTGCTGTTCGGTTTGAGCTAAATAGCTGAGCGGGTCCATTTCAGCCTTAATTGACGAGTGATTAAGAGACCGAATGGCGGTGGGGGGAGCGGGGGGGGTGACCTTCCCAGAGGACCAGACCTCCTGACGGCGGACTCTTACCGTCCTGGAAGACCCGCTCCACGTTGAGGCCGTAGGTGGCGCAGGTCTCGTAGTAGGTGCAGCGTTTGAGGTCGTTGGACAGCTTCCTGGCGCGGCCGTCGTCGATGACGCGGGGGTTGGCGGAGCTGATGGCGTCTGAGGGGGGAGACATGAGGTTTTAGTCACATGACCATCACATGATATGTTTATGTATGTGTTCAGTGAAGGAAAGGAGGCACACTGGGAAACAGTGATACGCTGGCGCCGCCTGCTGGTGAACAAGTGCTAATGGTACTCACGCTGAGGTGTGTGTGTGTGCGTGTGTGTCACACACCTCAATATATCATATCAATCAATCAATCAATCAATCAAAAAAATCAATCAATCAATCAATGAAGCTTCTGGTTGATATTAAGATATCAAAATGTAAAGACTTTAAATATTTAAAGGGACAGGACTCCATGACATGGTCTCTCTAGTGACTTTAAAATCAGTTGTGTAGCTCATAATTATTATAATCTTATTATTTATTATTATTATAATTAATAATTATAATTACTGCCTCCATCCTCCAGTTTGTTGTGAACTAACCCCTTACAACACTGAATAATTATAATACAAATGTATTATTGTTCTTATTCTTCAAGGAAACCAGGAAGTTGTGATGACAAGAAGCGTCCACCGGGGGGCAGCGGTGCCTCAGACATGGCCTGCCTTCAGAGCAGCAGCGTGTGTGTGTGTGTGTGTGTGTGTGTGTGTGTGTACCTTGCGTGCCCACCAGCACCAGCGGCAGCTCGGCGGCGTTCCTGTAGTTGGCGAGGCGGCTGAAGTAGTGGTAGACCGTCTGGAAGCTGATCTCGTCCTCCAGACTGAAGACGAAGATCACGGCGTCCACCCACAGGGCGAACTGGGGAGGGACAGGCGGCTTAAAACCAGCTTTATTTACATGGAGTCTGGTGGGACGCGGGACCTGGTCGACAAGGAGCTGGAGGAACACTCCTGAATTATTCAGAAACGCTCCACTTCTCTGTCTCCACCCGACTGACCCACTTTCATCTCCCTGGTCGTCTTCTTCATCATCATCATCATCACTATCACTATCACCAGCACACCATCATCATCATCACTATCACCACCTGAGACATCTCTGAAGACGATGTTTTGAGATGATGAACTTTCAGACTCCAACACAGTAAACTTAATAATGTTGTTGTATATTCGAGGTGGATCCAGATCCAGGTGGATGTGGTGTGGTGTGGGTGCAGTACTCACCTGAGCCTCTGGGGGGCCTCCCTCGTCCCTGATGAGCAGCAGGTGACTCTGCCCGTCCACCACGATCTCCTTCTTGAAGCGACCGCCTGCAGGAGACAAGAGACGGCGTCACTGATTGGTTGGTTCCCACCGGCTGCTCAGCTGATCACTGATCACTGCTCAGCTGATCGATGAGGTGAAAGACGACGACATTAAATGAGAGGATGATGATCGGAGTAATTTAAAGTGTGAGGGGGAGGAGCTAACAGAGGAACAGTGTTAATGTGAAAGACACACACACACACACACACACACACACAGCTGAGTCTTGTCTCTCTTTGGCTCTAAAAACACATTTGAGTTAATAATAATTATTATTATAATTATAATATTATAGAAACCATATACACTGACTATTATTAATAATAATAACAATAACAATAAAAACATCACATGTCCAGTTTTATTCGACCTTTAAGCAGCTGGAGAGTTTGTTTGTGGGAACAGTCCGACAGGAAGTGGACCCAACTAAAAATACAAGTCCGGACGGTATTTGGGGAGCAACACACACACACACACACACACACACACACACACACAGAGCGGAGGCCTCTGGATGCGTCACAGAGGCAGAAAAACATTTTCCACCATTTGGGAAAAGGAAGTTCACACATTCATCACAAAGACTGTCTGATTTATTATAAAGTGATATATTTATATACAGACATTGTTTAGACGTTTATATTATATTATAAACATCTGAAAAAGGCATTTTTAAATTAGTCAAACTTAGTTTAGTTGATATTCTAGACTGATTTATTTTTTATTATTTCTATTTTACGACTGACTAGTGTTGCATTTGTGTATTTTTTTTTAATTATTATTTTTAATGTCTACATATAATTTCTTTCTAAATTGGTTCATGTTGACTGTACAAAGTAATAATAAATACTACTACTACTAATAAATAATAATAAATACAAACATCAGAAAAACAGCCAGAACATCACTGAAACTGACATTTAAATATAGAAATATAGAGAGAATTATAATCTAAAATAATAAAGGTGTTTATTCACATGTGTTTCTATGATATTTCTACGTGAACAGAAGGTTTTCATGCAGGTGACTACACTAGGACATGGAGCTACGTGTCGGGCTCAGCAGCAGACCTCCTCTCCACCGCGTGGCAGCAGCGCCTCCTCTTATTCAGCTGCTGCTGCTCCACGGAGGAGGAGATGTGGAGCTGAGCCCAGAGAGGCGTGAGAATCAGAGGATGATGAAGAGGATGAAGAGGAGGAGGACAGAGAGGATAGTTACCTGCGTCCACGTCAGCTAGTTACAACAGAAGCCCAGAAGAAGAAGAAGAAGAAGAAAGAAAGAAAGCAGCCACAGTTAATAACATGCAGTGGAACCTCTGAGCCCAGAGGACGACGTCATCATGACATCATCACGACGTCATCACACAGAGAGGAAGCAAGAGACGCTCACAGCACACACACACAACACACACACACATCCTGTCTCCTTCATCGCCACTGTGACATCACCACACGTTTGGTTAGCTCGTTTCCTCTGACATCATTCATCTGCGTAACCATGACGACCGACAGCTTCTCAGCCTGCACTTCTTCTTCTTCTACTACTCTGCTTAACGGGAGATTCCAGACAGCGCCACCTCCTGACCAGACTAATAACGGTCCTCCCGGTAAGTTCGGTTCTCGTTTCCACGGAGACGAGAGCATGAAGCCGCCGTGAGTCCTGGCTGCGAGTGTGAAGCCTCAGTCAGCAGCATTAGTACTGGTGGTTCCCCAGACCTCTAATGGACTCCATCTGCTGCTCCAACACCCTTTATATATAGGAGGTGGGGGGGCGGGGGTAGTCCAGGTCCCAGCTGATCCACTTCCACAGCAGAGGCCAGGTTTACAGACTGAGCTGTGGTTCCACTACGTTAGTGCTTTAAATTACTTTTTATCATCGTGTGGTAACGCGGTGAAACTCTTAGCGGGGGTGCGTTCAGGGACACTATGGAGGCCGGAGTTTGAAGTCGAGCTGCAGCAATCCATCTCAGTGGGAAGTCAGAGAAGCCGTCAGGGTTTAGAGATTCACAACAGCCACGGTTTAGAAACATATAAACAGATTTGTTTCAGACATTTAATTGACCAGTCGCTTCATCTCTAATTTCCCGAGTGTCCTTGAACGCAGCACAAAGTGGAGGCTGGAGGAGCAGCAGGTTTGGAGACAGGGAGACAGGGAGCAAGGGGGGGCTGTGTGGTCCAGCAGAGTCCTGCAGCCACGAATACTTCTGGTCGGTGGCTTTGTGGCGCTGCGGTCCCAATCAATCGCCATGGCAACGCCTATTTTTAGACCCCAGGAATTTCAAAACAAACACATCAGCTTCTCCTTTACTTCCTGCCGCTTACGCAACCATTTCAAAGAGGGTTGTTTTTTTTTAAATAACCGGAGTCGCCGGCGTCCTCGGTGCCAAGTCGTCAGATCAAAGCTTTGTTTGGGGGGCGGGCTCAGATCTGGTATGTGGGGCGGTGAGCCGGGCCGTGGCGAGCCGGGCCGCGGCGTGTTGCTGCTGGCAGCGGCGGCGTGTAATTAAGAGCCGAGCGCTGGAAGCAGAGTGCCGGGCATCGAGCTGTCCGAGCTCAGAGGCCTTCTTAAAGGAGCCACAGCTTCCTGTCTGCTTCCTCTGGGTGGAGGAAGTGGAGGAAGTGGAGGAAGTGGAGGAAGCGGGTCTCTGGATGCGTGCCGGCGAGCTGGCAGAGCAGCAGCTTTAATATTGGATGATGGAATATGGCTTCTTATTTGTTCATGAAAGATTAAAGGGCTCAGACGAGGAACCGTGCTCTCACGGCTCTGTTCAATCCCCGAGATTTAAAAAGGATCACTCCAGTTTATTACAACTCGGAGAGGATTGTGTTTTTATTCCTGATAAACAAACCTAAAATCTAAAACCAGAAGCATCCCGTGAACCAGCGGGAACACGTTCGGGTCACTTTCTCCCCGATGGAGGCGATGCTGAGCTCATTTCCTCATGCCACAGTGAAGCCAACTGATCTGTATTCAAAGTGAAGGATGTCAGAGGAGCCTGAAGAGGAGGACTAGAGTTCTCTGGGGGTCAGGGTCCCTGCGGGGTCTCCAGGACCCAGGTCCAATAAAAACCACAGCCCTCTTACCTTCAGGTGACTCCTCCTGGACGTAGGTCCCCGTCAGGTACCTGTGGACCAGCGCCGACTTACCACTGGCCAGGTTACCCACAATGCCCTGGGGGGGATCAGACAACATCAGAGGAATGAGCAGATCTATTTCTTTGAATAATCTCGTATGTAAATATTGATAATATTTCTACATGAATGCTTCGACTTTAAGGGAACAAAAACAAAAAGAATCCATATCTTCGTTTTTCCTCGAATGAACTTGAACTCACCACTTTGAGCTCCGGCACGGACCGACTCAGCGTCCACTCCTGACTGTTCACGAACGCATCTGCAAGACAAACACACCTGTGGTTTACGGGGGAGGTGATCTGGATCAGCGGGGTAGACCAGAGACCAGAACCATTAGACAGTTACAGTGTGTGTGTGTGTGTGTGTGTGTGTGTGGGAGGAGGATCAGCAACGACCCCTCCTTTCCCATGATCCCTGGGCCTCGGGTCTTTGAACGCAGCACACATACTCAGTAGAGCTGGTTATTAATGTGACCCAGATGAGGAGTCTGGTCTCACTTTGACAAACCTTCTGTTTCCACATGAACGTGTCTTTAGACCTGTTCCAAGACCACTCCACCCTGCTGGAGGACCCTGCTGGTCTCAGCCACACGGCCTCTGAGTTAAGTAGGCCAGTGGACCAGGTCCACTTAGAGCCTCAGTCCCTTTTTACTTATTCATCATCAGCAATCTGTGTCTCTCCACCAGAGAGAGAGAGAGAGAGAAGCTGCTAAAAGCCTCCAAGGCGACGACGTTAAAGACATTAAACCTTTAAAACCTGGAAATATAAATCTTCATTCTGTAAGTAATCAATGAAACATAAAAGCCTCCCTTGAAAGGTCATATATGCATACCATAAAACACAAGCAAGCTGTTGTGTTTGCGTTGCTAGGATACAGAAGCAGCTAGGAAGTGAGGGGTCACCCCTCCACAGTAAAAGCCCGTGCTCCGTGTTCGGTATCTGGCTGGAAAGAATCCAGAACGGAGCGTTCTGATTGGCCGGCAGGGACACACAGAGGGGCACGTTGTTGAGGTTTCTACAAACGCCAGCTTGTGTGCCGGTGAAGCGCCGGCCCTCTGTGCCAGGCAGGATGTTGATCCAGCTGCTTCCTGTTTCTCAGCGAGCGAGCCACCAACAGGAAGGGAACTCTCCGCCAGGTGAACGACTGAACCACCATGACGAGCTAACAAGCTAACGAGCTAACGCAGTTCATCTGAGGCAACGGGAGGTCGGAGGTCACGTATTGAACACGTTGTTTACTTCCTGTGGTCGTGTTGACAGGAAACAGCTGATGCAGCAGTCTGTAATAACACATTATACTTCTATCATAAAACTACATGTGCTGAGTCAGCGAGGGAAAGTCCCCATCAGATGTGATGAAACATCTGGGAAAACACACACACACACACACACACACACACACATCAACGTCTGGTCTTAAAGAGAGAGAGGGAACCTTCATCCAGGTGATTTCATAACATCGGCATCAACACGAGAATCGCACACATCACAGAGGAGAAGGAGAGGAGGAGGGTAAGACAGGAGGACAGACAGAGGGAGACAGACGGATGGAGGAAAAAACAAAGAAATGAGAGCGAGAGTCATGGGAGTGAAAACAGGAGGAACAAGAGGAGGAGGAAGGAGAAGAAGGAGGAGGAGAAGGACATTTAAGGATGTGGGAAAGTTAAACATGGACATGATTTAAACTGCGATAAACACCAAAGACTTCATATCTCTTTATAAAACCCTGCATCTGAAAGAACCCTGTGGACCTGTGGACCCGGCACCGGGACCCGCTGAAAGACCACAAAGACCTGAGCTCAGAGTGTTTACGTGAAACAGCTGGAGGAACAAACACCTCGGTGGACGGAGCCACATCACCCGGAGGACCCGAGGAGCAAAAGGACCCGAGGACCCGAGGAGCGGAGGACCCGAGGAGCGGAGGAGGGACAGGAAGTGGGGGATAAAAATAAGCCGGGGATGAAAGCCAGGACGGCCTCCGCTCTGACTTTCGTTTCCTCGCCAGCATCTTAAATTCCCACGTTCCCCTCTGAGCCTAAACATGTCAGAGACTCTACAGAGAGGACGGTGTTCTCTGGTCGTCATGGATACGAAAACACAAAGAATATGTAGATATAAAACAGAAAAGTATCTTCACGTCTCTAAAGAAGCAGCTTCAGCATCATCCGTCACCATGACGACGGAGGACAGTTGTTTTTGCCAGACTCGGCCCGGTAACTACACTCACCAACACCCTGCAGGGTCCCGGACTGGACGGGACCCCCGCCCCCCAGTCCTAGTCCTGGACAGCTGCCTGACCATGAGGCTGCCTGTCGTACTGCTGTCTGTGTAGTACTCGTTGTGTGTACTTTACTTTTGATGACCGTTTGTGGTTTCTGTTTCACTGATTGGTGCTTCATGTGTAAATATGGGCGTGTCTTCCTGCTGTTACAACACACACACTCTACCCTGCCCTGAGGGCCCAACAGCCAGGATCCACCCATGTGTGTGTGTGTGTGTGTGTGTGTGTGTGTGTCAACCCTTTGTCTGAGCAGTGCCACCTCATCAGTCACAGTGACATCATCACATTATGATTGTTATGATGTACATCAAGTACATAGAGAACGTTCAACGTTCAGTCAGGTGATGACAGCTGCACACACACACACACACCTCCCCTCCCCCACTCTGATCCCAGCTGCCTGAGGGAACAGGAAGTGGATGGCAGGCGACCAACCGTGGACGGGCTGAGACAAAGAGGCTTGTTGTGATTGGACGGATGTATGCATACGAATGTATCTGCTCTAGAAGTACTTCCACTACTACTCCTGCTCCAGTACTTATACTACAGCTCCAGTAGTACGTCTCGGGTTCTTGTTCACCTCCTGGAGGTGCGGGGGTGACATGGAGTTGACCTCTGACCCCTGGTAGCTGGTTAGTACTCCTGTCACTTCATCTGAGCACCCACGCACACACACACACACACACACACACACACACAGGTGGAGGAAACACACACATTCCAGCAGATAAAACACCAACACACACACACACACACACACTGACCTAAATATCAGCTTTAAATCAGTCAGACTGAACCCTCCCCCACCACACACACACACACACACACACACACAGTTGGCAGCACACCGGTTACTTTCATCCCAAATCAAATCCAACCAGCAGCAGTTCATCATCCTCTCTCTGACACACACACACACACACACACTGGTTGGAGATCTTGGTCTTAGGTGTCCATTTAATCACGGATCTTATGAGACAGTATTGGTTACACACATGTGATCCGTGTGTGTGTGGCGGTGCTGATGCTGCCGGGTATCAGAGGGTCGTGTTGCGTCAGCGAGCGTGTCCTCGTCATCTGCCCTCTGATGGATTTGAGCCTTATGTAAGAGCTTCACACAGCGGGGGGGGGGGGGGGGGGGGGGATTATGGGATGTTATATATGTATACATGTAGTTTCTATGGTTGTAGTTTGAGGGCAGAAGCGTGTTTTCAAAGACTCAACCTGAGTTTTTAACTGTAGGATTATGAATCTCTCTCACACACTGAAAGCTGAAAGTACACACACACACACACACACACTCCTGCAGTGTGTGTGTGTTAGTTGGATTATTGTGCTGCTTCACTGCTTCCAGAGTCTTGTTCAAATAAGGCAGGACACACACACACACACACACACACACACACACACACACGGTCTAATTTGGGTGTGAAGAGTCCGTGAGGAGGAGGAGGAGGAGGAGGAGGAGGAGGACACGTGTGCTCTCTGACCCCAGATCAACTAACGAGCTCACAGAGAAACTGAACCGGAGTCAGACCTGATTCATATTCATTTATGCTGAAGCACAAAGGGGGAACAACTGAAACCGCTTCAGAGGGAGACCAACCAGTAAGTCCAGATCCATCCGGTCTGACACCTCCCAGCTGTCTCACACACACACACACACACACACTCCAGTCAGAAGGTGACAGACAAAAATAATCAGGACCCAGCCCGACACTCAGAACCAGGACAGTCCTTGGCCCAGTTCTGATATCCCACAATCCTCGGCTCTTCACTGCTGTGACCCAAACTGTACTAAAGCCACACACACACACACACACACACACACACACTTAGACCAGTAGTAATAATACCAGCAGCCTCCAACATCCTGTTACCAGACCGGCAGTATGGAATCCTTCTGGACCACACAGAACACCAGCCAACGGAGTCATGTGACCTTTGTTTACAGGCTCCTGATTGGTTCACAACTATAACTGAGAAACGGACCAAACCAGAAAAAAGAGCCCGATGCAAAGAACGAAAACAACAATGTTCCACTCAGAGTCTCTAGAAAAGAAGAAGATCCTGGAAATGAGGAGGAGGAGGAGGAGGAGGTCCCTCGTCATCCCTCCATCGCGGCTCCCTGCAGCATTTTCTCCTAATAGGATTTTCTCCCTATTATACTCCATTGTAGAGGAGACTTGAGTATCACAGAGAGAGAGAGAGAGAGACACACTCTCTCGCTCTCTCTGTGTGTGTGTGTGTGCGTGTGTGGGGAATAGTTTATGTATCAAGAGAGAGCAGAGATGAGGATCAAAGCTTTAACTAAGAAACAGCTCGCTTCATCTGGAGGATGTTGATGTGTGTGTGTGTGTGAGTGAGAGAGTGTGTGTGTGTGTGTGTGTGAGTGAGAGAGTGTGTGTGTGTGTGTGTGTAAATCTGGAATATCAAGTCTTGTTTCTCGGAGAAAGATAACTGGATGCAAAACTAGACAGTAATTGGCAACCGAGTGAGTGTGTGTGTGTGTGTGTGTGTGTGTGTGTGTGAGAGAGAGAGAGACACACACATGTAGAGCACATTACTTCTGCACGGCTGTGGATATAGGTCACACACACACACACACACACACACACACACACACCCTGAACCCTGTCCACACCCTTTTCCACACACAGATAGATACACCAGCAGAATCCATGAAGACACAGAGGGCTCGGCCGGTGTGTGTGTGTGTGTGTGTGTGTGTCTGGTCTGACTCGCCTACGAAGGCCTGGAAGGTGTCAAAAGCTCACACACTTCTCCTCCTCATCAGTAATCAATCAGATATAAATCTGTGTGATCCCTTTCCCAGCATGCATCACCAGGTACTAGTAATGGATCCTTTACCAAGTACTGGTACCGAGTAGTACAGGAGCCCGGATCTCGTGACTGAACACAACAACTTCCTCTCTCCGCCGTCATGTTTTCCACGGCGATGGAAAGAGGATGCTGGCGGAGATAGAGAGTCACATGACCCGCCCTCCTCCAGGTCTGACTGGAGGAGAGAAGGAGCTCCAGGTCCGGCTGCTACTTCCTGTTCTAGCCCTGCTGCTCTCTGATTGGCTGTGATACTTCTGCTGAGGCACTAATGAGAGTAATGAAAGACAAACATCACCCTGCTGTCCAAAACAAACACGCCCTCCCCCACCCTGCAGCTGGAGGCCCGCTCTATTAGAGGGCCCCGGGGCCGACCGGAGGGCCCGGCACCAACCTGAACACAAAGACCCAAACACTACAGACAGGTGGTCCACATGACGCAGACAGACAGGCGTGGTTACCTTCAGTGCTGCCCCCGTTCATGCTCTCCGTGCTGGACTGGGACAGACCGGCCCTCCTGCTCCTCCGGAGGGCCCGGTCGGCCCCGGGGCTCCCCACCGGCGTGGAGGTGGACGCCGCCGCGTCCCTCCTGGAGAAGAAGCCGCTGAAGAATCGAACCAGCCGCCGGTCGCTGGAGCGGCCGCCGCCCCCCCTCAGCAGGAAGCCCCCCCCCTCCTTCTCCGCCGCCAGCCTCTGCAGGTCGCTGTTGTCCAGCGTGCGGTTCTTGCTCCCCCTCGCCCGCTCCCTCCTGCTCAGCTCCGACAGGGAGTCCGTCCTGTGGAGGACAGCGCCCACCTCCAGGGTCCTGCTCTTCTGCCGGGTGGGGTCATGGCGGGGGGGCGGCGGGGTCTCGGCGGCGTCCTCCCCTGGCGGCGCTGTGGCGTGGCGGGCGATGCAGCCGGAGCTGCTGTGGTGTTTGTCCTTGGAGAGCGCACGCAGACGCAGCAGCTCCACGCCGCTCCAGTGTCTGAAGCTGAAGCTGCGGCGCAGGAGGCCAGGCGGGCGCTTCAGAGGGGGGGTCTCTGGGGTCTCCGGGGCCACGTCATTGCCATTGCTTGTAGTCTCGGGGAGTCTCTCGTCAGGGTCCGGAGGGGGGCCACAGCTCCTCTCCTCCATACTCCTCGCCTTCAGGAGCCTCTTCCTCTTCTCCACAGCAGAGACCTCCTCCCCGGGTCTGCTGGACTGGGCCGGGTCCCGAGTCTGGTCCCCCTCCCTGCCGTGCTCGGTCAGTGGGCTGCCGGTCTTCTCCTTCTGCTCCCTCTGCAGCAGCAGTTTCCGGGTCAGTTTGAGGCGGCCCAGCTCCAGCTGGCCGGTGCTGAAGGTCCTGAAGGTCCTCATGAGGCCACGGGATGAGACCACGTCGTCCGACTCATCCTCCACCTCCTCCAGCTGCTCCAGCAGGCCCCCCCCGCCGCCACACTGGGCCTCCACGGAGCCCTCCTGCCGGAACGAGCCCACCTTGGGGTTCTCGGCCCGCCGGGGACCCGAGCCGGCATCCTCCCCGTCCAAGGTCTCCCTCTTCACCAGGGTCAGGGAGATCCTGTAGACGGTCTTCCTCTGAGGCGTTCCCCTCTCCATCCTGTCAGAGCAGCCGCCGTCCAGCAGGTACATCACTCAGGACCTGGTCTATGAGGGTCTCCTGGGGGTTTATGAGGGGCTGCTGAGGACTGGGGCGTCTCAGACCTGCAGGGAGGCGTCTCAGACCTGCAGGGAACCGGCTCGTCCACTTCTCCACAAACAGTTAAACGCGTTGAGCGCGTATCATCCAGATGTGCAAACACGCAGGAAACACATTCCGCGGGACTCGAACGCGTGCGCGGCTCCGTGCGGACCCTCGGGACGCGACACCACGGATCTATCCGGGCTCAGGAAGTCCTCCGCTGACAGCTCAGGGTCCCGCTCCGGTCTCCGCCTCCATTACAAACAAGCCGAGGAGTCCCGGACGGAGACGGCGCGCCGGCCCCCATTGTGTGCGCACATCCCCCGCAGCCCCCTTCACCCCAGACCCGCTCTCTGTTCTCGGTCTAGTGAGCCGAGATCCCGGACCCGGACCCTGCCTCCCCTCCTCTGCTCTCCTCTCCGACAGCTCAAACCTCCCCGACAGACTCGGTCCCGATCCTCCACGGTCCCGATCCTCCACCGCTCCGCCTGCCGTCTGAACACTAGTCCGCTCCACGCAGCGACACGGACCGGCCTCAGCCGGGGTGGGGGGGGGGGGGGGGCAAACCCGGAGCGGAGTCCACGCCTGGACCCGGATCCACAACACGCTGCCTCCACCCAGTCCACATGGGAGGACTACAGATCCGGATCCACCACACTCTAACAGCTCTTTAGAAATAGTTCTTATCAGGGATCATTAGAACTAACATTAATATGGTTGGTTCTATATATATATTATATATAGTTAGTGAATATGTTTTATATTTTGTGTGTATACTTATAAATAATACATTTTATATATTTTTATTGACAATAAGAATAATACTCCATAAATAAAATGTATTTATAGTGTGTTATTATTAATAATAATAATCCAGAAATAATGTGTTATTATGAATAATAATACATTTTATTTACATATTATTATTTATAATAGGTCGTGTTTTACTGTGTGATCAGGGTCTAACAGACTCCAGGTCGTGTTTTCCAGCCTTCCCTGGTTGCCATTAACAGGGTGGAGCCTCCTGCTCCTCCTGCTCCTCCTCCTCTCCTCCTCCCCCTGCCAGCCTCCTTAAAGCCTCCATGGAGGAGCGGCAGCTCACATCTGGAGGAACCAGCAGCTCTGAGATCAGCTGCTGCTGCTGCGTCTCTAATTAAAGTGGGATGCTGAACGTCCACAAGCTGTTTTACTGCTCTTCATCCTCCTCTTCTTCACTTCCATCTGACCTGGAACTTTACCCAGCATCCACTGGGACAAAACCAGACTCTCTGATTTACTGCAGGTAGCCTGACACCTGAAAGCCTCGTCCCAAACCCAGAAACATGGACACATCTTCAACACATCTCACTCTCCTCGGAGGAAGTAGATCTGATGACATCACTTCCTGTCAGCAGCAGTTAAAAACATCAATTCTATATTTAAGGTGGAGTTAGAACATGATGCACACCTTTGATCCTGTAATACATTTAAAACCACCTTAAAAGTCAAATCCTGAGTGGAAACTTTAATCCATCCATCTCCACCCTCCTCTGATGTGTGGAGGGGGGGAGGAGGAGAGGAGGAGGAGGGGGATTAGCTCATCCACCTCCTCCTCATCAAAAACTGGGCCTCTGACGCCTTCTGGATTATTACAGGATTAATCAAGACGAGCAGCCGGCGGCAACTTTCTCCTTTCACACACACCCTCCACTCTCCCCTCCCCCGTCTCTGCGTGCAGGACGCCGTACGGCAAACATCAAACATGGCACGAAGAAGGAGAAGAAGAAGGAGAAGTAACAGCTCCTCCTCCTCACACATGAAAGCAGACGAGGAGAATCAAGGAGGACCGAGATGGGAAATTACGACTGGGACGGTGTGACATCAAACGCACCGCAGAGGACATGCATTTAAAACTGTGATGACCGAAGAGGTCCAGAACAACCTGGTCCAGGTCAGACCTGATCCACCAAGAGGCTCCTCCTCCTCCCTAATTGCAGCCCAGACCATGAAATCTGCCTCAATGTCCCAGACATTGTCCCTTCAGTGGTATGCAAATATCTCACTGAATATTCATGAGGGGGAGGGGCTCTGGCAAGGTGCATGTGTGGAAGATGGAGAAGAGGAAGTAAACCGGGTTTCTAGGTGGTGTTTTGGGTGGTGTGCTACCTGCTGCTGGACCTGATGAGGTCAAGGTCTAATCTGACACAACAACGCCAGGAGGAGGGGTCTAATCCGGCCACCTGGTCCCCTGGGGGTCTTATCTGGACCTGCAGCTGCACACCGGTGGACCAACAACACAACAGAGCAGCTCCATCAGAGAGATAAACTTTAAACTTCTTCTTCTGTGGTGCAAAACAGGCAGGATCTAAAAACAGCTTCTCTTATCCCTGCACGGTCGTTTAATAATGGATGGGAGGAGGGGAGGTGGAGGAGGGGAGGGGGAGGTGTTTATCTGCTGCGTCTGCACTCTCATCTCCATCAGATGTCCCGTCTCACACGTTTGTACATAAAGATTCAACACCAAACCTACACCACGCAGGAAGTATATATATATATATATATATATATAATCTTTATGATCATATATATATATATATATATAATCTTTATGATCGTACAACACACACTCTCATCGCTTCAAAAGAGAGAAGGAGCGGCAGGAGGCTGCACCCTCCACCTCCACCTCCCCCCCACACACACACCCCCTCCTCCGCCGGGGGACTGGTAAATGGGTCAGGGGGGGGGCACGTCAACACACCAAAACACACCAGAGTGATGCTGAGCTCATACAAACGTCCCGAGACCAAAGGATTCTGGGAGTGTACACGGAGAGAGGGAGAGAGAGAGAGAGAGAGAGAGACACACACACGCACATCTTAAAGGACCAGAGTTGGGTTTTCCCACGTTTGGCTCATTAGCTACGACAGCAGTGTTTGTGAATGACAGGAGCGCCTGAAGGCATCGTCGTTCTTACCTGTGACGGAGAGTGGCGTCCGACAGGTGAGCAGCAGCAGGACATGAGGAGGGAAGAGGAGAGAACAGCCAATCAGAACGTGTTGATGTCAACGACAACAAACTCCTGACCAGCTGACCAGCTGATCGGCCTCGGCGGTCAGGTGACCCAGAGGCGTTTCCAGCTTCAGGTGTTTGACGCGTTACACGGAGGGAGGAAAGGTGAAGAGGAGAAACCCCGCCCCGTTCTCAAGATGCTGGCCTGTTGCCATGGTGATCAGCCAGTGAGTATTTTGTATTTTTAAAAAAAGAGTCTGACAATTGTGCTCTTAATTTGAAAATCTTTCTGAAACACACATCACATATTAAATCAAATAAAAGCAGCAGAGAAGAAGATGATCTGAGGGGATCCATAGAAATGTCACACAGGAAGTGTGTGTGTTCATGACAACACATGTACGCACATACAGATCACACATGTGTATTATATATATATATATATATATATTTATTTATATATATATATATATATATATATATATATATATATATAAAAATACACACACAGATACAAGTACACACATGCCCTAGAGACATCATTAGAGAGCAGAGACGGAGGCGTTAATTATTCAGAGCTTCTGAAGAGTCCCGAGTGTGTGTGTGAGTGTGTGTGTGAGTGTGTGTCACAGGGATCACAGGCAGCTAATTGGTTCCCATCAACCACAGAGCATCTTGTTGTGCAACAGAAACGCTGTTTAATAACTGTGATGTGTCCACATTAACAGGTTGATCCGCCGGGCAACTTCCAGGGCAACTTCCAGGGCAACGCTGCCACAACACACTAATGAGGGAGGATGGAAACATTGTTCTACAAGATACCAGCTAATGAGAGCACACCTCTGCTGTCTTTTATCATGAAGGAGATTATTGTCTCCTGCTCTCGTTTTTCAGCTAAAATTATCTTCATTTGAAATAAATAATCTTAATAAAAAATACAAAAACTATTGACCTCAAAGTAAAGTAAAATAAAGCTGAATTAAAATGTAAAAATTGTATATTTAATGGAGGTTAAAATTCATTCATTTCATACATTTTAAATGTAATTTGAAAATTTAATTTATTTTATTTTAAATTAGATTTAAAGGACAGAAATATTATAGTTATTTATTCTAATTTATCTATTTATTTACTATATTTAAGATAAATCACATTTACTCAATAATATTTTTGATAAAAATTTTATTTCATAATAAATTATTTATTAATGTTCATTTTACAACACATTTTATCTTACGAGTATAAAGGATCATGAGAATGTGTTTGGAGAATAAAATGCGCTGCACTGAAAGCTGGATGGTAACGTGTGGTGTACACATATATTAGTCATGTGACCTACATCCTCCTGGAACCTGACAGAGCACGCAACCTCATCACCATCACCACCTCCTCCACGCGGGCTCAAAGGCACGTCGGCAGCCGGCTTCAGGACAAACCAGGGGGAGGAGCTACTCTGTTATTATGCTAATGCATGCAACAACAGTGAGAAGTGTCTTTAGAGCGCTGAGGAAATCACCAGAACAGAGCACGTTTGAGGAGCAATGTTTCGATCCATCAATCAACTGATTAAGTCCTTCTGACAGCGGATCACGTTACATAAAGGACCAAGAATACTGCAGTAAAGTACCACCACAATAGTAGTACTCTGTAGTACTCTGTAAGTCTGTCTGTGGGCCGCTCAGCCACCACACACACACACACACACACACACACAGAAGATTCCCAGCATTCCTCCCATACCACAGACACACCACAGTTAAGTGCTGCCCCCTGCTGGTGAGCATTCAGCAGTGTCTGATGGTATCAATGTAACTGGAATTATATCAAGGAGGAGAATCGGAATAAATAATAATAATAATATTATTATTAATGATTTATTGTTATTATTAATAATAATAATAATATTATTATTAATATTATTATTAATTATAATAATATAATATTATTAATAATAATATTAACAGATGTTTCCATTATTATTATCACCTCCCTCAAGCTCCCAGACAACAGACAGACAACAGACAGGAGGATGCAGGCTGACAGCCATGACCCCAAAACAGAGCTGAGATCTGAGATGATGGCTTTGTTACGCCTGCAGGGGGCGCCGCTGACCGGAGGAGACCATGTGGATAGCAAAGAAAAAAAAGACAAGAAATATGTCAATGTTTTTCTATTGCATTTCATTGGATTATTAATTTATGCTTTCAGCTGTATTTCATCATCTCTTACATCTGGTTTCAGATCATCAGACAACAAAATATGTTTATTGATCCACATCAGACTTCTAACCAACCGAGAAATCATTTTCACTTCATTTACAATTCCAGGATTTAAGGATCACAGACTGAGATATGTTCTTTCCTCCAATAATAGAATCATTTTTTCAGACAAATCCGATCAACACAGATATGATCTTAATGAATGTGTACTTGCAGTGCTGCGATCCGGCCTGCAGAGGGCGCCGCTGCTCACAGAATAACTGGGTCACTTTCCCACCGAGCTGCTTCATTCTTTAACAACAACGCTCCGTGCGCTGATTGTGTGATGGAAAGGTCACACAGTCCTACATCTCCCAGAATGCCTTTGGCCAGCCCAAAGAAGACGCTGTTCTGGTGATGACATCATTCCGGGGGCCAAAGCAGACAAAGATCGTTCTATTCAAGTGTTCAAACGGCAGATTCCCCCGGAGGAGCAGAGCTGGCTTTCATCCCGGGGAAAACCAGCCTGGTTGTAGTTCAAAGGTCACGACGTTCACAGGTTCTGTTCAATGAGTTAACGAGGAACGACTTAACCAGGTAACACCGGTTTAAAGAGGAATCTCCCTTTAAAAACGGTAAACACACTCTTCTCTGTATGTTGGGCTCAGCACGTTGGTGATTGGTTGATTGGTCAGGTGACACCAGGAAGAACAATCAAAGTGTTCTCTGCAGGATCACCGGAGGGAAAGTGTTCAGACGCAGTGGGGGTCTCACTTTTAGGGGGAGTCTCAATCCACAATCCTGGATCAGGCCCCCAAAGACCATGTTCCAGCAGGGCCCAGCGCTCCACTGTCTCTCCAGCTGAGACAGATTTGAGATCAGATTAGTAATCCCTGACTGAGATGAGGAGATTTACGTGGACCTGCTGTCCCCGACTCTGAGAGTCCATGTGGCGAAGTGGTGCAGCTTTAAACCACCGCAGCGGGACCAGACCTCCACGGGGTCTAAATGGGTTGGATGGAAACCTCGTAATGTACATGGGAAATGTAGTCCAAATATACTTGAGACATGTAGTTCTAATTGTTCTGTATCAACTTCTAGACCTGAACCTGGCATTAAATCTGGTTCACTTGGCACCAGACCTGCTGGACCTCCAGACCCCCGGCCTTCGTGTCCTGGTTTGGGGGGTTGGAGGCGTTCGAGGGCTGCTGGTGGTTTGTGGAGGCAGTGAATCATTGATCAGGGGAACGAGGCCTTCAGGGGCCGCGAGCATCTGCTGCTCCTCGCCTCCAAAAGACCTGCAGGACCAGCAGACCCACGTGGGTCCTCCAGCAGCAGGAAGTGACATCAGCGGCGAGGACACGGACGGCGTGTTGGATGAAGAATGTGGGAGCATTGTTAGGCAGTGGGCAGGAAGCCAGACTATTTATACACCTGCATGAGATCTGAGGAAGGCTCGCCATTGTTGTGGTCGGGTCAGTGTCGGGGGCTTCCTCCGCCGAGGGGCTTCCTCTGAGGGTCTGGTTCCGGATCGCACCCCAGTCCAAGGACCAGGACTTCTAGTCAGGCCACTGCAGCCTGGTCTTCTACTCTACAACCAGACTCTCAGTGTATTTACACTGAATTCAATCAGTGTTCAGTCATTCAGAGGTTGTTTTTCTTTTTTTTGTCCTTCACTAGTTTATTTATTGTCCGTTTGGTGTGTTATTATTTCATTTCTTTATTAAATATTGAAATATTATCCTTTGATGGCAGGACCATCCATTTGAATGGAAACTAAATAGATAAATCAAGACGGTAAAATCATGTGATCTGAACTCCTCAGTAATGTGAGAGATGTGCAGCGGCGTGGTTCAGAGCGGTGGGAGGTTTCTGGTCTGGAGGAAGAGCGTGTCGTCGATACTTCCCATTTATTACAAACTATAAGTACATGTTTATGGTTAACAGGAGTCTGATTTATGGATGTAAAGGGAATTTAAATCTCCACAGAAGATAAATAACCCTGTTGATCCGCCAGGCTGAGAGGGAATAAGACATCATATATCTTATTAAAGTGACTCGTTGTGGTTCTGAGGTTTTGGAGCCGATGAGGAAGCAGAGAGGAGATCAGGTGAGTCCTCGCTTCCTCTGTAAACCACACCAGTACCAGGATCCACTGCAGGTCCCGGTCTCCTTCTCGTCACACAAACAACTTCCTGTTTTAGGAAAACTAACAGCTCAGTCAGCGTTCACTCGGCAGTCCTGGTCCTCCTCCCTCAGCTCTTCCCCTCACAGGTAAAACATCTGCAGGCGGAGGAGGTGTCACCTTTCCGTCACGTCAGCAGGAAAAGGGTGGGAAAGGTGGAGGAGGACCAGGTCAAGACCTGGACCAGGATCTGATCTGTTGATCTGCAGAGATGCGTCAGCAGCATCGCCGCGGGACTCGATCTCCAGTCTGGAGTGTCAACAGAGGGGAGTGAGACGGAAGCAGGACGGACAAAAGGGACACGCAGGACCATGAGATCCACATCAGCCAATCAGATCACAGACAACACGCCAGCTGGAGCCCGGAGCGCCATCAGGAGGAGGATGACATCATAGCACCTCGTTATCCACCGATGTCAGAAATATGAATGAATAGAAGGCTGTGAAGTTTCATGTGAATGAGATGTCAGTCCTGGATCCTACAAGACCAGGATCAGGCTAGTCTGGATGCTGATTGGACCAAACACACTCAGCAGGGGGTCACAGATCAGACCAGAGATGTCCTTCTGTCATCTTCATCATCCTCATCATCATCGTCAGAGTGCTCAGTGCCAAACGACAACAGGAGGACTGTGTGGGACCAACAGAGTCCTCTTTGTGGATCAGATCACACTGCAGCTAATCTGGTTTGCTTTCTTCTTAAAGACACATTGAGAACTAAACCAGTCTGTGTGATTCAGTCTCAGTCCAGAGATCTGGTTCAGGATTTCATGCGGATCGGGAGTCCTGAGAGACTCCTTCTAAATGACAGATTATATATAATTACAGAAATGTAACGGAAATATACATCAAGCGCTGCAGCTGGAATATGATCCATCATCTCAAACCACCACGTCTCAGTGGTGGGCGGGGAATACTACACTACCCATGAGCCTCAGCTCCTCCCAAGAAGAACTCCACAATCTGAAGCTCTGTGGTGGGAGGTTTCTGACTGAAATGCACCCTGGGAGCTGTAGTTGACTTAGTGATTTTAGCTCAAGGACTCCTCTGTATGAATATGCATTTTCCGGACCTCGTGCCTGACCCCTGAAGGCAGCAGCGAGTCGTCTGGAGGACTGTAGCGGATCCACGTAGATTAAAGGGAGCAGGGAAAGTTGGGATCTGCAGATAATCCCAGTCTGCGATCCCAGTTATCCTCCTCTCACTGGATCAGCTGGTTTCACGAGCGACCTCTGACATCTGTCTGAACTCCGACTCCATATGTTGCTGCTGACCTCTGACCTGAGCCGAGCGAGACATGAGTCCCTGCCTGCTGGGTTAAATCCTGTTGAACTGGTTTTACTGGGCAGCTTCACACGAAAACACACTCCGCTCACGTAAATCAATAAAAGGTCACAATAAAAGTGGATCTGTTTAAAGATGACACTATTGGTTGATGAGCGGCAGCCAATCGGGAGGTCCGACCCACCGATCTGCTCTGATTGAGGAGAGCTGCTCAAATCAATCGATGATTCATATTCATCCGAGGCTCCTTCAGAGGAAACGCTCCAGAGTCTGACTCAGCATCTGGCAGAGAAACCGCCAAGTCATCGGAAAGGAAAAGATGTCCAGTCATGGTTTGACTCAGTCTGATGAGACTGACTTTAATAGTGACTCAGGCTCCGCCTCCGACATCAGGCCTCATAGAAGGAGGAGAGTAGGCGGCCACTTTAGAGCGACGGCATCATGTGGTGCAGCAGCAGCATCAGCATCATCAGCAGTGGCGGCGTAGGAGGCGTTCATGGACCAGAGGTCTCAGCATCATCCCTGTGGCGCTAAGCGGACGCCGTTACATAACGGATAAAGCCCCCGTTTTAAAAGCATCCTTCATTACTGTGACCACCAGACGTCAATCAGCCGTGACATCATCACAGCTTTAAGAGGAAGAGTGCTGAGACCTGATACCGATGATACACATGAGTCTCAGACCTGAGACCAGCAGAGAAACACTGAAGCAACACTCTAAATGTTCCATGCTGGATGACTCTGATTCAAAGACACACACACACACAAAGACCAGAGGAGGACCGGCATGTGAAAGGAAGTCCACTTCCTCCACAGGTGGTCCCAGAGCTGGACCACAACCCCCCCCCCCCCCGGTGGCTCCGTCACCACGCCAACCCTGAACAAGACGGGAGGAGTTGGGGCTGGAGGGCGAACAAACAAACAGCAGAGAGGCTAACTAGGTCACATGGTGCGTTTCTGGCTGCAGGCCGGACGGCCACCGACAGAATGAGACAAAAGACTGATTCTCTCATTAAAACTCCAGTTTACTGTCCACATGAAGAGACACGCCGTTCACCGTCTACTGCAGACCTGCAGAGTCCAACAGGACTGGTGGATCTTGTAGTTCCCTGGCTCCTGTAGCTCCTGTAGCTCCTGTAGTTCCCTGCTGCTAATGATCTGTAGTTGTCAAAGCAGCTGCTGGGATGAAACCCACCTGAGTTTCCCGCTGAGGGGGAACTGAGCGTGTGATGTTCACAGAGGTTTCTGTTAATAGGAGGCGCAGAAAGTGGGTCAGTGTCACCTGGCTGGGACAGCACACACACACACACACACACACACACACACACACACACACACACACACACGAGCTGCATGAACATGTGGCAGGACGGGAGTCACGGCGCTGTAAATAAGAGATAGAAAACGTCTCAGAGGAGCCAAACGGCAGCGACAACAACACACACAGCGGGAACACACAGCTTGTGTAACAACATGAATGTGAGCATCCAGATGTGTGCTGGGAGGCGGAGGATGACAGGATGCTGCTGCTGCTGCTGCTGCTGCTGCTGGTTTGGGTTATTTCCAGCATGAGAGCAGGCGGAGTGAGTCACCGAGAGAAAAGAGAGACGCAGCAGCGAGTCACCGACTCTGACTCTTTTGTGTTATGTAGCTGCCGCCGTGGAGCAGCTGGTCCTAATGCACCACGCGAGACCGCCCCACCACGCTCCCTGTCCATAATCACTCCTATGTACACTATCCTCCCTCCAGCCACCTCCATTCTGCAGGCAGCCTAAACCTAATTAATCACATCCAATCAGAGGGGGAGACGGGAGGAGGCTTTAAATAACAGCTGCTTGACATTTTCTGCTGTGTTAAGGTCACAGCTGCTGTCGGCGGTGACCTTTCATGCAGAGGGAATATTTGGGATGCTTTTAGTCTGGACACATCTGTGCAACATACAGATCATCAGCATCAGCATCACGGGGCCCAGACGACAACAACCTTCTGTATTTACACCACAGAGTCAAAGCAACAACAACGACCTAGAAATATGGTTTGGACGGTGACATCACAGGAAAGATGACACCCTTCATTCATACGGGAAGCCTTTAAGGACGAAAAAACTACAATCACAATTAAGGGTATCAGCTAACAGACGCACCGATCAATAAATCAATACTGAGTGTATTAGCCTTACAAGTGCGGGTGCAGACAGATGTTTGGAGCATCCTGAAGGAAAACAGGATATTGGTGTCACTGAGTCCTCCAGTATTTATATTTAATATTTTACATTCAACGTGTTTGATTATGTCTCATTAATGCAACACATGTCAGATAGCTGTGCTGCTGATCACGTGGTTTATTCATGGAATCAAACCAACAACCCTGACAGCTTTCATTCACATCATTACAAGGATGGTCCTGTTATATAATGTCAGTAGATCCAGACTGGATCTCTCACTGACACCTAGTCAGTTAAAGTTCCAGCACTGAAGGACTCTGCCGTATTTCCCTGACCAGGTTCAGGTCTAGGATGAGAGGTATTATGTCAGCATGACCCCCACAGGGTCCCCCCCCCACCCCTTCTCCCTACCTTCAATGGCGATGACGTGCTCCCGGATCTGGTTCTGCAGCAGCGGCTCCTCCACCCGCTCCAGCAGCTCGTAGATGGAGTAGATGTTGGGGTGGACGGACTCGAACCTCTGGATCTCGGACCGGATGGCGGCCGAGTTGGCGAGGTGCTGCTGGTAGTTCATCCCTGCGGGTCTGGGGACCGGCGGGTCCTGCAGGGCGTCGTGAAAGGTGAAGGCTGTGACCTCCAGGAGCCGCGGGAGGGTGGGGGGAAGGACAGCTTTAATTCATGCTTTTCTCTATGGACCCTGGTGAACTCCACACAGCCGTATATCAGGTAGACAGTTGGTTTATAGTGTTGTGTTTCTTTCTGCTTTGTAACACAGTTATTCCTCCTCTACATGCCGGGGAGGCTTAAAGCGGCGGATATGTTCCCGGGGTTCGTGTGTCGCGGAAGCGGCCGGACCGCTGCTCACTGCCCGGTGGAGGCAGCTGTTCCCCGGTGTGTCCAGGTTTCCGATTCCGGTGCGGTGACAGATGTGCGGCGGTCTGAGCACCGCGTCCCCATATCCGTCCGGTCCGTGCGGGACTCAAAACGGCACTTAATGTGGATTTAGAGGGAAAAAAAGCTTTTTTTCACTAGGGAATAGTAATAATAATGATAACAAAATTTAAAAACGGCCTTGTTGCTAGGCGGCTATGCTAGCCGGCTAAAGCTAACTAGCTCGCTGTTCTTCCAGTCAGACGGAGCGGGAGAAGAAGGAAAACTCACCGATTATCAGCCGTTAACGTCGGCTTGATAGTGCGGCTAGGTGCGGCGGTAAAGCCCCCGGAGAGGAGACATGTAAGGCGGGTAATATCCGAGCAGATGAGGCGGCTCGGCGGAGCAGTTAGTGCGGGGGTTACGTTCCTCGGGATGCCTGTTCCCGTCCGTCCATCCGTCCGTTGTTTTGTCTCCGGGAACAAGCTGCGCGTTGATAACCTCCTCGGTCCGCGTCCAAACAAAACCCCTCCAGTCCAGACCCGGGTCTTCCCTCCGCATTAGACCCCGGTGTTGTCTAACGTAACACGTAGGTCACAGGTGAGTCCCGAACACACAGCCGTTCCCCCTTTCCCCGAGCTGCCGTGAGGTCCATCCCCGTGTAGAGCCACTGTATCCCGGCCGGGGACGTCACTAGCTCTCCGGCGCGTTTCAAGCTAGCCGCGCGCGACAGCGCGGGTTCCGGTAACCGCTCTCAAAATAAAATAAACTTTTAAAATAAAATAAATGATAATTATAATAATAAGATAACAATCTTAGGAGCGATTTGAAGGGAATTTTAATGCCACTTTACTTCACTATATTTATCTGACAGCTTTAGTTGCTCGGCAGATTCAGATTAGTGATACAAAATTTTAATTTAATTTAATTTTTTTAATGTATTTATTAAAGATATAACTCTCTCTTCTTGACTAGCAACTGCACAGGTACATTTGCACTTTATTATTGTTGTTTTTACTTATATCTCACATGCTGCCTTTGTTTTTACACTATTTTTTTTATACTAGATGTTACATTGTTGGCATAGGAGCATTTAATTATACAGGGTAACACGTTTCTTTACTTTGCATATGGCAATAAACCCTTTGAATCTTGAATCTTAACTGCAGCTGTAAATTTCCTGACTCATTAAAAAGTATTCCGATTCTGATATAATAAATGCATTTTTCCTATGCCTTTATTTTGAACATCAAAGCGCCTGTTCCGGTCTCTCTCTCGCGAACCGCCGCGCGCTTCACGCAGCAGCATTCAAGAAGATACATATTGCGTAGATTGTGCGCAAAATCAATACAAACATTCCAAAATTAAGCATGTCGGCGTTTATTTGCTATATTTACATGAAGATGATAATTATCTGAATTTTCTAAATCTGTGGACTAAGTGCTGAGACACAAGCCCCTCCTCCTCCAGGCTGCTGCTGGGGTTTGTAGTTCTGATGGAGGTGGAGACAGAGTCCACTACTGGCTCACTATTGTGTGGAGGCTGCTACCTTCTCTCCGTCCAGCAGTAAGTTGTGCTCGATGCCGCTCCTCTTCCTCCCCCCGCTGGTCGCTGTGATGCAGCACTCGTGCCCCCCCAACAGGAAGTGGGTCTCCGTGCCGTCGTCCACGAACTCTCCCTGTGGACAGTCCCCCAAACTCCCAGGTCAAAGGGCAACCTGGGCCTCTTATTATTACATCTTATTTTGAAAGGGTCCAGAAAGGCTTCCTATACACCTGTTGACCTCTGACCCTTTAAAACAAGCCGCTGCCCCCTTTAACAAGCATTTATCAGGTAGTAGATAGAAGTGTAGTTTCCATGGAAAAATAAAACCTTCTATATTTATATTTTCAGATCATCAATGAAACAAAGTATTGATTGATTAATTCTCACCTTTGTGTCCATCTTCTGTCCGTTGCACCAAACGTCCATCGTGTCCTTCTCTGTTGAGACAAGAACTACTTTATCTGGAGTACTACCAAGTATTAGTACTCTGTAGTATTTCTACTTTAGCTGGAATACCACGGTGTATTTCTACTCTGTAGTTTTCTACTTTAACTGGAGTACCACGGTGTATTTCTCTGTCTCTACTGGGGACTGTATCTCCAGTCCAGACTCGGTTGTCATGGCAGCCAGTGATGCTGCGGTGACATCACTGGGCCAGGTTTGTGGGCTCACCGAGGACCACCCTCTGGTCCTGCCCCCCCAGGCTGAGCAGCCAGGTCTTGGAGGTCTTGGCCCGGTCGTCGGTGAACCTCTGCAGGGTCTTGCCGTCCACCTCCAGCGAGTACTCGTAGGTGAAGCCCCCCACCGCCTCGATGACCACGGTGGCTCTGGTGGCTCCGCCCCCCAACACGAAGCTCTCCTTCCCCACCAGCTTGAAGAGCCAGTCCCTCCGCACCACTTCCTGTACACACAGTATGCAGGACTTGTACCTGGAAGCAGTACTTCCACACCAATACTACTGCAGGATCCTTAAGACACAGAGTACTTCTAAGGAAGTATTCAGTCAGGTACTTTGGAGTAAGTGAGAAGCAAGTGAGCAAGAGTATTGGAAGTACTGCTCAAGAATTACTGTATATCAAGAGAGTATAAGTATATATTGATTTAAATGCATGCATTTTATATATTCAGGTACTCTGTGGTTGTGGTGGTTGTCATGGCGACTCACCTGTCCGTTGACGTAGACCACTCGTTTCCCGGTGGTGGTCCCGTGGGCGAACTCCACCCTGTGGACGCCGTCGCTGAGCGCCACCTCCCACGCCGCCACCAGGTCTCCACCCAGCATGTCCAGCAGAGTCCTCGAGAACTCAAGTCCTTCTGTCCTGGAGTCCCAGAGTCCTTCTGTCCTGGAGTCCCAGTCCGTCTGTCCTGGAGTCCTTCTGACCACGAGTCCCAGAGTCCTGGAGTCCTCAAGTCCCAGTCCTTCTGTCCTGGAGTCCTTCTGACCACGAGTCCCAGAGTCCTGGAGTCCTCAAGTCCCAGTCCTTCTGTCCTGGAGTCCTTCTGTCCACGAGTCCCAGAGTCCTTCTGTGTCCTGGTCTCCTTCTGTCCTTAGGTGTCCCGGTCTCCTCTTTGTCTCAGCGTCGCTGCTGAACAGCAGCAGTGTCATTACTGTAAGAGGCTTAGAGACGTGATCAGGCTGCACCCACACCAGTAATCAGGACGCACCGGGCTCACGTCCCGGACACCTGCGTCTCTGGACCCAAAGGTGGGGTTCTGGTGTTGACCTCTGACCTCTGCATGGACACAATAGGAGACGAGAGAAGATCAGGGAAAACCCAAATTTTCATCCTCTTCACTGAAATATTTGTTCAGTTAAAAGCTGCTCTGTTTCATGTTTCACATCATCATCATCATCACCTTCATCATCTTCAGGGTGGACGAGGAAGTTTGACTTCTAGAAGAAGTGATTTTATTTCAGTGAGACAAAAGCATGAATATTATAAAAGTTAATAATAATATATATTTATATGTAATAATTGTATGAATTATTACATATATCAATGTACATTTGTCTCATTTTTATTTGAAATGTTTTTTATGTTTCATTTAACTTGATGTTGTGTTATTTAATTTTTTCTTATTTTTTTATTCCAAACCATTTTGTTATCGATATTGTTACATGTATTCTAACTAATATATATTTGCTGTGTTTGTATTTTTCATTTTAATGACTTTTAATGTTGAATTTGTTTCCCGTTTTATTTCATTGGCAACTTTAATTAAATTTTATTCTCACATATATTAATGCTGAGATTGTTTAGTCATTTTTATATCTATTACTATTTTATACAAATATTAATACAACTCTTACTTTAAGTTGAATAAAGTTGTTTTGTCGTATTTTTTATTAAATCGTCCAAATTGGTGTGATTAACTCGGTTCCATCGAGTCAGCAGTGACACCTAGTGGCCAAACAACAGATCGCACTCCTTTTCTCAGAAATGTCATTCTAATGTACATATACGGCAAAGGGTGTTTCATATGTTATACCTGTATATACCTGTGAAAGAAATCTGTAAAAAAAATATATAAATTAAATAAATATATACATGTATTTTTTTTATATTTAATGGAAAATTGGCATTTATTTGAAAGAAAAATAAATACATTATTCTTTTGAGTTTAACTTGTTTTTTTTGTTTAATAACAAATGACTCTCCAGGTAACCAATTAATAGTAATTAATGAATATAAATGCCCCAAATTAAATATTGCACTTAAATTAAAACTTTAACCTTTTTACTTTAGAAAGTATACAACACAAAGTAAAATAATACAAAGTTTCTAAGATTAATTAATATATTCATGTTTTTTTTATAAATAATTATATTGATGTTTTATGAATAATTGTGCTGCTGAAACGTTTCAATAAACAAAAGCAATCAACTTTTTTATTATGAAATGGAAATGAGTTTTGACACAAAGGAGTGAAACCACAGACGTCATAAATAGATTTGGATGGTGATTCATGATTAGTTATTATTATTATGGGATGTATATTCATGGGGGGGTGGGGTGAAGCTTTAATAGAAAAGGAGTGAGAGAAGTGGAAGTGTGATGGTGACGCATCAGGAATGTGTCCAGACCCCTAAACGGACCACTGCTGGACACTTTAAGGCACAAGACCTGATCCTGGACTGCCGGATCCTGGACCGCTGGACCGACAGGTCCTGGAAGAGGTTTTCTTCAGGTAACGGGACCTGAAGTCTGGGATGACGCCTTTGATTCAAGAACGGATAAATGTTCACGACGACGCAGTAAGCGAGGGAAACGGGACCGCAAGTACATGAAGGGGACCTGAACGGGGTACAGAGTACCTGGACAGGTACTAGTAGTAGTTGTAGTAGTAGTAGTAGGAGGAGGAGGAGTACAGTGGAGTACCCGGTCAGCTTGCTTTAGAAGGACTAATCAATGAGCAGCTCCGGCTTGTCGGGCTGTAAAGAACCTTTTAAAGCGGAGCCCCGTGGTGGGTCCGAGTCCTGGAGGACGTCTGGTGGACTGCAGAGTCCAGGTCCGCTGGTCCACCACGGAGCGTCTGAACCCTGATGGAACATAAAGAGGAAGCAGGAAGTGGCGGGCGGCTTCAAACACGTGTGTGCAACAACAACATCCAGACTCTGATTCACACCATGACTTTATACATCTGGAGCAGGAGAATACATGTTCAGGGGTGGAGGGGAGGTGCAGGTGAGAGGGGGAGGGTGCAGGTGAGGGGTTCAGGTGTTTCCTCCCCGCCGTTCGCCGAGTGTCCGTTACAGTCCGTCTCTCCTTTTCTTTGGCACGTGGTCGCCGCGGCAACCGCAGTTAAAGGATGCAGCAGCGCTTCTTCTTCGTCCTGCCGCTCGGCCCATTCTTGTTTATGCTCTCCGCCATCTTCTTCTTGTGGACCTCCCGCATCAGGTCGAAGAACACCTGCGAGTCAGAAGAGGACATCAGGGTTCCTACACCTTCTCCAAAGTCACATTCAAGCACTTTCCAAGCATTTCAAGGTGCTTTTCCAGCACCTTCCAGCTGTGGTAAACTCCATATTTGTATCATTCCAACATCAGTATTCAGTCGAGTTATTATTGCACTTGTTCATCACATTAAATGAGATGTTATTGTCCTCTAAACAAGGAGGAGGAGGAGAAGAACATTCATATCAAGCACTTTTTAAACCTTGAAAAACCCCCACTAAAATTCAAGTGTTTACAAGGATTTCCAGCACCCATCCCAACCCTGCGACTGAGTCAAAGAGAACCAGACCTTGTCCACGTTGGCTCTGGTCTTGGCCGAGGTCTCCACGTACTGGACCCCCCACTCGCCGGCCTTGGCCGTGGCCTCGTCGGCGGAGACCTGCCGCCGCTCCTCCAGGTCCGACTTGTTGCCCACCAGGAGCAGAGGGATGGCCTCCTCCTCCTTCACCCGCAGGATCTGCTCCCTGAAACACACACACCGTTTTACCAGCTGACCCACCTCCATAAGACCAGGCTCTCCTAGTCCACAGACCTGAACTCCGACGTGGCGCTGAAGGACTCGTGCTCCGTGATGGAGAACAGCAGCAGGAAGCCCTCGCCGCTGCGGAAGTAGTTGTCCCTGATGGCGGCGTAGTCCTCCTGGCCCGCCGTGTCCAGGATGTCGATCTGGACGTCCTCGCCGTCCAGGACCACCTTCTTCCTGTAGCTGTCGGCCTTGGTGGGCTCGTAGTCTTCGACAAACTGGGAGGAGGGGGGGATTAGATGATGTGGCAGAGGCAGCAAGGACTTCTGGGAAACGTAGTGTTGGAGTCTCACCTCGTCGTACATGAACTGCAGGGTGAGAGCGGACTTCCCCACGCCGCCGCTGCCCACCATGATCACCTTGTGGAGCGCCAGGGAGGTCTGATTCTTGTTCTTGCCCGACGCCATGACTCCGGTCTGTCAGCAGGGACGGGGAGAGACCAGCAGAGACCAGCAGGGACAGATGGAAGATTAAGATATACAAATACACATTTTAAGATATTCAACAAATTAAGAGACTCAATCGAAAACGTAAATACAAACTTCTCCTCGCCAAACTCTTCAGCTCTCTGAAAACAGACCTGCCACACAGAAAGTACTTTAAGTATTTGAGGTTACACAGTAGGGAATTACTTCAAGGAGGTATTAGTACGAGTACTGCAGTAAAAGGACTCTCCTCTAAGTGTGAGGAGATCACGAGCCGTGGACGCACCGCGGACTGGGACCCGGACTAACCCTCGTCGGTGACCTTTCCGCCTTCGATGCGGGAGCAAGGACGCTAACATGCGGGCAGCAAAGTCACACTACGTCACCAGCGGGCGAGTAATGGCGGAGCGCCGCGGCTGAACAGCTAGACCCGGAGAACGACGTCCGTCTGCGGGGAAAGAGGAACCATCGCTCATCCTGTTCCTGTGGAACCCGCTGACACTCCGGACGAGTTCCGACAAGACACAAGACACTCCCGCCCCTGGCCAATACCTCCCGCCCCCTGCCGCTCTCTCATTGGCTGGAACTCCGCTATCGCGTTCGCTATTGGCCGTCGTCAGCGTCGCTCGCCGCGCTGATAGCAAGCCACTGAAGAGGCTACAGATAACGCTCGGGGCGAACTCCAGTGACAAAACGACGTTAAAACGTCGCGTAGACAGCGTTAAGCTTGCGCAAAAAAACGCGGGGAAAGTCACGCAACTCACCCGCTAACGTGTTCTTCCGCCGCTCGCGAGGAAATCCGCCATACACCGACAAACACTCAAACTTTTCCCCAAGTTGACCGGGGAGAAGCGCTGCCCCACCTTACACAGTTGTACTCCGACCGAAGATTGTGTATCGGCGAGAGGAGGCGTCACTCTGTGGCGGCGAGCAGGGGGCGCGAGCATCTAGCCGTTATCAAAGATTACGTCACACCCAGCCACGAGTTACCGTCACAAACGCACAACAACGACCATCTCTTTACTGTGTGATACATATACAACATTCACAATTTATACATCTTTAATAAAATGCGGGCTTGTCAGTACAGCTGATAAACAGACGGAGTGACACCTCTTACCTTTTCCCCTCTTCGCAGATAACATTAACAGGATGTGATGTCACGACTGATTTATTGCTTTATTGGCCTGAACATTCCACAGTATTAACAACGTGGTAAACTATAAGTATACAGTGTACTATATATATATATATATTATATATATATATAATATATATATATATACACACACACACACACACACACACACATACGATTCAAACTTTGAAACCCCTAAAAAAGGGTTATTTAAAAATAATAAAAATACAAATTTGTGTTTTATTTATTTAATTTTATATTTTTTTCTTTGCACTCTGGCAAATTATCTTCAAAATACAGAATTCTCCCCCACTTTATTTAATTCTCTCCATCTGTTTCCCATTTTGACAGAATAATTCCAACGTTTACAAACCCTGCAGGCTTTTTTTTCAATCTTACTGTGCTTTTGTCGCTCATATTAGTTTTATAATTATAAGTTAGGAAAATGTTTTAAAACCAAACCTTTTAAGAAAGACCTAGTTCTGTCTTTGGAGGTTTGCTTTTACAGATGAGAAAAGTTCAGCTGCAGCTGCACTGCTCCCACATGTAGTTCCAGGGTTTGGACTAAAGATGGCGCCATTTCATTACTGCTGATCCAACAATAGTGTCTCTGGCTTTGACTGGATGTGATGACGTCATGCAACCTCCAGGAGTTCCCCGTTGGACCTCCAAGTTGTTTGAACTTGAAGAAAAGGTATTTTTTCCTCCCAGGTTTTTGCTGACGGTTTTATGATTCACGTCCAGGAGTTTTAAATAAAGCAGCAGGTGTTAGGATCATAAAAACGGGGTCACACAAGGAGGAAAACCATCTCCTCCTCCTCCTTGTTGTTGTTGCTTTATGGTAATGACCGGCTGAAAGGTCAAAGGTTGCCCCAGCTCCGTCCCTCTGGCTGCTCAGTTGGTTTTTCCTGGTTTTCACTAACAAATGTTGTGGTGTGACGTCGGAGCGGAGCCTCATCAGTCCCAGCTGTTCACTGCGCCTGGAGGAAGGCCCATCATTTACATATGTGGACCTCGTGAGGGTCTAACCAGGACTTTGCATGGCTTCCTATCCATTGGTCTCGTCGAGCCCGAGAGGCAGAAGTGTTGGTGAGCAAGTCTGAAAGGGTTGGGAAGGATGAAGAGATTCCCACCTCCATCACCGGTCAGGACGTGATCTTCAGATCTTCAGATGACATCAGCAGGGCGTGAACACACAGAAGGTCAGGATCCAACACGACCGGTCAGCTGCAGACTCACATTGAAATCTCATTAAAGCAGGAACGCGGGAGAACGGGCTCAAAGTACACCAGGTTTTAATGTATTTATACACATACAGAGTCACTGTATTTGTAGAGTACTTCTCCACCTGAGATCTAGTACAAGTAGGAGGTAGTACAACGTAGAAATACTCCAGTGAAGTAGAAGTATCATAGTGAAGTCGAGGACCGGAGATACTTCTACTACATCTTAGGTACTCAACACTAACCCTAACCCTTTTCATGTTTGTATTTCTTGATACAGTACTTACATATATGTATTTGTACATCTATAGAAGTACACAAACAGCAAGATGGGCTGACATTTTCATGTAAGTACCATGCCTGTAGTATTCTAATGTTCAGCATCAGTGATGTGTGTGTGTGTGTGTGTGTGCTGTGTACATCAGTACTCAAGGCTGGCAATGACCCCGCCCCCTCCCCTCCTGGCCCCGCCCCTCCTGGTTTTGCCCCCCCTGTATATAAAACTTTTCGGTGTGTGTTGGATCCGGACTCTCAGAGTCCAGAATGGAAACGCTGCTCGGTGCGCTGACTGGCTGCCCTCCTCCTCATCATCACCGCCACCACAGTCTCCTTCTTCTTCATTGCGCAGCGGCACTCCGGCAGCAGCACACCGGGACCCATCTGAAATAAGCGGAGCTGCGCGCGCGTGGGTGTGTGTGTGTAAGATGTCCAGGTGCGGCTTGGATTCTTGTAGAGGGAACCTTAGACCTCCAGCTGGACTGATGCGGATTCTCCAAACTTTTCTTCTTCCACTGTTGCTGTTTGTTGTGTGAAGCGGCTCCAAAGTCCCGCACAGAGTTCAGAACCACCGGGGACCCCCTCCCCAGAAGACCACGATGTAACAGGGAGGGTGCGTGTTCACGATCCGCATCCGAGGAGCGCGTGAGACCGAGCGGGGCGCCGTGACGCATGGAGAGAGCGCGGCGCGGCTGAGTCCCGGTTCCGCACAGGCAAAGTGAACCCGGTCCTCCTCGGACAGAAAATGAGGATCCGTCTCTTCCGACTGGCTCTCCTCGTGGCGTGCGTCCTCTCCATCCGCGGCACCACCGCGCCCGGCACCGAGGCGGAGGCGCGCACGGCGTCCCGGGACACCTGCGCGTCCTGCGGCGGCATCGCCCAGCCGGAGGACCCGGAGTCAGGTCGGCTGAACGGGGACTTCCTGGAGGCGGTGAAGAGGCACATCCTGAGCCGGCTGCAGATGCGCGAGAGGCCCAACATCACGCACCCGGTGTCCAAGGCGGCCATGGTGACGGCGCTGCGCAAGCTGCACGCCGGGAAGCTGCGGGAGGACGGCCGGGTGGAGATCCCGAACCTGGACGGGCACCCGATGAGCAACCAGGTGCTGGAGGAGAGCTCGGAGATCATCAGCTTTGCGGAAAAAGGTGCGTAATGCTGCTGGGGGGGTTACATTCATTTCACTCACATTCACACATTTAGGGCATTTAGCAGACGCTTTTGTCCAAGACAGAAAACACAACATATCACTGCCGATAAAGTAAGAGCGAAACAACTGAAACAAGCGTTAAAGTAGCAGCTTTTCAGCAAGGAGTAAGTACAACAGTGTGATGAAAGTGCCGGAGGTAAGAACATAGAAGTGCATGGGACTTGGAAATAAATGTTGTTTTCAATACAAATGTTTTCCTTTTGATTGAAAAGTAGAACTTGTGGCATTTCTCTGGTTTTCAAGCCAAACATGGGATCTGAACCAGAACCTCCAGCGACTCTGGTTCCAGTTAGCAGCACTCTGACGTGGCTGCAGATTCCTGAAAGGGAGGCAGGACACTTGTTGTGAGTCTATATTTGACAGGCCAAGTGTGTGTGTGCGTGTGTGCAGATGTTGAACAGATGGAGGTACGGAGGCTCTCAGCTGCTACCTGCAGGGTTCTGTGGAGCCGTGACGGATCGGTTCCCATTTATTCAAACATCCGTCAGCACAGACTTGGAGACGAGAACAGAAAGAGTGATTTAAAATGGGAAATGAAAGAGTGTGGTTTGTTTGGATGGAGATCTGTGGGGCGTTCATGTGCTTGGAGAGAGAGTGGGACATGTGTGCGTCCTTGGCTGGGTGTTGTGTTCAGGTTCCCAGAAGCAAACAGACATAAACAGCTTCCCCCCGCTGGGAGCCCTTTCACACTCTCAGATGTTCCTCCGCTGGGCTGCAGAGCTTCCAGCTCGCCGGCTGCCAGTTGGCTGCGTGGCGGCAGCGGCGAGCGTCTGGCAGCGGGGTCGTGGCATGCCGTCACGCCTCAGGGACTATTTACTTTGGAGGCTGGAAGTCATCAGAGACACCACCTGCTTCACCCTCGTGTGTCCATCCACAACAACACACCACTGCCTCTGTGTGTGTGCAGGTTGAAGCAGTCCTCTAAGTATCAGGTCAGAGCTTTTGTGGCGGCCGTCATGCAGTCTGAATGCAGATTGACGAGCTGAACCCTGCAGCCTGGCACCCCATTAGGATTCAGTGGGTGTGTGTGTGTACATCAAGAAAGTGTGACTTTACGTTGCTGGTTTGTTACTTCAGTGCAGATTGTCGTCCAGACTTTGACAAACAAATTCCTCCAGGTCAGTTTAGTGGCCGCCGTGGAGCTTTCAATCACACGAAGGTCTTCTTCTTCGGCGTTGGAAAGTCCAAATTCAACAGATTCAATTCAAATGCCGATATTTAATTTCAGCTGGATCAGATTTGACGCTAATCAGGTTTTTGGGGACATTCTTGGGGTCAAATCAACATGTTGCTCCATCTCTATCACAACGGGACATTTTTCTCTATCCGTCCGTTAATCCTCACTAAACATGTCACAGAAATCAAGACATCTTCATATGAGGAATCTCCTCATTAGCGTCTCAGACAAAGCATCTGCTCGGCTGTGACCAATGAATTCCCTCCCAAACCGTCAATTAACCGTCCGTCTCATTGATCGTGAAGCCGCCCCTCCCCCAAACCGGGACTCGAACCGACAACGCTCGCTTTGATGGAGAAGGTGCTGACAGAAATCTGCACCTGCAGCTTGTTTTCAGTTGGTAGACGAGTACGAGGGCGGCACTCTAATCTCAGTGATGACTCGTCCCATGATGGATGAGGCAATGCTGTGGGGGCTCGCTGAGAAACGCACAGCGGGGCTTTGATGGCGGCGGACCACTGAACGTGTACACCGTGTGTGGCGATGACAGACAGGGTCATGAAGGCGAGCGCTGGACTCTGATTGGCTCTCAGAGTTCAGGAGGGTCAGACCAGATGACGGACTCTGATGCCCGTCACCCAAGTAAAGTATAACACGGTAGATTAAGGGAGCTCCTGTTTCCGGGTTCCAGATGATGAAATACAAAAAAATGGTTTGCTTCTGTGCGGAGGCAGAAAGATGCAGAATAAATATATAGAAAAAAGCAGGAAATAGCTAAAGTAATGTTTATGGTGCAGCACCTCATTGTGAGGACAGTTACCCTCCATAAGATCTCACTTTCAGGCAGCATTCAAGAACAAGCCTTTGAAGCCCCCCCCCCCCCCCACACACACACACACACACACACATATTTGTGGCCCAGAGCTCAACGCGATCCTGTCAGTCTCAGATCTGTGCCAGGGCCTGTTGTTCCCAGGTTCAACCCCCCCCCGTTGATCAAGTCCTGTATGGAACCATCTGGTCTTCAGACTGCCCCACATGACTCAGCTGACATCACCATCCCCGGTGACGTAAATGTCCCGGCGGCTCCTACAGATGTTCACGTTTTGGTTGTTTTCCTTCTAATAATTCACCCTCTCTTTGTTCCTCAGATGACATGGTGACCTCCCAGTCCAGCCTGTTCTTCCTGATCTCCAGCGAGGGGAACCAGAACCTGCTCGTGACGCAGGCCACCCTCTGGCTCTACTTCAAGCTGCTGCCGTCGCCCCTGGAGGTGCGTCCGCGGCGGAAGGTGACGGTGAAGGTGTACTACCAGGAGCCCGGCCTCGGCAGCAAGTGGAACCTGGTGGAGAAGCGCGTAGAGCTGAAGCGCAGCGGCTGGCACACCTTCACGCTGACGGAGGCCGTCCGGCTGGTGTTCCAGAAGGGCGACCGCCGCCAGAACCTGGACGTGCGCTGCGAGGGCTGCGACGATGAGGGCGTCACGCCCATCCTGCTCAACCACAACGACGAATCCCACCGGCCCTTCCTGGTGGTGCAGGCGCGGCAGTCCGACAGCAAGCACCGGATCCGGAAGCGGGGGCTGGAGTGCGACGGCAGCAGCAGCCTCTGCTGCCGCCAGCAGTTCTACATAGACTTCCGGCTCATCGGCTGGAACGACTGGATCATCGCGCCGTCGGGCTACTTTGGGAACTACTGCGAGGGGAACTGCCCGGCCTACATGGCGGGCGTCCCCGGCTCGGCCTCGTCCTTCCACACGGCGGTGGTGAACCAGTACCGCATGCGGGGGATGAGCCCCGGCTCCATGAACTCCTGCTGCATTCCCACAAAGCTCAGCACCATGTCCATGCTGTACTTCGACGACGAGTACAACATTGTGAAGCGGGACGTTCCCAACATGATCGTGGAGGAGTGCGGATGTGCCTGAGTGTGTTTTACTCCTGTTATTTAAGGTGGAACTGGACACAGATTCACACTATAACAACTAAAGAATATTTCTATATTTATGGACGATGGAGAAAACATGCGCACACACAACCTCATCCACACATATCTCTACACACTATCATGTACGCCTGCACAAAAACTTGTATATATATTTATGTTTGTTGATATATTTCGTTATATTTCCTTGGATGAGGCGTGAGTCTCTAAATATCCACCTTGGAAACACTTGTGTAACCGACTAGCCTTGACGAGCCGCATCATGTGACCACGTCGTTAGAGCAGGTGCACGGGTGAACGGGAGAATCTAGTCTTCAGAGGAGCCTTACGAGAGTCACAGAGAAGGTCGGGGGAAATGTTCGCCAACGTACAGCACTTCTGGACTGAACTCGTGTTCACCATAAATGGCCGAGGAACGGTAAACGGCGGCTTCAAGCCGATGTGAACAAACTGTAAAGCGATCCTGGCTGACGCTGATCCGAGGTCGTTAATATGCATCTTCTTCACAGCTCGGGATTCTTCTTTCCATTATCTTCTATGCTGATGACATACTGGTGCATCTGTCCAAAAGTTGAAAGGTATTTTATCCACCGAGGTTTCCTTCTGATGGGATTTTAATTTACACAAAGATAAGAATGGATGTATCAATCACCATTATGAATTCAGGTCTCAAATTAGTTATTTGCGCACTTCATTTTCCCTAAATGTACTTGATTCCCTTTTACGGAAATATCTCTCAAATGAAGGTCTTTGAGATTGACGATCTGATTTTAGACTTGTCTCATTTGGAAGTCGGGCTGTGAGTTATAAACTTTCGGTTCCCCATCAACACAAAGCATTTCCAGCTGTGCTCAGTCAGGTCCAGGTTCAGTCCCAAATGGACGATCTATTGCGTTGTGTTGGCTTGGCGACCAATCTTCCAGCCTTCCTCCTCCGTTAGGTTCCCAAGCAGCACAGAAAGATGCTAGAACGAAGATCCGATGTTTAGACCTTTTGGTTGATGTCTGGTTCCCTTCCGGTCAATCAAACCGGAATCGCCTTTGTCGCTGAAAAATGAAAAGTTGCCACGTTGCTCCGACGCAGCTTCGACACACACTTCGATAGCACTTGCAGATAGAAATGCCTATAATGAGCACCGTCGCCCACAGTCCTTCTAAAAGAAACAAGTGCCGCATGAGCTATGCAATGTAAAGTATTTACCCATAAACCCGACACGGCAGCCTGAAGCTCCTCGGACAAATATTAACAGTGGAGAGGTTCTGGTACGAGAGGGGGGACCAAGTAAACCAAGTTTAATCAACTGAAAGTTGCATTTATATGCTACGAGATGGTTTTTACCAAATATATTCCAAGGACGTGTAATTGCTGCCCGGAATGTGATGTTTTACAGTCCACAAAATCTCCTTGTAGAGGTCACTATCTCAGATCACCACGTGGACTTGCTACACAGATTTGTTGTTTTAAGGAGAAGGTATTTTTTGGGTCACCTGCACAAGAAAGTCCATTTTTATCCATTTAAAAGAAAGATATCGATGAATAAAAAAGAATAAAAGAACAGCTTTTGTTGAGAACAAAGAGCAGAAACGGGTTAGAAATCGACTTGAGTGTGCAGAGGACAAACTATTTTAGGAGGAAATCAAAGATCCGTCCTCCTTCCCGTCTGGAATCATGGTAAAAATGTAAGAAAGGAGGCTAGCGGGGCGAAGCTGACCCAGATGTGCTGCGTGAAACGCTGCTTTCTGACTGGAGATGAAGGCGTCCCGGTGGAGTTCCCAGATCGGCACCGAAACACACTTTGAGACACAGTTTAAGTTGCTCTGATGTTTTCAGTTTAAAGCTGTGATTTCATCCCCCTTCGGCCGCCGCTGTCCGTCACCTTCTCGCTGCTTCTTCTCCCAAGCGAACGCTCGTCAGATATATTTGCACTGAGGAGCTGCGTGACCAACAGAAACCGCCATTGAACAAAAAAAAGTTATTTTTATAGAAGCAGAAGTGAAGCAGAAATGTATGAAACATAATGATGGAACCAAAGAGGCCACGAGGTGGCGCTCCGGAGCGAAGCGTCGCCATGTTCTCGTTGTTGTAAATGTTAAAGAGGCCTAAACACTGTATCAGGGTATAATATCAGTCCATAATCTCATTAATGTCTTTTCTATTTTCTACCTACACGCAGAATATGTCATATTTTTTCATGAATGAGTAAATATTCCTAGTTTCCTGTCTTTGTTAGTGTCATTTAGAGTGAAGCACATCTGATCCCTGTACAGTCGGTGTAACATATGAATATGCTTTTGAAATATTTTGTTCTTTGTAATTGTGGGAAAATAAATTTCTTATTACCAATCATATGATTTGTTGTTTGAGTTTGACATGAAGAAGAGGAAGAAAAGCTGACAAAATATTTCATATTTGATAATATTACATAATATTGTGAGGAGCTACATAAATATAAATAAAAGAGATTTGGAGATAGTTATTTAAAGTAATACAAATAGATACATATATCATAATAAATGGCTTCAAGATGTATGTATTGATTCATTGTCAGAGATAAATTCAAATGAAATAGAAAAACACAGCAATGTAAAATATTACCGTAATGAAGCAAAACTACTTGAACAGGATAAAAGTTAATGTTAAAAAGAAGAATAAAGTCTGTAAATAAAGTCTTTCTTCATCCTCCTGTTGTTTCATACATCGTTTAGGAATCCAGCTCTGATTCCAAAGGCATCACAGACTAATTTAAAACTAAAAGATTTGTTATTCTATTTTTGTTTTATGAAGCTGGTCTAATGACCACCTAGTGGCCGTTTGAGGAACTGCTGCATGAGTGGCTAACAGAGCCGTTTCATCATGTTGCTCGGCTTTAGCAGCTCCAACACAAAACACAGGAATGTTCACACACACACACACACACACCAGCAGGACTCGATGTGCTTTCTGGTGCTGATTTATGGGGAAACTAGCAGCAGATGTAATTTGGTGAGGACTGGGGGAGGTGATGAGTCATCAATCACACATCTACAGTAAGTGCCAAGTCATCGTACCTGTCGCCTGGAGACAAACAGGAGCGCTGTTCTTCCCCTCCACGATCTGCAGACAACTTTACAATGAACAACACATTAGAAAGATTGATCATACTTCATATTGATGAACATCACATCACTTAACATTCTTCAACTGAGATGCAATTTGATTGGACAAATTTAACACAAGTTTAGTGAGTAAACGTTGACAGAGTCTCAGGACGCTGACGGAGTCTCTCAGGATGTTGACGGAGTCTCAGGATGTTGACGGAGTCTCAGGATGCTGACGGAGTCTCTCAGGATGTTGACGGAGTCTCAGGACGCTGACGGAGTCTCAGGACGTTGATGGAGTCTCTCAGGATGTTGACGGAGTCTCAGGATGTTGACGGAGTCTCAGGATGCTGACGGAGTCTCTCAGGATGTTGACGGAGTCTCAGGACGCTGACGGAGTCTCAGGACGTTGATGGAGTCTCTCAGGATGTTGACGGAGTCTCAGGACGCTGACAGAGTCTCTCAGGATGTTGACGGAGTCTCAGGATGCTGACGGAGTCTCTCAGGATGTTGACGGAGTCTCAGGACGCTGACGGAGTCTCAGGACGTTGATGGAGTCTCAGGACGCTGACGGAGTCTCTCAGGATGTTGACGGAGTCTCAGGACGCTGACGGAGTCTCAGGACGCTGACGGAGTCTCAGGACGTTGATGGAGTCTCTCAGGATGTTGACGGAGTCTCAGGACGCTGACAGAGTCTCTCAGGATGTTGACGGAGTCTCAGGATGCTGACGGAGTCTCTCAGGATGTTGACGGAGTCTCAGGACGCTGACGGAGTCTCAGGACGTTGATGGAGTCTCAGGACGCTGACGGAGTCTCTCAGGATGTTGACGGAGTCTCAGGACGCTGACGGAGTCTCAGGATGTTGACGGAGTCTCAGGATGCTGACGGAGTCTCTCAGGATGTTGACGGAGTCTCAGGACGCTGACGGAGTCTCAGGACGCTGACGGAGTCTCAGGATGTTGACGGAGTCTCAGGACGCTGACGGAGTCTCTCAGGATGTTGACGGAGTCTCAGGACGCTGACAGAGTCTCTCAGGATGTTGACGGAGTCTCAGGATGTTGACGGAGTCTCAGGATGCTGACGGAGTCTCTCAGGATGTTGACGGAGTCTCAGGACGCTGACGGAGTCTCAGGACGTTGATGGAGTCTCAGGACGCTGACGGAGTCTCTCAGGATGTTGACGGAGTCTCAGGACGCTGACGGAGTCTCAGGATGTTGACGGAGTCTCAGGATGTTGACGGAGTCTCAGGACGCTGACGGAGTCTCTCAGGATGTTGACGGAGTCTCAGGACGCTGACGGAGTCTCAGGACGTTGATGGAGTCTCTCAGGATGTTAACGGAGTCTCAGGATGTTGACGGAGTCTCAGGACGTTGACGGAGTCTCAGGACGCTGACGGAGTCTCAGGATGCTGACGGAGTCTCTCAGGACGCTGACGGAGTCTCAGGACGTTGATGGAGTCTCTCAGGATGTTGACGGAGTCTCAGGATGCTGACGGAGTCTCAGAAAGCTGACGGAATCTCTCAGGACGCTGACGGAGTCTCTGGCCGAGACGAATGCAGTCACATTGCTGTCAACTCCAGACGTTCCCACACGATATCCCAGGAACGCTGATGGGGTTTTCCATCTGTCTGAATCCGGGGAAAGTGGATGCGCTCTCAGAGGAGACGGTGGAATGTGAAGGCCACAGGTAGACGATATCACGGAGTAGAATTCAAGATGTGGCGGCTTGGCTTGCCGAACACTGCGTGACCTTTCTGTTGAAACATTCCTCGAGGTTTCGCCCGTTTTCCTCAAAATTACAGGTTTTTCTCCCCGAGGGCGACTGATGAAGATCCATAAGTTGGCCTGACTTCACCTCGGGTGTTGGAAACATCCTCCTCTGCCGTTTCCATGACAACGTGCTTCCACTGCAGAGTGACAGTAGTAGTCGGTGGAATGAGCCACAGGCCAGCGGAGATAATAGAGATAGCACATCCCATAATAAAGCCTTTAACGAGGCGTGTAGGACAGCATACAGGAACACGGGTGTGTGTTGCTATAATCACACATGGGGATCCGGGTCTGGATTCATTTTGGCCTTTTTGCGACTGTCCTCGGGTCAGTTTCTTTATTTCTTACATAAACACTTTGACACATGCACGTTAAGTGTGAGCAGGTTTTTCTCACGTTCTTCTTCTTCTTCCCAGAAACGAGGAACGAAAACAGGATTTCACACGACAGCCAACGTCAGGATCACTTAATTTTTAAACAGAGCCGAGTTTACGTTGCTAAACCAGCGGAAAATTTCTGCAGGAGGAGGAGGGATCTGAGATGGACGGGTGTCGGAGCTCAGTTCTCGACTTTACGGTGGAGAATGACTGGAATGTTCCACTTATCACAACAGGCGTGTTACATGTGTCACACCCCCCGAGGCATCTTCATCTCCTCCTCCTCTTTTAGACTCGATAGACTGTAGAAACCATAATCCGTGGTTGTCTGATCAGCTGATCACCTTTAGAGGAATGTGAAGATGGCGGTGACCAATGATGTCACTCATGTGTTTGGGGTCTGACGGTGGCGGGGAGGGGGGGCGTGGCCTGTGATCTCCCTAAACGCTCCAGATGGTTGGCTAAGCCGGGAATGCTGCATACTGCGTCCCACTGACCCACGCCGTCCTCCTTGTGAATATTCACGAGGCCCGCTCATTAGAATATTCATAGCAGCGGCGTTCATGGGAATGACGTGCAGCGGGCCTCATGAATATTCATAGACATTCAGCACCTCCGATCATCAGAGGGTCTGGCCTGCAAGCTGCCACCTCGGTGGCGTGCCGAAGCCCAATGCTGGTCCCGGTTAGTAGGTCAGGGGCAGCGGACCAGAGGCAGCAGAGCATCCAGGAGCCCGAGACCAGCACCGAGACCTCCGTACCTATGGAGGCTTTCTTCCTCATTGTTGGGAGAAAGTAGGACAGGACCAGGCACAATGGAGGCCAGCTCGCCCAATTACACATTGTTCTCCTGAAACGTTCCTTCTGAATAATTAAAAGGAGAGTCCGTTATCTGAACCAGGTCTCTGCAGGTCCACATGGATACGGTGTAAAGGGTTAACGCGCCCCCCCCCCCCCCTCTCTCTCTCTCCCCTTGTGCTGCTGCTGCTTGCTCGCCCTCTCCAGGGCTCGTATATTCTACCTCATTAGTTCTGCAGATTTGGGGCCCTCGGGGGCCTCCTGTGCACATGTGTTGGGAGTGCGGTTCCCACTGTGCTCCGCAGCACTGATTGAGTCCCTGATTGCCTCGACATTAAGGGGGCTGCAGCCCTGGTGTCACGGTGGGGCTGATGAACGGCGTGGGGGGGGCACACTGAGCTATTGTTATGGCCCTGGACTTCACGGCTCTGGAAGGACTGGAGGCCACAAGATCCAGATCAGGCGAAGTAGAACACCTGGATCCATCAGGTTCAGTAACTCTCTTGAAACCAGGAACTTGTTTTCAAGTCCTCCAGAAAGCTGAATCCTTGTTTCAAAATCACTGAGTTCGATGCATTTTTAACCATCAGTAGTCCGGCACCTGGTCTGTATTGTGTTTTCCTGCAGTCCTGCGTGTATGTGAAGGCATCCCAGCTCGCCCCCCCACCCTCACCCCTGGTGATCTCCTGGTCTAAGTGACTTCATGGGTTGAGATTGATGCTGTGGTGTAATTAAGAGGCTTAGATGAGTTTGTGGCGGACCAGGAACCCCGTCCTGGTCTTATGCTGGATCTGGTGCTGAAGGATTTTTCAGAAGATTATCTGCTGCAGCGACTCGGAGCCCCGCCTGGAAGATTTATGAGCTCAGTGGTTCTTCCAGGAATCACAGAAGGTCCAGGATGTTCTGCTCGGCTCGCTGCCCGCCTCGCTGCTTGGGTCAGAAACCAGCGGGTGGGACGAGCTGCCGTCACATGACCGTCACATGACTCAAAACACCACAATGTGAAGAAGATCAGAAACTCAACAAGACATCTGGGAAACATTCCTGTGATGAATGTATGAGTGTTTACGAGTGTTCAGATGAAGTTCTCGGGATTCAGATGGATTCATGTACTGTTGGAACTGGAAACACCGTCAGACAGGGCGGATTCATATTAAAGCTGCTTAATAAATAAAATCAAAAACACATGAAATATTATTTATATATGTAATAGAATATGTATAATATGTAATAATTTATTATATAAATTATTATATATTACAAGCCTGGTTACATTGAAAACAAATCTTTTAGGTTTATCAAATTCAGAATTATCATCAACATTGAACAGTGATCATCATGACTGATCATCTGGAGCTCTCGACCGTCTCAGATGGTCTTCACCCGTAGTTCCTGATGTGGAATGTTTTATGTCTGGCGGGTATTTTCATCTTCAACTTGATGTTTTGGAAACATGTTTTTTACATTTCTCTGAGGACGAGCTGCACACGTTCGTGGCTTGCGGTTGCCGGTAAGTCGCGGCACCACAGCCTGGTTTGATTCTGAACGATGACGCAGCAGAAAAAAACCCCACCAAGCACGGCTGGAGCCGAGATCCAGGGAGCTGGTCTACCCTCCTGGTTCCAGGGATGGGTAACAGCACATGTGTAGAGAAAGAGAGCCTAACACACACACACACTTCCACGTCCTCCAGCAGCGATGGCAGCGCTTCAAGCAGGCAGCTATTAAAGCAGCTTACGGTGCTGCGTTCCAGACCACGCCCCCCCTCCCAATGACATCACTTTGTGTCCATACTCAAATCCTGGCAATGCCAACGTGTGGACCCCCCTCGTCGATAATTTAATTCTAATATATGTTGTATGTTTACTTTAAAGGCAGCCTCACGTTTCTGCCGAGTGCCGGAGGACAATTGGCAGATTTGTTGCAGGTCCCCTGTGGGGGCCCCTGGTGGACCCCGGTGGGGGGTCCCTGAAGAGAACACAGTGAGTCCATCACGGCGCCTCCGCCGCGTCCGCCCATGATGCAGCACTTCCAGCCCCATAATGAGGCTGCAGGAGGACCTGGGCAGCTTTATGGAACCATAATAATAAGTTATTCAACTTGGCTGACCTGAGATCTGTAAACCACACTTTAAGTATCAGGGTCGTCTTTCAGAGCTAGAAACCAATCATCCGGCTCCCCCACCGCTCGCACACACTCTGCCCACCAAACACGCCGTAAATATGACAATACATGCTCGCCGGCGGAGCTCTCGGCCTCTTTAATACCATATAAGGGAAACAGGAACACATGGGGATGACCTTCAGGACCCCCGCAGGTTCACAGGGAGGTTATTTGAGGAAAAGTTACATTCCTCTGAATGAATCCAGATCCTTCCTCATATATTAGTCACAAAAGGTGTTATTATACATGCAGGAGTTTGGGTTTCCGTGGGGCCCATGAATGCATCGCTAACCTCACCCGTCCAGGTCCGATGTGCTTTCATGTTATTTTTGTTTTCTCACCTTCACCACGTGATGATTTATGATCATCTGAAAGACGAGCTCATGATGGCATCATGACATCATCATCTGGCTTCTAGAGCTCCAATCGGCACTGCTGTCCTCCAAATTCCAGCAACTGAACCAGCATCGAGTCGACCACATGAGATAAACGCAATTAACCACCACGTCCTTAATTCATTCATGTCTCAGACTATCGGATATATCTTTAACTCCTTTAAGTAAGTATTAAAGGATGTCAAGCTGCGGTGCCGTTTGCCTTCCTGTCAGATATCATGTAGACGTTAATGAGGGCCGAAGGCGAACACCAACTGGAGCGAAACCCCCGTCTGGATGGAACCAATAAATCACCGTCAGAGTGACTGGGGAGCAGCAGCCGTCCAATCTGAGAGCGGGCGAGGCGAACCAGCTGCACCGCTCGCATGAAAGGAGAGGCTTCATGGGAGAACAGGTGAGACGCCTCCTCGGCACCGGCTTTGATGGCGGCGGTCACATGTACAGTAGTGTTGCCGGATCGCTGCCATATATCTCAGGTCAGCTAGAACAAGATGTCCTCAGGGCTGGGGGGGGGGGGGGGGGGGTGGTGCCAGGGGGGCAGCAAGGCCGTGGCGTTAGATTGAGTTGAGAAGACGAGGGGGAGAAGCGGAATGGCAGTGGGCCGGCTTCCTAAAGCACACAGCGAAGGCCAGAGTTTAGAGGCGCAATGTGCCGGGAATACCAAGCGCCTGGCTGCCAGCGCGGCAGACAAAGGGCCGATGGGCGTGCTGCGGAGGCTTAATGCTCAAAGAGCGGGAGGCGAGCGCGGCCCGTCTCTTTCAGCTCCGAGCAACCGGCCCGGTCGGCATAAAGACACATTGTGAACGTGGCAGAAACTGAGCCATCCGTGTTTTCACAGGGCCTTCAGATCTCCAGTTAAACCTCCGTTCCACGGGACCAGGTCCCCTCTTCCAGGCCTGGCGAAACCCGAGAGGAGGGTGAGAACTCGGCAGCGGGCCATGGCTGGATGCTGCGGGTTTCAGGCCGTTTGACAAGAAGTCATCCAACAACTCTATATCAGGTGGAACGTTCTCCCTTCTCTTCTTTTAAAGGGACATTTAGGGGGAAAGGATCCTGGATGACCCCTGACCTTCGGGCCCTGGTATGGGTCAAACACTGGAAACTACATTTCCCACAATGCTGCTTCTGTAGATCTCACCCCGCCACTTCCATTCTGGATTACAGCTTTCACTTAGAAGTTCTGTTCGCCGAGATTCCCCAGTTGAGGAACATCAACCTCTGGGTCCGCCGACCCACCGACCTCACCGACCCACCAGGACTGAAACGGTGCTGTTTTTTAGCAGCAGACATCCAGAGGAAAGCCAAGACTTCAGGACATCGTGACGGTGAAAGAAAGCTTGTTTGACTGGAGGGATCCGACCTGCAGCGTGACTTCATCACTATCCATCACCGTCTCTCCTTTCAGTGGGGCGGCTCGTCCAGGTTTCGAGCTTCGGAGGCCCGAGGCCTCCATTCATCAAACATCGGAGCCAAAAGCTCCCAGTCCTGCATATTTGTTCCAACTTCTGGAACAGATCCCGTCCCTGCTGTTACGAAGCCGAGCCCGGGTCCGAACCCGCTAAGAGCTGCGGTAGTCGGAGATTTAGGGGTTTGATTGGCAGCAAACCGGCAACCATCCCTGCAGGAACCAATCAGGGCGCAGGATGAGGCGTTACTTCATCGCCACCTGTTTTCACTTCAGGATCATGTTCTTTAACAGATATGTTGCGTATTATGTTATTTGTTATCTTCTTTATTCAGAGTTTCCAGATCCGTTTCCAGCTGTAAATCATTCTTCCTCCCTTCCACACACAGTCCCGGACCAAACCGCCTGCAGGTTTTTGAGGCGTCGGAGGCGGCGTGTTGCAGTTCCCCCAACCTGACGGCTCTCCGGCTCCACGTGTCCCATGATTAATCTGCAGGTCATTCGGCATCGGGCGTGGCGCCGCTGAAACCCGATCCTTTTCACTGCTCACTTTTTCTGGTGTGTTGTTTCTCAGCCCAGCGCTGAATTAGCCAAGCGAATACATTAGCATACTAACTAGCCGCGGTGAGAGAGCAGCCGGCAGCATTTCTCAGGAAGTCAAACTTTTTACTTCTGACACACGGCGTCAAACATTTCTGAACGGGTTTCTGAAAGGGATCAAGTGGTTTCAGGATCACTTTATTCTTGATCCCACGAGTTCTAAAGGATTCATTTGCTGTTTGTGCTGTATAGCTGAATGTAAAACAGAGAAGACGATGAATCCCAGAAGCGCGTCGCTGCTCTCAGGTCAACAATGCCAAATAAAAAGAAGAATCCATGATTTGTATGGCGCGGCCCATAAAGGCAGGCGGGGGTGGGGTCATTACCATAACAAGTGCAGCGCAACCAAAAGCCATTTCGCTCCCTTTGTTTCAGCTAAGCAGCTGTCATTTGCAGAACATTATGCATTTTTGGATTCTTCTATGCTAATTTTTTTGGGGGGGTAATTTTTTTTCTCAACAATAAGCACTCGGGGCATCGAACAGAAAGCCTTTCATGGCACAGACCCGGGGGTGCCCCGAGCCGTGCCAAGTCAAACAATGGCTTTCTGCTCCGCAGAGAAGCACATCTCAGCCTTCAATGACGCCCCGAGTTCCCAAATCCCCCCGAACGCCTCACACACACGTAGCCCGGCCTCAGACTCACACACACACACACTCTGGACCTGGTCCACGTTAGTCCACGTAGTGGATCGACACTGACTGGGAGGTGAACAAGGACCACCTTACTAGAATTAATCACATGTCACATTTTCTTCATCACTCTCTAGAGACATCTTCTACTACAGTGAAGTACACAGAGAAGTACAAGTACTAAGTCTACTTCTTTACTCTCTCTGAAATGTCCTCAAAGTACAAAGTATGCCAATGAAGGACATTTCTACCGAATCTGTTGTCATATTAATAATGAATTAAAAGTAATACTAGATCATTCCCCTCTAATGCATCAACATTAAAGTAAAAAGTCTACTTTGACAATGTGAGTCGACGAAAGTTAATACAAAGTATTAGTAGTTATCTGACTCTAAATGGACCATCATGTACTAAAAGAACGTCGTCAAGAAGACCTGAAACCAACTGGGTCTCCTTTTTAAGGCGGAAGAGTCGCCCCCTGATGCCCACGAGGAAGAACGCAGGTTTGGCTATGAAGCTCTTGATAAGCTTATTAGCCCTCTGAGATCATTCTGGTTACATCATATCTATTTGAGGCTTGTTGCTTGATATCTGACGACTCGACCCGTTGATTGGTATTTGCTAACTGTGCTAAATGATGATTCTGCTCTCAGTAAATGGGACCCAACTGCTGCTCTTAAAATATAGGTCGCCCTGTTTTCTGCCTGAAATAATTGGGGTCAGACTCCAAAAACAGCACGACGTCACACAATTAAATAATTACTTGCTGTTCGGTTTATTAGCCGACTGACTGAACATTGTGTGTTTTGTGTTTCCTTTTAACCTCCAGAGAAATAATGACTTTAAAATGATGCTGGAACCATTAAACAGCATATTAGTCATTTAACAGGCTGATCTGTGGATCTCTTTGGGTTTTGGACTTTTTCAAGACATCTCGTTTAAACTATATTTGTTCTCTAATTTATTGATTCTCAGATCTGGAGTTTTTGTGCTGAATATTTCTTGAAGCGTTCCTGCAGGTAGGTTCAGGTATCACGGAGTTTGCTCGAACTGTCTGACTATTAGAAGAGTAAAGACCCTGCGTCTGCGTGAGGAGGAGGTAGACCCGGTCTGGTATCGATCGCAGCGCCCGGCGGAGCCTCGTACAGTGAGCTGGAGGAGCTGAGTGTGATCATGTGTGCGTGACATCGGTTATGTTTGACTTCATTGTATGACTGCAGCTATTACAGTGCGTAGCCCCGGGCCCGCTGCTCTCCCTGAACGGGCAAAGTCAACTCAAATTGGGTTATGGGAGACCTCGAGGCTGAGCAGCCGGGGCCACCAGGAATCCAAAATAAAGCAGCGGCCCCCTTCTCAACCCCCAAAAATAGACCACCGTCGGCAGACAGAAACCAGGTTAAATGCTGAGGAAGAAACTTCCTCTCGTCTCCTCCACGCCTCCTCCTGACCTCCAAGATCCCATCACTTCAGAATGCCGGATTAGAAGGCAAGCCGGCCTTTGCACAAAAGAGGGGCGGTTTAGAGGTCACTGCTTGACCTCCCCGGGGCCAAAATCAATGGTTATTATCAACCAGGAACAACAAGATTACATTCATTCGGACGAGACTGGAAGGAGGTGAAAGCGCCACGATGACGAGTTGGTCGCGTCTCCAGACAATAAAGTTAACATCAATAGGCAAGTCGGAGTCCACCGCGATGCTGATCCGGTACAACGGAGCCTGAGGGGCCGGATCAGACACAAAGCAGGCGTTATAAGATCAGATTTCTGCTTCAAGATCAACCCTGACTTCTACAAACTGGACCTTTCAACAACAACAGAGACACCAGAATGTTTGTATGGTTCATGCTAGCAAAGCCAAGTGCAGGATGTGATATAAATATGAGATTTGTGTTTCACAGTTTCAAAGCACGTAAAACCCCCAAAATTAGAGAAATAATTAGCGTTTCATGCGATGGAAGAAACACACAGCAGCATTTAAAAAAAATGTATTGTGGATTAATTCACAGGGTATTCAGGCGCAATGCCACGGTGTGGGATGGATCCTCATCATGTCAGAGCGTGGGGGGGGGGGTATGGGGGAGGGGTGCTGGTTGGCGGGTTCACTTCACGTGGAACGGGGCCTTCTAAGCTCAGGCTTGTCCAAACATCTTGTCCGGCCCTCTTCTGACAGCGGGATTAGAAGCACCTGCCACAGAGACAAAGGCAGGCCTCAAGCCAGATGAATGAAGTGCCACTAACCGCGAGCTCCGCCCCGCCAGTCCCCCCCCCCCCCCCCCCACCACCACCACCACCACCAGTCCTCGCTGATCCTCCTCCAGCAAGCGCCTCATCTGAGGGCGGATGTAATGAGTCAATTCAGCTCTGAAGGCCGACGACGTGAAAGCAAAAGGTCTGAGGCCGAGGTGGAAGGAGTTAAGTAAACAAGCAGCCGGCACGTAAATCTTCAGGTTCCTGCACGAGGAACACAGACGGGAAAAAGAAGAAATAGTCTTCGACTTTTTTTCTCTCTCTCAACTGATGCTGTTTTAACAAAAACTCTTTTTATGTCTTCAGGCCTTGAAAATGTTTAAAACCTCCAACACACAATTTTTCTCAGACTTTCATTTATTTAAAGAAACGCTGGACAACCTTTCTTTGTTTCAGGGGGAACAAACATGCTTCATCTTAACCTGCTACGTGAGAAGTCACTTCAGACCTGTCCTGGAGTAGAAACCGGTCCGATGCTGAATTATCTCTCAGGGTTTGGAGGTTGGGGGGGGGGGGGGGGGGTTGTTGTTGGTGGAGGGGGATTACTGGGGGGGGTTGTGCAGGGTGACAGCACCCTCGGGGATCTTTCTCAGCGCAGCATGGGGCTTCCCCCCCTGCTCCGTCCGCCTGATTGAGGGAGCAACCCGGAGGCTGGCAGGCCGCTGGAGCTCACCACATCAAGTCAATGTGCATCAGGCTCCTCTCCGGGAAACAGGAAGGAAGCTGGATGGAGGCTAGACGGAGGCCATCAGGTGCAATGTGTTATTAAAGACCACGTGTCCCTGAACATCTCATCTCCAAGCACCAAAAAACAAAACCTTTATCATCTGTTATGCTGTTTGCTTTTAAACTTCTCCGAACTCTAATTCACAGTGGGTTAATGCTAAGGGACTTGTCTGTCCTCGACTAGGATGAGTTCTGCTCCTCAGAAGGGTCTGCAGGTCTTGCCAGGACTTGAAACTGTCCCCTGTTGGAGGTCGGAGAAGGTCTCCCCCTCAGTATCATCTGGCTGTCAAACATGAGTGCTCCCCACTGTGATGGATTTGGAACAGTCCGTTTTATTTCAACCCCCCTGCGTGATTCCTGGGTGGCTCCCCTCCCCCGTCTCCCCCTTTCTGGTCCAGTTCCCATCCCTAAGCCCTAGGGTGTTGACAGCAGCACACACGATCGTTGGGGTTCACATCAGTTTCTTTCTACGCTGAGAGCTGCTGTCGTCAGGTGAGCGTCCGTTAACGACGTGCCGAGCGCAGGACGCCGTTCGTCCCGAGCGTCAGGAGCACCGGCTTTAATCCACCTCCAGGTGGGTGAGTTAAAGGGAAGGAAGGAATATGGTTCACATCCAGACCAGTTAAGGAAATATAGCAAAGTCACAGAATCCAGTCAGGAGGGTGAAACAACTTTACAGATTTAAACTTGACCCAGTTGTCGAGGTTACGTTTCTCTGCAGTTCGGAGGTTGAGGAGGTTTTTTGTCCCGATTCAGAATAAATACCAAAGAGGCTCATCATCCTGCTTCAACAACAGAGACTCAAAATTCTTCAACATATTTAATGTGGAGAAGCAGAATATAGGTTTACATATCGATTATTGTGCAACCTTAATATCCTAATGATTTAGGTTTAAGGTGGCACCAGAAGCATCGTTCTGTGTGCAGAAGACTCTGCGGATCGACAGCTTGTTTTCAGGGGTTGACGTTGCAGCAGCAGCAAAGTCCACATCCAACAATCTCTTTGTTTTGTCTCCTGGTGGAATGAACGCTGCAATGAAACCCGACTCGGCATGACGAATGCTCTGTTGGCGCTAGATATAGCTGGGAGCCTCCTTCACGCCGTGGACCACCACTCTGACGCCGCAGAGAAAACACCGGCATGAAACCAAACCCTTCTCTAAACGCTGGAAGAAGTCGGACGGCTAATCCTCCGGCTTAAACGTCTCGCAGCCCGGACGCTTGTTGACACTTTCCACGGTCCAAGACTTCAGGTTCAATCGGGAGAGGGAGAGCTTTTATTTCAGCCACCTGCGGCGGCCGAGTTGGATCCTGAGGTCCGCCATCCTTGTACGTCACCTGACCCCAGAGACCCTCTTCGTGACTACGAGTTTTTCTCAAGAGGACATCTTTGTAAGAACCCGTCCGTCTTGAGGAACAAAGAAACACCTTTAAAAAAGACAGAAAAGAACCAAGACGGCTTCTTAAAGACACACTTAAATCCACCGCTGTTGATCCCACTGGGACCAGAATGTGGATTTGTGACTCTGGTTGCTGCGTCCCAGCCTGCCAGGGACCAGACCCCAGGCGGTGGGTGTACATAATTTATGTATAATTCAAGCTGTTAAATGTCCCTGGAAGCATGCAAAGGGGGACCCAACTAGCCCTCTTTAGACCCAACTCGCCCCTCTTTAGAGCGTCCTTCACAAACATTATTAATCAGGTCCCCATTCTCACAGGCCTCTGCTCCACCTCGAGACAATGGGAGCCAAATGAATCCCAGCACACGGAGCTTGGGAATGGCGGCACTGCACATACAGTAATCATCAATCATCGTCTCCGTCTATTGTCGGGGCGCTGAGAGCGGCGACCCCGCCGCCGCCGCTGCCATTAAAGGGCTCCAATCTGGGAAACGTGCTGCTGTAACAACATCGGCCCAAAACCACTAAATGGAGAAGGTTCAATAAAACAGTGAGTCAAGGGCTGCAGCTGGTTTTCTGGAGGCGGAGCCTAAACTGAGCTCAACGGTGGTGTTGGTGCTGGGAAAGTTTTCAGCTCCAGGAAGTCCAGGAGTCAGCAGGAAGTCCAGCAGCACTTGATCTCTCACCATCTTGGTTGTTCAGACTGTAAATCTGCATTTGAAGAGCGATCCTTTTGGTTAACTACGATCCTTCTCACTTTTTATATCTGAACCCGTCGACTGTCGATATGATGACCAAAAGGCCGCTGGGGGGGTCGAGGGCGATAAGCCAGCAGAGATCCAGACCGAGACTCCTTCTGCTGGTCATCGTTTCATGGTTGACCAGAGTTGAGCCATCTAAGAAAGCTAATAAAAAGCCAATGACATTTGTGTGTCAGATGACTTTCCTGGCTGGGTACGGTTGCCAGGTAACCAGCAGACTCTACAGGAAGTAATCACAGCTGGGCTACACGACTATATTGGGTTCATTTCATGTTCGAAGCCAACAAAAGGTGACAACATCCAGAAGCTAAAAGGTGTAAAAACATTCATCGTGGTTTGGCTAGTAGCCCCCCCCATCTAAAATGTGAAGGAGGCCAGCAGCAGCGGGGGACAGATTGAGATGCGTCCCCTTGGGGGGTCAGTCGTCACGCTGGTGGAGCGACAGGTAACTCGTTGAAGCTGCTAATGAAATGAAGATCGCCTTCGGGCAGGAGGGACGGAGCGAGGTGCCAACGCTGCTGCCGCCATTGGCCAGCTGACATCATCTCCGTCTCGGTCAACAGGTCCAACTTGGTCTGGATCTGATCTTGTGTACTTTTTATCTGTCTTTGTGCTGCTGCAACATAAAACACTCCGGAGGATGACGAGGATTATTGATGCGCAGACGCTTAGAAATAACAAAAAGCGTTTGATCCCCAAAACTAAAAGTTCCTTTCATGCCGCCGCTCGTTAGGGAAGTCAGCGACTTTTGTATGAGGCGTTGTTCTAGGTTGCATGTGGCTTTACAACAGATTAGCAGGAGTCAATGAAAGGCGATGCAAATGAGCAGCGTGTACATCTCCGGATGAAAGCCCCCCCCCTTTACGCTCCCCTCCCAGCATGCTCGGCTTTGTGACAGGTGAAATATTTATCCAGGGAAGGAGTCAAAGACGGCCGGTCTTGTTTGAGTCCCTGTGGAGACAAAAAGCCATTGAAGGGCTGACAAGCTCGTGCATGCAAGGGCCCATAGAAGGGCCCGTGCAAGGGCCCAGCATGGCTCGGGTGTAAAGGGTTATAAGCGATTAAAAGGAGTCCAGATTACAGCGGCGTATATCCCAGAGTCACCCGGAGATACCCTTCTTTTCTTCCCCCGTCTGTCTCACTTTCAAACGCCATCTCTGTCCCCGTTCTCTCTCTCTCACGCTGAGGCCGAGAGCCGGAGACGGGGCCCTTTCAGAGCCGCTTCACTTGGCCCCCACGTATCTGATAACCTTTCTCCTTTTACACGCCAGCCTTTTATCGCCTGGATGAATGGGGACTAAGTGGCCTCACCTGACCCGTCCTGGAGCCTCCTCCATGTACTCTTTACAGGTCCGAGTCCCAGAAACCCTGACCTGGAGCCTCCATGTCCTCTTTACCTGATGCAAACTCGACTTTAGGACTCAACACTCGGCTTTTCCGTGGCAGCTATAATGGCGTCAAACCAGCATCACCTGGGACGCCGCAGGTAGATGATGACAACGTTTCTGACCCCCCAGTCGACCTCAAAGCCGAGGTCAGTAAGTTCACACAGACAACTAGCCCCCCCCGTTTTCTTCTTCTTATGTTGAAAGCTTCCACCACATGGAGAATCTGAGCCAAACCACGAAGAGTTTCCCTCTGCGATTATCCAAGATGGAGGAAACATTAAGACGCCGTTTAGTGGAGGCGACCATTTGTGGGTATGTTTCAGATGACGAGAACAAAGAGGAACAAAGAGGAAGGAAAGTGAGAGATGCAGAAATAAAAAGAAATATGAAAAGAAAAGGAAGTAAATTTAAATGAAACATGAAGTCTGGATGCACTTTTCTTCTTCTCATGGGAAAAACAAGCCGAACGCCGTCTGCATCATCAAACATCTCCAAGGTTAACCAGAGGTATTCTCTCTCTCTCTCTGTTTTGGGATCTTTGTTTTTTAGAAAACATGTTTGTGAGAAACCGTCTTGTTGTTGAGGTTCGGTGTTTAAACAAGTTGTGGCGTGGGAATCTGCACGGTAACAGTTCCAGGCCTGGCGTCCAGATACACGGATGTTATCTCAAGGACACGTGTGTGTGTGTGTCTGGTTTCCTCACACACATCTCACCAAATTAAAAGCGTCCTAAACGCCAGACGCATGGTGAGCGTTTTGCATTCCCCGCCGCTAACACACGGGTTAGCGTGGATGTGTGTGTGTTTATAGGAGCAGATGGCGTCCTCAGAGTGGCGTGCATAGAACAACTCATTTGTCGTGGTTTTTTTTTTTAACGAGGATTCGCCGCAGCGACGCAAGTTCAAGTTGATCCTGATGAACAACAACAAGATCCTTGGCGTCCTGTGATGTCATTGCAGTGATGGAGCGCTATGGCTCTGATTGGCTGCTGTAATTGGAAACAGGAACAGGAAAGGGTAGTGTGAACAGATGATTCGTCTCTCTGATGGTGTTAACAAGATTACCGCCATTGCCTTTAACCCCCCGCCATTGTCCCGACAGACCCCAACCTCAGGACGCCTACTCCTCCACCACAGCGGCGCAGGCATGGAAGGCGAAGGGTTAAGCAGCAAATTGGCGGGAGACGGAGCTTTTTTCCCATGACCCCTCCACAACCCGTTATTAGCCGTATTGTTCTGGGGAGTAGAATTATCATATAAAGCTGCACAAACATCACAATTAGTTCAATGTGACTGAAGTAAACGGCCCAGCGGGCGGAGGCAACCCTCGCATGAACCCCGACGCCAAGCCCAAACACAGACCCCAGACCAGGTTTCACTACAGGGAGTGATGTCCCACATCTGTCAGGACACAAACTTCTGAAAGGAACTTAATGATGGATATTGGAGCCAAAGCGGTTCACTGGTGCATCAGGAAACATGTCTAAAGATTCTGCCGGTGTTTGGGTTTAAGCTGCGACCGTGTTAACTGGTGACTCCCAGCCTGTTGGGTTTAACATGTACGCCAGCTTACATTGAAGCAGCTACCGGCTGAACAGGTAACATGGTCACCGTTTAAACTGGGACACCACCATGGTCCCGCCTGGACCAGTCCAGTCCAACCGGACGAGAGTGACACCTCGTCCCTCACCCCCCCCCTGTCCTAACCACGGCAACAGGGAAGCATGCATAGCTAACGCCTGCAGGACTGCATGGAGGCCTTTGTCTGCCCCTCCAGAGAACTCGATTGCTGGGACATCTTTTGGCAACGCCGGCCTCCATGTTTTGGGGGTCTGACAGGCATAATATGAAAGGTATTCTCGGGGGCTGGGCAGTTAAAATTCATTTTAGAGTGTTTACGCCAGAGAAACAATGGGGCGGCGGTCACGGTGGTTAGCGGCTGATTTATTGGCGGAGTGGAGAAAAGGACGAGTTGGCAGCGGTGACAGTTTGGTAAGGGTGGGGTGGTGGTGGTGGGGGGGGGGGTAGATAGATGCACTTAAAAATCACTTCTTTCACCGTTACTCCTTCGGCCCCCGGTCGCTCCTGGCACCGAGCGCTCCTTTCACTCAACACAGCTCGCCATTGTGTCGGCAAAATGAGCCAATTTCCATAAGCGATTGGGAGGACAAAGTCCTCAACAGGCGTGCATGAGGGGGGACAATGGGGGGCACAAAGGAGTCCTGCACTGTCTCGGTGTGGCCGCCGCCGCCAGGGTTACTGTAGATCCATGTCGGGGGACTCGGGACCTGGTCTGGAAGGAAGCTGTTGGTTTTACAGACGAGAGTCAGAGTCTTCCTCCCTGGACTCCACCCGTCACCTTGGCAACGCAGCCAGTCTCCCACATCCTCCTCAAGGTTGTGATGTCAGAGAGGAGAGAATGAGGAGGAGGAAGATGGAGGAGGCCTGTGAGGAAGACGAGGCCATGTGAGGACACTAACGAGCTCCACTCAGAGGATGAAGAGGACGACAATGAGTTTCAACATGGGAACCAGAATGCATTACAGTGCATGTTCACACACACACACACACACATAGAGGGAGTAAGAGCTTTGTGTGTGTGTGTGTGTGTGGGGGGGGGGGCGGTGTCACGGCCCCCCCGCTGTGCTTCACACTGCAACTCAGTGATGCTGCGAGATGGGACATCGCATGACTGGGAGCACAATAATATGTGTGTGCGTGTGTTAATGTACTGCTACACACACACACACACTGAGTGGCCCCCTGCTGGGTTCCTATCAGCATCAGCGGTGAATCTGCGCGCTCAAGCAGCAGCAAAGCCCCCAAATCTCCTCCAGTGACCCGCACGGACCATCACCCGCATCTCATTAGTGGTGCATGCACTCCAGCACTCCACCCAGCAGCCCCAGTCCTCCCAGCAAGGCGGGGCGTCGCCGCTGCAACCTGGCAGACGTCGGGGATGACAGAACGACGTTCCCTTCATGCCACTGGTTACACCGTATCGCTTTCATACGCCGCCGTGATAAAAGATACCGGGTGCCGCCACGCTCCACCTGACCACGTCACAGCAGCAGCTCTACGGAGGAGGAGGGAGGGGGTCATATTTATACAATCCTGATGATTCATGGACTTTATCCAAAAGGAGTAGCCTCGTGTTGGATTTCAAAGTAAAAGCATCCCAGCAGCAGCGTGGGTGGCGTTGTTGGGGCTCATAATGAAATAATTGGCTGTAGAAGGTGGGAGGGACATGTGTGGGGTGGGGGGGGTCTTATCAGCAGCAACACCCGACACAATTAGTGTATTAGAGCAACACGGAGCAGCAACAACCTCCTGTTTTGTTGCACTAACCTCCGTAGTAAATGCAATGAAGTGACCTGGAAAAACATGCACAATGGCAAGTTTTGCCTCTGAGCTGCAGGAACAACGGCACCATTCACTGATGGAGGCGTCGCCATGGCGATACCATCAACAACCTGCAGCTCATTAGGCACAATGTAGTACACACACACACACACACAACGGTTCCCAGAGTGTGTGATCAGGAAGCTCAGACGTTTCACAATAAAACAAGATTAATTTTGAGTCTCTTTTAGGGAAAAGTCCAACTTTGTTTTTGTCTCATTCCCGTTTCAACACAACCGAAAACCAGCGCTGACCCCTGACCTCAACGGGCCAGTCAGACAAACAACAACCCTCTAATCAGTCTTCCCTAGACTTTGATTGCATCACAGGTTCTTCATCTTTCAGAGGGCAGAACAGCATCTTGGTTCTACTGGGAACCCTCCTTGTCTGGGACTGGGAATCCTGCTCTTCTGGCTGACACATAAAAACTAGAAGTGAATTATGGGGAAGTCAAATTCCTCCAAGCCCAGTTTGAATGATGATAATTGGAGGGGGAAGGGGGGGGGGGGGTGTTACATGTGCAGCCAGTTGTAAAAGTGATATTATGGAGCAGCAACAATGGATGCAGATGATTATGCATGAGTGTCCAGATCTGGCATCAGTTTCCTTTCTCTCTGTCTTTTTTTTGGAGAAATGAGAGGAGACAGCCCCCCCACCCCGGACCGGCGGCGGTCTTTCCACATTTGATAGGAACCTCCGAGGTCACAGGACACACTGAAGCCAGACCAGAGGAAGGAAGTGGACCCCCCCCAACACCGGGACCACGTCCCCGATGGTGGGTTTTGAGGGCAGGATCACACCAACACATGTTCAAGCTGGCAGGGAAGCAGGGGATTGGAGGAACCATCTGTCAGCGCTCTAAGACGATCCGAGGATATCGTGACCCCCCAGGTGGGGACCCGGACCGGCTCCGCGGGGCCCCTCGGCGGCCCCAGGCAGGAAAGGGAGGGAAACGGGGAGATTAAGGAAGCGCCGTAATCTCATTCTCATTCATAGTACTCACACAGGTTGGAGGGAGGAGTCATGTGATCGGCGTCTTCATCACCAGCAGCGAGGAGGACTCACTTGCTGTCCTGTCGACAATGACAACTTCCTGCCAGGCCGCTTCATGAACGAGGTGCAGCAGTCAGGGTAGTGGACCTGGATTATCACATGGTGTAAACTGACGGCATCTCTTCCCGCTGTTCAATCAAAACCCGCGGTGCCAACGCGGCAGCCTGGATTAGTTCCGGTCTGCAGGCCGCAATAATTAGCACAACAAAGCCAGCCAGAGCTTCTCAATTTAGGGTGCACTCATCTGGTCCTCCTCTTCATCATCATCTCTCCTCCTCTTCAGCTCAACATCACCTCGTCCTTTACTTCACACCTTCCTCCCCCTCCCATTTATTCAGTTTTTATTCATAGAGGTCCTGGGTGATTGAAGTGGAGGACCAGAACAGACAGCTTGTTGGATGCTTGTTGATCAGAGACTCGACCATGGCCCCGGATTGGAAATCTAAATCTGCATTAGAGGCTTTTGTTGGGTGCCTCACTCTGCACGCAGGGGTCTTTATCTGACACACACACACACACACACACACTCTCAAAGCCTACACAAAGTCAATGCGATGTCAGTGTGGACACACAGATCTGATCTCAGGTCAGAATGATGCTTGGCTGGTCGACAGGAAGCTGCAACTTTTCACAGTAAAGTTTCTTCTCACTTCAGAACTCTGATTCTTCTTCTTCCAAGAAATTAATCTCATTATTTTATCCTTGAAATTAAATCTCTGAATCTCTCAAATTAAGATTTCATTTAATTGATTTTAAACCTTTAATTCCGGGATTTAAAACCCAGATTATGACTTTAGACAACGTAAAAACCCCAAATAGTGATCCTGGTTAGAAAACTTCCACGCCGCTAATGGAATCCCTCGCCGTCCACGCAGACGGAGGCTTCCCCGTGGCGGCGACATGTTTGTTTGTTTGTTGACGTGCTGCTTGTTGTCATATGTGGGAGATAAATGGACGCCGGAGACGGATAATCCCTCCTGCCGTTAATGCGCTGGCCCAGATTTGCTCCTCGGTCCAGCGTCTAATAGATCAGACCCCCCCCCCCACTCAAAAAACGCTCAGTCTCCTGGGACGTGCCCTGTTGAACTATGGGAAAAAAGATCATCAAAGGGGACGAAGAAGCCCTGAGGAGCAGCTGAAAGCAGACGGAAGGGTGCTTTTATTTTCAGGAATAATGTAGCATACAAAGTATTCTAATGCTACTACTACTGTACCTGCAGCGGCGTCTGCAGGACCCCCCGCGGGCGGATTAATTAAAGTGAGGCGGACCCCGCTGATGAAATCAGACGCTTCTTACCGGATTAATAGCTGCAAACATTAAGCCGTTAAAATCTCATCACGGAGTAATCATCTATCAACCAATTCAGTCACTCATCGGGGGCGGGCCGAGTCCTGATTAGCATCAGCGGCGTCCATGGCGGTCTGGTCTACGGCTGCGTTTTACGCCGGTAGCTCAGCGGTCCACGTCGTACGTTACCGACGACCGGCTCGTCCACGTCGGAGCTGGAATGCCAACGCTGGCGTAGTGAGCCAGGCGGGAACAGTTTCAGTTGTTGCAGCAAAACAATGAGGTTGGTTTCTGCTGCAGAAATCGGCTTTGATGGCCGGAGGGATCGCACCTGTGACACTTTCAGCACACTGGGACTCGAGCTGCAACCAACTGTTCCTGCAGCAAGAAAAACACCGACCGAGGCCGACTCGTGTGTGTATGTGTGTGTGTCAGTCACATTACGGTGTTTACAGGCTCCATTTATGATCATATGACTCTTTTGATTCCTGTTGCAGCTGTACAGTTTCCTGAGGGATTAATAAAGTCTTCTGTAACAGTGTTGAGGGTGCAGCTACAAGGTGCCGGAGGTTGTGGGTAGTGGAGAAGGAGCAACCAAACACACCTTCCAGCCGGTGTCCGGTCTTTGATGTGGTCCCTTTCAGGATCTGGAGAAAGCCCGCTGGAGTATCTGCCTGTACATCGGTGCAGCTTCCCTTCCGCCCGCTTCTTTAACTGGAGGTTCAACTGTCGCCGGCTTTGTTTCCACCGGCGACAAACACAATTGTTAAAAGTTGGCGGTGGCCGATACACGGTAACCCGATCTGGCCCGGCTGCTTTAAACTCTATCTCTGGGTTTTGTATGCGGCGGGACAATGGCCGGCTCTGTCCGCCACACAGAGGCTGATTTTCACCTTCTAAGTGAGGACACCAGACACCGGCCTTTTCACCGCACTCTCTCTCCGTCCTGCTCTGCGGATGGCCGCCCAGAGGAAGACATTTGAATCAACCGATTAGGACTTTGTGGCCTCCGAACGCGTCACATGAAACACGACAAGCTGTCTGCATGTCGGCTCACATGTGGCTGGGACGCGACCCGTGGTACCACAAGGCCGCAGGATTAAAAAGCCACTTTAAACCCACTTAAAAAAAAGAAACTTTTATTTTGTCTTTTTGCGGCCCCGTTTCCTGACAGCAGGCACCGAGGGATCCCAACCCTTATTTCTGGTCCCCCTTTGAGCTCAAACAAGACCACAAACCGCTTTTTAAACAGACAAATTATAGATCACAGTTGATGCTGAAGTCAAAGCGCCTCGCCAAAGTAAAAGCGTGACCTCGGCGTCTCCCAGTTCGTCCTCTCCTGGGAGCTGAAAACCCCCAAAGACATAAGTGATGCATCCATAAACGTCAGGAGATCTCAGACGACAGCGTCTTCAAAGACCTCGTTAAGTTTTCATCAAGCCGCCCCTCTTTCTCCCAAATCCTTTACAATAACACACACACACACAGCAGAGTTCACATCAGTCAAATGGGGATCTGGTCCACGGCGAGGCGCTCCGCAGTCAGCACAAAGCAGCTTACCCAGGAAAAAAAGCAGATGTTTGTTTTCACGGGTCAACATGTGGAGCCCAAAGGAGGTCGTCTGACATCTGAGAGGCATCGAATACTGAGCAGCTGGAGGTGCTGAGGGACCTGGACCTGGTGACCTGAGGGGGTCCAGGAGGAACTAGACATGGTTCGTCCTCAGAAGATCCAGAGAGAAGGGTTTATTAGGACACCAAATAAGTGAACGAGGAAACAACAATAAAGATAAAAGCATCTAGACTTTTATTTTGGCGACAGACTGAGGACAGGAAGTAGGACGAGGACCGAACCGACCTGATGGTGAATTAAAGTCTCTGCAGTGAACTTGCAAAGCTTCCTGCTGGGAAACACTCTGGCTTGTAGAAGCCCCTCATGCATAAATGTAAGTCCTCCACTTGGAGGACTGAGGGCCGACCTGCAGGTCTCCCCGCTCGCAGACCTGCACGACTCACCGCAGACCTCGGAAACCACGGGTCAAGGCGGCGGTGCCTGTGACGGGTTAGAGCACCGCCGACGTGCCGCTAATCAGCTTTATTAGTGGCACTAAAACCAATCTGTGAGGGATCAGACGGGCCAGCTGTCTGGCTGGACGGGGACCAGGACCCACGGGGCTTCCTGTCCACAGAGTTGTGATGCTGCGCCGCTGAAGCAACGCTCACCAACCGATTACCACAGGTGAGTCATGAGATCAGAGCGGAGGAGGACCCAGTGGAGCCGCGACCTCCTGTAATCTGGTGGAGGATTAAACGATTCCTTAGTTGATTACAGTCAACCAATGAAAACAAAAAGGAGGACCCCAGGGGACGAGGGAGGAGGCGCCCCAAGGAGACCCAAGGAGACCCCGGATCCTCAAAGGCCATCAAGTCAGCGTCCTGAAACCTTTCATGCTGGTTGCTCGGGTTGCTCCCATCAGGTTGCTCGTCCTGCAGCGACTCCCAAGCAGAGTGGCGTCGGCGGTTCAGAGAGAGTTCAGGCCACATGTTGGAAGGATGCTTGCCCCACCATCAAAGCCCTCATCGGAGGAAGACCCCCCCCCCCCCCAACGTGGGACCACATGTGTCTGAGCCGTCCCAGTCTCCCCCCCGTGGAGACCAGATCCTCGTCTCTTCCGGCCCCCCTGGTCTCCGCCACAGAACCCCCAATGATGGCAGAGGCGTACATGTGGTGAAGTAAAGAGTTGCCTGACGCTAATCGCAGCGCCTCAGACCCGAACAGCAAACCGGAGTGAGGCAGCTGTGGAAACCGTTTCAACCCGTAAAGATCTCATAACTGGACCATTACGGCGCGATGGCTTCAAGCTGGAACAGGAAATCCAGAAATCTGTGGCTTATATCGCAGCACACATGCACCATCGTCTTCGCTCCGGCGTGCGGCGGTCATGAAACCAGGGCAGATCATTACAAGAATACACTTTTACCTGAGTTCACTCCAGCATGACCCAACAAGACCCTCCATGTCCATGAGAACCAGATCCAGGGACCAGGACCCAAAGAAGCAGTGTGTGTGTGTGTGTGCATCATTAACAGCTGGCGAAACCCAAACAAACATCTCAACCTGCTGTTGAGCAACGAGGCAGACAGACAGGCTTCCTGTAAGTTGTAAGATGGACATCTGATGATGACATCATCGTTGTCGTGTTAACGAGGAAACAAGAACTGAATCTGGACGTTACTTAATTTACAAAATTCTCCTTCAATGACGCACGTGAACACAGATCTTCATCTCCTTCTGTTCCTTCTCCTCCTCCTCACCTTTCCCTCCCTCATCCTCTCCATCCTTATCTCTCCTTTCTCCCCCCCCCCCCCCCCCCTCTATACCAGATGGAACCCCCCCATTGTCTCACTGGACTCTTTAGAGATAAGCCCGGCGGATTTCTACGCACGCAAACCTCGTGAACTTGACCTCTGGATGAATTCATCAAAGGAAAAGCCTGCTCGCCCCCCCGGCCCCTCCCCTCCCATCATCCAATCCCCCCTCCTCCTCCCTGCTTGTAGTGTCTTTCTTCTAATTACTGTGTTGATTATATTCAGCTCTTCAAAACAGATAAATCAATGAGATCAATTTGACTAAAAGAATGAATATTCAAGAATAATTAATGAGGTCAAATTAATTCACGAGTTAAAGATTTAAAAAATCTTCTCCCTTTTGTTTAGCTAACTTTTTATTCTCTGCACCTCCTCAAAGAGGGATGAGGAGCAGCTTCTCCTCGTCACCTCCTCTAAAGAACACCTCCTTCAGATTGACTTGGACAGGAAGCGGAACAGGAGGAGAAGACGAGGAGGATGAACAGGAGGAGGAGATGGGACAGCAGAGGAAGATAGAAAGATAAGGAGGAGGTGGAGGGGAGGAAGAGGAAAGAAGATGGGGTGATAGAGGGAGAGGTGGAGAAGAGGAGGAGGATAAAGAGAGAAGGTTAAAAAAGGAAAGACCAAATAAGGAGAAACCAGAGAGAGAAGGGGGGTGGAGGAGGAGAGGAGACATGGAGGTGATGCAGGAGGAGGTGGAAGGTTTCAGAATCCCATCAGGCTTTGACGCGGTGCAGCTCAGATCTGGAACCCAGCAGTTTTTTATGTGTCTGGAGTGGGTCCAGGTCTGGAGCGAGTCCAGGTCCGGAGCAGCATAAACACTGATTAGCAGCCTAAATCCCCTGGAAGCGTTACGGTTGGTTGAGACACGCAGTAAATCCCGGCCCAGCTCTGCGTGGGAGACCTGCTGGACCGCCAGAGACCAGAGATGTGGGTTATCTGGCACAGCTGGACCCGTCTGCTGCAAGACCAGCACCCGGGGCCAAGAAAGTGTAATCCAGCGGCACTGAGAGATGAGGAACTATTCTTAGAACCTGGTCTGAGGTTTATGAATGAGCCACAAACAGAGAAGTGCAACGTCAGCTAAACATTGCCTCGCTCCGGGAGCAACATTGATCTCCAACGTCCCCTCGTGTCCTGATACACGATCATTCATTATTTATTTATTAATAACTTGGGTAAAAACATCTGATGTCATGGCGACTTGATGATAGCGCCGATGTCCCTGCAGCTTCAGACAGAAGTTCGTAAAGAAGTGTGAAGAGATATTCTACACGTACAGATAGATGTTGTGTTGGTGGTGGTGCCCCCTGTGGACGTGAGTGGAACTGTTTCTGATGACCAGACTCCCTATATGAACCGGTCCTCATCGTCCATGTTGAAGTTAATTCACCCTGCAGCGTTACCTCAACTTCCAGCCGGTAAACGCTCACCACACTGAGGTTGCTACCATGGAAATGGGGCGCACGCCGTCACCAGGAAGTGTGAGGAAACCTCAGCGCTGAGTCACGCCTCCGCCTAAGCTGGAAAACAGGAAGCACACTCGCCGACACAGACACGGAGGAAAAGTCCAGACTGTGGAAAGAGATCATTCTCCACGTCACCGCTGCCGGTCTCACTGCTCGCCGGCGGGGCGATCCAAGGCGTTTGCTCCGCTCGCCATCGGCCCATCCGGCTTTAAGGGGTGGCAGTGATGGGCCGTTACAGGAGGAATGCCGGCTGCAGCTGCCGGGCAATCAAGAGGGGACCAGGACCTCTCAAGTCCACCTCAAACCCCCCCCCCCCCCCCAACGAGGCTCCCAAGCTCTTCATTTAATCCCCCTTCACCACTTCAAACCGCTGCAGACACAAATTCCTCCGCCCATGCCGGCTTGATGGAGAGGGTAGGAGAAACGACCCTTTGACCTCGTCAAGGAGAGATGCTCCTGAAGCATTCTGGCCCTTCGTCAGCTGACCTTTCCTACAAAAACATCCCGATCGAGTCATTCCTCTTCTTGAGGCCTTTAAAGTCCAGGTTTCACACAATGAGGCTTCGACCACAGAGCCTCGACATCACATTGAAGAAGTGAAACTCTGATGAAATGCAGCTTCCTGCCGACTTCCAGGATACTTCGCACACAAACACTCACCCTCAACATTTAATCCTCCTTGAGAGCGTCCTGCTGGCTCACCATCCAACGGGGCAGCCAAGGCCCGAGCGTGCAACCGTGACACCACCAGCGAAACGCTCCAGATGCAGAGTGGGAGCTTGCAGCGTCCGCCAGCGTGTTTATGGCGCTCCGTTTACAACATTGGAGGCCTTAAAGACGGTGGGACATTCTTACGTGGGCGCCCCGATCCTGATCCGAGGGGATCTGAGTGCATCGTCCACGCCACCTCATCATTCGTGCCGGGGCCCAAACACATGTTTCCCTTTTAAAGTCACTCCGCGGACGAACATTTGTACATTTTAGCGTCAACATTCTGACAGGCCGCTCTGTGAGCCGCTGCCAGGCCTCCCAGGAGGCGGCAGCGGGAGCGCTCAGGGCCCGGGGCCAACTCACCGCTCACGGCGAGGCGAGGTCACCGAGGGTCGAGGGAGGAGGGGTCTGTTTCTGTACAAACCATCATAAAGAGCAGAATAAACGCTCTCTACATTCAACCTTTTAGATCACGGAATGTTTTCTCTGTCGTCAGGTGATCTGGATCCCCAGAGGAAGAGCCCTGCACACACATCTCACACACAGACGCACTCTGGAAGGTTGAAACTGAGCTGACAGGGGCTGGGAGGAGGTTAGAAACCTGGACTCTGTCAGCGCGCCACACACAAACACGCACAGTGAGGTCAAAGGTTAAGCCGAGGTGGAGAGGGCTGGAAGAGGTCCAGAGATCAGGGACAATACGGGTTGATCTCCCCACCGATACGACCCGTCGCCCAGGTCAGGCCTCTCAGGTTACCCCCCCCCCCTCAGACTTGGACGTGGACTTGAGTGTAACCCCAGAAGAAGCTGCAGAAACCCGAGACCTCGGTGTCTCTTAGTTTTACTAGATCTTAAAATGCTGGATTGTTGTTGTTGAGAACCCGTTTTCTTTGGAGGATTACTGGAGGTTTCTAACAGAGACATGCAACGTCCTCCGGCGACCCCGTGACCTTGTGAACTTTTTCCTGAAAAGACCACCGAGGCATCGTTAAAAGGTGAAGTAGAGTGTAGATAGCAGTGCTGGCTGGAGTTTTAAATGCATCAAATATTCTGCAGTCGTTTGATTCTTCGAGACAGTAAATGTCCTGCAGACCAGATGTTGGTCCAGGTCAGACCAGGTGATCCAGTACAGGAGGGTTTCATGTTGGGGGGGCGGTGTCAATCCTCCAGCTGTCCAAACAGTGTTTCTGTATCAATGGCATCAGGATGAAAAATCTGTTTTCTCAGAGGATTTACCATCTAACTTAGCCTGTTAGCTAATGTAGCACATTTCCGAGGCAGAACTAACTTTTAGATTGTAAATACTTGTGTATATCACGCGTACAGGAACGCAAAAAATGCAAGTCGTAAAAACAAAGATCGTAAGTTAACAAAACAATGTAGCTACACAACTAGCGTGACAATGACAGCGTCTGTAAATGCGACGATGCTACGTAGCGAGTCCCATGTCTGTTTCTCTCCAAACATCCCATTCACCGTTTCCATGGTTACCTCATAGTTCATCCATCAGGTTCACGTTTACGAGTGGACAATGTGAGGAGGATTCGTCCTCTGGGGAACATGATGTGTTTCCAGGATTCCTGTCTGGATTTAATCTCAGATTATTGATCACTTGATGAATATTGACCTTGCATGCGGAGCCGTGGTAAGTGATGTCAGAACTAAAAGGCTTGAGGTCCAGGATTTGGGTGGACAAGGATCTGGGTCCACCGCTGGTCCCCCCCAGGTCAGGAATGTGCGTCGCCTCCGTCCTTATTACAGTCTGGCCTCGCTTGCTGTCCCAACGCCTCATTTCCTCCCAGGTGGAGACGGATTCCAGCCTCCGACTCACGCACATGTCCCGACCACAAACGGGCCGCCGAGCGCCGCCGAGCCCGCCGCTGGCGCAGAGCGGCCGGCGAGCCCCCTCGCCGTATCTGGGGGGTTTAATGAAAGTTGGGACGGGGGGCTCAGAGGAAATGCCTTGATCTGGGAGGCCTGCACTGAATTATGGGCCAGGGCTCAGACCGCATCTGGAGTCGCTGGAGCGGTTTCCCCCTCGGCCCGCACGCCACCGCCAAACTGCACGCCCCCTTCTGCCGCTGCCCAGATGGACGGATGATGGCGACGCCGGCTCACTATCTCCTTACACCGACATCTGCGCAGCGCTTTATTGGATCCGTGTTTTTTTTCAGACGGAGATTCCTCTCGTCGGCTGGAGTGCATAGGGGGGGCGCTAGCGGGGGACGCTAACAGGAGGAGGCTATAAACTCGTCACAGGTCCGGGGGTTGTTTGTCATCCGTTGTCAGGGTGCCACGACCTTTGACCTCCACTAACATCACTACAAATGAGTCGGGGTGGACCGGAGCTCCCTCCGTGGTCAGGTCTGTAAATTCTTCTCCTTGTAAATAGGCTGAATGTCTGAATGCCCCCCCCCCCCCCAACCTTCACAGCTAATTGTTAGCGATATGTAGCATTAATATTTAAACGTATCCCATTTTTTGACATGGCCTGATCAATAATTCATCTGGTTGAAGCTCGTAGCAAAATTAAATTGTGGTGAGAATAATAATAAGCAGCAGATGAGATGACTTTGACCACCGCAGGGTCACAGGAGTATTCCTTACAGCCATGACCTTTGACCTTTCCACCATTAGCTGCTTGTAACGCCACCGCCACCGTTTGTTTGGATGAATTAAATAAAACAAAAAACGCTCTGGGTTCAAATTAAAAAAGATGGTTTGTGAATACTGGCAGCAAACTTTATTAAAAAGTTTCTCCTAAATATTTAATGTGATCGTCTCACTCACTCTCTCACACACACACACACACTCAGTGATGGATGAGGCAGGCGGCCATATGACCCCCCCCCAAAAAAAAAAAAAAAAATTTCTCACCCTTTCAAATAAAAGAAGAAGAGTTTGGAGTCTGGTTTCCAGCTGGTTACTGACCTCTAGTGGCCGCAGGCTGCCAATGTGGTTTTTCCTACGTGAGCCCGAGGACCTGGACCAGGTTTTCATGTGTGTCGGGGGTCCTGGTCTGAGGTGCTGGTTGGCCAACAGTGCTGCTTCAACGGTACGACGGCAGCTCCGAAGAACCTGAAGAAGAAGAAGAGGGTTTCTACAGGAAGAGTGTGAGAGGCGTTTCCATAGCAACGCCATAGACAGAGGTCACATGAGGGTCTGGGGAGGGTTGCCTCCGTCCCTGGACTCTAATCTGGTTCCTGTCCCTCTCTCAGCGTCCCAGTCCGGAGACCAAAGACAGCCCACCCTGCGGGTCCCTGGGGGGACAATGGACCCCCCCCATCAAACAGTCAGAACGGCTGCTGATTGAATGAGCGCACCGATCTAATTCAAACACAAAGCAGCAATTACTGCTTTACTGCAGCCACACGGGTCCCTGAGTGGTCTGAGGGGCCCGGAGTAGGGTCTGACTTCCTGTCTGACTCGAGGTTTCTACAATCGATTTCCTCGGCGAGGTCAGTCAGATGTGACAGGACCTCCGCGAGGGGACCCTCTCCGCTCTGACACTCATCTCCTCTCAGATCACCCGAGCGTGGCGTCCCCTCGCCGCCGCCCAGCGTGGCGCCTCCATGCTGACACGCATTGTCGGCGTGTCAGCGCAGCCCTGAGAGGGGCCACGTGCGTCCACTCGGCCGAGACAAGGGCCCCCATACATGATGTCAGACGTGAGGGCCCGGGACGGTCCACAAGGCCTGATGGGTACAAAGGAGACTTATCAGCTCAGGGGCCCGTCAGAGGCCGCTGCCTTCGCCGCTTTGTGCCGAGAATCACTTCCTGTTTCCCAGAGCGGCAGGGATTTACATGTTCTCCTGTTGTACACCGCCGACCCAGAACCAGGAGGACTCCCGAGTCCTCCAGTTCCAGAGATAAGCAGGATAATCTGCAAGGACCACTTATCAATCAGCCGGAACCAACCAGCCAATCAAGGCTCGCCTTCTTCTTCTTCTTCTTCTTCTGTGGTCCCATCAGGAATGTGGGAAAAACCCCGTCAGAGGGCCGTTGAAAGCTTCAGAACAAGTGCACTTTGATGGTCTTGATGAAGAAGACCATGTGGTTTAGCCTCAAGGATGCAGAACGAGTTGCATCGTCGTGACGATGATGATGGTGGAGGGTCTCAGACCTGACGAGTCCGTGTCATCAGGGAGTCAGACGGCGAGACAGAGACGGCAGGGGGGGTCCGTGTGGACCGAGGAGGCTGACGGGTCCCTAAAGGACTGACGGATCCCCGTTGGCACCCGGCCAGCAGACAAACACACATTTACATAGAGCAGACTCATGGGAACCTTCGGGGCCCCGCCGCCTCCATGAAGGGGGGACAGGGGGCCGAAACCACGTTGTCAGACTCACTTTAAAGCACCATCCCAGTCTAGTCCTGACCCCCTTTAAAGGACCCTTTGCATATTGGTCCGAGGTCTAACTTTCAGCCAATCGTTGACCTTCTTTGTGCTTTGGCCCCGCCCTCTGAGCTGTCAATCACACCAGAACCTTATTACGCCTGGAAAAGTAGTTCCTTACGAGACTCTGGGACAGAAGCAGGTCTGCTGGTCCCTCGGGGGTCAACCAGGACCGGGTCTTTGAACCTGAGGAATGCCGCTGCTCAGCCTCTCTCACACATAGCCCCTTCCTGTTGCTCCCGCCGCCGTGACGTCACCACCCTGCCCCCCCACACGCCCCCCCCTGGAACAACAGCGCCTTATATTAAGGTCAACAGAGCGCCGCTCCGTCACAGCAAACACGGCGAGGACTCGCCGAATCAATTTAGCGAGGAGAAGCGAGGTCACGGGGGGTTAAGCGAGAGGTGGCAAGGGGGGAGGGGCCTGCAGCATATCTGATTTAATACGCGTCGGAGAGGGGGAGGGGGGCGAGGGGGGAGCAAATAAACTCGGCGGATATTAAAGGTCAAAAGGTCGTCTGACATGTGTTTCTGAGACGCTGAGGACTCAAGCAGACGGGTAACAGCTGGGACAGATGTGGGGGTTTAGTTCAGGTACGCCGAGACCAGGACCGCCACACCTGCACCGGGGGCTTCTTCAGCACGGTGTCTGGAACACAGAGTCTGGGTCCTGAACTCTGCATCCCGAGTCAGTGAGAAGTCGAATGTACGGAAGCCCAGAGAGATGATTACTTCAGAACGGTGAAAAAAGTTTTGCCAGTTTTGTTGTTCAAAAATGCATTTTACGACAAGATGAGATTAAACTTGAAATCTGCCCACGGAGGGGACGTTTACATAATTTGCACAACACAATTTTATTTGGAAATTCGTGTTTATTGTCGTAAAACTAACATGTTTCTGTAATGCAAATATTCTGTTCTTAAGTCTAAAAATTAGAAATTGGAAGATGAAACTTTGATCCTCAGGTGGAACTCTACGGAAGCCCTGAGATGCAAAAACCTGCTTTTAAAAAATATTTCTCAACGATAATAGACAGAAAACCCCGTGGCATTGTGGAAAACGTCGTCAACAACAACAACAGTGGACCTGCCCAGGGGCAGCACTTCCTGTCTGACGTAGACCTGGACCCGAGGGCCCCCGATGAGGCCGAGTTCCCGGTCTCTCCCACGGGGACGGGGACTGTGGAAGTCATCAGTATCAGATGGCATGATGGGGGAAAGATGTCTCACGCAACACTTTTGGAAGATATTTAATACGCCGGGAGATTGTTTCCATATGGCAGCGCACCAGCGATACCATCACTTTAACAGTTATGAAATCATTTCCGTGTTTTATTTTCATTTCATTTCAGGCGATTTATCGAGGCGAAGGTCCGTCTGATCGGGCTGCAGATGGTCTTTTATTCAGGGGATTATTCGTTTATTATAGTCGCGGCTCGGCTTTGCTTTTATTTCACGACTCACGAGAGATGAACCGAGAATTTTTAAATGAGTTTTAATATATATTATTTATTTATATTTGAAAATAAAACCACAGTTAAAGTTCAACCTCAAAGTTTGTTTTCCTTCAAATTAACCAAAAATCTGATTCTTAGATTCTCACTGCTCACCAGCAGGTGGCACTATCACTTCACTGCCTCCAACCTGCAACTTATACAATTTGAATTTATCCTTTTTAAATTGAAATAATCATAATTACATTTTTATATTATATATTTAAGTTTATTTAATGACATCCATCAACGTATCCATGATGTAATAATTATTGTACTTTAAGTACCAAAAGTACATTATAATGCCAGTACTTTGTTTATAATAGATTTAGTATTTAGATGTTTTTATATGTGTACAGGCAGAAATACTATATATAAAAAGTATTTCTTCTTCTTCACCTCATTTGCTGATTTAAATCCTTAACAAAGTTACTTTGCACACAAACCAATAAAGCAGCTGATCCCAGACCTCTTTGGGATTAATAAATTAATGATAACTTGACTTGTGTTTCTGGTTCAGGTGTGTTGCCATCATGTGTTCTGTCCACTAGAGGGCGCTCTGTGCTCACTCTGCGCTTTACAAGGATTGCTCCAAAGCCTCCTAACTTGGTTCATGAATGAATAACTCCCAGACAAACGCATGCAGGACTCATTGATTGATGACTCCACTGTCACTATTTTATTCTTCTAAATCTCAGATTACCTGCATGGATCTTAATATCTCACTAAATAATTAACATGTATTAAAGTTGACATTCTTTACAATAAATGTATTCATCATCAGCTCCATGATGATAAAATTATAATTTATAATACATTTGTGATAAATAAATACGATGGCATCAGATATCAATCACCTACGTTTGAATCTAAACATCCGTTTGCAGTTGCGCGCTTTCACCGGCAGGTGTCGCTGTATGACATGAAATAAACGGAGCGGCACAGAACGACACGTTAACTGGAATTAAAAGTCATAATAACTTTATTATAATATCACTAATTAATATTTACTAGTTCAGCTCGTGTTTAAGATATAAATACGTTATTTATGATAATTTAATCTCTATAAAATACATTTTCTTTTCCTGGATATATGAATACAGCCGTTAATCTGCCGTGAAATCCTAAATTCGCCTGTTATATTCTATATAATTATTAACACATACTATTAAAAGGATCATAATTTTATTAGAACATCAGTTTTCTGTATTGTTAATAATTCTGCAGTTTTTCTGCATTAATAATCACTCGTATTTATCAACATTCAGCTTTTTAAATGAAAGATGAGGGAATTAAATATCGATCAAGTGAAAACATTTCTATTTAAACGCATTGAAAAATATATAATATTTTAGTAAATCTGTTCCTAAATCACAATCAATACGTTTGATTTCTTGACAACATGCTCCGATCACTATATCGAACAGGCCACATCGTTTAATTAATCATTAATATTCATAATGTATTACAAATAAAACAAAAATAACATTATATTTAAATACCGCCGAGTGTAAATAAGTACGAATTAATGTTAATGATTCTTTTCTAATCATTTCTATTAAACCTTAAAAACAACAAGTATCTTTATCTGTATTTATTCAAGATTATTGATTATTAAAATGTGAATAAAGGTTTTAGAGATAAGCAGAGGGCACGCGGGCGAGGGGGGGGGGGAGTCAGGGGGCGAGAAGGAGGAGGAGGAGGAGAAGTTGGGATCACAGGGGGAGGAAGGCGGGGAGGAGGAACAGCGCATCCCGACTCTCAAAGCTCCGCAGCATCCAAACTCTGCGCTCTCAGCTCGGACGGATCCGTGACGCGGACCCACGCGCACGAGCAAACTTTTTACGGCTCCCGGTCCCGGGTCTCGGTCCCGTGCGCACACTTTACTTTTCACGTGGATTTCATGTCGTTACCGGAGGATTTCTGTGCGTCCGCAAGTTTGACTTGAAGCGGAGCGACGAGGAGGAGGAGGCCGGGAGGAGCAGGAGGAGGAGCAGGAGGACGAGACGGGACAGTTGGGTGAGTTGTTGGCCATGTGCTCGGCCCGAGTCCGGCAGCGAGTCCGGATCAGCAGGTTTTAATCTGGAGCTCAACAGGAGACCCAGAATATAATTCTAATTATTTATATTAATAGCATATCAATATATCGACCTTTAATTCGGCCTGCTGCTCTTGTAATATTTCCTCTGATCACGTGAGTTTTTTGAGAATTGATCCGTCGCGTGCGTCGCCGCGAGGCCGACCCGGTTTGAGGTCTGCAGGTAGAAACGGGCCTCACGTGTCTCCTGCAGAACTAACCTCCAGACAGGATCTGGATCTGGGGGTTGCGTCAGAAGCTGTGGTGCGTTCGCTGACTGCAGGAGGAAGAGCTCCATGACGGCCCCTGAACGTTATTGAGGGTGACCCCGGGGGGCCCCCGTTCACAACCCCTCACCGCCCAGCCGGACTCAAACCCGCGGCGGCCGAGAGAGAAGCGGTGCATTCTGGGAGCAGAGAGAAGTGAGTTAAAGTCCCACAAAAAAAACAAATCCAGAGTGATTACAGTCGCGTGGCCCCCGGGTGCCTCAGACGGACTCCTCTTCATCATCGGACCTCCAGCGGCCGAGGAGGCGACGCGGAGGAGCAGGAGAGAGTTACCGAGCTGGAAACGGGGATTATTTTAAAGGTATTTTCCTCTAAAATTAATCAGAATCATTGATCAGTTTTACAGATTTTTACTGAAACATTTAGATTTATAATCAAATTATCAAATAAAGAATCAATCTGCTGATCAGTTTTCTTAATTTGTTGCTCAGAAAAAACAATCAGTCAGTGATCAAGCTGATCCTTTCAGTTATTGATCGTGTCATTGATTGATCGAGCATTATTTTATTCTCTGCATGAAGCCAGGATCACATTTAAACATTTTCAGGTCTGCTCTCCAAACACTTATAATAATAATTATAATTATTATTTATTCATTTTTTATTAACTATAATGATAATAATTATTTGTCTCATTTATTTTAACTATTTATTTAAAATCATTTTCATTTATAGTAATATATTCATAGTATAATTAAGACGGTGAGGTCCAGCCGGGACACACAAGGACAACATTTTAAATTCCTTGTGCAAACATTTATTGTGAAAGGGGTCAGACTGACTTCCTGTGATGAGACGTGATGATAACGGAGCGGCTTTAACACAACACCATCAAATCAAAAGGTCCCGGGGGCTGCCGGGGGCCGCCGCCGGGGGCCCGGAGCTCCGCCTCTCTGCTGTGCAGCCGGAGCTCTCGGGGCTTTGATGCATCGTTAATGACCTCCTGACGCGGCAGCGCCGTCCTGACAGTTTCCTCTCCACGCCGCCGTGACACGTGGAGGAAAGCCCACCTCATCCTGGACCCCCTTCAGACCTCATCCTGGGCCCCTGCAGCTCTGTGATGTAGCGTCTCAGTGAGTCTCAGGACAGGACACAAGTTAAAGAGGACTTACTGCTGATGAAGACGAGGAGCCGAGGACAGGAAGTGTTGTGACCATTTGGCTCCAAGTTGGGGGGGGAAGGGGGTCAGGGATCAAAGCAGGCGGTCCGTGTCGGAGGACTTCACGCCGTCGGAGCTGAGGAGACAGAAGGCAGGAAGCTGAGAGCTCAGGAAGAAGACCTGAACCTTTAGACACCTTTAGACTGATACACTGATGTGGGTCCTCCTTGTGGGCTGGAGGAGACCCTGATCCTCTGCTTAAAGGAGACAGGAGGACTAAAACTAGGACCTGCATCATGGCGGGCCCTCTCTTGGGAACCCTCCAGTCTTAGCGTTCCTTCCCTCCCTCCTGGTGAGGAGGGGACCAGGTCTGATGGGGGACCCGGTCTGACAGGGGGGGTATAAATCCAGAATGTCACCGGGAGTCTCTATTTGTACGTCGGCCGCTCTCACAATAAACCCCCCCCCCTCCCCCGGTTCTATTTAAGACTCGCCGCCGACCTGGGCTCCTTTTACGGGGGCCATTATTCAGAGGAGAATAGGTGCGGGGGCCCCCGACCATAAATTCCAGCAAGTGGCCCTCGGAAGTCGAGGGATTGACGGCGTGCTCTGTGACCTTTTGAGTGGAGACGGAGTCGTTTGTTTGGCTGACAAGCGCCGCTGTAATAACTCAGGGGAGGGGGGGGGAGATGCTCCGCGATGAGGCCAGCGGTCCAAACGCGTTAGTTAGTTCCCTCCGCTGCCGAGTGTGTGTGTGTGTGTCGGGGGTTAGATCTAATATTTCAGGACGACTTCGCTGAAGGAAAACACACAATTTAATTCATGCAGAAATACAGACCTCATTTATTAAACTACTTTCATGAATAAAAACTAACGCAGACAGAAGAAAAGTCTACATTTAATCACTTAATACAATAAACCTCTTTGTGATTCACTTGCAGGAATTATAGATGTTTATTCATTTACCTCTATTATTCAAAGCATCAGAAGTGAGGAAGGAGTCTGGTCCTGGTCTCGTAGGGTGCTGGACTAAGGTCTGCCCGGGGTCCGGGTCCCTTCAGAGGGACTGGAGAGAACAGAAGAGAGGACTTTAGTCAACAAAAGAGAAAAACCATCGTTGTCCCCCATCAATCACAGCGAGGGGGGGCTTCGTTACCAGCCTGAGTACTAACGTGCTGGTACTTCAAACTACATTATGTGTATAATTAATGATTATATGTATATATATATATATATATATATATATATATATATATATATATATATATATATATGTATATATATATATATATATGTATATATATATATATATATATATATATATATATATATATATATATATATATATATATATATATATATATATATATATATATATATATATATATGTGACGGATGTGGCTCGTGTTGAAACTCCACAGACGACGAGCAGGTGGATTACAGGACGTTTATTTTAAACCTGCAGTGTTGCCGGAACGACGAGGGGATCTCGGGTCTCGGGATAAACAGTCGCATTGAAATGCTTCGTCACTCCGCGTTTTTAACTGAAAAAATACAAGTCGAGTATTACTAGATAAAACCAATCATATGTTGTTTTCATGACGTTATTAAATGGTATAATATTACCTGCAAAACATTTGCCAGCGGGGAATGACGAGGGGAATCTCCGGTCAGTCTGTGAACGAGTACAACAATTAAGCTAGTTTATATTAAGCTAAAGTTTACTCGATCACTGAAATTATGATTTCTTAGTTCCTAAAATATCATTTATGCTCAAAGCAGTTAGCATAAATAATTACAAACATATTACAGTGTAAAATATAAAGTGTGACTATTAAAAACTTCGTAAATCATACATTTTCCCGGACTACAAAGATGAAACGTCTTACCGCACTAAAATGCTTCGTCACTCTGGATTTCCCATCGTCACCGCCGCGCCTCTAGATGGCAGTGTCGCGCTTATTGCTGGTGTAATTTAACAGACATTACACTATCGTTACATATATACAGTATATTTTTTTGCGATACCTTGAAATAATTTTGAATTTCTCTTCTAGAATTTCTATTTAGCTCGTATTGCTTATTAATCAATCTGATTATTTTTCTGAATTTCGTGATCAATCAAGTGTGATAGTCTATCATCTTAAATATAAATGTATTCGTTTAGGAAACAACAAATTAAAATAGTTCTTAAATATGACAAAACGACAAGCTGCTAGCGTGTCTTCTGGCTTTTTAATAGCATAAATGCTCTGGGATAATATTAACTAACATGCTAACTTGGCTACATGTAGCATGTGTCAGTCAATATGAACATTTTCAGGTTTATGTGTATATTATTAAATATTACCAGTAGAACACATGGTTGTTGAGCGCTTCTGCTATGTTAACAGTAATCTTCAAGCTACTAGATGCTAGCGGCTTACTAGCTCCTCTGTTTGCTAATGCTGCTCAGCTAGCCGTATGTTCACTATAAGAAGTTTACAAAGCCTAACAACAGTCACCAGTCAATATGAGTGATTGTAAATAGAGTTGAAAGCTACACGCTACATGGGGAGTTAGAGAGCTAGCAGGCAGTCATCTTGGTGTGTGTGTTTGTGTGACTGCCGGGTTCACACAGGTGTGATCAATACCTTTGATCAGTGTCGTCAGCGCTCCATCCAGGAGGTCCGGGTCCGAGTCCTGGTGTGGTCTAGGGGGGTGCACGTGCTAACGGCAGATGTTCATGGTGGTTAAGGAGGAAAAATGAGGCTCGTATCACAGTGTGTGTGAGACAGACTTCCCATGATGCTTCACTGCAGGCCTCTCTCACCTGTCACACCGACTCGCCCACAGCTGTCTCCACACTACTGGGGCTGTCTGCAGACCAGCTGGTCTGGGTCCTGGTCCTGAGTCCAGAAGCTCAGAAAACAGTTCAAACTGAGTGTTCAAGCAACGGTTGAAAGCTCTGGAAAGCCAGTAAGGGGATTTTTGAGTAGATTTGAGACGATTAAGATCAACTTAATCACAGAAGACGTTCATAAGGCAGAAAATGTGTAGAAATTATATTTAAAGTGTATTATTATTGTGAGAAGTAAACGAAGAAGACCTAATAATAAACGTTATTTACTCTCGGTAAATAAAGAAGACAGCATAAATAAACTTTATCATGATAATGAGAAGTAAATGAACCCCGGACTCTGAATAGAGAGTTGTTTTTAAAGAGAGACTCCCTGAATGAGTCTTTGAAGAGGACTCGTTTTGTTCCCAACAGTTCGAGGCTCAAAGGAACAAAAGGTCAGCAGTTAAATAAACTGATCCCCCACCCCGGCCCCTTTAACCCCCCGACCCTCCACACCACCCCCCCTTTGTCCCCTAGACTGAGGGGTGAGGTCCAGGTCTCCGGACCAGAGAAAGGAAGCCTGGAGGATCATCCAGTTCTGATGAACGGAGGAACTCTGGGGGTGTTTGGCCTTTGACCTCCAGTCCTGAAGAGCATGAAATTATATTTATTTACCATTATATACATTTTTATATATATATATATATAAAATAAATAATGAATAAATATGATATACATATTACATAAATTCTAAATAAATAATTTACAAAAATGAATAATAATTGCTGCTTTAGTCTCTGTACTTTTTACCATCAACTTCAAAACCAATCCCAAACAGTTTTCTGTTTTATGCTTCCTCATGTTCCTCTCTATATAAATGTTTATATATATAAAAGCTGGGGTCTTGGTGTGTGGCCTCCTCTCGTCCCCGTTAACAGCTTCCTCCTCCGTGTTTCCAGACCTCCTCCAGTGATGGAGACGTCCAGGACCTCTGAGAAGAAAGACAAAATGGACGGCGGCGGATTCTCCGAGCTGCAGAAGACGAGAGGTAACTCACCGTGAAGGTCTCCCTGGACCTGGTCCTGCTGTCCGGGGGAGTGTCGGGGGGGGCTGATGAAATCTACATTTCAAAGACAGTGTTCATTCTCGGGGCTGATAAGGTGACTTACAGTAGAGGTCTGACTGGAATCCCAAACAGACCCAGGTCTTTATACTGATGATGTGGGGGGGACAGGTGGGGGGGCCCTCTGTTTGTGTTGTTGAACTAAATGGAGAGTAGCAGCGAACGACAGAGGGAGAGAGAGTCCATGTTTTAAAGATATGAGCCAGCGACCTGATGAAAGCACCACATAATGAGGCTCAAAGACCTTGTTCTTCCCCCCCCCCCCCTACTCTGGAGGTGACGGGGACTCTGAGGCTCGTGGTGAGAAACACTTGTTCACGAAGGTCTCGGATCCAGAACCATTTGCAGTCCAAGTTGAAGCAGGAAGTGGGCGTGTGTGATGAGTCGGGTTAAAGGTGGTCGTGGCGAGCGTTGGCAGGAAGCGGAGGTGAGGTCGACACATGTTGAAGATGTCAGCGAGCGTGTGATGAAAGCGTCTCATAACGAGGTGGAAGGAGCTGCTGGGAGGAGGAGGAGGGGGGCAGCGTTGTCATGGAGACGTGGATGCACTTTTGAAATGGTGATTTGACGGCGTGGCATCCCCCCTAACGAGGACTTGGTGACCCGCCACGGCGAAGAGACGAGGCGTTCAAGTTCAGAAGAGAAGATCAATGTGGGACACCTCCTCCTCGGAGACGCTCCGCAGCGCCAGCCAATCACAGCGCAGCAGGAGGACGCCGCTAAGGAGAACACGGGTCCATCCTGAAACAACGCCTGTGATCGATTAGTGTTGTGATCAATAATCTGTATTGACCAGAGACTCGGGTTACTTAATCTCTTCTCCTCCAGAACTCTTCCTCTATCCGAGGCGCTCTATAATCTGAACAAGGAGCCCCATTCCCGCTCCTCGACCAATCAGATAGCAGTGTGGAGGCTGGGGCCCTCGGCCCGACAGAGCGATTACTTATGGGGTAATCTGCATGACCCGACCGCTGATAAGTGAATATGCAGCGGGGAGACGGCGACGCCGTCCTGACGCCTCTTCCTGCTTTTCCTACGTTATTTACACGTGGAGAACAAGCTGTTTACGGGGGAGGGGGAGGCCCCGCCCCTCCTCTCCTCGCCGTTCTATCACAGCGGAACAATCTGGTTTGCTAATAGAACCATTCATCACGGCGCAGCGGCCCCGGGGCCCGGCTCCAGAGTCACTCTGGTTAGAACGAGGACGCGGTGGCGACTCAATTAGGATGGACCCAGGTGCTCCAGACCCCCCCCCCCCCCCTCGCCGTCCACACGGAGACGGGGAAATAAAACTCTGGCGCTGTGACTTCCTGGACTTGGCTGAGACCAGGACTCCGCTGCCCCCCTAATAGATTCAGATGAGGGTCTGTATTTTCTTTGACAGCAGGCATCTGTCTGCCGGGGCGGCCGGCCTCCACGCCGCCGCCGCTAATAACGGAGGGTCACGGCGTGGAAACGGCGCCCAGCCGTTATTGATGCACGCGTCAGCGCCACAGGATGAGAGTTCACCTGTTCTCTGCTTGCGTCTGATTGGTTAAATTCAGAGTTATCGCCTCGCTGCTGATTGGCTGAAGGCCTCCTCCTGCATAAGAGCAGACGAAGAGCCCTTTAATGGAGCTCTCAGACACGTCACATGGTCTTCATCGACTCAACACTCAACACCTGCAGATGTGAGTTTTTCTGATGAGCACTTGAAGGACTTCTGGTCCTCCTCCTCTCCTCCTCTTGGTGATAACTAGGCCAAAGGAGGCCGCGGAGCCTCTAATGACTTGATGGACTGTTGGATGGAGTGGGTGTGTCATCATACAGAGAGATTGATGTGGAGCATCACATAACGACGAGGAGAACATCTCCATGAATCAAGATTTAAATATATCAAAGAATTCCAGCCTCAGACAGCGAAGCCCCCCCCCCCACACCGTGAGTGAGTGTTTAAGACTGAGCTGGACGTGCCGTGGGATCTGCAGGTGGGTGTTTCTGTAACTCGGGGGTATTTATAGAGCGACCGGACTCACACTCGCTCCATCTTCTCTTTGAGGAGAGTCATTACGGAGACTCAACGTGGCCTAGATATCCCCCAGGAAGCACAGCTACACTCCAGCAGCATTGTTGCACGCCGCGGCGGTGGTTTGGGGGGGGCGGAGCCTGCAGACGTCCGTCCCTCAGAGAAACAACAGGCTGCATTCCTGCAGGTTTACAGCGATACGTGGAGGTCTGAGAGGATTAAGCCCCCCCGACGGTCCCCGACATTTTCATCTCCCCCTCCTCTGCTGGTCTGCCAGACTACAAATGAGTCCCCCGCCCCCCTGAGAGGAGGGAGGTCCCGGGTCTGCGTGGGCTCAGAACTTTAACTGGAGCTGCACTAGTCATATTCTGGAAAATAGCAACAGATGATTGACAGCTCTCTCCTCCAATCAGCCGCTGCCATTAAACACGGAGGCTGGTCCAGGTCCTGGTCCTGCCGGGGCCTGAGGCCCACACTCTTTACTGAGTTGCAGTGAAAACGAAACGAGGCAAACTAATTGCCTTGTAAGTATGGCAGGAAACAGCTGGAGATGAGCAATAACGGCTAGTTAGTGGAAATCAGAGCTCCCGCGTGAGGAGAAACACTCAGTCTGGTGTTTGTCTGCCGATTAGGAATCACGGCGCTGCTGTTGTTGTTGTCTTTTCAGAGAGCTGCGTCGCCTAGCAACGGTTCAAACACCGTCAACACAACGCCACACGAAGGAAGAGTTCCCCCTTGTTAACATTAAGTGGTCGGCCAATCCAATTCGAGTCTCAATACAAGATGTTTATGTCGTCTGAAAGCAACGCTTTTCCTTTTATTTGCGTAACTTTGTGACGTCGTCGTCACCTGCAGATGTAAAGTCTGCAGAAACATCGGGAAGCGTTTGGTCTAGAGGTTTCCAGCTGTATGATTCCTTCAGTCACGTTTTTTCTTGAATTGAAATGCCCTTTGTTGCCATGGCGACACCCTCATCAATCCCACTGCCATGTCTTTCTCTGTGTGTGTGATAGAGGGGGATTCTGGGAAAATATCTGCTTCGGAAGCGGACTCAAAAGAGGCTCCATATCAGCGTCGTCAGCAGCTCTGTGACATCACAGACGTCCAGGAATCCACCACCATCAAACAGGAAGTCTCAGATATAAACAGGGAAAGGAGGAGTCCGGGACCCCCTCATGGTGTTCTGGTTCAGTCCAGCTGGTCCAGAAGGTTCCGATGTCTTAAAGTCACTGATCTTTGCAGCCTCCAGACGGCAGGAAGCGGCAGTGGTGGCAGGATGATGCCAGCGAGGCGTTGGGGGCCGTGGGTGTAATGACACGTCTCTCACCAAGGGCCAAACTGGATCACGGCTGACAGCTGTCTGCGGGGCCTCTGACTGAATCCGGTAACACGATCTAAAGTGACGGCGAGGAGCCGACACGAAACCTCAGCAGGCGGCCGGCGGGCCCCCGTGCTCGCTCCCAACTCTCATTTCCGAATCAAGGGTCTCCCTGAGCTTCCTGCTGTCAGTGGGGGCCATCAGTGGGATGTGATCAGGGGATTCAGGGGCCACAAGTCATTTATTAGGATTATTCACCGTTTCATATCTGACGGTAACCATGGTAACATAGTTCCAGGTAGTCAACAGTTGGCTCTTATTGTGAAAGGAATTTCCTGTTTCTCTGCGGAGCCTCATCTGGTCAGGACGCGAGCGGCTCCTCCAGACTGATCGTGGTCGCGGCGTGCTTCGTCTCTGAAGCAGCTAATTAGAGAAACAAGGTCAGGAGACGGAGATATGCAGATGAGCCTGCCCTCTTTGTTAATCAGTCAGGGAGCTCGTTAGAGGGCCGTTAGAGATGAATGGCTGGAATCATGCCGGCTTTTCTTTCTGGTCAGCGTTATGTCGCAGCAACAAAGCACAATTCAGATTTAATGTTTTGTTCTATTTCCAGGAACTCGTTTGGAACGAGGACTTCCATTTGTTTTCTCTTCCTCTGCGAATGCTTTCACCCCGTTGTGATTGGCCGAGACGAGTCAGCATGTGACCGTGCTCTCATTGTGTGAGATGACCTCCTCTTCCTCCTCCTGTTTGCTGGGCTTCGTGGTCCTCGCCGTCCCCCCAGTCAGCAGCTGAATTGTGGGGGTCAGAGGTGGACAAGGATCTGGATCTGAAGCCCCCCCCCCCAAAGGCCTTCAGATCCAGATCAGTGCTCACTCTGTAGTGTACTCGTTGGACTGGTAGCCATGGTGGTTTGAGTGGACCAGGCGAGTCCATCTGAATCCCCCAGCCTGTAATCAGACCACGTCATCCCTTTGAACCCTCCAAAGTTTGTGTTTCTGAGATCACAGGGCCAGCTCAGCTTGTTTACGGGACAGAGGGTTTTGGTAATGTGTCATCGCATCGAGGTGCTGAGGGGGGGTGGGGGGCATCCAAACAAATCCAGATCCAGATCTTGTAATTTCAGCTCAAAGTGATGGGAGAGTCCTGTGGTGTGATTCATCCTCTGGGCTCAACTACAGGGTTTCACTTCCATACAGCACAGACTAGACTCTGGACTCCTCCTGACCCCCCTCTAAACCCTCTCCACTTCTAAATCCAGAGACCAAGGCCCCAGCGGAGGAACAGTTGGACTGTTGCAGCTCAGAATAAACATCTTTAGTTGAAGTCGTGGGAGGAAAACAAGCACACATCTGGACAAAATCAAAACTGCTGGATATTTACGATTGAAAACGTTTATCCGGAACGAGGAGGTCCGAGCCCCCCTTTAGAGACCGGCCTCCGGGGATCCGCTCTCCATCATGCTCAACAGCAACGTGTCGGCCGCCGGGTCAGAAAATAGAGCGTCCTGCCTCAGCAGATTGGCGGTCGCCGAGCAGCGGAGCGTTTACCGGCCGCCGAGTGCTGACACGACAGCGCCGACCTCCATCTATTCCTGTCCGTCCAGCCGGAGGTCCGGGCCTCCTCGATGAGGAGGAGGTGCATCACTCAGGAGTCCTCCACCCTCCATCTCATTAAGACATCACACCTGAGTGTGGATCTAAAACTGAGTCTTTGTCTCGTTTACAGATGGGCCCTTTGGAGTCGGCGGCTCCGCTAGACCGGGCTCAGCCGTACTCCCAGGCGCCCCCCTAGAAAGGGTGGCGGCGGGGTAATATGGATGTTAGCTGGGAGCACGGTGACAGCCCCCAGAAGCCCCCGCTTTAATTCATCGTGTTTTAATTCGGGCTCTCGGCGGCGCCTCTTCATCATGGCCATCCTGCAGCATAATAAACTTCTGCTTCCAGGTAATTACTTAATCTGGACAAACCTGTGTGTTAAGCAGCGCTATTAGGCGGCGAGGTGATCCATCAGCCGCGCGGTGGAGGTGGCTGATTACTCCGCGGGGCAATCAGTCTTGGGGCCCTTGCAGTCCTTTAAGTACCTAAATTGCACAAACAGCATGCTAACAACATGGCGTTCGTGGCTCCGTGAGCGGAGGAGCGCCGCCGCCGTCGCCGCCTCATTCCCGGCCTCGTTTTGTTCATGCCAGCTGCCGCGTGCTCACCTTCAGCCCCCCCCCCCCGTGATGCATGGGGGTTATTAGCACGGGGCCTCGCACATCTGTCCAAGGGTGATAAAGGACTTTCACCAGGGCCACGAGAGCCACAAGAGTCTCCAGAGTCATCAGGGCCTCCAGAGCCAACCATCCACAGTCACACAGCAGTTTGGTCCTGATGGGGATCAGACTGGATTGAGGGAGGGCTGGTGGTCTGGTCCTGACAGCAGGGGGACCAGGGAGACCTCTAAAGGTCGTGTTAGACTCGTCAGGTTTCCTGTTGTTTGTTGCTTTGACTTCGTCGTCATGTAAACTCAAGTCCGGCTCCTCCCGTCAGTGTAAACCTCTGCTGGGGGAGTCGTGATCTCTGCTGGAGATCCACAGGTCGGATCCTTGTGCTCCAGGAGGTTTCACACAAAGCTCCCGTTCCCGACCGGACTAAGTTTGGAGGTCTGTGCTGACTAAGAGGAAGTGCATCAGGGCCGCTGCTGCAGAGACTAATAGAGGGCTGGAGCTAGAGCGGGGGCCCGACGGCGCTGCAAACGCCTCGGGGGGGATCAGGGCCCCGGTGGATCAGGTAAATGTGCCTCTTGAACCCTCATGAGCGCCAGTCTTTTGTTCTTCCTGTGGCGGCAGAACAATGGAGCTGTCTGGGTGATGGAATAAGCCTGCCTGGTCAAAACCCCCAGAAGGGGGGGGCGGGGGACCCCGGAGGACCGGCTGGATCCCTGACAGACCTCCTTCAGCTCCAAACATGTCCCGACTAGAAGGGAAACCTGAACCCTGGAGCCTCAAAGCTATGGTTTTTAACATCTTTACTTGAGTACTTGTTCTGCAGGGTTTTACCTCCGTAGAACCGGGACGTGGACTCTCTGGTGACCCAGATCTAGCTCCTCTTGGTCTCCCCCCCTTTCCTCTCCGTTCCCCCATCCTCTAAAGAGAGAGGAGCTGCTCCTTTAAGAAGGACAGATTCATAAACTCTATTCTATTAATATGTCTGTGAAACTCCATCATTCTCGTGGGTTCCTGTGAAAACTAAACTTAAACTAGACCGTGACGGGGATGACCCTGAAGGGGTCCGTCCGGGTCCCATCAGGCCTCGGGGGTCACCGTACAGACCCACAGGGAGGTAAAGATGGCTATTTTCTGTGTCCTTGTGGGGACCCGGGTCTGTCACACCGCAGAGTGAGAGGAATGGACCTGGAATGCTGACTCACTCAGGTCCCGGGGCCTGCTGGGACCCCCGGGAGGCCCCTGGCTTCCCCTCTCTCAACGGCGGATAATGATCCGTGGCCCCAAGGCCTCCGGTCACCCCAGGAGACGCCCGCTGCAATAATGTTAATGCAACACAGAGATCAGCTGCTCACCCCACGCTTCTGGTCTACTGGTCTTCAGACCCATCCCGGTAACAGTTACCAGGACCTGAAGGTGTTTGGAGGGCGAGTGAGGGAGGAGATGATGAGAGAGTGAGAGAGAGAGAGAGAACTCCATAAAGCAGACCTCGTTTAATCAAGTCCAGAACGGTAAATCGATGACGCTGCATGATGGGAAGTGTAGTCTCCAGACGCCCGGCTTTAATGTTCCCCATGTCGGGTTTCTGAGGACCTTTGATGACTTATTTATGCCGCTACTCTCGTGATGGCGCCCACATGCTCAACTCCATGTTGCTTTATTGTTGAACTCATCTTCCTCGTCTAACTCTTCTTCCTCTTCCTCCTGCAGCGCACCACCATCACCACCACCACCTCTTCCCCACCTTCCACACGCCGATCCCCATCGATATGCGGCACCACGAGGGACGCTACCACTACGAGCCCCACGCCACGCTGCACGCCATGCACGGGTAAGCGCCCGCTGCTGTTTGGAGTCTAACGCAGGTTGGAGGTGTCAGATCTCCACTTCCTGTTTTTTTCCTTTTTAAAACTCTGGAGGATGTGGATGTTGGCGCAGAGCTAAGCCGCCGCCAAGTTCATCATCAGAGGGCAGATGACATCACGGCGTTCCAAAGTGAATAATCAACGCGGTTTGATGATGAGGGCGAGCTGCAAAACCGCTCTGATGCTTCTGAGGAGCTGCGGCGTTGCTTTCTGGGATTCAAACGGGAGGAAGGGAAAGATCTGCTGGCTGTCAGACTGCCCAGGAGCCACCGAGCAAGGCAGCAGATCTGATCTGTAACTTATTTAGAAGTCTAAAATGTGAATATCTAAATGCGGCGTCTCCTCTGGTGACATCAATCTCTGCCTGATCCATCGGCGAGCGGCGTCTAGCTCCTCTCTATATTCATTAACGCCGCCGTGTGTTTGTGTTGCGGAGGCTAATCTGTGTGCTGCAGGCCGCTCTGCCCCCCGAGCCAGCGCTGTAATTAAACTCCCTGAGTGTCAGAGGTCACGGCGGCTAGCTGGCGGCACCCGGCGGCATGGCCGGCCGCAGTAAACAAACCCCATTTATTTTCCTGGGGGGAGAGTCAGGCCTTTGCATCTGGTTTCATGGTGCGTTCAGGTGTCATAGGACAGTTTACATGCGTTCCAGAAAACACCGACGTCCATATGCATGTTCCTTTTAACTGACCGGTATAAAAGCAGAGGCAGCAGGAGGAGGAGAGGAGGAGGAGGGCTCGCCTCCCTGACACACTTTGCAGCAGAAAGTCTTTCTTCCACGGTGAGAAAGTAACTTTCTGGCTTTAGAGTCGATGGCTCCAGATCTCCTCGTCTTCGTGCCGATGCACAGATGTGATGGTGATGCATACTTCACGCCTGGCGGCGGCAGGGCTATTCATCACGGCGGCAAGCAGAGTGGAGGGGCGAGGGAGGGGGGGGGGGCGCTGTCCACGCACTCGGCCACCTTGATTAATGTGATTTGATCTTGACAGTGGACCCCTAATTCATCAAGACCTTGATCTGGCTGTCGCACCCCACCCCCCTCCCCCCCGCTGCCAAATTCACCTAATTACAGGAACATTGCGCAGCAAATTAAGTGCGGTGTCATTTGTCGCCCGGCACAGCACTTTGTTATCCAGCCGTGGCGGTGAGGCTGCGTGGCGGTGGCGGTGAGGCGGCGGCGCCGTGTCAGAGGTCTCCTCCATGATTGTCTAACATGACACCTCGCCACCGGCCTCTTCATCATTGTTTGCATACGCAGTAATGAGAGGAGGCTCAGTTTGTCAGCCTGTCATACAGACACACTTCCACCGGGGGGGAGGAGGGGGGCCTCCTCGCTACCCGGGAGGAGAGTGGGGGAGAGGAGGGGCGGGGAGGAGAGAGGAGGGGAGACACAGAGAGGAGATGAGATGAGGAGAGAGGAGGGAAGACGGGAGGAAACAAGAGGAGGTGAGATGAGGAGATAGGAGGCATCTCCAAGTGCACCAACACACACCAAACAGCAGAGAAGGATCCAGATCTCCTGTCAGTCCTACCTGGTGGAGGAGGTGATGGAGGAGGAGGAGGAGGAGGAGGTGTTTGGGAGGGGGGCATTAAGTCTTCAGGCCCCTCCAGCAGCAGCATCATAAACCTGCGGTGGGAGTTTATTCAGCTGGACGGTGTGATTTATCTAAATCAGAGAGCGGAGCTCCCCGAGGCCGACACCGGAGACATCCTCACTGTCACGCTGCCATCCATCACACACACTTACACTAAAACACACACACACACACGGAGGAACGCCGGCCCAATAACACAATCACACAACAACACACAGTCAAAGAAACCTTTCAAAGCTTGTCCAAACTGTTTGAAGTAGTCCACATGAAGCCGCTAGAAGATGTTAAATGAATTAATGAGCAACTGGACCTGTTTCCATGTGATGAAGCCCAGGGTTCCCAGTAAGACCAGGACCAGGTCTGGAGGTCATGTTCAGAGCTGTAGAAACAACAGCAGTTTTCATGTGTAAAGCTAAAGAATAGATATTAATATCAACACAGGAGGATCGCAGATTTACTTCTCCCTTTCTTTAGAACGTGGAGACTCGTACCTGCCAGACTCGCATCACATGACTTATTCAGCGGCTGCAGATCTCTGTCTCGTTATCTCGTACATAAACACATGGATTCTCCCGCCGGCCGAAACACGGCGAGACCATCAATATGTGAGCCGGACCAGAGGCCTGATTACCAGCTCCTCAGGAGGAGAAGAAAGGAGGTGATGCAACGATGGAGGTGTGGAGCGTCTGTGTTTAATAGGAGACAGAGCCCGGCTTATCATCTGGGATACTAGATTAATATATAACCTAATAATATATTATACATGAGAGACGCTGAGCCTCATTCTCAGAGCGTCGTGGTCCACACTAGAGGCCCAAAGTTGGATTCCTCCGCCGCTGAAAGTAGTCTGCAGCGAATGCATGCTTCTGTGTCCCTTTAACCTTGATGGTGTCTCTGAAACCTGGTCTCTGTGTTCTCCCTCCCAGCCCTGCAGGTCTGGCCAGCAGCCCCGTCCTCTCCGACATCTCCCTGATCCGCCTCTCTCCTGCTGCCGTGGCGACCGGCGACCCCCCCTTCAGCCCCCCCCACCCCTACGTCAGCCCCCACATGGAGCACTACCTGCGCTCCGTCCACGGCAGCCCCACCCTCTCCATGATCTCCACCGCTAGGGGGCTCAGCCCCGCCGAACGTGAGTCACTTCCTGTCCCCACTGTTCATTGTTTTGTGGCAAAGGTCACAAGATTCTTCTGTAATAATCGATTTGATTTGTTTCTCCAGATCTTCCAAAATGAAGAAATAAAAACATTTATTCACTTTATAGACAAACATTTGGGAACTTTTGGCGTTTAAACGTTTTATTATTATTTAAATGAACTCAACGGCATTGATTATTTCAGATAGAGAGGCTCAGAACTGGAATTAACCTGGACCAGTGAACGCATCACTGGACCAGGGTTTGAGTTTAGTCTGCAGGGTTCCTGTCCTGGGTAGAGGACCTGGACCCGGATCCTCTGATGGGAGACGGCGTCCTGATAAAGAAATACAGCGCTCTCTCCCCGCCGCTGAATTACAAAGCGTGGCGGCGTGCGGTGACGGAACGCCACATAAATCTGTTTTACAGTCTGTCAGCGGTAATGTGGCGCCGCTTCCAACTTAAATAAACGGTGGGAGGAGGGGGAATCTATAGAATGGAGGCTTTATGGGCTCCGGGTCACCTCGCCCGCTTAGTCAGGAACCAACAGCTGACCCATCAGTGACTACGCCCCCTCCTCCCCACCGGCCCCTCGCTCCACCAGCACGAGGTGGCCCCTCAGCATGAGGTGGGACACACAAGGGATTCAGCCTCCCTTTAGTTATTAACTCTCCCCCCCTTCTCCTCCCCCCTCCAGTGGCCCACGAGCACCTAAAGGACCGTGGGCTCTTCGGGTTCCCCCCTCCCCCCCCTGGGGCCAGTCCGGTCGAGTACTACCACCTGATGGCGAACCACCGGAGTCCCTACGGCGAGCTGCTGATGCAGGGGGGCGGGGCCACGGCCGGGGCCCACCTGTCGGATTACATCACCCCCGTCGACGGTGAGTCACCTGACATCTACTAGATATTAGGTATGGAGTTGACAGGAAATGCTGGTCGCTAGAGTAACCCGAGTCCAGACAGACCTGCAGGTGTAGTCCTGGTCTGGTTGGAGTCCAGGTGATGAAACAAAGATCAGAGGAGCGGCGTATGAATAATAAAGAAAGCCTTGTATACATTTTTCATGCCTGAAAACTTCAAACGGCCCATGTTCCTGCTGCTGACCCCGAGTCAGCACTTTCCCAGACTCGCCACGACAACTCGCCGTGACAACTCGAGGGTCCGCCGGGTCACGGCAGGTTGACCGGTGAAACCATCACCAGAGATCAGAACCGCCGTGGCCCTTTATGAGTGTTGCTTGAGCTGTGTCTCTTCTCCTACGTTTCCCAGCAGCCCCGGCATCGTTTCAACCTTTCCAACAGTTCAGTTCAGACCACAGCAGCTCTGGGAGCCTCGTGGCTCACACACACACACACACACGGTGGCGTCTGCTGGTATAAATCACGGTGGAGGGGGAGGGGGGAGGGGAGGCGAGCGTCTCCATTGGTCCATTCATCAGAGGAAGTGGCACATTAATAAACACGTCTCCCCGAGGAGAGAGGAAGTACCAGACAGGAAGTAACGGATGAATACGTCTCTAAACGTCCACATTAGCGTCCGTGGGAATAGAGACATCAGCTTCCTGTCCCAGGACGGAGACGCGTCTCCGACATCATTAGAAACAACCTCGCCGCCTCGCCATCAATCTGCTGCTCCTCTCAGGAGATGATGTTCATCCTCAAGAGTTTCCCTGGAAACCAACGCATCGCCAGAAGAAATCATAATTACATTAATATTAATGTAGCTGACATCACTTCCTGTTTGTTTGCGTGTCCTCCGATCGATGATCTTCCTGGCGGCTGAAATCCATGGCGTGTTGATTATTGACGCGTAAACGCAGCTTAACGAAGTCGCCGACAAGCACCGCGTTGCTCAAAGGCCCGTCGGCAGACAGGAAGTCGTTAGGTCTCTCTGAACCAACAGGAAGTGATGGGTCCTCCCTCAGTAATAATCTGCTCTGATTGATGGCGTCGCTTCGGGTCCGTGGGGTCGCTGTGTCACTGCCACGGTGCTGCCGCATCCATCAACGCCACCGAGACACTCGTTCACACATTCGTTTAGATCGAGGGAGTCGGGGGGGGGGGGGGGTAGGATGTGCAGCATTCGTCCCCTCCAGTTCTACACAAACAGCAGGGAGCGGTGCTTTCCTCAGGGACTACTTTCTGCGGCGGACTGATCCTCTCACCTGTGTGACCCCAGTGACCCGGTTCTCCGGACCCAGGCTGACCCCCCGGCTCAGCAGGAAGCGGGCGCTGTCCATCTCGCCGCTGTCCGACGCCAGCATCGACCTGCAGACGATGATCCGCACCTCGCCCAACTCACTGGTCGCCTACATCAACAACTCCCGCTCCGCCTCCGCCGCCAGCAACTCCTACGGACACCTGTCAGTGGGCGGGCTCAGGTGAGTCACGGGTCACATGACTCCTCCTTCTCTCTGACCCTCCCTCCCTCCCTTCCTTCCACTCCTCCCATGTGACCAATGATAATCTGACCTCCATCTTGTCCCCCCCCCCCCCCCCCCCATAGCCCCTCCTTCCCCTTCCCCCACCCTATCAACCCGTTGGCGTACCAGCAGCTTCTCTCCCAGCAGCGGGGGCTCGGCGCCTTCGGCCACACTCCACCCCTCATCCAGGCTCCGCCCACCTTCTCCAGCCACCAGCCGGGCCTCGGACTCTCCTCGCTGCACGGCTCCGCCCACAACAGCGAGCTGCCGTCTAAGGTGAGAACACAAAACATCAGCTGTTCTGCCTGCAGCCGTCAGTCATCGCCATGGTGACGTGCTGTGTTGAGTGTGGTGCCTGTAATCAGTGGTCAGGACCATCATCACGATCATCATCATCATCATCCCACTCAGGCTGCAGGAGACGATGACTCAGCATGAAACCTCTCTCTCTCTCCTCAGAAACACGGCGGCGACTCGGCCGTCAGCAGCACGGTCGACCCCCTCATCACCAAGAGGTCAAAGGTCAAGACCGAAGCAGAGGGGCTGAGGCCGCCGTCTCCCTGCTCACCGGTACGGAAGTAAAAAAGTGTTTTATTGTCCGGAGCAGGTTCAGTCTGTTAAATCTGCCGTTTTTTAAAGGGATTCTGGTGAGAAAACGTGTGAATGGATTAAGTCCAAATGTGTAAAAAATCAACTTGAAGTGATTGTTTTTCTTTGAACAAAGAGTTCCTCTTTCCCCTCCCTGTGTCCTGATCCACCAGTCCGTGACTCGAGGCCCCCCGGGGCCCCTCGGCCTCCCCGTGACCCCCCTTTGTAAGAAAGAGGCGTCTGGGATGCGGTAAAGTCCACATGATGGGAGCTCCTGTGTGTGAAGTGTAAACTGTGCCAGAACACTTCATTCTCATGAAATATCGGCCGAGTTTTTATTGTCATCACATGACAAATCTGCGGCTCCTCTCCGGCAGCGAGGCGGGTGGGGGGGGCTGATGCATGGGGACGGTGCTGCACCGGCGTCTGGGGGCCTCCGCAATTGATGAAGATGGTGCTCATGCTGCAGTCAGCATATGTATGTGTGTGTGTGTGTGTGGAGGGGAACAGGAAGCCTGTTTGAGTTTTTGGTCATTGAGGGTTCTAGAAGTGGAGGATGTTTCTGTCGTCAAAGCAACAACTTCATGACAAAGAAAGAGAGACCGGGAGGATGTTTTGGGATGAATTTAGGAAGTCTGGGGGTCTCCGTGAGGACCCTCTAGTCTCCAACAGGTCCAGACTTTAGCATGGAGGCTCGTTGTGGTCCAGAAGCAGAGGAACCCAAACAGAGACCATGTTGTGGGATTTCTGTTTGACTCGTTGAGGTTCACGCCGTCTGATTACAAGGGGACCAGGACTCGTAAACAAGTCCTCTTTAAGTCCAGCGGCGTGTGGTGGACTCTGGTCTGTCATTTTAACGTCTCTGGTGTTCCTATCAGTTGCAGCAGGAATGTGAAAACTGTTCCACATGTGCCCCCCCCCCCCCCCACCCCCACCACAGATCCACCACCGTGGAGGCCTGCTGGACCCGAAGGACGACATGGACCGCGATGAGTGCAAGCAGGAGCCCGAGGCGGTTTACGAGACCAACTGCCACTGGGAGTCCTGCAGCCGGGAGTACGACACGCAAGACCAGCTGGTCCATGTGAGTCCACCGCACGGAAACACGATCACACATTTCTAACGTGAAGGAAGACAGCGTGGCGAGACTGAACTGGGAACAGATCCCCGAGGCGGACCAGAACCCCCCAGACGGGCGTTAAAGGTTAAGGAGCTCTGAAACATTCCAGAGCTGCAGTGAAGCGGAGAGGGAGGCGGGTGAGGGATTAGTGAGGGTCTGGGTGAGGGAGAGGGGAGTCCACCATCCCTCCTCACATAGACCAGAACGCCTCACCTCAGCAGTCGGCGGCGTCTCCAGGAGACAACAGCTTCCTATAAACACTCCTTCAAATTAAGAGTACGTGTCCCGTTAACGGCAGGACTTCCTGTCTGCTCCTCGCCTTTACGATCCCACAGAGACCAGCACCTCTTCTTCTTCTCCTTCTTCCTGTGAAACAAGCAGAGTAGAGAGTTGCAGGACAGAATAATGTTTTATATATGTATATTCTCCCAAATATTATGTATATATAGTGTGTGTTTCTCTGTTGGAGTCTTTGTTCATCTACGGTGCCCTCATTAGTTTCCCTGCTGCAGCTCCCTTTGAGATTCATGCTGATAAGATGGATTTCTGCTCACTCCTGTGTGTGTGTGTGTGTGTGTGTTCGTCCCTCAGCACATCAATAACGACCACATCCACGGGGAGAAGAAGGAGTTCGTGTGCCGCTGGGACGAGTGTTCCCGGGAGCAGAAGCCCTTCAAGGCCCAGTACATGCTGGTGGTTCACATGCGGCGCCACACGGGGGAGAAACCGCACAAGTGCACGGTGGGTAACGAGGGTAACCGATGGTAACGGATGGCCTGGCCGCCACCCCAGACGGCGTCCCCCCGGAGGGCAGGAACGCTCACACTCTCTAAACACCCAACATGTAGTCAGTAACACACTCACACACACTCCTGGGATTCTTCTTCTTCTACTCACGTTCAATCATCACATTCATCTCAGTTGGGAAAAAGGATTTTAACTGTGACGTGATAAAGAATTGTATTCATTGAAGAGTTCTCACTGATCTCACTACATTTATATTTAGGTCACAGTGAAAGAACTGATTCCTTATTTCACGGATTAATCAAAGTGGGGAAATGTTTTTTTTCTTGCTTATTAATTTGATTTTTATCTTGAGAGAATGTGTGTGTAATATGTTGTAATATGTCTTTGTGATGGAGGAAGCCCCGATAGACAATAATTTAATTAATTCTCTGGCCCCCACTGTAGTTTGAGGGCTGCTACAAGGCGTACTCTCGGCTGGAGAACCTGAAGACACACCTGCGCTCCCACACCGGAGAGAAACCGTACGTCTGCGAGCATGAGGGCTGCAACAAGGCCTTCTCCAACGCCTCGGACCGGGCCAAGCACCAGAACCGGACGCACTCCAACGAGGTGCGTCCACACTTCCTGCTGTCAGCGTCCGAGGTCCACATGTCTGAAAGTCACGTCACCGCTATCTCTTGTTTTCCATAGAAACCGTACGTGTGTAAGATCCCCGGCTGCACCAAGCGCTACACGGACCCCAGCTCGCTCCGGAAGCACGTGAAGACGGTCCACGGGCCCGAGGCCCACGTCACCAAGAAGCAGCGCGGCGACCTGCCGCCGGCGAGGCCGCCGCCGCACAGGGAGAACGGCGAGAACGAGGCGGGGAACAGGATCCGGAGGGAGGGCAAGGTGACAGAGGACGGCTCCCCCGGAGACGTGGAGGACTTCCTGCACGTCAGGTCCATCAAGACGGAGACATCCGTGGTAAGACGGCGAGTCCTGAAGGCTGCTGGTCCCCTAGTCCTGCAGATCCGCCTTATTTATATGTAACACTTCTTGTCTCCCTCTCCGACTCTCCGTACGGACAGACGTTGCTCAGGTGAGCTCACCTACGGGTTATTATCTCATCGTTAACCATCTGTCGCCATTCCCCTCCAACAAAACCAGCATTTCATCCCAAAAACAGATAATCTTCCATAAAGAAAGCCATATTCAACATAAGATAACAATGTTATCCAACTCCAAATAATTAAATGTTTGCCCACAAAGGGATAGAATCATGTTTGCTGTTTAATAACTGACACGTCAGACACAGGAGTTAGTCGTTCAGAACATTCTGGAATCAAACCATTCATGTTGTATGGAGGACGGAAGCTGCCAATCATAATTTAGTACATTTAATGACATTAATTACTTAAATAAATAGACGCTTAGTGTATTTATTTATTTCATTTTGCATTTCATTTGTAATAATTATTTATTATTTAATACGTATTCATTTGAAAAGGAATGTATTTACAATGTATTCATTATTATTACTTGAAGTGTATTAATTCAATTTTTAAATGTTTTTTTTAAATGTGTGTAATTATTTCTGTAATATTTTCATCGTTGGATTAAGATGTTTTCACATCTTCAGTAAAGAGAATGTTTATTTAAGTGCATTTAAGCGAGTTATTCATATAATTGATTTCTAATTTGGGCAGCTTCTGTCCTCCATACATCTTCATTTCATCATCAGCCACAGCAGGATTTTGTCCAATTGTAAATATGATGATTATTATTATTGTTAATGATCTTTGGAAGTGAAGAGCCATTTTTCCGTGTGGTTGTTTCCGATAATAAGATAATCAGACACTCAGATAATAAGCTCTCGCCTGGTGAACGAGGTTCTCCTCTCTCAGGCAGCAGAAACAGAGGAGAGCAACAAACGCCTGTCAGGGAGGCTGAACGTGATGAAAGACCCTGCAGGATTAATATTCAAACACTGGGAATTGGTTTTGGCGCTCCGTGCAAACAGACGCAGCAGCGATCACGGCGTGATCAAGACGGCGTTTTATCAGCGAATACATTAGTCAGCCGGGAAGCCGGCGGCCCGATCCGGGGCGATGCGTGGAGCCGGGACGGTGCTCAGGAAGGAAACGTTGGATCCATTTAGATTACATGTCAGAGGTGAAAATATCCAGAGAGGAAAGAAAAGGAAGGTGTGGAAGAGAGAGAAAAAGAGAGGAAAAGAAAAAGATGTGAAAGAGAGGAAAAAAGAAAAGGAAGATGTGAAAGAGAAAACCCCGCGAGGCGTCTTACTGAAAGGAGTCGGGGGACAAGCGGAGCGTCTTGCTCACCTTAATGTTCAAACGGCCTCGAATGTCAGAGAAACGTGATCACATGTCGCTCTGATTGGCTCGCGGCCTCCAGCTGCCTTTCATCCTGCACATTTCTGATTCACAGACGGACTAAGGCGGCCTGTAATCTGCGGTGCCCCCCCACCTCTTCACACCACCCCCCCAAAAACACTCATTATTTACAATTAAGCCGGGGAGGATAAAAGAGCCGATGATTCCCTGTTCTTCTCTAACCGCTGCTCCACTTCTGGTCTGGGAGGGAAAAAGGGGTTTTCTTGCTTCTCTCATGCTGGTTTTCATCTTCATGCACTTACTCTCTCTTTGCAACCCCCCAGGTGTATCAGTCCAGCTCTGGCGGTCAGTCATCATGCAGCAGTGAACCATCACCACTTGGCAGTGCCACCAACGATGACAGTGGAGTAGACATGGCGGCGCACAGCGGGGGAAGCCTGGGGGACCTCAGCACCCCTGACGACCTGGCCTTCCTGGACTCCCTGGGCTGGGAGGAGGATCCCGCTGGCGGGGTCACAGTGGGGGGTCTCCTCTTGCGAAAGCAGCTCGGCACTAGCCATCATCTGAAGAAGGAGAAGCTGAAGACAGTGAGGGACTCGTGTCGGTGGGCCGGCAACCCAATACCCCCGGTCCTCGGCACCAAGCTCCCACCCATACCAGCCGGCGGTGAGTGGAGAAGCAGGACTCCACAACTAGCTCCCAATCGTCAACTGCTGTTTATGGTAACACCACTTTTCCATCTGTCCATTCACAGGGTCCCTCTGGGAGAGTCCAAGTATGGGTGGCGGTCTGATGTCCTTCCCTGGTTCTGGCTTTGGTGACCTGAGCTCTGGTAAAACGACTCTGCTGGAACACCCTTCGGAGCGCCGTGACAGCACCTCCAGCACCCTGAGCTCAGTTTACAACCTCAGCCGCCGCTCCTCCGGCATCTCCCCTTGCTACTCCAGTCGGCGCTCAAGCCAGGCCTCACAGTTCGGCGCCGACCGGCCCAGCAACCTCAGCTCCGCGGACTCCTACGACCCAATATCTGCCGACATGTCCCGACGCTCCAGTCAGGCCAGCCAGTGTGGGGGAGGCAGTGGAGGAACAGGGGGGTGCGGAGGAGGGTTGCTTAACCAGCCCCCTCAGCTTGACCCCGGCCCAGCACTACCGTCTCAAGGCGCAATACGCCTGCTGCCACTGGGGGTGCCCCGCCTACACCTCTTCCATACATGGACAGAATGTGTCCGAAGACCCACACGGAACTGTACGGGGACCCCCAGGAATCCTCCACCAGCAACAAAGACCAGCCCTCCAGTCAGGCGCCGGCTTACATCTCCCGCCGAGCCAGCGACCCCGTGAGACGCATGGCCATAGATTATGCCAGCCAGGCACAAATTCAGCGCTACAACAGCATGGGCACCCTGACCGGAGGGGCGACCCTGCAGCCCCGTCCGCCCCCTGCAGCAGATTTATCCCAGCGAGGCTGCCTGCGACCGGATGCCAGTCCCAGCCGCTACCCTTACAGTGTGCGACCGCCCAGCATATCAGAGAATGTCACCGTGGGGATGATAACGGGAGACATCCCTGAAGAAGACCTGATACTGCCTGACCCTAGCACTGACAACAGACATACAGCAAATCTACCAGATTTCCAAGGGAACACCAATCTTCAGTTGTACTATCAGAGTAGGCGGTCCAACATGAACCTGCCCTGTCAGGTAGTAGCCTCCTCTGGTATGAGTACTGGGATGTGTCCATCGTCCCCAGTAAGGGACAGTAAGGACAACCTAGTGGCTCAGTGGAACAAAGTCTTTTTCGGACTCGCCATGTCAGCCAGCACTGCTCCAAACTACAGGTTCAAGGGAACCTGGCAGTCGTCCAGCAGAACCAGACCTTTGGATCTTCACAAATAACCTCAAACAGTGCAAACAGTTGATCGCTGATCCGGGGGCAAACTGCTTCCGAGCAGCACCAAATCTCAATGAAGCCCTTCGGTTCAGGTTCAGGACACCTTATGATGAGAACAGGAACACACCAGCAGTCCGTGGGAGCAGGAAACAGGAACCGGTGGACATGGAGACTGCTCACCCGCACTTAGATGATGCTGGATTTCAGTCTGTGCAGGTACAAATTGAGGACTGTGATGGATCAGATCAGCAGAACTGTAACATGACCTCCCAGAATCCCTTGCAAACTGGCAAGCAGAGCCATCTCCAGCCAATGCCACCAAAAGAACCTAAATCTGTAAACGGACACCCTTTAGGGCCAAAAGTGATGTTGCAAACAAGACACTCGAGGAGTAGAGTCCTGGATGTTGCTTCCAAGTTGCCCGGTGGAGTTTTAGCACTTTGCTGCGAGGGCAACGCCTTCTGCTACACGGAACAGATTCAAGTATTTGAGCCCAACGGGAACTTGGAGCATCGTGTTCCTCCACTGGTGAATGAAAACGTTGCCGAGTCTCCCAGTTCAGGCAACAACCAGGCCTCCAGGAACATAGATTTTAACGCAGCATTGGAGCAGGCCCATATAGACTTTGATAGCATACTGGGTGACGGGGACCGCTCCAGCCTGCTTTCAGGAGCACTGAGTCCAGGTCTGCTCCAGAGCTTGTCCCGGAGTTCCTCTCGCCTGACGACGCCCAGGAACTCGGTGACCTTGCCCTCAGTATCGGTGGGGACAGGCAACATGGCTATCGGGGACATGAGCTCGTTGCTGACCGCTCTGGCGGAGGAGAGCAAGTTCCTCAACTCGATATCGTAGCAAACTGTTTCCTCCGGCAACTTCTGATGCACGACAGACATTCAGCCAACCGCAAACCCATGTGACTGTAAAGACTCTGTAGTTTCCTTGTCCAGTCTCATTTGCTCATTATTTTAAATGGCAATTTTATATCTTTGTGAAAAGCCATAGTTCTGTCCTTTGTTTGCATTATGTCGGTTGTCGTACAGGTTTATGAAGTGCCTGGCTCCGCCAAAACCTTTAAAATGTGTCAACGCAACCAGGTTTTGATTATGTGACACCCGCACTGCTGGAATGTTCCACCATCGGCAACTTGTTTTACTACTAATGACTCAAGCTGAACCTCATTCTCTGTATTAAGTTGCTCATTTCCAGTTGCTGCATTGCTGCTGAGATAAACTGTGACATCTCTGAGACTCGACGACTGACCGAACTACAAACTCGACGAGCACAACGCATCTTTTCTTTTGTACAGTGTCGGTTGAATGTAAATATTATTTGTACATTTCTAAAGAAATACAATATTGACATTGATTTTTTTACACAAATGCTGTTCCTGTCGTTCTTTTTATGCACGTTTGTCTGCCAGTCTAGATTGTCCAGAACCAGATCGGAAGTCCCCCCTGAACGTTATGAGTCATAAGACGGATTCTGGATGTGTGCCTCTTTGATGAAGGTCTGGTACTTTAGTTGTCTAAACGCCCCTTCAGGGTTCGGGTATTAAAGCTAAATAACAAAGCTCCGTCATGCTACTTCCTACGTAGCTGCAACCATCGATTCGACAACCAGCAACTTTGCTTTCCGTTCATCTTATGCTCATTCGGCTGCTGAACATGGTCCTTTGGTTCGGCACCTTTAAGTTAGAACCTGAATCTGATGATGCCAGCCTTCCAACCCCGGTTGTCTCCTGCAGGAGGAGGCGTGTTGATCGCTTCAATAATTCATGAGGAAAACTTTCTCATTTGAAGCTGCGTGTCTGAAGCCTCTGCAGACGAAGCACTTCGCCTCAAACCTTTTCTTGTGTTCTTAAAAACCGCTGCCGGACCCCTTTGAACCCCCCCCCCCCCCAGTCCTGGTCTCACCTCACTGCCGAGAGCCAGCTTGACGTAATGTAAGGCGTCCTGATGAAAAAGGAGGCTAACAGGAGGGGAAGAGGCGAGCCTCCTCTGCCGTGTGTACTCCAATATGAGCTCTGACAGCACGACCCCGAGGACGCTGCCGCGGCCCTGAGCACGCCGCCGCCAAAACCACATAAAACAAAGCAGGCGAGAGCAACGGGAGGACGCGGCGGCGCTCAGAGGAACAAATGATTTTAGTCTGTCAGGGAATTCAGCCGAGGATACGTTTGATCCGGGAGCCGGTGATTGCTTTTGCCACTGGAATTCCTTATTCTGTCAGAGATGAGAGGCGGGAGAGAAAACAGCCCCGGGCTGCGAAACCCAGCCGAGATCCCCGAACAGGAGCCGGAGATCAGACCGGCACAGATCACGGATCACCAGCACCTCCACTGACTGGTGCAGGAGAGAGAGGTTCAGGGGTGGATTGATGTAGATGTGGAAGGAGCGCTGAGTTACAGATAGTGTCCGGACGTTTAGCAGCTTCTTTAAAACGCTCAGTCAAACTGAGATTCTACTTTCTTTTCTCTTCTAGAAAACTTTTTAAGAATCAATTTGATTTCTTTACAAATGAGTCTCTGGTTCCAGGTCTGGTTTCTGGGGTTCATGGCATATAATGAGAGATTGGACGTCTGCCTGTGTTTCTGATATCATAAATGTACTTTAATATTTATTTACTGCAGATGTCTGGGAAACCGGCTCCTGGTGCCTGGAGGCAAACAAAGAGATCCATTAGATCTGTTTTTTTTTTTTTTACAGATGATCTATTTTCAGCACTAAAGCAGAGGGAAAGGGCAAAGCTGGTGGCCGAAGGGTCAGGTGTAGACCAGGTTCTAGACCAGATTGTGGACCTGTGTTGCATGTCATCCCCGTTGGACCTTCAACTATCTCCTGAAGCCGTTAAATGTCCGATAACAGAACCAGAAGGAAGATCTGCAGCCGAGATTTAAGACTGCATGAGTACTGAAAGTCAGCAGGAGACAGAGACATGTCGACCTTGAAGAGCTGTTGAAGGACTCCGTGTCCCACAATGCAATGAAGAGGGAGGTAATTAAAACTGAGATCTGAGAATTAAAGTGTCAATAGAAGATAATAATAATTCATTTTTGGAACCTCAAAGACACTTAACATGAGATTGTGGACAAATACAGAATACAAGAATAAAATACTCAGCTATTTCTCTGCAAAACAGTATAAATTGAAGGTCTCAAGTAAATATAATGTATATATTACATATTTTGTTTACTGAAGATTTTGGTTGTTCATTTATTCAGATATATATTAAAATGTATAAATAAACTAAACAACCTACAACCCTTTCAAATAAATAAAAATAAACGTAAAAATATATTTTGTACATATGTGATATATATCAAATATAACTCCTTTAATATCAGCTTTACGTATTGTTAATTTATTTATATAATTTATTTTGTTAGTGAGATGCTCTTTTAAAAAATAAATAAAATACTTAATTACCTATTTATTTTTATAAATAAATACATATGCATGTGACCTTTTACAATATATATTTTAAAAAAGTGTTTTGGCCCTCAAGTATTATTTAAGTATTGTAACGATATTTAGGTTTCATTAAATGTGTATATATATATATATACACACATCTTTAATATTGAGTGGCCGTCGCCGTGACGGCGTGCCTGCCGGTCTGGAAGATGAGCGGCTGGACGGCGGCGGTGACAGCGGGATGCGGCGTGACGTGAAGGAGGCTGTCAGCTCGCCGCTCTGACCTCCAGCAGCCTGCGATGACACCGCGTCACATTAACAGAGACTAACAGGGTCTAACGTGGTCTAACGTGGTCTATCAGGGTCTAACGGAGTCTCTCAGAGTCTCCGTGTCAGCGGAGATGATGGATAGCGCTCCGCTCTCATTGGTTCCATTACAGCCATATGTAAATCCCCCAGCAGGCCTCGGCCTCCTGGAGCCGCACACTCATTTAGAAATCAATTTCTTCTGGTCCAACTGCCACTTAGGGAGTCTGTCGGTCCCCATTAGGACCCGGTCCCTCATCAGAGAGACGAGACCGAGACCAGCAGGAAATACAGGACTCAATGCCTGATCCTGACAGTAAAGGTCAAGGGGGTCGTTCAGGTTTACAGGGGCAGCCAGACCGGGACCACATGGACGAGCTCATTCGTGGCCTCCGGACCCTCCAGAATCCGTTCCGGCACAGAGACGGCGTCGTGAAACCGGCTCGGACCTGGATTCAAGTCTGCATGAGACACGTGTCCACAGACCAAGTCAAACAGGGACCGGGCAGGACTCTTTAAGGGGGTCTGCCCGTAGTGGATCAGTATGATCCCAAGCACACCGCAGCCGCAGGGAAGAGGACTCGTGTGGCCCCCTGAGGGACGGATGTATTATTAAGGCGCGGCTCCGCTCATTTCAATAGGGCCACCTCGCCACCGGGGGCCCCGTGTCACCGGCTGCTCCATATTAACGAGGGGCCCCTCTGAATAATCTCCGTCCTCGGAGGCCGGAGGTCACACGGCGAGAGGAAGCCTTAAAGCGCCGGTCCGTTAACAAGACGCTCGGCGGCGCCCTGAATGTTTCATGGGCGATGACATCATCGACGAGTCGCCCGGGAAACGCTGGAGAACGGGTTGGAACATTTCAGCTCTATGAGAAGAAACGGTTGATCCTCAGGAGACCACGAGAGCATCCACGAGACGGAGAATCGGCCAAACGACATCTGAATACGAGAATCATCCAACATCATTACTATTTATCAGTGTTATTATTATTATTGTTCATTAATAGGACTTATGTAGCACTTTTTGGAGTATTCAAAGTCACTAGATGCTGGACAAACTAAAATAAAATAAATGTTTGCTGACGTTGGTTAAGGATTCAGGAAAGTTGAGGATTTGTTGTTGAGAGTTTGAACTTTATCTTTAAATAGACTTTTATTAAATATTTCATGTTTCTCTCTGATTGTAAAATGACTGTTTCTTTGAGCTGCAGATGAATCTATCTGCTGCTTTATTAATACTCTCATATTGATCTCTGCAGCTACCAGCAGGGAGGAGGGGGGGGGGGGGGGCGAGGAGGAGGGGGGCGAGCCGGCCAATCGGCGGTGAGGCCGTCGGTGTCGTGAACTAATGCGGCATGAATATTCATGAGATGTTCCTATGCAAAATAACATCTGTTTTCCAACAACACGCCATCTGTCTGAGGGCCTGGTTGATATTAACTAACACACACACACCTACCTAAATGAGTCTCAGATCCTCGTCGTCGTATCAAACTAAAGTTGAACCGAGGAGGAGGGAGCTGAGGGGGTTTCAGCTGAGGGAGGTCAGATCCAGCACCTCACTGCTCGCCGGGTCCTCCAGGGTCCTCCAGATCTCGGCTCTCCCGAGGTTTACAGGGTGGAGGTCCTCATTAACACCCCTCCTCAATGCCTCTGCCCTCTCCTCCTCATCACCCGGTCCACCTTCATGCGGAGGAGTCACGATGCTAAACGTATGCCGGTCCAGGTCCGGGTCCCATCCGGCTGCAGGTGTGTCTGCTGATTAGACCTAGAGAAGTGTAGATATGAAGATGTTTTCTGTCCTCATAGTCTACATAGAATTATTATATTATCTATAATAAGACTTGTTCTCTCATTGATCACTTTACTGACCAATAACCTGATTTATGAGTTATGATGATATCTGGATGTGTGACATCATCATGATCAAACATAATGTGATGATGGAGAAACCAGAGAACAAACAGCTCAGTTCACTCAGCTTTTACCTCTCTTCATCATCTCCTCCTCCTCCTCCTCCCTCAGAGAGGAGCAGTGAGCTCTATTATTTCATCGCCTGTGAAAACAGAGGTGAACCTGTTAAGTGGGAATCATAAATAGCTGATTTCTCCTCTCGTCAGAAATCACCTTCGTCATCTTCGTCTTCATCGTCCTCGTCTTGTTCGGAGCTGCAGGCTCCTGGAACACGGAGCTGTGAAACGCCCGCTGATGCAACGCTGATCTAAGTCCGCTAATGTGTTGATGAAGACCGGCTCACGTGGAGCCAAAAGGCCTCCGGACCAGGATCCTTCTGGGTTTACGAATCCAGCAGGGGGGGGGGGCACTGCAGGTAGGAGGTAGGCTGTGATGCCAGAACCGTACTGGTCCAGACTTCTTCTGGAAGAGTTTAACAGGCACCAGCTGCAGGTCTTGGATCTGGATCTGGTCCCCCCCCCCCCCCGATGTAACCCTGTAAGAACACAGAGGGAGCCTCATCGTGATCATCAGCTTTGTTAACGCCGCGCCGCCGCTGAGCCAGAGCTAACAGGAAGCTCCGGCTCCACATTAATGCGGCCTGTCGGCAGCTAATCGCCACAAGGATGATGGATGGTGTTTATGCTCCGATGATGAACGCCACCCCCCCCCCCCCCCCTCAGCCCCCATCATCACGGGAAGAAGAAGGACACATCAAGCTGGCCAACTTATTCAATTATCGGACCATAATTTGCATTAATGGCTGCGTTTGGGCGGCAGAGATGTGTGTGTGTGTGTGTGTGTGTGTGGGGGGGGGGGGGGGTCCAGAGAAGTCTCGTTAGAAGGGGAGGCCACCTTGAAAAGCTCCCTGTGCCCTTGCCCCCCCCCACACGATGACACGCCGTCAAATGACAGACAGTAAAACCCCCTGATGGTCTCCGAGTCCTGCTCCACGTCCCTCAAGTCAGTCCTCTACGGTCCAGGACTCAACCACAGATCTCACAGCCCAAACAATCATCATCGCTCATTAATTGATCTCTCTCTGCTAAGTGTTTCATCACCCGGCTGCACCGACCAATCAGGACCGAGGTCTACAATGACCCCCGAGGTCACCAGGAGACAACCCCATAAGTCTCTCCTGGAGAGGGGGGGAGGGGGTTGTTGTAAATGGTTATTTAACATTTAAATAACCGGGAGGAAGTCCATGGGATGCAGTCAAAAGCTCCACAATGACCTTTCTTCAACACAAGAGCTGACAGGTGGATTCTGGGAAGTGTAGTGACACCTCTAAGACCAGTTCACCGACCACGAAACAACCAGAGAGCTGACTTCTGTCCAGCTCTGGAGCTCCCTCTACTGGCGACGGGATGCAACAACGCCATGACCAAATGCCTCCCAAAAACCACACACACGACGAGCAGACGGATCCGTCCAATCAGAGGCCTGCTTTAGTTTTTAAATATTAGAAACTTAAAAGAAACTTCTGTGATCGTTAAAGTTATAAAAACCAGATATGAGAGTCCTCCTGGAGGTCTGGGGTCTAAGAGAACCAGCGGTCTGTTAAATAATCATGATGAATAATGAAGGTTTGGGGGTCTGGCAGATCCCCCCTCCCGGGCCCACGTTTAGTGTCAACCTGACGGGTCTCGGCGCCGCCCGGGGACGGCGAAGGGGATGAAGCCGTCTCCATATTAAGCAGGCAGATTAAGACCTGTTAAATAGAGGGGAGGTGCTGCACGTGGACCTCCGGGATCTGGACCTCATCAGGTTGGGGGGGGGGTTCAGCGCGGGGCCGGGGCCTCCGCCAACACCTCACGTCTTCCAGGTCCACAAACTGGAAGTGACCCTGCGCTTCTGCCAAGCCTCCGCCAGCAGCTCGGCCCCGGCCCCCTTTCCCATCATGCACAGGGGCGGCGGCAGTGGCGGCGGGCTCCCAGGAGCCCCGGCTCGCTCCCCGCCATCTGCTGTGATTTATAGAAACGGGCCGATGATTTATGGGCCAGTCATCTCACAATGAAGTCGCTCTCTTTCATTGGGGCGACCTCGCGACCCCGCCGCCACTCGCAGCCAGGTTGGGGAAACGCACGCTAATCATACGCCATGAGGGTGTTTAAACAGGGGGGGGGGGGGGGGGGCTACAGGAGGGGGGGGAGGCGGAGCACCTTTAATGAAATTAATCTTCAACAGCGTGTGCATACTGATGAGAGGCCTCCGCTACGACCACACTAACTACGACAAGCATCATTGGCCCCACCGACCAATCACACGGCCCCTTAGGAGCCAGCCGGCCAATCAGAGCAGTTCAAGACTTACAGGCCTGCAAACAGTAGAATAAGTTGGTCTAACGAGGGTGGACAAAATAACAGAAACACCTGTTAAGAGTCGGCTAGTTGGACCTGCTGAACTCTAAGATTAAATCACCTTTAACTTCTCATTTTCATGTTTCTACAGATGTTCAGATTAAATCACCTTTAACTTCTACATTTTCATGTTTCTAACAGAATGTTCAGAATTAAATCACCTTTAACTTCTCAGATTTATATTCCTACATTTCCTATTTGATCTGTTTCTGATCGTCTGACCTGGAGAAGATCTGAGTCCAGGTCCTGAAACCCTGATCCTGTCTGAGGACTGTGGGGTGGGGAAGGGGGGGTGTGTGGGTTCCTCTTCCTGTAACAGAGAAACAGTCACAGGTTCGATTCCCACGGCAGAAACGTCTTAAGCCGAACCATTCATTCTTAACACACGACTGATCAGTTTCATGAATCATCAATACTTCTGTACAGTGCTGGGAGCGCCATCTGGTGGCTGCCTGGCTGTATTCATATTCAACAAACACATCAGGTAGACAGGAAAGATTATATTTGAGTATGAAAAGCATTCATTTCATTGTAGTTTTATTCCTATTGAAAGTAAACCAACAACGATGATGAACAAGGACAAAGTCGAGAGAAGTCTGACGGTTTAATTTCATTTCATGTTTCAGATGTTCAGATTAAATCACCTTTAATTTCTCATTTCATGTTTCTACAGATGTTCAGATTAAACCACCTTTAACTTCTCATTTTCATGTTTCTACAGATGTTCAGATTAAATCACCTTTAACTTCTCATTTTCATGTTTCTACAGATGTTCAGATTAAATCACCTTTAATTTCTCATTTCATGTTTCTACAGATGTTCAGATTAAATCACCTTTAACTTCTCATTTTCATGTTTCTACAGATGTTCAGATTAAATCACCTTTAACTTCTCATTTTCATGTTTCTACAGATGTTCAGATTAAACCACCTTTAACTTCTCATTTTCATGTTTCTACAGATGTTCAGATTAAATCACCTTTAACTTCTCATTTCATGTTTCTACAGATGTTCAGATTAAATCACCTTTAACTTCTCATTTCATGTTTCTACAGATGTTCAGATTAAATCACCTTTAATTTCTCATTTTCATGTTTCTACAGATGTTCAGATTAAATCACCTTTAACTTCTCATTTTCATGTTTCTACAGATGTTCAGATTAAATCACCTTTAACTTCTCATTTCATGTTTCTACAGATGTTCAGATTAAATCACCTTTAACTTCTCATTTCATGTTTCTACAGATGTTCAGATTAAATCACCTTTAATCTGAACATCTGTAGAAACATGAAATGAGAAGTTAAAGGTGATTTAACTTCTCATTTCATGTTTCTACAGATGTTCAGATTAAATCACCTTTAACTTCTCATTTCATGTTTCTACAGATGTTCAGATTAAATCACCTTTAACTTCTCATTTCATGTTTCTACAGATGTTCAGATTAAATCACCTTTAATTTCTCATTTTCATGTTTCTACAGATGTTCAGATTAAATCACCTTTAACTTCTCATTTTCATGTTTCTACAGATGTTCAGATTAAATCACCTTTAACTTCTCATTTCATGTTTCTACAGATGTTCAGATTAAATCACCTTTAACTTCTCATTTCATGTTTCTACAGATGTTCAGATTAAATCACCTTTAATCTGAACATCTGTAGAAACATGAAATGAGAAGTTAAAGGTGATTTAACTTCTCATTTCATGTTTCTACAGATGTTCAGATTAAATCACCTTTAACTTCTCATTTCATGTTTCTACAGATGTTCAGATTAAATCACCTTTAACTTCTCATTTCATGTTTCTACAGATGTTCAGATTAAATCACCTTTAACTTCTCATTTCATGTTTCTACAGATGTTCAGATTAAACCACCTTTAACTTCTCATTTTCATGTTTCTACAGATGTTCAGATTAAATCACCTTTAACTTCTCATTTTCATGTTTCTACAGATGTTCAGATTAAATCACCTTTAACTTCTCATTTCATGTTTCTACAAGGCCGATGATTTATGGGCCAGATCTCACAATGAAGTCGCTCTCTTTCATTGGGGCGACTTCGCGACCCCGCCGCCACTCGTTCAGCCAGATGTTGGTTAAACGCACGCTAATATACGCCATGTAGGGTGTTTTAAACAGGGGGGGGGGGGGGGGGCTACAGGAGGGGGTGGGAGGCGAGCACCTTTAACTGAAATTAATCTTTCAAAGTGTGTCATACTGATGTAGAGGCCTCCGCTAACGACACACTAACTTACGACAAGCATCATTGGCCCACTGACCAATCACACGGCCTTCAGAGCCAGCCGCCAATCAGCAGCATGTTCAAGACTTACAGGCCTGCAACAGTAGAATAAGTTGGTCTAACGAGGGTGGACAATTAACAGATAACACCTTTAAGAGTTCGGCTTAGTTGGACCTGCTGAACTTAAGATTAAATCACCTTTAACTTCTCATTTTCATGTTTCTACAGATGTTCAGATTAAATCACCTTTAACTTCTCATTTTCATGTTTCTACAGATGTTCAGATTAAATCACCTTTAACTTCTCAGATTTATATTTCCTACATTTCCCTATTTGATCTGTTTCTGATCGTCTGACCTGGAGAAGATCTGAGTCCAGGTCCTGAAACCCTGATCCTGTCTGAGGACTGTGGGGTGGGGAAGGGGGAGGGGTGTGTGGGGGTTCCTCTTCCTGTAACAGAGAAACAGTCACAGGTTCGATTCCCACGGCAGAAACGTGTCTTAAGCCGAACCACATTCTTAACACACGACTGATCAGTTTCATGAATCATCAATACTTCTGTACAGTGCTGGGAGCGCCATCTGGTGGCTGCCTGGCTGTATTCATATTCAACAAACACATCAGGTAGACAGGAAAGATTATATTTGAGTATGAAAAGCATTCATTTCATTGTAGTTTTTATTCCCTATTGAAAGTAAACCAGACAACGATGATGAACAAGGACAAAGTCGAGAGAAGTCTGACGGTTTATTTCAAGTTCTGTAAAGTCTAAATCACAGGTGGAAGAGAACACGTAAATATATATATATACAGTCATACACGGCAGGAAACATAAATACTGTGTGACTAAAGGAACCCGGGGGGAGGAGCCATGCAGAGGGAGAGGGGGTTTCTGGGAAACGTGGTATTTACAGCACTGCGTCTCTTCATGAGGACGCGTGTCGGGAGTGTTAGTACACGTTAGTACGCAGTAGTACGCGGTAGTACGCGGTAGTACGCGGTAGTAGGCGGTAGTAGTGCCAGAAAGATTCACCCAAAGGCACACATTCAGGAAATGTAACACGTCTGTCAAAGTGACGACCCTTCAGGTTGCCATGCCGACAGGTTTAAAGGAGTAGAGGGAAGGTGACCTGTGGAGGTCGTGGTGGCGGACGCGGTTAGGGGGGGCAGGGCACCGGTACGTGTAACAGTCGGAGAGACGACATAAGGCTTCGGGCCTTCGGAGGGCGGCGCCGTCCTTCACTTCCTGGTTTCAACGGCGAGGACGCCGCTCTCACGTCTGTAGTGTTAGCCGCTCAGTAGAGTCCGACTAGGAGGCAGGTCACAGGAGGAGGAGCTTCACAACCACCTCGTGAGCGGCTTCATATTTCCCGCCGTGAGAGCGGCGTCCATCTTTAAACAGGAAGTTGAGTTTAGTGTTGTTGAGCTTCCTGTTGATGCAGCATGCATTGGTTAGTGTCTTAACAATAATAATAGTAAAAATAATAATAATAATAATAATAACAAGCAGCGGCGGCCGTGTGTCACTTTGAGAACACCGAGGAGCGGCGGCGGCGCGGGGGAACAGCGGTTCAGTGTACAGTGCTTCGACGTGGAGTTTATTGCTCGAGAACATCCTCTTGTTTACGACGCTGGCACTTTACAACGATTCATTCAGATTCATTCAGATTGTCAGATTCAGAATAGTTCACATTTTAAAGGTCCAAGTCATTTACATTCAATTTGGGAAAAACTGGAACAGAAACACGGAGAGACCTTTATAGTGGAATATAAACGTATATTAACATATATATGTTTATATATATAAACATATATATGACAGCAGAAACCATTAAACTCCCAGTTTAAACTTTCACTGCCGTCTGATTTTATTGTTAATTACGTGACTTTCAGTCCTTGAAATCCATCAAACGTGATTTTAAACGTACTATTTAAATGATAAATGTTTCTAACTTACATAAAAAGAGTGTTTTTTTTAATGGTTTTAATGTGTTTGGTCCCGTCTATTAAGTATCTCCAATGTTGGATTTTTATCACAATGCGGATGTAAAAAAAAAACAAAAACAAATCAGCCTTTTACAAAATAAAAGTTAAATATTTGTGATTTATATTAGTACATGAGACTTATCTGTGGGCTCCATAATAAATACAAACAAATATTTATATTGTGGGTCATTATAAACGAGTTGGTTAACGACTCGTTAAGACTCTTAGAATTAAAAACAGTTGTAATGGTTCATATATATTATCCGTGTGTAGATTGTTTCCAATCGGGTGCATTGATCCGATGAAACATGTCGTGTGTTATTGATCTGTGAATGGAAGCTGACTGATATCTCCTGCTGAAACAATAAAACCTTAAATCATTGGCCAGCCAAATGATCGATCGATCAGTCTCTGGAAAGCTATCGCCGTGACAACCAGTTAAAGCTTCTTTAACCTTTCAGGTGAGACCCGCCAGGTCCAACGAGGTCCTGGTCCAGGGAGGAGGGAACTCGGCTGGGACCCTTTCAAAGCTCTTTACATTCAATATACAATAAAGGTTTGATGTGTCAAAGCAAAAACAAGGACTACAAATACTGATGGACCCTCCCGCACCTTCACAGGAGTACGATGCTACGCTAACGTTACCATGGAGGAGAAGCAGGGAGGAGAACACTTTAAGGCTCGTGGAAAACCAGCTATGCCTTCAAGGAGACCGGAACCGGGAGTCCAGACCGGAGCCGGGAGTCCGGCAGCTGGAGGAAGGAGGTGCAGAGACTGGAGGGAGGTGAAGCGTGTTAGTAGGAGGAGATGTCGGATGAGCTGCTGCTGTTGCTGGTGGAGGTCTGGGCCCTCTTGATGTACAGGTTCAACAGCTTCATCTGTAGGGGTGGGGGGAGACAACACAGCAGGAGGGTTAGAGGACTCCAACTCCCAGAAGCCCTCGCTGCAATCAACTCCCCCACACTACCTAGGACTCAAGGTCAGCTACTCTCTACCTGGGGTCATGGAGGTGCACCAGGTGCTGCCCCCTGTAGGCCAGAGCCCTGAAACCCAGCAGTTTCGTGCTTCATTATTGTTCCTGAATTCAAATATTCGGCCGACTAGAGATGCTGCCAAGAGGACTCTAGATCAGGAGGAGGACAGGAAGTGGGCGTACCTTGCTGCCGGTCAGCTGGGCCAGGTACGGCTTCAGCTCCTCCCCGATGACGGAGTAGATGGCCACCAGGCAGAAGACGCTGGCCTTCCTCACGCTGCTCTCCGTGTTGTCGTAGCCCTGCAGGAGTCCGGGGATGATGTCGGACAGCAGCTGATGCAGCGGCTCCTTGGCGATGCGTTCGATGGCCCTCGTCTGCATCTTGATGGCGGCGAGGTTGATGGGATAGTCGGCCGTCTGCACGATGGGGCAGAGCACCTTGATGCACTGCTCCGGGTGGATGGAGGCCGCAAGCGTGGACGCCGCCTCCTCCGCCGCACGCACCACCTGCAGCAACCACACGGGGCAGAAGAGAGCAGGATGTACTCCACCTTTCCAAAGTCACATTCAAGCACTTTCAAGGTGAAAATATATGTAGCAACACAGAGAAAAGAAGATCTCCATGTCATCACATAGAACAGACATTTCAAGCACTTTATTCTAAATTCAAGCACTTTTCAAACCTTGAAAACACCACACTGAAACTCGAGTGTTTTCCAGGATTTCCAGTAACTCACCTCCTTGTGGGAGTCCTTGTGGGCCTCCAGCGTCTTCATGATGGTCAGCTCGGCGTAGTTCTTGAAGCGGGCCGGCTGGTTCCTCAGGATCTCCTTCAGGACTCGCAGGGCCAGGGCCCGGATGGTGTGCTGAGGGAGAGACAGAGTTACTCACAGGAAGTGTGATGGACGGCGAGGGATGTGGAAGCGTCCTCACGTCTTTGTCCCCCAGCGTCTCCAGCAGCAGCAGCAGCATGGTCTTGAAGTGCTCCTCCCAGATCACCAGGCAGTCCTCCCGGGCCACCTTCAGGACCTCCAGCAGGGTCCCCCGCCGCTCCTCGGGGCCCCGCTCCCCCGCCTGGCCGTGGGAGAGCTCCTTCAGCAGCTCGCTGACCAGCTGCAGCTGCTCGGCAGGGCTCGCTGCAGGACGGGTCGCACGGTCAACACACGCCTCCAGGTCTCAATCACACATTTACATTTAGATTGATGGGTTTTCTTTTTACATGAAACATGTGTGTAAATCCCTGTCTTAGATTTGTTTGAGGTGGAACCCGGTGGGCCGCCTGGTGATGGATTCTCGTCTGACGTCACCTGAAGGAGGAGTCATGTGACCGGTCTTTACCTGGGAAGCTCTTGGGGTTGGCCATCTTGTTCTCCGCACTCTCCTGTCGGCCGCCTGCAGACAAAACGTTCACGTTTACCGACACGCCGCCGCCAACGAGACCATGCCAACGTGAGGCACGAACCGTACCGTCTCTCAGCTGCTCCACCGCCTCCTCGTATAGCGCCTCCTTCAGGGCGGCCTTGTCCAGCGCGGCGATGCCCGTGTCCGTGTAGTTGTAGGGGTTGTAGTCCCGGAGGAAGCGCGGGCCGGCGAAGGAGCGCGGCGATGGTGTGTTGAGCAGCGACGTCTTGTTGTCCAGCGCCGTGCGTCCCCCCGCCGGCTCGGAGTCCGGGGGCGCCGCCGCCACGCCGGACTGGAGGACGACATGGGGTCAACAACACGCTCACACCACCTCACAGAGACTCGGCATCATACGTCAGCATCATCACTGACTAAATACGATTGACTTATTCTTTGTAGGATCAGATGGATTTAATCATCCGTGTATGTCGAAGGGACATCCGTTAATTTAGTTCTCTTACATGGTACGTTTTCAAAGTCAGCAAGGATCCAACTTAATGGACGGAAGACATTGAAAATCAATCGATCAGGACGGGCTCCTCACCGTGCCGTCCCTCTTGCCGTCCCGCCTCAGCGGCTCCATCAGGTCCTCCTGGCTGCGGAAGCTGAAGTTCTGGATGGCCTCGGTGACGCCGCGCAGCGAGCTGTAGATCTCCTCCGAGTTCAGGTTCTCGCTGTCGTACTCCAGCAGGCTGCGGCGGCGTGAGAGAGACAGGCGGAGAGACAGACAGGTTAAAAGAAGGAGGTAACGAACCGGCTTCTTTGTGGGGATCCGATAAAGGGCCTGGATCAGCACTGTGATGACACATGGACCACCTGAATCCTTCTTCATAACACAGGATGCATCACATGGTCGCAGCACACGTGCATGGCCGTGCATGTGGACAGACTACACAGGTGAGTCCAGCACACAGACGCTGACGACACGTTGTCTCACCTGACAAACAAAAGCAAAGTGCACAGGAGAAACCCTACGGATGGCGACGGACAGTTTGAACGGATGGAGGCACAAAGATCTGAGTTTTCGAGGTTTCACAGCACCAGAAAGACAAATATATATATTTAGTATACCTGAAGAGAGGTATAAATACAACGGCGTATTAAAGCAAAGGGGAGAGTCATATTCAGAAGATTCCCAGGTTTAAATGGTGTGTGAAACCTGTAATGGGGGGAGGAGGAGGAGGAAAAGAGGGGGCGGGGTTACCTGGGTGAGTAAGCTCGCCGCACTGTCTTGTGGGAGGCAGCAGGGGGAGGAAGGGGGGAGGGGAAGGGAGGAGCAGGGAACTTGGAGAGGCCGTCTGCACTCCAACCCCACAGCCGACTGCAGCCGGGTAGGAGGAGGAGGAGGAGGAGAAGAAGAGGAGGAGGAGGAAGAAGAAGAGGAGGAAGAATAGAGACGTGAGAACATAACCGCTGTGCTGAGTCAGTGTTTGTACGTCCGGTGGAGAACAGACACCGGTGTCATGCTGGTAAACTGTTGAAGAAGTGAAGCATCGTCACATGCTGGAGTCGAAGGGGGTTGTCATGACGACGGAGAAATAAACTCCGTCTCTTTAAAAGCATCCTGCAGAAACGGGAAACTGGTTCTGACTGGAAACGTCCTTCACTGGTTTATGACGCCTGATAGAACACGACTGATATTGATCACAGATATTGATCACAGATATTGATCAGCCTGTTCCTCTGTGAGGGTGGGGCGTACCTGGGAGAGAGCCCCCCACCGTGGGAGCAGTTGGTGGGCGAGGTCAGCGGGCTGCTGCGGCTGCTGGGCGGCCGCGGTGGCGTCCGACCCGCCGGGTGACCGGGAGACGCCTGCAGATCCACAACACACACAGGAGACCGGCTTCAGACACGGACATGTGGGTCGGATATGTGGAGCAGCCTGTGTGTTCGGTGTGTGTGTGCGTTACCATGGTGATGCCGCTGTTGGCACTGGCGTTCCTCAGGTGGCTGTGCAGCAGCTTGGTGGTCCCGTCCTGGAAGGTTTTGGGCAGCGCGCCCAGCAGCATGGTGAACTCCGGGGTGTTCAGCTCAAACAGGGCGATCAGGACCACCTGGGCCGCCTGCACACACACACACACACACACACACATTAACCGACAGGATGTGTGTGTGTGTGTGTGTGTGTCCTTGCCTCGAGCTGTTTGAGGGTTTGTCATATTTTTCCTGCTTAAACGTTTTAGAGTCACATGACATTTCCGTTTCTTCTTCACGGGAATCGAACACCGAACACTCCTGAAGTCTGAATGTGAAAACACGAGTGAAATAAGAAAAAGAGAGACAGTAAAGCTCATCTGTCGTAGTGAAAAGGACAAGTCGTCTCAGTGATAAACTGCACAGAAACCAGGTCTACTGGTCCCGGTTAGTCCCGGATTAAACCCATGTGGACCAGAGTCCCCTTCAGTCATGCACATCCCGAACACATGAGGTGAGCGAGCGGGCGCCCCCTGCTGGTGGTTAGAGGAGGTTAGGCACCCTGGTGGTCATGCTATGGGGTGGGGGCTCTACCTGCTTGCACCTCTCCTCCAGGTTGCCCTCCCCGGGCAGGGAGGCCACGGTGCTGGCCCGGCCGGAGGACTCCTCCCCCGCCCAGTTATGGAGGGTCTGGGGGGGGTGAAGGTGGACCACCGATGGCGAGTGGAAAAACACAAATCAAAGATGTGAAAACAAAAAAACAAAAGAACACAAGAAATGGAAGTGGCAGCTGTGTGGCGAGGGGGGAGACGGACGGCGAGCCGCCGAGAGGCCACGCCCCTTCCTTACCTTGCGGACGTCGGAGCTCTTGGGCTCGGTGGTCCAGGTGATGACGCGGGAGACGGCAAGCCGCGTCTCGCTGGAATTGACGAAGTCGGACGGGTCCATCTGGCGGGCGAGCGCCTCGATGTAGCGCAGGATGGCCACCTTCACCTTCAGGTTGGGGGTCTGGGTCTGGTCCACGATGAACCGCATCAGGATGTTGAACTGCTGCTCGTAGGGGAACGACTCCCTGCAGACAGACAGGTTCATGAACATATGAATAACAGCAGGTCGAGACCAGCTGAAGGGGGCGGGTCTCCCACCTGGTGACGTCCAGGGCCTTCTGGACTTTGGCCTGGACGGAGCCCAGCAGGTCGGCCCCCATCTTCTTCAGCAGCTGGGTGAGCAGCACGAAGAGCCAGTCCAGGAGGTCCTCCCGGTGCAGGGTCACAAAGTCCACCAGGGTCTCCAGGAACATGCTGAACACCTGGGGAGGGAGTCAGACACACAGGTAAACACACAGACAGGGGAACAGACAGACAGGTGAGGACGGTGAGTAAAGACTTACTCTCTGGTGTGTGTGTGTTAGAGTCCACAGCAGTGAGGAGGAGGAGGAGGAGGAGGAGCATGCAACACAAAAACACACCAGTTAGTTAGGAGGCCACGTGGTGGACTCGGTTTAGGTCCAGACTGTCAGGGTTCTGGCTCTCACCTTGCTGTGGGGGTCTGCAAACATCCGGGTGAAGATCTCACAGAGCCTCTTCAGCTCCACGCGACTGGAGGGACAGAAACCATATTATATTCAGGCTGCAGATATCAGAATATGAACTCTGGCTCCCTCGTGTGGCTCAAAGGTGAACTGCAGATACAATGTTACATTAAAACACTGAAATGTTGTTTTTTTATTCTCTTATTATTTCTCCAAACATCAAAGCAAGAAAATCTCAAATCCGAGTCATTGTAGATTGACTCGGATTTGAGATTTTCTTGCACCAACAGAAAACAAATGCGTTCTAAACGGAGGGGTCCACCTGAGCATCCTCTGGCTCTTGAGCAGGTTCTGCAGACCCAGCAGACCCTCCTTCCTCTCGGACCAGTTGGCGCTGGCGCAGTGGTTCAGCACCTCGGCCACGTCCTCCGTCTGACGCAGGTAGTGCGCCGAGCCCCCGCCGCCGTTGCGTGAGCCGTAGGAGCGCTCGGAGCAGGCGCTGGAGGCGTCGCTGTTGGCGTCGTCGTCCGAGTACACGCCTGGCGACTCGAAGCGCCGCCTCACCGGCCGCCGCTGGGCAGAGGAAGAGGAGGAAGAGGAGACGGCGGTTTTTCTCTGGGGGGCGTAGATCTAGGATCGAGATCTAGCATGCAGCTACACACACATGCAGGGACCGCCAACGGGGACCCGGTTATCTCATGCTGCTGGTCATGTTAGCCACACTGAAGCAGACAGACTCCCAGCATGCTCTCTGTTCCCCATGCAGCAACACGACGGTGCATGTGTACCTTACTCCTGGAGTCTCCTAACAGCTGAGAGGTTCAGGGTCCGGGAGGGAGAGGACAGAGGGGTTACTGCAGGATCAGGACCAGGTCTACATGTGACTGGTGTTTGTGAAGAGGACGAGGCGAGGGGCGGGACCATACGCTCTCCATTTTATCAGGATACTAATTCCATATTATCCATTATTGTGAAAACAAAAGTTGAATTCTACTCTCCAATTGACAAAATAGTCACATTTCCATAAACTACCATAAATAATAACTAGAAATATATCGATTCGTTCCCACAACTTATTCCCTGTTGGTGTGAACATGAACAAATGCACAGAATCGAACCGAATAAAGACCGTTTCTATCTTCCTGTTGAATATTTTTGTGTGGAGTGGGATTTCTTACCAGAGCGTCGGCGACGGCGGCCTCCACGTCGGTGCCGGTGTTCAGGATCTTCATGGCGTTGACGGAGGCCGAGATCCGGGCCTGATGGGACAGCCGGTCTGACCGAGGGCAAAGGTCAAACACACAAATAATAACTAACTGTTTGTCGTGAAATGATGTCGCAACAACGCGATACAATTATTATTATTGCTTATTAATATTCATTATTTTTGGCAAGAAAACGATGTATGTATGTGGTGTTGTATAATGTACTTCAACAAAAAGAACAACACGATCAGATGCAGGAGGGAGGAGGGTCATGGTCCTGGTCTTTGTGGATTCTGGGACCAGAACCAGATCATGTTCATTGTTTAGGTTGGATTTGATGGGACATTCTCTAAATCTGATTCAAGAGCCAGTTTCAGGAGACTCGAACATGAACGCAGACAGAGAAGTGCGTTTGTGAGGACGATGAATCTCCTTCAACTAACGTGAAAATGAAGCAGCTAAACACAAGCGTTCCCGTCTCCGTCCGCTCGGACCCCCGAGCCACTCGCTGGACTCGGACCATGCAAAAACGTAAACGTGCTCCCTGAGAAACAGCTGACCGGTCACCTGAGTAGCACTCTGCAGAGGACAGGGCGCTGGTGGAGCGGGAGTGGCGCCGCGTCGCTGGGAGGAGGAGGAGGAGGAGGCGTTAAAGGGGGAGGAGAAGATTAGTTCAACAGGAGAAGAAGAACGTTTAAGTATGGAGCGTGCAAAGACAGGAAACAAGAGGTCTTCTTACATGTGTGCACTTTGCAGGAGGGGGTCTGAGGGGGTTTTGGGGGTCTGAGGGGGTTTTGGGGGTCTGGGGGGGTACTCGATACTCACCCAGGGGGGAGAAACCCCTGGCGGGGCTGGTGTCGCGGCTGCTCTCGCGACTGGTTTCGCGGCTGCAGCCCTGACTCATGCTCGGCCGGGGGATCCGGCTCCGGGCTGGAGGAGCACGGCAGACCGGCAGACAGACAGACAGACAGACAGACAGACAGACAGACAGACAGACAGACAGCAGCGCAAAGGGGGAGAGTTTAGCTTGTAGCACACGCAGCCAGACGCTGACACACCTGAAGCTCTGCAGAGAATATTAGTCAGGAAGGAGAGAAGGAAGAGTCAGAGTCAGGGAGGAGGCTGGTCTGGGTTAGTACGAGGAGGAGGAGGAGGAGGAGGAGGGGGGGGGTCATTGTTGTCTCCTGGGCTGAGCATGCTAATCCGAGGCAAACCCTCAAATAAAAGTCAACAATACAGACGAGTCGACAGGTTTCTAAACAAACGTGGATCTGGAAACAAACTCATTGATTATATTTTAGAATAAAACACTCTAATCTGAAGATGTTAAAGCATCAGGATGAATTCTTCCAAGACTCAGAGCAGCAGATGGCCCTCCTTACCCGAGGCTGATCTGGTGGGGCTGGTCTCGCGGCTGCAGCCCTGGCTGCGGTGACCTCGGGGTCGGCCCTTGTCCCCGAGTCCTGTGGAGGTGCTGCTGGCGGCGGCGGTGCCCATGGTGGGCCTCGGGTGCCTCCCGTAGGTGGAGCTCAGCAGGCGTCCAGGAGACCCCGACCTGCTGCCGGCTGCAACACAACGAGTCGTCTGAATATAGATGTTGCATATTTGTGGCTTCAGAGCGTAAACGAGACGAGAGGCTGCTCACGTTGAGACTGAGAGACCACCTTCCCCCGACTCCTCCCCCGGCCGTCCGTCACCGAGGGACCGCCTCCCGAACTCGTCCTCCTCGTTCGTACTCGACCTGCAGACGCAGAGCGACAGCACGTCTTCACGCTGAGTCACATTCTGACATCATGCATGACATCATCAGGAGGGAAACGTGACAGAAACACACAATAGTGTGATGAAAGACTGAAAACACAACAAACTTCTTCTGAGCCGCTTTATAGAACAGCTTTTTCTTGTTTGTTGTTGTAGTACCACTGTCAGCCACGAGGGGCTGCTGTTTTCTTCCAGGGGAGTTTACACACAACAAACATATACATGGACCTTGTGGCACAAATTCAAACTCGACAGGAAGAAAACATTTTAGTCATATTTAGAGCGTGTGGCAGTGGGCCAGTTCAGCCTCTAGTGGTCAAAGTGAGAATTACAACAACAAACACAAAGAAATGATCCTGACAAACAGCTGTTCTTTAGTCATGAATGCAGAGAGAAAAACCATCACTTGTCTCTCGGGGGCTTGCTTAGTTCCCAGTTTGAACCAATTACACTCTTTGTTTCGTGTTTCGTGCTAAACTTTTGCCTAATTACTACAAACGAGAACATTTTGTGTGTGAAATGAGGGAGGAGAATTTGCAGCTCTTAATAGGTCCTTCTGTTTCCTCCAGTCTGCCGTGGGCTCGGAGATGAACATGTCACCTCCTCGACACTCAACCGGCTGATCCGAGATCAGGAGAGAAGTGACAGTACACCATGCGCAGACAGACAGGTCCATGCATCGACAGATCCATCACAGACGGACTGATGGAGGGAAACACGCAGCTTACCGTCTGCATTAACACACCACGAGCCGTCTGACAGGCGGAGCCCCGGGGGACACACAACAGGGGTCAAGAGGTTACGCAGAGGCCAACAGCTCCACACTAGGAGTGGATTCTGGATTCTTCTTCTTCCGTGCATGAGGCAGGAAGTTGTTTAGAAGGCGGTCCATCTTACCCAGAGAGGCGTAGGACCCGGGGGGGAGCGCCGACGCCGAGCTGAAGGCCGAAGCCGGCGACTGCAAGACGGCGGGCACCGTGGGCATCCTGGTGCGGGCAGTGGCGGCCGCGTTGACGTCCACGTCGCTGCGGGAGCGCTGCAGCGAGCCGGGTGACGAGGCGGCGGCCGGCGTCCTGCTGTGAGACGCTTTGGCTGCAACACGACGGACGTTTATCAGTTTCTTTTGTTATTTCGAAAAGGCAGATTTACAACAAAAACACAGCGTTGATCATAAACAAGATACTTTTCCAGTTTCCAGTATTCACAATCCCATTTTAAATGTTCTCCCTTCCCTCCGTTTCTAAACTGTCAACAGAGAGACTTACATCTGGTGGCGCTGCTTCCAAACGTGTTCTTCACAGGCGGCGGTCGACTGGAGGCGGAGACAAACCCAACACACACATAAAAACAGGTGAGGCGCTGGAGGAAGAGAATAAAACGTGTGACAGAAATAGAACAAGACATGAGAGGCAGCACTTTCTCATTACTGGGAGTAAAAATAGAGCCGCTCCTAACGAAATATGTTCAATGTTTTTCATCGTCTGTGTCACAAGATCTCCAATCCAGAGATTCCTTTCAGTCAAACGATGGTTTCAGATCGTTTAGTGCCTTTCGTTTCGGTTTTATAGCTGCTTTTACAGTCAGACATATTAAAGAGCCACAGCAGAGATTTAATATCTGCACTTCAGTGAAGATGAAAGGAAGTGATGGCCCCCAGCTAATCAGTAAGTGGGCGGGGCTTGCGTCTCACTTCAGGCTCTCCTGGGAGGACGAGGACGAGCGGTCCGAGGCGGGCAGTGACGTCAGGCTGTCGCCGCTCCGCAGGTGAGCCTGCAGGGCTTTCTGATAGGACGACTCCAGGCCCTGGAAGAGAAGCTCCGCCTCCCGCCGGAAGTGTCCGTGGAAGCTCCAGTAGCACCTGCAACGGCAAGCCGGGGGGGTCAAAGGGCGTCTCGGTTACCAGGTAAGAGCTTCACAGTGTCGGTGCTGTGGAAAGTGGAAAGGGGGTCTTACTTCCTGGCCACGGAACGAGCCTCGGCGTCGGCGTCATGGACCCCTTTCTTGATGGTCTCCATCAAAAGCGTTCCATGTCTACGAGGGGGGGAGGGGGGGGGGATGTGAATTAAAAAGTGGTTTTAAAGTCCGTCTGAGAGCTCAGTATCTAACACACACACACACACACACACACACACACACACACACACAGAGTCTGTGTGTGTGTGTGTGTGTGTGTGTGTGTGTGTGTGTGTGTCGGCTCGGGTTTCTCCCTGGCGGCGGCGGCAGGAAGCAGCCAGGCTGAAACACAATGAGCCTTTTGGGAGGCTGAGAGAGATTCCCCTGGAATCACCATGGAAACGTCTGGTGTCAGGTTTCACTTCTAGATATCTGATATTCTAGATATCTGCTTCTATCAGGGTTCATAGTTCATAGTAGTTGGTGACGTGGAGACAGAAAACCTCCCTCACCTCTCCAGAGAACCAGACTGCCACTCCTGCAGCAGCAGATCCAGGAACTCGAAGCAGCGCCTGCAGAGACACCACATTATCACAGTCACAGCAAAGACCTCATATACATCATAATAACAATTATTATTGGAAAAGAGAGACGCAATCTCAAACACCAGCACAAACTTAATCAAATCAAATCAAAACATGGAAAAATGGATAAATAAAAATCAATATGAAAAAATATACAAAAACATTTACAAAAATAGAGCTTTAAAGAACACAAAATAAAAAATAAACAAATAAAGACAATGCAAATAAGTAACAAAACAAATATATCAAAATATAATTAAATTAAAAGAAATAATAAATGCAGTAAAAAAAACATTAAAAATATATATGAACAAATATATTTGTAATATATATAGAGATACATCATTCTAAAAAAAACAATATAATAGAATAAATGCAATACAAAGTAAAAAGAATAATAAAAACATAAAATGAGGGGTGTGTGTGTGTGTGTGTGTGTGTGTGTGTCTCACCTTCTGATAGCCACAGATTTGGAGGCACAGTTGCTGGTGATGATGGGGATGAGGCGAGGGAAGTGTGTGTGCTGCAACAAGAGAACCGTGTTAGAAACCAGTGTTCCCAGTAGCCCACATGATGGGAGGGAGGCCGCGGCCTACCTTGAGGATGAGGCGGATGGCGGCCATGCCGGCGGTGGCCATGATCTTGGCACTGTTGGGCACCAGGTTGATGAGGATGGGCATGACGGCCTCGGCGGCGTGGTCGAAGCGGCTGCCGAGCACCGAGGACAGGTGGCTGCAGAGAAAGGTGAGTCATTAACACGCTCAGACAGGTAGGCTCCGTTTCTGGGGGCGGAGCTACAGACGGTCTTACCCCAGAGTGAGGCACGCCTCCCTAACGACCTGGGAGCGCAGGTCCTTGGCCGACAGCTTCAACGACGCCTCCATCAGACGCAGCTGCTGAGGAAACCCGTCGAACTCTGCAGCGCCGGCGAGGAGCAGCGAACGCACCTTCTTCAGCTGCAGGAGGACAAGACACGGACATCAGGAGCATCCTCAAGCATCCTCGGTATTTAACGACGTGACAGGACGACTCACCGCCGCCACGCGCAGCTCCCAGTCCCTCTTATCGTCCGACAGCACGTCTCGGATCTTCGTCATCGCCTCCTCCACCTCCCGGTTGGAGTAGATCTGGTGGAGAGGACAGGAAGGGTGAGGGGACGGGTGAGAGGACGGGTGAGGGACGGGTGAGAGGACGGGTGAGGGATGGGTGAGAGAGAAGGACACACTGAAACATACCTGCACTGTGGGGACGTCCTCAAAGGCCTGGATGAAGTCCTCCTCATCCACGGCTCCGGCACCAGATCCATCCCTCCCTGCAGACGGGACCAGGTTTTAGTTTACCCCCTTCATCTCACACACCCATGTAGTCTGGTTTTACTGAGTACTTCCTGGATCAAACAGGAAGTTTTAGTCTGTGGACTCTGACCTGCTGACTTGCCCCCGGAGGAGCCAGAGCCGGGCCGGCGGAAGGAACCCATGCTCACCGCCTTCTTCCCGGACAGCGAGGCTCCTTTGGACGAGGACGAGGAGCGGCCGCCGTCCCCCGAGTCGTCATCCTCAAAGTTTTTGTCTGAGGAGGAAGAAGAGGAAGAGCAGGTCACATGACGAGACAATGAGACCACGGAGTGGACCTCGCAGCATCCCGGCGATGCGGAGCTCGCGGGCGGACTGTGACATTTTAACTATTCGCTGACGTGCGATGCCGAACAAAGGTCAGAGTCGGGACAATAAGTCCAGTGTTCCCGGTGAGGAGCCCAGAGGGACCCCGCAGGTTCCAAACCCCCACCCTGACACAGGCTCACTGATGTGATATGAGGACAGTGAATAAATAAAACGGCGTTGTTTGTCGTTTCCATGACAACGCCGATCACCTCAACAATACGATTGTCAAAGCAATCAAGAGTTTATTCTCTTGTTGAATGAAATTTGGCCTAAAATGTGAAGAATGTTGATTGAATTTCCTGAATGGTGACGTTTTCAGATTTAAAGCTGAAGATGTTTAGTTTGCCGTCACTTAAGACAAAGAATTCCACATTAAGGAAGAAACGTATTGATCATCAAAATCCATGTTTGTTCTCCAGAAGAGATCAACACATTCAACCTCATGACCTCATAATCACAATTAAAGAATAATTAAACGGTGACAATCAGAGGGACTCATCCCTGCAACAATCAGGCGCCATGAGAGTGATCAATCCTCATTTATTATTCACACACACACACGATCAAAGCACTCGTCACCAGGTGACATCACTATCAGATCATCACGCCGTGATATTTCTGTGATCATCGGAAACTTCATTTCCAACACAAACAACCATGTTTGATCATGGAAGTGGGCTTTAAATGGAGATTTCAAATAATCTGAATATCTGAGTAATCAGACATGTTTGACACCAAACCAGAGCAAACGATGAATGAACATAATCAGGTAATCGCTGTAACGAGCATGAATTTAAACCCAGACATGGCGAGCTCCTCCCGAGCTTCCTGTTGCTTCCCGAGCTTCGTCCACACAAAAAATCCAGCTGTGATCCGGCCAACAAATCACCGCCGTCCTCCCCCTCCCCCGTCTCCCCCCTCCATCCATCACCTCCACCATCTAAACCCCCCCTGCATCCAGAGGACGAGCAGCAGCTTACAGGGGCAAATACGCCGGCAGACCAGCTTCCTCAGCATGCCGGCAGACAGACGGGCAGACAGACGGGCAGACGGTCCTCTGGTCCTCTGTGGTCCTCACATCCTTGTCCCCCCGAGTTGAGAGGGGAGAGCAGGGGAGGAAGCTGGCCTCCCCCCTCCCCGGTCTGAGAACATGTGCTTGGATCTAGTCCCCCTCCTCCTCCTCCTCCTGCTCTTCGTCCTCTAGTTGCCTCTCACGCTGCCGGCACCGGGATGGAGGAAGAGGAAGTGGAAGGGAGGGGTGGGGGTGAAGAGGAGGAGGGCAGCCAATGGGAGGGGAAGGGAGGGGTCGGTGTGGAGGCGGAGTCAGGGCTGCAGTGTCATCATGACATGAGGGGAGGGGGAGTGTCTCCATCACAGCTGCTCCTGGTGTGACATCCAGGTTGGATTTGTGACAGGGCGATATAATGAACTAACTGATGAATAATTAATAATAACTAACAGATTTTTGTTTGTTTGGCTGCCGTTTTACTTGAATATAATTCATAAAGACGCCGGTTGTCTGACTATAATCAGACATTTAAATCAGGACGACCACCAGATGGCGCCCTCTACCCAACTAAGGCCTCGTCTCTGAAGAGTTTGACTAAATCCTGTTTGACGTTGTGAGATTTAACTCTCGGCTCGCATCAAAGACGCCGCTAACGATGAACATGATCACCGTGACGACTGGAGGTGACCCTACTCCGGATGCCAGGTCACCAAGTTCTCCTCCTGGCAACGCCTCAAAGCGTTCTGGGAGCTCGGAGGCTGATGGAGTCCGACAAGAGGAGACGCTAATTCACCAGACGAGAGGAGACGAAGCGGGGGGAAGAGGAGGAGCGTGGGAGAGTCTCTCTACCTGCAGCTCCTAATCACATCAGAACGGACAACAGTGACACATTTGAATCCATCTCACGTTGTCAGGTAGAACTTTATCGTCTCCATGACGACGGAGTAAAAGTCCATAACGTCCCCTTGGACATCCAAGAGACTCACTGCTGCCTCGTCTGTCTGTCTCTGCACCGTCTTCATTATTCAGGAGGTTTATGCAACCAGAGTCCTGCTGACAGCCTGTACCGGATACCGGGCCTGGTCTCTGAGCCAGGACCTGGCCCGTCTCTCAGCCGGTCCCTGCAGGACCTCCTGAGGCTGTGTGTTTATTAAAACCCATGGAGCTGGATTCAATAATGCATTAGATCCAAAGACGACACCGTTGGAGGCTCTGAATGTACGGAGGACGAAAGCTGCCACACGAACGTATAAAGACAATAATGCAACAAGAGGAGGAACAGAGCAACGTGGAAATAATGAATAAAAAAAGAATTATTATTCAATGATGAAGAAATTAAAAAATTAAAAATATATCAATTAAATTTGAAATTATATAAATACAAAATGTGTTTTTTTTCCGTCCTTTTTTGTTGCACATGCATCATAAACATAATTAGCATAATCAAATAAGAGGCAGTAAGAGATTTTCTTGATCCTCTTTCAGTTAATTGAATACGTTTGGTCTTTTTATGACAAAACCACCAATTTAAATGCATCATCTTGAGCTTTAAAAAAAAACTTTTGGAAATTGAATTTGCCAAAACTATTAATAGCGAAAGATTAAAAAAAAAAAAGCTAGTTGCAGGTCAACTTTGAACAAGTGACACAAACAACCTCTGAATAGTGGAAATATTGTTCGGATGCCTCGAGGCGGGTCGTCTTTAATAAAAGTATTTATTACCACTTTTCATGAATAGTTGTTTGTATCTAAAAATCAAACCAGCTGTTCACTGCTGGCTGCAGAAGAAAGTTATTCAGATCTACATGATGATTATTATTATTATTGCTCTTTGTTCTCGGGGCAAAATGCAGCTGCAAAGATTTTATCATCAACTATGAGACAGCATCATATTAATCCCATAATGTCCCTTCATTGGCTTCAAAATCAGTTGATTACTCCGATCTGTGATCCACAAGAGAGTCTTCTGTGTTTATAATTATTTGTACAAATTTTTAATTTAATTTATCCGTTTAAAAAATAGATAAAGACTGCACAAGAAAAGTGTCCAAATCAAGTTATTATTGTGTCCGGCCGTATTTAAGCCCCGATGGTAAAAACAAACATCTCACCTCACAATGACTCAAATCAATCCCACCAGAACAACATGTTCCAGGTCTCAGGATCACAGGATTCCACGCGTCGCAGAGCTTCGGCTACTTGTGGCGTCCGCCTCCTAATTACCGGTGCAACAATGATCACGGCCGACGAGCACAAAGACAAGTTCCTATCCTACGGAGAAGACAGACAGGCTTTGGGCTCCGACACCGAGAAGGCAACAGTTCTTAGAGCCGAGCGTAGTGGATTTACCTACAGGACTCTGCAGGACTCTGCGGGACTCGAGAGGCGAACCTTTCCTCTGCAGGAGAAACAGACCTGGTCTTGTGACTGTGGGGACGACAGCCGACACCACTCCTACAAAATAAGAGCCCCGGGCTGCCAGACTGAAGAGTTAATCCTCTCGGTTTCTCTGTTCTACAGATTGTTTCCTGTTATTCCTTTTTCTCTCTGTGTCTTAATAATGTAGTTTCAGTCTCTCTCGCTCGTTCTCTCTCTCTCTTACTTCCTGTCCTCCGGGTCGATCCCCCCCAACTGAATCAACTGAATTTGCACTAAATCTTAACATCAACAACCAGCAGATCCTGATGATGTCACTTCCTGCAGCAGCTTCACATTAAAAGCCTTCAACTCCATCCAGACTGGAAACAGGTGGAACTCCTCCCTTGCATGTCAGATTATCAGTGACAGATTCCTGTTGTTTGCTCGGGAGGAAGGTCTTTTGTGTTCAAGCCCCCCAGAGGATGAAAGCGGAGCCTCGTGAAAACGGCAACGAGGCCCCCCGTCACCTCTGACCTCGGAGACTACCAAGACCTGGATGAGGACTTGTGTGCAGCCGGGGGAAGCACACAAAGAAACCGGCTCGGGTTGCGTCCTCGCTGAAAGACGGCGAGCGCCCCCCATGGAGAGAGCGCTGGAAACCAACACCGGGACGTCCCAGCAGAGAGAGGCGCTCTTTGTGACGGAGGTGTTCCCTCCGTCAGGTTTCCCTCCATTCTTCACCTTTCACATTTACAGCCTCCGCCCGTCTCGGGGGGAAATAACCTGAGAGACGTCTTAAATCCGGGGGAAACTCTGCTGGTGACAACATGATGACTCCGGTTGCCTTAGCGATGAATCAATTTGCCAAGTCCAATGTGAGGAGGTGATCCGCTGAGTATTTTGTGCCTTTAATCTTCTGGGTTCACATTCATGTTTTCTGTCCTCACAGATTTACTTCAAACATCCAAATCGACCCCTAAAGGCGGTTCGGATCGCAGCGTCACGTTTGGCGTCTGCAGGCCGCTCCGAACAACAAACATGAGAAAATACAACGCCGCTGCCATGACAACCACCACAAGCGTAACATCAAACAGAAGCTTACCTGAGACGGGCGACAGCACCATGTTCCCCGACCTCTGGACCTCGTCGAACCTGCTGAAGATGACGTTGAGCCTGGACGGAGGAAGAGGAGTTAACGGCGAGCTCACAGCTGATCACAAAACAGCTCTCGTCGAAGAGGACCACAGAAATCTGGCTCACGTCGGACTCCCTGGGGGAGCCGTTAAATAGGCCAAAGTAACATCCCGACCAGAAATACCCGGCGACGGTAACGATGAATATTACCAGGAAGAATCACAACACCCTTCATGCTGCTTTAAAGACACAAGTCTCAAGTCTGTGGGAGAAAAGATCAAGTAATAAACTGAATGTCTGCTCATCCTTTTGAAACTAAATCAATCATTAAGTTGTTGTCCTGTGTCTGACGTCCATGGTACTCTGTGAGGTGTAGAACATTTGGTTAATTGGGGTCAAGCAGATCACCATCAGGAAGAGCAAGTCCTCGTGTTTTCACAGAGAGCACTTGAACGCACCGTGACTGAGGCAGACCCTTCTTCCCGAGGTCCATCCTCACTCGCTCTCCCACGTGGCGGTAAATCTCTATGAGGCAGTTCATGGCGCCGTCACGCACCTGCAGGATGACGACGACAATCAATCAATCAGACAGACAATCATTGTCCTCTAACATCAGTTGTTTACTTCCTGTACTTTTATTCTGTTATATTAATGATGTTTGCAAAATATCTCTTTTTAGATAATTCTTCTTGATAACTTCTTGCCTTCGTTTGTGTTTTTATTCTGCAGACTCTATATCTATTATATATATAAATCTAAAAATACAGATATAGATATATCAATCTCCTCAGACAGGGGAGCATGCAGAAGGGAGATTTGTTAAAGCAAATGGAGCAGGGAGAGATAGGCCTGCTGTGGTGCTTCTACTCCACCAGCAGGGGGCAGCCAAACACCAACCAACAGACCTGAGACCGGCCGTCCTACCTGACTTGTGGGGTCTCCCAGGAGGTTACAGATGTGAGGCACGATTTTACTGAGTGTCAGACTCTGAGATCCGAACCTGGAGGAACACGACATGAAGCGTTAATAATAACAACATCACCACGTCATTATGAATGGTCAAAGTGTTATTAAAGACGTCCTCTCCACTCACACGTTGAGGGTTGAGATGAGACAGAGGCAGAGTCCCTCTCTGGTCCGGGTGTTCTTGTGCTTGAAGCCTCCCATCATCCGCTCCCACACAAACTGCAGACACAGAAACCTTTCAGTCAGTACATCACCTGTCGGTTTGTAACTCATGGCTTCTGTGAACGCCGGGTCACCTGTGGGTTGGCGGCCTGGTCCATGATCTTCAGCAGCAGCGCCTGGTCCTGGTCTCGGACCTGGTCCTTGGCGTCTCCCAGCCGGTCTATGAGGCTCGGCAGAACTGTGTGATATTTAAGTTATTAACTAACATCTCTTACAGATTTACCTCATAAAATAAACATGCAAATGTATAAAAATAAAAATATGAAATGTTAAATAAAATTCAACAAATCTAATTAATAAAACAGAACTGTGGGCTTCAAGCGTATTGGCTTCTTCACGGCTCCAATTAAACTGTGTCACATGTAGAAATACCTGGAACCTGAGGGCAGCTCACCTGTGCCGACCTGCGTCCTGAACCTCTCCTGCAGCCTCGTGACCAGAGCCGACAGGACGTCCATCCCCAGCAGGACCACCTGGGACACAAAGACCAGCGAGGAAACAATATTACTGCGATGATGAACGCACCAAAATCACTATCAATATTACTGATCAATCCAAAATCACAGATTCACAGCCAGAAAACAACAATATTACTGATCAAACCAAAATCACAGATTCACAGCCAGAAAACAACAATATTACTGACCAGACACACCAAAATCACAGATTCACAGCCAGAAAACAACAATATTACTGACCAGACACACCAAAATCACAGATTCACAGCCAGAAAACAACAATATTACTGACCAGACACACCAAAATCACAGATTCACAGCCAGAAAACAACAATATTACTGACCAGACACACCAAAATCACAGATTCACACATGAATTCACAAGAAAACACTAAAAATGCTGATAAAAAGCATCAAAATCAAAGATTAAAATTAAGAAAATACAACAAAAAAAAGATAAAAAGCATCAAAATCACAAATTGAGATTAAGAGGACATTAAAAATGCTGATAAAAGCATAAAAATCAAAGATTTACAGCGACTGCAACATGAGAGCAGCCTGGACCAATGGATTTGAATGTGGGCAGCAAAGCATCATGGGTAATCTGAGCAAAACGAACTGTTTCCATCCAGTAAAACTAAAGTAAAGTAAATAGACGGGTTCCGTGACCTGAAATCAGAATATAAAGGTCTAATCTTTCATTGTGTGAGGTTAAACCCGGGTCTCAGAAACACCACCATGACTGAAGATGGTATGGTCTGTCTACAAGCTGCTCTGGGTGCACCCTCCTGCACCTTTCCTTGTCTTGGGGTGGTCTGGGAGGCCCGATGAACGTGTAGTGAGGGTCCCCCTGCTGACACCAGATCAACACATACGCATCACCTGGGCGCTACGCTCGGGCTATGATGCAATTTTTGGAAAACTCTCTTAAAAACGAGAGATAACGCGTGTGAAAACGGAAAAACCGGAGCGGCCCGTTTTTACTGTGGCTCCCTCTCCTGGGCGGAGAGCGGTATTACACGCTGCTCCACTTCCACACATTAACGGGCAAATGTGGGATTTTCTTTTTTCAGAAGTCAAAGAAAAGGAAAATACTAAATTATATTAATTTTGAAAATTAAAATGTATTCATATATTTATGTATATAAACATTAAAATATATATACATGTAATAATGACAAAATGTCACATTAATAAATGTAAATTCAGCAGAAAATTGAAGAGATTGAACATGATATCAATTTCAGAAATTTCAAATGTCTGAATCCGATAATGAACTTCCAACATATGGTCCTGGCTGAATATGTGTACATAATAAGGCTCTTTGGAATACTCTGATTTATGCCGATTTACATCCTCCAGTGTAACTGCCGCCATGAAGCTGCCAGTACTCATTAATAGCCGATCAATACAACTGTCTAAGTGAGTTTCACAGCAGACAGGAAGCTGAGTCTGGCTCCTCCCCCTTCTGCTGGCTGGGTCACACACATGGGGGGGCGGGGAGGGCTAACTGGGCTAATGGTGCTGGTAAATTAAGCCGCTGACACGTCCGCCTGGGAGCCGCGTCCTCATTACGGACGTCGGCGGGGAGGAGGCTGCGTTTCCTTGGCAACGCTGTGGCAATTGCATGCATTAATTGAAAATGTGACAGGAAGTGATAGATATTTGTAGTACTACAGTAGCAGTAGTAGTACACTGGAATGTGCAGGTAAAACTAGATAATAACAGTGTTGTAACCTACTACTGTAGTAGGACTACTACTACTACTGTAGTACTATCAGCATGGTGGCGTATGTAGAACAGATCATGATAAAATGTATTTTAGTGGGTTAACATCTTCGTTAACACTGATGTCCTGTGTGTTTGAGGTTGACAGACTTTTGTTCAGGTTTCTGTGAGAATGCATGAACGTGTCTCACCTGGACCGCAGTCATGTATTTATACTTCCTCTCAGAAATAGTACATGTTATTCTACAGGTATGACTAGTACTGGGAAGGTTGCTGTGCCCATCGGTCCTCATTAAAGAGAAAAGACGAGAAACTGTTTCAGTCGGAGCAGATAAAACATGAAACATGTGACGTTTGTTACCAGGCAACCAAACGGCCCAAAAACAGACATAATATTGGAATTAATGGTGGTGTAATTCATCGTTTATTTAACTCACTTACTGTTTTTCAGGGTTTGAAGATCTGAGATTACAAACAAGTGACTGGATTGATTCAATCATATTGATTGATTCCAGATTAGATCACCCTGTTCTAATAGAGGCGCTTTCCTCAAACAGAAGAAACGTTGTGCCAAAACTGCCTGTCAAAGTGCCTCCAAAACAACTTTTACGACTCTGAATCTGGTTCCTTCTGGGTCTTGTTTGGTGTCGTGCCTTGCTCAAGGGCCTCTCAGCAGGTCTTTTTTACCCAGGATGCTGAGCGGGGGGCGCGTGTCCTCACCTTGAAGTTGCTGGAGTTCACCCAGGAGCTGGCCAACGTGTCCACAGTCCGGTCCAGGGCGCCCTGGTCCTGCTCCATGTCCGGGGACCTCTCCTGGTCCAGGATCAGCTCCACCAGCTCCGGGCCCACCTGGAGCCTCTTGCCCAGGTCCTTCTGCAGAACCTGCTCCAGCAGGTACTCCATGCTCACCTCCTCCTCCATGGCTTTCAATTCAAAAGGGGGGCACTAAGGAGGACTCCCAGAACCCCTTTATTCACTCCAGTCCACTCAAAACCAAACCGGGTTTTGGGGAGACGTGCTGCTGCGGGGGGGGTGGTGGTCTCTAGAGTCGGGTGATCCGGGACCGTGGCATCCTGAGGTGGACCTTCATCCTCCCTGGAAACCACATTGAGCCAGTTATGCGAAGTTCCCTCGAACTAAACACACATAACGGTTTGGTTTTTAACCGGATACACGTCACAGCGGAGCTTCAAAGCTAGCGATGCTACGTTAATTTAGCTCGCCGCCTCGTGACGCGAGTTAACTACGCAGGTTTAAACGTTAAAAACACTTCATGTAGCCGTTAGCTCCCTTTCTGCTAGCACAGTAGCTCGCTACTAGCAAGCGCTTTTTTAATTCAAAAAATAGGGAGTCGAGCTAGCAGGTTAGCTTAGCGTGCTAAAGTTACATCCCCCCCCGGCGGATGAAAGGAGGAGCAGTTAGCAGTTAGCCCCCCGTTACTCACCTGTCTGTACGAGGGTTAATCGATTAAGTTATTGGCTCTGACCGGTTAGAGGTTCACCCCGCCGGATGGACCGAATCCCAGAAAAAAAAGAAAAAAAGTCCGAAGTGGCGAAGCTAACTACCGTTACTTCCCGCCCCCCCCTCCTGAAGGACAACTCACCTCTTCGGAATCGTTTTATTCCTCCCCGTGTAATCCTCAAGCCATCCCGACGTCCGACACCTGCACACGGCCACTTATTCGTGATTTAAATACGACAAATCAGTATTTTACTCTAGCACATCACGGCGTGTCCCACGGCAGACGCCGTAGAGGAGCCCCCCTCGCGATGAACGTGAAGCCGCAGAACGGCGACGCCTGCCGGCAGGGTGGCGCAACTACACCTCCCAGCAGGGGGAAGACCCACAGAGACTGAAAGATTTATAAATCCAGTTGTCCAAAACAGATCCTATTCAACACTGTCTCATTTATTTTATTTGATTATTTACATTTTTTTAAATATCATTACATTGGCCGTTATCCTTACTTCATAGTTGTAGTTTCTTTTGGTGTTAATAAAATATTAAATTACACTGTTTCCTCCTTACTAACATTCCTGTATGTTATTATAAAAAATCATCATTTGCATTATTAAAGTCACATGTGTATACAACGTCATGCCAATAAAGCCAGTTGAATTAAAAAAGCAAACACAAAAATCAGCTGTTCCGGATGTGGGTGGGCTCTCTGTCAGCTGCAGGTGCCCCCCCGGGACTCCCAGACTCAAGGTGTTGGTGTCAGCCTCAATAGGTCTCATTCTCATTCTTTCTGGAGTAGGTCACGTCCCACCCGGCTCCAGGAGGATGACGACGACGACAACAACAACAAAAATCATTCATTTCATGGTGAACGGGAGGCTGGAGCAAGCCGAATTCGGGGCCGACTGCTCCGCTGCAGATGTGAAAGGTAAGAGATGATGATGATTTATGATTACATCATCAGAATGGGAACAGATGTGACTATTGTGTTTAAACATGCACGTTAATGACAGGTGCAGCTGTCGGATGAACTTCTGTGACTGTGTGGAGAGTAAAAGTGGACGTTTGTGAGAGTTTGAAAGTTGTGGTGGCGTCTGAGCGAGGCCCTGAGCTCCATGTGGCGTTGACAGGTCCTCCACTTAAAGGGCCCTCTGCTCTCGGGATCTTGAACAAACCGATGGGCCCTTGACCTCTAAAGCCAGATTGAATGATGGCCTTTTTCCTCCCTCCTCTCCTGTGGGCAGACGTGTTCCGGGCGGCGGCCGAGGCGGGGCCTCACCACATCCTGAAGATGTACAGCCCCAGCGGCAGCGTGGTGAACATCTCCCCGCGGCTGGAGGCCAACAGCGAGGACTCGTGCTACCGGCTGGAGGTGGTGGCGTCGGATCTGAAGAGTGAGCGTCCTGTCCGTCTCTAGTTTCAGCTTTCGGGCCAGAGACACACATGTTGAGATGGTCTTGGTTTAGTTGCAGGTCAAAATCATCATTTAGATTTAGACATTATCCAGATCCACTGCAGTTGAGTGTGTTTTTCCACCAGTTCAGACCTCGTAACATTCTCTGTATGAAACAATCTGGGAAATACCTTTCAATTTAAAGCCTCACAAATGTGATAGTGTTGCACGAAGGCCGTCTCCTGGTCCTGGTTTCATCCTACTAAGGTGTTTTGTTGTGCAGGTGGGGGGGGGCCCAAGGAGCTGGACAACATGGAGTACAGGTGAGTCCTGTAGGGGGGCATCAGGGAGGGGTCTGGGTGGTAGTGAGGAGGACTTACTGCTGCTCCCCGTCTCCTCCTCCAGGCTGCATCACCTGGAGAGTAAACTCCTGGACGACGTGGGGCAGACTCCGGACCTCATCTGTGACCTGAAGAGCCAAGTGGAGTCGTTTAAGAGGAAGCTGGAGGTACACACATGCTTTTATTGTGAAGGAGCAGCACTACTTAGCAGTGATTGGCTGCTTCCCCCCCCACCCCCCACTGCATGTGTGTGTGTGTGTGTGTGTCAGAGTGTGGAGCACCTGAGCTGGATGGGTCTGTTCAAGGAGGACAGCGACCACCACCTCTCCAAGTTCTCCCCCAAACTGAAGACCCCCACGCTGAGCGTGCACGAGGATCCCCGCGAGGTCCGCAAGAAGTTCCTCAACATGAGGTGACATCATCATTTCATCTGTGTATGTGTGTGTGTGTGTGTGTGCACGCGCACACAGACGGCTGACCCTTCTGTGTCGCTGTAGCTCGCTGCAGGTGACAGAAGAAGTGAGGGAGCACCTGAAGACGCCCATATTTGACAACTGGTGAGTCCAAACACATGAACACACACACACACACACACACATACTCACACCTGTGTGTGTGTGTGTAGGCAGTGGGAGGAGGCGGAGATGCTGGTGCTCCTCCAGGTGATGTTCACGGACCTGGACTTCCTGACGGCGTTCCACATGGAGCTGGACGTCCTGCAGAACTTCCTGTTCGAGGTCTACTGCCACTACAACAACATCCCCTTCCACAACTTCAGGCACTGCTTCTGTGTCACCCAGATGGTACGGGGACCAGGGGGGGCACACATTATATATATATATATATATATTCTGAATGAAAGCCCAAATCCAACCCGACTATATTTAATTCTACTTACACTCACCGGTGCAGATGTACGGGCTCATCTGGCTGACGGACCTCTGGAGGAAAATCAGCAGAATCGACCTGCTGATCATGTTGACCTCGGCTCTGTGCCACGACCTGGACCACCCCGGCTACAACAACGTCTACCAGGTCGACCACTGAGGCCCCTCCCCTAACAAGGCTCCGCCCCTCTGCTGCTCCAGATGTTTGTTTGCTGCTCCTCTGGATGATGGTGTCGTTGTTCTTATTGATTCCAGATCAACGCTCAGACCGACTTGGCTCTCCGCTACAACGACATCTCCCCGCTGGAAAACCACCACTGTGCCGTCGCCTTCCGCATCATGGCCAAGGTACGAACTCTCGTAAAAGGAAGTACTGGTAAAACTAACAACATCCAGGTTCAAATCCATTTCCATGAGATTCATCTAAATGTGTCAATTAGAACACAAATAAACAATAAAAAATTAACCTTTAAATTGAGTAGTTCCATTATTGATTGTTCTCTTAATTTTTTCTTTTTTAATGGAAAGTTTAAAATCTGTCTTTGCAGCCGGAGTGCAACATCCTCAAAAACCTGACCTGTGATCAGTACAAATACATCCGAGGAGGGATGATCAAGTAATCTATGCTGCTCTTCTGTCATTGGTTCGGCTTTGAAAATAAAATAAAAAATAAATAAAGATACTTCTTACCCAGATGCATTCTGGCCACGGACATGGCGAGACACAACGAAATCCTCAACAAGTTCAAAAGCCTGCAGCCGGTGTTCGACTTCAGCAACAAGGACCACAAGGAAGTGGTAATGCACACACACACACAGACACACAGACACACAGACACACACACACACACACACACACACACACACACAGTTCAGAAACATTTTCATTGGATCATTCTTCATAAACAAAACAACTGATTGCAGTAAAATAACTCAAACTGATGCGCTAGAAACAAATGAGATAAATGAAGAATAACAGGGGATCGCGACTGGATCCCTGTGGGACACCAAGAGATTGTTTCTCTGCGTCTGATTCCAGCTGATGAAGATCATGGTGAAGGTGAGCGACATCTCCAACGAGGCGAGGCCGATGGCGGTGGCCGAGCCCTGGCTGGACTGTCTGCTGCAGGAGTTCTTCAACCAGGTTTTCAGCCTCACTTTTATCTGATCAACGCTGCTGTCGTAAAGGTCATGGAGGTCACACGAATGAACCCAGAATTAGAGAAATAAACCCCTGTTGTCCTTGCAGAGCGACACGGAGAAACTCAAAGGGCTCCCCGTGACTCCCTTTATGGACCGGGACAAAGTGTCCAAACCGTCCTCCCAGACCAACTTCATCCGGTTCGTCCTGCTGCCGCTCTTCACCGAGCTCACCAAGCTGTTCCCCTGTCTGGAGGTAAGGCAACGCAGCAACGCCGATATATACGTAGAATATATGTAGAAAGGACTGAATACATTCATACTAAGAGGAAATGTTAGCAAGTTAGCTAGCTATGTTTAAAGTTGCCGTCATGTTGTTGCTCAGAAACACATTCTGGAGCCGGTGAGACGAGCGCTGGACTATTACTCTGATCTGGAGAGGGCCGGCAAGGAGGAAGAGGGGACCACCAAGGCATGAGGAGGAGGAGGAAGGAGGAGGAAGAGGAAGAGGGGCACGAAGAGGAGGAGACGACCAAGGCAAGGAGGAGGTGTAATCCTCTCTTCTGTAATTGTTGCATCTCCCAGGATATACTTCTATTATTATTATTATGAATATTAATGAGCAGCAGTGTGATAGAGGAAGTGAAAGCTGTAGGAGGATGCTGATTGGTCCAGGTAGCCTTTTCCCTGTGATCACTGATGATACAGCACAATCATCATCGGACCTGTCGGTGGGTTTTAATAGGAACATAAACGACCTCATTAACAGTCAGGAGGGAAACAGCTCCACCCAGTGGACACTTTAAATAGTTTACATTACACATAACCAGTAATTTTGATCGATTTAATTTCAGAATCAGTTTTTGTCACCCTAAAACGTTATTAATCTTTGACTATTAACAGGAAGTAATCACTCAGTTTGTACTTTGTTAATAAAGATCTGCTTTCCTGCTTGGTTATGTAGTGAGTGTCTTTTTAACGGTGTTATTGAATAAAAAGCATCGATGTCGACATGAAAGAGGAAGCAAACAGAAGTTTGTTTTCACCATCTGAAGGTTTATTTTCACCTCAGTTACAAACTCAAGAAAGAAAAAAAGTGCAAATGTCTGTTTCCTGTACGAGTAATGATAAATATTTAGAGTTACGAATAAAAAGTAACGTGAGTGGGTTTTTAAATTAAATTAAAAAAAAAAAAAAGTTTCACAATAAATCTTCAATATATACACAGCAGGTTGTTTTTTTTCTTCAATACATTCTCTTGGCATTCAAAAACAACAAAAAGCTGGGAGTGTGTTTTTCCTAAACTCCCTTAAAAGTTCCAGTGAAGCAGCCGAGAAGCAGCAGTGTTAGACAGGAAGTGGTTTTCCATCCCTGTTATGAATATTAGTGATGTATTTACGTTATTTTCCTTCATGTTAACAGATATGTTTCGTAACCTTCTCAACCAATCAGCCGATTGAATGTCTGCAGACTGATGAATCACATGATCAGTAAACAGCCAGATGCAGGCTTTTTAGTGTGATTGGAATAATTTGATATATTTACAGTATTCTCTCATCTGCGCTCTATTGAAAAGCCACCAGACTCCATTGAGAAGAGTTGCTGGTTTGGGTTAATGAGGAGAAATGAACCATCGAGCAGGTAAAATGAACGAGACGTGATTCAGACACAGTTCACACGTTTTAAGGCTTTTTGAAACCTTTTTGACACAATTAAATTAACGCAACATAACCAAATATAGACGCATACTAGCTGCTACAGTAAAAGTGTCCGTTTGTGCCTTCGGAGAGCAACGGAAAGTAAAGATGCAGGGTTTTTAGTGTCATCGGTGTATTTACAGTATTTGTCATACCTGCACTATATTGAAAAGCCACCAGACTCCATTGAGAAAAACGTCAATTTAAGCTTTTTAAGCCGCAGGTCTGGGTTTAGATAGTTAGTGTCAGATTTGATCAGAAGTGAACCATCGAGCAGGTAAATGCACGTTATCATCACACACGTTGTAAGGCTTTTTGAAACCTTTTTGACACAATCAAATCAACGCAACATAACCAAAATAAAGCTGAATACTAGCTGCTACAGTAAAAGTGTCGGTTCTGAGGTGGGAGTAACGGAGTTCCAGTGGAATCAACATGGATATAAATATGGCAGCAACACAAACGGCGAGCAGCCGTGCAGCTTTACATTAAATCAGTGTTAGAGACGGGATCCCTCTCACAGCTGGTCCCAGTTCTTTCATCGAGTACCGGTTTCTATCAGACCAGATCTGAGATCAAGAACGTGACGCCGTTGTCCTGACGACGGAGAACATGACGAGAAGCGATGAAGAAGAAGCAGAGTTTGGCGCTCTGAACATCAGACGGCGTCACGTGGCGGTGGGAGGAGGAGGGTCGCGGTTACAGGAGCGTCGCATCGGTTTCACCTATTTACAGCAGCTGGGTCCTCTCGGGGTCTAGTTGAACATGATGGACTCCGGATCCTGGTTCATCATCTGAGCCATGTGACGCAGGACGTCCTTCTTGGTGATGATGCCCAGAAGACGCCTGCAACGGGAAGAAGACAAGGTCACGTCAAGGTCGCTCGCTCGCTCGCCGTGTACAGAAGATCAAAGTCCAAAATCAAAGACCCCTTATTCTTCTCTTCCCACTGATCAATGTTAATGATCAAAACCATTTTATTTATTTACAAATATTCACCGTATTTTACCATTAATATAATAAAATCACGTGTTTTAAAAAAAACGCTTTTGGTTATTTTTGTTCCCTGAAACGTTAAAAGTGTGTGAAACGTTAAAAGTGTGTGAAACGTTGTGGGGGGTCCGGGTCCTACCCGCTCCGGGTGACCAGACACTGGCGGAGGCCCAGCTTGCGGAAGATGTCCACCACGGTCTCCATGGGCGTGTGGTCGGTGACGGTGAACGGGCTGAGGTTCAGGATGCGCCGCAGCTTCAGCGGCTGCGGGTCGCTGGCCGGCAGCTGCGGCGCATCCTCGGTGAAGTAGACCACGGAGCTGCTCACCACGCCATCCTGCTTCTGACGGGCCGTTTCTGTCGAGAGACAAGGGGAGGGGGCGGGGTCACAATCCACGTGTGACATCACACAGCACACGGATGAAGCGGCGTCTTACTGATGGCGAGGGTGAGATCCCGGCGCTGCACGAAGCCGATGAGCCGCTCGGACTCCCGGGACACGACCACAGGGAAGCCGTTGTAGTCCGTGTCCTTAATGAGCGTCTCCACGTCCTCCACCGTGGTGCTGTCCTGCGTCAGCACGGCGAGTGGCGGGTCGTTGCGGCGGGGGCGCATCACGTCGGTGGCCAGCGTGCGGTGGGTAAACTCGTCCCGGACGTCCAGGTACGGGTATCCGTTCAGCTGGATGTGAGACTCGTAGATGCCCTCCTTCCCGAAGGCGTCCGCCACCCACTTACTGGTGACGGCGGCCGCCATCAGGGGCACGATGTACTCCAGACCGCCGGTCAACTCGAACATGATGACCACGAGGGAGACGGTCATCCGGGTCACGCCGCCTGGAAACATTTTAGATCAATATATTAATGGAAGACGAATCAACGTCTCAACATCATCAGGTCCGCCCCCCCTCTCCACTCACCCAGACAGGCGGCGGCCCCCACCATGGCGTAGAGTCCCGGCGTGACACAGTCGGCGCCGGGCCGGCACCAGTTCTTGAAGATGATCCAGTCGTGGTGGTGGTACGCCATCTGCTCCACGCCGATGCCCACGATCCGCCCGGCGATGGCGCCGACCGCCATGCTGGGGATGAAGAGACCCGACGGGATCTGGGGAGGAAACGGGAGACACGGGGGGGTCACGAGGATCCGGGACCTTATATGTATAGACGGTGGACTCCCTGGTACTGACCTTCATGCCGAAGGTGAAGATGGTGATGATGATCTTGAAGATGAGGGCGAGGGCGAGCTGCCACAGGGCGTTGTAGACGCCGGGCCCCGCCGGCCGGTCGGGGATGTCGTCCACCGGCCGGCTCATGTTGGGGTTGTTGATGTAGTCGCACAGCTGAGACGACTCCAGGGCGCCGCAGTCGTTGAACAGCTCTGAGATGAGCTCACTGGTGCTGCGGCGGGTGTACGGGTTGGGGAACGCCAGCACGGCTGTGATGCCCGTCACGGCGATGACCTCCAGCACCGGGTACTTCCCCAGCTGCGTGGTCTTGCGGCGGCGGCACCACGCGATGTTGGCCCGGATGAAGAGGGTCCCCCAGAGGCCACCGAACACGCCCAGCAGGATGAAGGGCACCAGCTCCGCCATGTACCACGGCGTGTGGTACTCCACGTAGAACAGCACCAGCCGGCTGTTGCCGAACGGGTTGATGGAGCGCAGCGTGAAGGCGGCGACCAGCGCGGCGAAGAAGGAACGCCACAGGGTCTTCAGCGGGAAGTAGTAGCTGACCTGCAGTGGACAGGAAGGAGGGAACCACAGGTGAGGGTCAGACCTGGACCTGGCTGTGGACCACAACGGGAACTAATACAAACCTCTTCCAGGCTGAACAGGACTCCTCCGATGGGCGCTCCGAAGGCCACCGACACTCCGGCTGCTGCTGCTGCCGACAGCACCTGCAAAGTTCGAAGGTGAGAGGTCAGCTGACATCCTAAGGTGTCCTGCTGCTTGCTTTCCTCTCGACCAATCAGCAGCGTACCTCTCGGCGCTTGCCCTCATTCTTGCTGTACTTGGAGAAGAGGCTGCAGAAGAGGTTCCCGCAGCAGCAGGCCACGTGGACCAGGGGGCCCTCCTTCCCCAGGCTGAGGCCCGACGACACCGCCAGGACTAGGGTGACGGTCTTGATCAGCAGGGTCCACTTCCCCAGGTAGCCCCGGATGATGAAGCCGCTGAGGATCGTCTTGATCTGCCACACAAAAACCACAAAGACTAGCATCTGGTGTGGACCTGCATGATGGCCGAGGTCGGGGGTTTCTCTCACCTCTGGGATCCCCGACCCGCAGGCGTACGGGGCGAAGACTCGAACGAGCGACACGGCCAGGAAGGAGAACAGCAGAGCCCACAGGACGTACAGGAAGTAGTTCAGCACGTACGCCCCCGCACCCTGACACACAGAAACACATCGTTTAGGCTTTTCTCCTCCGCACTCCTGGTCCTGGTCTCCATCCAGAGCCGGTTCTGACCTCGGCGTGGCCCGTCATCAGCTCCGCCCACTTCTGCCACTGGGGACACTTGTCGCGGTCGTCGAAGGTGGTCTCGTTGGACGTCCAGCAGCACTGCTCGTGGCTGTACCAGAAGGCCGACAGGCACACGCCTTCCTTTAGGTCCGTCATCCAGTCCACCGCCAAGTCGATCACGCCGGCCAGCGTCCCTGCAGAGACCAGAACAGTCGACTCAAAGGGGACGCAGGACGTCAGGAACTAAACCCTGACCAGGTGACCCCCCCGCGACCGACCTGAGAGCAGCCCGATGAGCAGCATCACCACCCATCCGGACCAGGCGTCCAGCAGGCTCTTGATCAGCTCCCACATGGACTCTTTGCTCTTACTGGTGATCTGGGAGACAGACAAATGTTACTTTATATGTATACATATAGAGTATGTGTCTTTTGCCGTAGATGACCCGGTCCAACCTTGCGGTGGCGGTCCGTGTCCCTGGACTTCTCCCTCAGCCAGTCGATGGTGTGGAAGTCCTCGTAGGTGCCCACGTCGGGAAACGGCTCGTCCAGGAAGTCCATCAGGTTTCCGGCGCCGTTCATCTCCTCGGTGGGCGTGGCACCGCTGCTGACACCTGCCAGACAGGATGAGCGTTTGATTACGGTGGTCATATCATCATCATCATCATCAACAACATCATCATCAGCATTGTATTTTTTTTAAATCCGTGACGCACTTCCTCCTCTCTGAAGAGAAGCCTGATTGGACCCCTCCGCCGGTCTGAGCTCCGCCCCGCCGTCGGACGCTGCCAGGAAACAGGAAGTTGAACAGCTCAGTTTAGTATTAATGTTGCCTTCAGGTTCATGTGTGGACAAATAAACAAGGTTCAACATAAACAAGGAGGGAGGGCTGCAGCTCCATGAGTCAGGCTGTTCACGTTGATTGATCCAGACCTGATCACACCTGACTGGACAGAACTGTCACCTTAGACGTGTATATTTGCATTCTATTCTCATTTTTATTTTGGATAAATAATCACCAGTAATGTGGCTTTAATTTAAAATTATGTTATCAATGATAAAAAAAAAAAGACAGCACTTATACCACATTATAAAATCCAAAGTGTCGTATCGATGTATTGATCAGCTCGATGTCGATGAAATATCAAATATTAAAGATATTGTATTTTTTTTCAGTCAGATGATCAATTTGTTCCCGATTAGCTTTCAGGACATTAATCGACTAATAATCGATCATCTGATCGACACTGTCATCGAGTTAAGACACAGAATAATAATAATAATAATATTATTAAGGAGGAGGCTGTCGCATTAAGGCTGCAGTATTAGCATCTATAGCTAACGTTATCCTCCAGCGTTAGCACTAGCACTAGCGTAGCGCCGTCAGCCGCATAAAGCCTACCTTCCCCGGCCTCCATGGCTCAGTCTGTCCGGGAGACGAGTGCAAAAGAGCCGCAAACTAGTAGTCAACATCCGCTCTGCGACGCATTGTTTCTAGCTTTTAGATATCCCGAGAAAAGTGACGTGAAATGTCGAGAAATTATAAACAAGACGGCGTCAGAGACCGCTTCCCACAATGCACCTGTTCACGTGGTTGGCGGAAGAGCATCAAAGATCGTCTATTAGAGAAGCGACAGCACCTCACTCATCATTTAGCGGTGATCAGATCCACATCGCGGGTTTATTGGCATTAAATTATTTAATAACACGAGTTTTCTGTCTGCATGCAAGCTTTTATATACTATATTAATAGTATGACATCATGAAGTCATACTTTTGAGAAAGTTTCTCATTATTTTGTAAAAGTTTCTATTTCTGTTCCGATAGTGGCGTAAATAGGCTTCCATAGGAATGTCCCTACAACAGTGGGATAAGAATAACACCATCATATTGGAACTTCTTAAAGATTCCGGTTGTGTGTCTCACACCTTTGTCCCACTTGGCCAGGGAAAGTGGGCGGAGCTTCTGGGAGAGTCTGCAGGTCCAGAGGTGCCTCTCCTGCATGAGAAACAGAAGCTTCCTGGACAACATGGCCGACCAGAAAGCTGTCGTGTTCAACTTCTGGGGAGTTGCCGTCTCTTCCAGACCTCCTGCAGTCTTCCACAAGTTGGAGGAGTTGCACGACCTGCCAGGGTAAGGAGGACAGAGGCAACTGTTAGGCAACATGTCCACGCTGTAAAAGTGTGTTTTAACTTCTCTGCCAAAGCAGGACAGCGATTCGACAGGAATGTTTACACGTAGATGCAGACTTTTTATCAATCTGTATTCAAAACAGACAAGTCTGTTTCTTTCCAGCGTGTCGGGACGTGGGATTTGACTCTAACTGCTGTTAAACACACGGAAACACGGATGTTCATGGACACCTGAGCTGTTGTTTGAAATCTTTCCGTGCTCTGGAGCATGAACATTTCTCTTCATTGGGGTAGAGACAGAGCCAGACCAGTACACCCACTGGTTCTTAATGGTCGACAAATCCAAATGAATGATTGTCCACACCGACTCCAACCTGAAACACTTCTGCTGTTTCAGCTCCAGAAAATCAATACAACTGCTTATTTTTCATTTGTAAACATGGACCATCGTCTTATTTCTGGTCCTGGGACTAGATGCCGATCCCGCGATAAACCGCGTCACCATTAGGACTCGATATGACGATGACTATAAGACGAGCTCTCTGTGGTTTTCAGGGGTTTCCTGTCTGCTGTGGCGTCCCAGCCAGGCGGCGCCATGACCCGGGCGCAGAGAGGCGAGATGACACTCTCTCAGGTGGGTGACATCATCAACAATCTAGCCGATGGGGGGGCGACCGAGCATGAAGCCTTTCACGGTTTGACGGTGTGTGCAGATGATCCCGGCGTTGGAGGCGGAGTGTGTGAAGGAGGCCCAGGTGAGGGGTGTGACTCTGCCGTCTGATTGGTCGGCGAGACGCCTGCTGGAGGAGCTCAGACAGGCGATGACGGACGTCCAACCAGCTGTGCTGAAAACAGCTGCCAGCCTGCGTCGCAGCGGTACGTCAGTCCATCATTTAGCTTCTAGTATTCAGTTATTCTGCTTTTGGAGAATTATGATATGCACCTGTATGGAATCATAGGAGTGCCATAATCAATGATTTATCTTTTTTTATTTCTCTTTATGTTGACTTTTCCCCCCTTATTCTTTTACAGATGTAAGTAAATGAAAACATTTGGATGTATAAAGAGAAGTAAAAAAAATTAAAACAAATGAATGTGACGTAATGAAGATGCTGAAATTACTTTAAGATTCTACCCTTCCATTTAATTATTTATATTTCCTCTACTTTTATTTTCTTGTTGTAATTATTTCTCTTTTAAATTGTTCCTTTACAGATGTATTCTTTATGATGGCACTCCTAGGATTCCATACCGGGAGTACTTTGATTCGCTACTTTGAGTATTTAACATACACGGAGCTGTATTTCCGTCCCATCAGGCTTACTGACAGCTGTTCTGGCCAATCACTGGCTGGATGACGACGCGGCTGACGACGCTCCGGCCCGCCTCCTCTCTCTGCTGGGCGGCCACTTCGACCTGGTCCTCCAGTCCTGTCGCTCGGGTCACAGGGTCCCAGAGCCCGCCATGTTCAGCAGCGCTCTGCAGCGCCTGGGAGTGACATCACAGCAGGTGGCGGCGTCATCGAGCCCCCGTGGCGTGTGTGTGTAGGACGATGTGTGTATATATATGGTGGAAACACCCGTTGTGACCCGTCGTCCCGTTTCAGGCTCTCTGGTTGGACGCCGACGAGGAAGGCGTGGCAGCGGCAAAGCAGGCGGGGATGGCGGCCATCTTGGTGGAAAACCTGGACGACGCTCTGGAGAAACTGACCGACTTCACGGGGGTTCAGGTGAGGACCAGAACACGTTCGACACCAACAGCAACGTGCATCGTCATTTTCAAGACATAAAAGAAAGCAATAAAATCTCAATACGAAACTGTGACGGATTGCTAACATTAGCACGCTAACATTAGCATGTTCTGGTGTTATAGGCTGTCGGAACGGAGAGTCCTCCGGAGTCCTGCAGACCGGATGACGTGGCTCACGGATACGTCACCATCAAGGTAACGAGCCGTGATCTCTTTAGGGAATTATGGAAGACACGGTTGAAATGTATGGAGTCATAGGAGTGCCATAATTAAGAATAAATATTAGAATTTTTCTCTTTATAAGAAAATGGAAGTGTAGAATATAAGAGAATAATTTCAAATGTTTAAAAATGTTTTATATTTTATTTCCACATTCTGTATTTACATAGGTATTCTTCCATGTAATTTTTTTCTTTATTATGGCACTCCTGTGCCTCCATAGATGCTGTTCTCTGGTGATTCTAATAATCCCTGTGTGTGTGTGTGTGTGTGTCAGCCCGGTGTGAGGACTCACTACGTTGAAATGGGCTCGGGTCCACCGGTCCTGCTGTGTCACGGCTTCCCTGAGAGCTGGTTCTCCTGGAGGTACCAGGTACCTGAACGCACCAAACACACGTTCAGGTTTTCAGGTTCACGGCGTCGCCATGATGCTGAGCATCTCTCTCTCCCTCCACCAGATCCCGGCGGTGGCGGCGGCCGGCTTCAGGGTGCTGGCTCTGGACATGAAGGGGTACGGAGAGTCAACAGCGCCTCCAGGTCAGAAACATAATTACATAAGACAAACTACAGGAGGTCACCGTTCAAAAGGAGTTTACTGCTATCAAGTACAACTCCATGGAAGACCTTATATGTGTGAAAACTTTTATAAGTCATTATTACATTAAAACAACATGTTAAATGTTTCCCTCCGACAGACATCGAGGAGTATTCTCAGGAGCAGCTCTGCAAGGTACAAATACACTCGTCATTCACTACAGTTACACAAATATGTAAAGAAACATTTCTTTTCCTGAAAAACTATGTTGCTTATGTTAATAATATAATTAGGTGTAAACAATAACAATTAGCCAGGGGAACCAAAATTATAATATCCAATATGCAAATGTATGCAATGGAAAAGAAAAATTAAGAATATCAGTTATTTTTTATAAACGTCCAACTCAACTATGTAAAGTCCAAATATTCATGTTATTCTTTTTTAATTCTACCCTATCGTGGTAATTAGTCTTAGATAAATATTATTTAAGGTAGATATAATCTAAATAATATTTGTGTCTTCCTGCAGGATTTGATCACATTTCTGGACAAAATGGTGAGTAAATAACACACGAACGTTAAATGAAATGACTAATTACTTTAGATTTAATTACCGGCCGTCCACGTTCCTCGTTGCAGTCGATACCAAAGGTCACGCTGGTGGGTCACGACTGGGGCGGCCTCCTGGTGTGGACCATGGCTCAGTATTTCCCTGAGCGAGTCAGGTAACACACACACACACACACACACACACACACACAACACTCACTTCACCCAGGTCTGTGTGTGTGTGTGAGTGTCGTTGTGTTTGCAGGGCTGTGGCGTCCCTGAACACCCCCCTGTTACCGGTGGACCCGTCCGTGAGTCCTGCTGACAAGCTGAAGGCGGTGCCCATCTTCGACTACCAGCTCTACTTCCAGAGACCCGTAAGTCCGTCTGCAGCTCAGGATGACGAAAGAAACAATTACACACATCTAAACAAGAATAAAGAAGCAGATAAGTTCATACAAACATTTCATTCTTCCCACATTTATTTAGTGTTAAAAATAGTGTGATATTACGGAGGCATTGGAGTGCCATAATTAAGAATAACTGAATATGTAAAAAAAAATAATTATATCTTCACATTTGTATTTACTTATCTATTCTTTTCATTATTAAAGGAAAAAACAAATAAGTGAATAAAAATGTGGAAATATACAGAAAGAATGTCATTATTTCCACATTGTATTTTCTGGTAACATGTCCATATTTTTGACTTCCTTGTTAATCTTGAGTATTTTATTTTGCAGTTCGTCAGTTTAAAGTTGCAAACCAACGCATCTGGTGTTAGCGCCTCCTTCAGGTGTTTCTTGTTTCTGCGTTTTAGGGCGTAGCGGAGGCCGAGCTGGAGAAAGACTTGGAGAGAACCTTCAACATTTTCTTCCTCAGCAGCACCGAAGCGGTGAGGAGGTTTCCTATTAAATCAATAAATCAATAACAATATAATAAACATCATTATTGTCTCTCAGGCGAAGCGGCCGCTCTGCACCGCGGGAGTCTGCGCTCGAGGTGAATATCCAGTCTTATTACGAGTCAGGAGACGCCGCCGGTAAACGCTGACGTGTGTGTGTGTTTGTGTGTGGGGTCAGGTGGTCTGTTTGTGGGCGTGGCCGAGCAGATTCCCCACGGTGACCTGCTGACGGAGGCCGACCTGCAGTACTACGTCAGCCAGTACAAAGAGCGAGGCTTCAGGTAGCTTCATTCACGGTCTGTCTGCAGGGAGGCGTGTCTCTGTGTGCAGGGGGCGTGGCTTTACTTGTGGTTCAGTGAATCCCTAAGGCATTCTGGGATTGCAGCTCGTGAATCTCTTATCTGGATGTTTCTACGTTATCTTAAGGACATATATACATTGCTTTAGCAGCTTGTCCAAAGGTCAACTTTAATAATTATTAAATTTAAAGTCATGAATCAAGTTTTGGCCGATGTAAATGATTAATTCCCAAATAAAGAATGTAATTTGAGTGTTAAGGCCCAGGACTAACAATGAAGGAGGTGAATATGTGAATAAGTATGCCTTGTGTCCGGTTGGACAGGAGGCCTCTGAACTGGTATCGTAACGGCGACGCCAACTGGAAGTGGATGTGTTCTCGTCCAGCTGTGAAGGTTCGTTAACGAGGCCTCAATCCTGTCTCACTATCTGTCTGAGGCTCTCAGCCAATGAGCTCTGAGCCTCAGACTTCCTGCTCTTGGCTCATTGGCTCCCACTGAGTATCTTTAAAAACACATTTAAATGTTTAGGGCTCAGTTTGTGCATCTGTTGGGGGACTATTTTTCGCGGTGGATTGATGCCAGTGTGTGTGTGTGTGTGTGTTAGCTGCTGATGCCGGCCCTGATGGTGACAGCTGGTAAAGACCCGGTGCTGCTGCCGGCCTTCTCCAGGGGGATGGAGGACCTGGTGAGGAGACAAACACAGGTGTGATCACATCCGTTATCGGACAATATTAAATCTCGCCGTCTCTGATCAGATCCCCAACCTGAGCCGAGGCCACGTGGAGGACTGCGGACACTGGACTCAGATGGAGAGGCCGGCAGAGACCAACCGCATCCTGATCTCGTGGCTTCAGGAGACGCTGAAGGAGGCTGGAGGCGTTACCATGGCGCCCAAACTGTGAGGGAGGATAAAGAGCTGAGATCGGTTATTATCATTCAAATGTCATCCGACGCCGTTCTGGACCTTCAGCAAAGTTTACATTCTCAATATTTTCACAAGTAAACAAGAATCAATCAAATAAAATGTATAAAAACGGAAACAAAAAGATGAGCTGACAGCGACTTTATTTGAGTGTGAAGATTTGATTGTTGATTGACTACAAAACAAATAATAACAATAATACAAGCAGTAAAACAGCGATAATAACATGATCATTAAAACAGAAATCCGTTGTTTAATTTTGAACTTTAGTTCAACGTGGAGCAGGTGGCATTGTGGGTAAAAATATTTTTGATTAAATAAGCAACATACGTACAAAAATATAACAAAAAAACTAAAAAGATGTGAATATTTCAGATTTCAAGAATGAAATTAAATATTTGGAGAAAAAAGTTATGTTCTAAATATATACAGATATTATTTGAAAATGTATCCTTAAACCTATAAAATTTATCCTTAAACCTATAAAATATTCTGACTTTTTTGTTGAAAAAAATATGAAATTTAAATTGTTTTCTCAAATAATTGTAACTTTATGATGAAAATCCCCAATTAATATGAATAAATCCAATTCTTCTACATATTGAATGTAAAATTAACAAAAACAAATTTAAAAAAGTCAATATGCATGTAAACATTTGTTTCCTACATTGACGCAAACTTTTCCCTTAAAATAGGTTTTAGAATATTTTCTCTCTCCATCAGGTTAACGGCCTGCTTGAAATCAAACAATGTCGCCCTCCGGTGGCGGACAACAGAACTGAGCATGAAGCTGGTCTTCACAGCTTTTTCTCCTCAAACAATTTCTTCCAGGCCGGCATGATGTGTTCGTAGACCTTCTCAATCTGCAACACATAAAACACCCTGTTTATGGACCCGCATGTGTTCACAACGCACACGGAGGGATTTACCCACTCACTTATTATCAGCCTATTCGCTGCACGAAGAGATCATAAACAGGCAAATGTTTATATTTATAGAGCACCTTTTACCAATAAATAAACACATTTTATGATATGAAAAGACAAAGTGGACCCAGGAAAGATCCATGTGGAACTCCATTCTGTCTTTTTGCCCAGTAACGTGTATTTGTGAGTGCTACTTATTCGTATTCCAGCGCTGGAACGAAGAGCGACGCCCACCTGCTCGGACTTCTTGACTCCGTATCTGAAGAGCGTCGCCTGGTGCTCGCTGTTGTGGAACAGGATGTCGAAGGTGACCTCGTGGCCCATCATGTTGTCGATGGCGGGCTTCACCACGCCATGGAAGTCTCGGGCTGGGAAGGCGCCGTCCAACATGTTGCTGACCTGTGAGCCGTTTCAAAGGCCACGAGACTCGTCAGGAATAATTCACGATATCGTGTTAGATTGAACATGACGTGTTCTTTGTGTCACCTTGTATTTCTTCCCCAGCAGCTCCAGCGGGTCCAGTTTGACCTCTGACCTCAGGGCTCGGCCGTAGAGCGGCAGCTTGGAATCGGAATCTGACAAAACAAGAACATTTCTTACAATCCATGTCCAGTAATCATAATCACGTATTAATTACTAATTTCGAGCGTCTATATCTCCACTACAATAATACAATAAAGAAATTAGATGGATTTTTACTGGAATTGCACCTCTTTTTTTTTTTATATTTTATTTTCAAATTTTTCAGGTTTTATGTAAACAAAACAGCGACAGAAGAGAGAGAAAAAAAGACAACAACAAAATAACACAAAACAACAGAGCTGCCAGACAAAATTAAAAATGTGTCTTAGCAATATTATATTAATCTGTTATCTACATGGCCAGGTGTTACAGAGATACAAGTTGCAGTACAGTCAAGAGCACATCTCTGCAGAAAAGAATTACACGTCTTTAAGATAGTCAATGAATGGACCCCAAATGCTCAGAAAGTGGTTTTGTGTTTTAGAGTTGTGGACGCGTATCCTTTCCATCTGGATGATCACAGTCATTTCGTTGAGCCATTTTCGAAAGCAAGGGGGAGTGGGGGATTTCCAGTCCACGAGAATCAATTTCTTTGCAGCAACCATGCCCAACATTAGTGCTTGTTGTATCTCAGGCGAGTACCTGAGGGCATTCTCCGAGCACCCAAAGAGCGCCAGCTCTGGGTCGGGGGCAATGTCCAAGTTATAGACCAGACTAAGCCACTGAAACACATCACACCAGAACTTATGCAGTTGAGGACATAACCAAAAAAGATGCGATAACGAACCCTCTGCACCTCCGCATCGGTCACACAGTGGAGAAAGTGATGGATAGATTCTATGCAGTTTAAGTTTAGAATAGTACAGTCGATGAACGACTTTAAATTGAATCAATTTGTATCTAACATTGATAGAACAGGTATGAATTCTAGTCAAAGCTTGGTTCCAGGTATCGTCAGACACCTCAAGCTCCAGCTCATTAGACCAGGCTTCTCTAAGGTGATGAGTGGATGCGGAGGTGGAGAACAAGGACACAAAGCGAGATATTAGGTGCCCGGAGTCAGGAGGGAGCAGCATGAGATCATAGAATAGGCAACTTGTTGGCATGGTTTCAAAGTTTGGAAATACACCTTTAACATAGTGCCTGACTTGGAGATATCGGAAATGATGAGAATTTGGCAAATTAAACTTTGTTGTCAGCTGACCAAATGAAGCAAAATGTTTGTGTTCATATAGGTCTATAGGGCCACAAGTCCACTCTCTCTCCAGTCTGCGAACACCCTATCCGCCTGAGATGGTAAAAATGAATGGTTATGGCATATAGGAGTGTGTACTGAAGTATTCGGCAGCTTGCAAACACTTCTTATCTGGTTCAAGATCCTATGGGAGTTTCTCAAAATAAAGTTGTTACCAATAAGTTTACAAGGAGACTCTGTCTTGGAGAAAAGTAAGGTGCAAAGGGAGGAGCCCTGTGGAATTGCACCTTTTGAAAGACAAGAAGAGAAATAAAACCTGACCTATAAACCACAGTAACAAGCTCCTTTCTGCCACATCATCAAGAATAACATCATCTTTATATTTTAAAGTATTACCTTGAAAGAACAGAGAAAAATACACATAAATACGTTGGTTATTCCATATAATCGAGACAGGAAACACAGACCTCGGCAGGTCAGGTGGGCGACGTAGGGAACGCCGTCCCTCTCGCCGTAGTACACGGCGAAGTGAGAGAAGTACTTGTTCCTGGGATACTCCACGATGTCGCCCGGGAACAGCTGGGGCTGCGAGTGTTTCTGCAGACAGACAAGAAGTGATGCTCGAGAGGGTAAACCCCCCAGGACCGCCAGACGAGAGCTGCACCTGCAACTTCAGACGACTAAACGCCATATTGTTACGTCCTCCATGTTGCCTTTTCTTCAACGACAGAATTCTGTCTGTATATATTTCTTATATTTATACATCATAAAGTGACGCATGTAGTACTCTGGTCATTTTCTCCTGTCATTGTTCTGCACTAATGTATTAAAGCAGACTTTCACTAAAAAGCTGCATCTCCATCACCGATCATGAAAGTAAAAACAGGCCTTGTGTTGAGCACCAAAAATATGAATATTATATTATAAACCCGGTCATTTTGTAGCGTGAACTACAAAACTTAGTTTTGAACAGAGCACACTTATTCTGTTATGCCTCGTTGATCAAGTAACCATGACAACCACCTGTGAAATAACCCGGTAAAGCAAAATACAGCGTTGGGGGGAAATTACATTTTGATTAATGTTGAATAACATTTAAATATATTATAAACCAAACAATAATAATGAAATCACCAGACTTTCCTTGTCTGGAAAATATCTTTATTCTATATTTAAATACAGAAGATATTCCAGAAACTCCCTGACCCGTGGGGAACCCTGTGATGGTGCATTCAGGGCCCGTTTCTAATCAAGTTAATTCAGGCTAAATATGTGGTAGTGTCCCATCTTGTCAACCCGATAAGTATTCTTAGTATGACCCGCCAACAGGCCGATAGAAGGTGTACTCACCAGGCCCATGGGTTCACCTGTGTACTGGAGCTCTACTGGTTCCTCACCGGTTCCTCAGCGGCGTCTGAAACTAGAACCCGTCTGCTTTATATGCAGTCTGGCACCGTCACAGTACGCTGACCTCGCGCTTCTGCTTTGGGCTTTTATTTTGTCAGGGGGAGTTGTTTATTTTCGAGGGGGGGGGGGGGGGCTCCACATCTGGGCGTGTGAGCAGGTGTTTCCTAAAACAAGACGCCATGAAAAACAGGAAGTACAGCTTCACTCACACTTGTTTTATTAGAGATATGAAGAAGGCACTGTGGAACACAAACCTGTCTTGATGCTAAGCTAGGCTAATCCTGACCTTTGACCCCTTTTAGCTCCGGCATTGGGGAAGAACTGAACCTTTCCTTTGACCTCCACTCGACCTCCTGCCTGCAGGCCTCGTTTTCCTCTAACGTGGAGCCTGTTTCAGATTCAACACGAGCCCAGATTTGATTGACAGCTTATTCACAACTAAGTCATACCTACTGTTTTAGGTAGAAATCACCTGAAATAAATGTCTTAAATGTTTAAGAAGTTCTTTCATGACTGAAGTCTTTCTCTTCTTCCCTGAAATGTTGATGTCTGAGAGGTAAAAACAAAGGCTGAGTTTATTTAAAGTCATCATAATAAAATTATCATAAACTTCCTTGTCTGGGATAGAAATCTTTAAATTCCAGGATATTTCAGTGAGAAAGTCTGACAAAAAAAGAGATGAAATTCTATCTTTTTTACCAATCCCTTTTTTAAACTTAAAAAAAAAAGATCATTCACAAAACTCAATGGATCATGTTTACGTTGGATAATCCAGAGAGTCATCCGTCTTATTATTGTGTTCATATTCACACTGAATACAATATCTAGTTCATCCAACATCGTCAGCCTCGTAATCTCTCCTGGATTAAAAACACCCAGATTTACGTTCAAAATCACAAATATAGATTATCTGTCGAGGCCAAAGAAAAAAGGAAAGAAAGAAAAAGCATTTAAATCAGCAGATTCAGATTGGCTGTGCTGCATTGATCTCTCTCTCACACACACACACACTAATGCCCCGTGATGAAGTCAGTGCAGCATTACAGTCGTTCAGTCCGTCAAATGCACCTGAGTTTAGCTCCACCTGAGCTGGACGTTCTCCAGTGTTTACTACACAGTCCGTCGGTCTAGCCTACTCCTGGCTCTGGCCCTCCGGCGGCTCCTTTCCCCAGCCGAGGCCGTTGACGGGCGCGTGCTTGTCCCAGCTGTCCGTGTTGTGGCCGTGCTTCCTCTGGTGACGCTTGTAGTTGTCCCAGTGGCCGGTGGTGTAGTCGCACTCGCCGCAGGCGTACGGCTTCTCGCCCGTGTGCCGCAGCATGTGCCTCTTCAGGTTCATGCTCTGGTTGCACGAGTAGCCGCACACGACGCAGTGGAAGGGCTTGGCGCCGGAGTGGATGCGCTCGTGGCGCCGCAGGTTGGCGAGGTTGCCGCAGGCGTAGCTGCAGGACGGGCACTGGTAGGGTTTCTCGCCGGTGTGCACGCGCGTGTGGCGCTTGAGGTTGTCGAGGTGCGAGGAGGTGTAGGGGCAGTGGGGGCAGCGGTGGGGTTTCTCCTCTGAGTGGGTGTGGGCGTGGCGTGCCAGGTGGTTGGGGTAGTGGGACAGGAAGGGGCAGTGGGGGCAGCGGTACAGCTTGGAGCTGCCGCGGCGACTCCGCCGGGACCCGCGGGGGGGTGCCGTCGGGCTGCACGGGGACCCAGGTCCGTCTTTGGAGAGCAGATCCAGCGAGCAGCGGCGACACACCTGAGACAGAACAGAGGTCAGAAACAGAATCCAGGGCTCCTCCACCTTCTCCAAAGTCACATTCAAGCACCTCCTAAGCATTTCCATGCTTTTCCAGCACCTTCCAGCTGTGGTAAACTCAGTCTACTTATTATGTCACTTGTTCTTCACATTAAATGAGATGTTATTGTCCTCTAAACAACCAACATGATGTTTGGAGACAGCTTTTTACAGAAGGACCACAAATGAAAGGAAAACTAATTCCAGTAACAGATCCACAGAAATATAATCACCAACTATTTTCATCATCTGTTTATCATCTAAAGTCATTTTTCATGCACTTTCAAGCACTTTAATCTAAATCCAAGCACTTTTCACACCTCGAAAACACCACACTTAAGTGTTTTCAAGGATTTCCACCACCCGTATCAACCCTGAGGAACAGGTGTAAGGTTTTGGCCCATGTACCTGCCCCCCGTCGCCGTCCCCCTCCCCCTCCGCCTTGTCCCCCTCCAGGTCCGCCTCCTCCAGCGTGAGGCCGCACATCTGGCAGCACAGCGGGAAGAGGAGCACGGGCAGCGGGGCCGAGGGGGAGCCCAGGCCCCCCAAGGTCTGGAGGTACCCCGAGTCCTGGGAGACTCGCAGGGTCAGGTCTGAAGAAGAGACAGAAAAACAATTCATTAACTTTCGAGTTTCATTTAACCATGAAATCATTCGAAAACCTCACGTTCAAATACCGACAACAAGAAACTTATCCTCCATCTCAAACCCAAACTTCCTCCTTTTACTTCTTCTTCTTCACCTCATGTTTAGCTCATAATTGAGCAGGAAGTGATAATTAAAGAGTTACAAATGTAGAGAAATTATCTTCTGCAGCTGAAGTTGGTTTCAGGTTGGTTAGCAGTCAACCGGGGAGAACTCCTCTTCCTCATTTTGTTAAAAAAGTCTTTCAGTTTCAACTCGTTGGTTCCTCTTTTCTGCTCGGTGCTTCCAAAACTAAAATGTTCCTCTTTAGGCAGCAAAGTGTTGGGTTCAGGGAGATCCAACATTTAAACAACTCTACTTCCAAGGATCTAATATGTAAATAGTTCAACATCCCTTCATTTAAGTATTCATCATCTCAACACACCAGCAGCATTTGGGGCGAAAAACAAGGTTTTTAAAACAAAAATACCAAATAATAATTCGTGAGAAGCAAAAGTAAATGTTTTCCTTGTTTTGGGAGTTTTAATTCGCGCTACCTTCGTCGGTGTCGGCGCTGGCTTTTTTCCTCCTCCCCCGCCGCTTCTCCTTCTCCCTCCTCTGCGGCCGCTCCTGCGTGTGCATGCGCTGGTGCCTCCGCAGGTTGCCGAGGGAACTGCAGGCGTAGCTGCACTGGTGGCAGCCGTAGGGCTTCTCGCCGGTGTGCGTGCGGGCGTGGCGCTGCAGGTTGACGAGCTGCGCCGAGGCGTAGGGGCATGCGGGGCAGCGGTACGGCTTCTGGCCGTCGTGCGTCCGCATGTGGCGCTTCAGGTGGTTGGAGTAGCGTGAGGTGAAGGCGCACAGCGAGCAGGAGTACAGCTTGCTGGGGACGTCGCCCGCCTCCTGCTTACTCGCGACCACATCGGCGGCGGGGCCGTCGGCCTCCATCAAACCCTCTGCCTGAGAGGAGTCGATGGAGGCGTCGTGCTGGAGGCCCTCCTCGCAGGGGAGACAGTAGAGCTCTGCCCCCAAGTCCAGGCCCACACCTGGAACAACAGGAATCACATTTTAATACGTTCCAACCCGGAGAATTAGATCTCTGCCTGCACACAGATATGCACAATACTGACAATCTGTCAGGACGTCCTGAATTATCACCAGAATATCTGCTCATACACACATGGAGAAGCACCATCATATACAAGGAGAAGGGCGAGTTACCAAGGTCTAGCCCCGCCCCCAGAGGCGTGTCCCCCAGGAGCTGCCCACATCCTCTACAGGAGAGGAAAGCTGGGAAGGTGGAGTCCGTCGGAGCCGAAGGATCGTCCTCAACGCTAAGAGAGAAGACCGTCATTCCTACGGACACAAACACAAGACGTTGACTTCCTGGAGGTTGACCTCACAACTCCAAAGTTTGAGTGTGTGTGTGTGTCTCACTGACCAGAATCTCGATCCAGCCCCATGATGTCCGAGTCTCCAAACTCCAGCTCGCCGCTCAGCAGGAAGTCGCTCTCCAGGACCAGGCAGCTTGGATCGCACACCACGGCGCCGTCCTCCGACTCGCCTGAAACATCGAATCATCAAATTAAAAACACTGAAAATGTGGTTTTAATATTTTATGGCCTGGTTTTGTCACCCAGCAAAACAAATGTGTGTTTGAGAGAGACATATGAGAGAGGCAGAGAAATAATCAGAGGAGGAGGAGGAGAGAGACAAAGACGGAAATGAGTGAGGAGAAGAAAGGATGAGAATGATTCATGCACTTTGCCTGTTTGCTATTAAAGTGTTGCTGTTTTGTGATATTTGAGAGGGTTCATTAGTGGATAAAGGTGATGTGAGGGGGCCGATATAAAAGGAGGACAGGGACGATAGAAGGAGGTCAAACAGGAAGCGGTGGGAGAAAGAAAGGAAGGAGAGGGAGGTCAGGTCCGGGCCCCTGAAGAGGAAGTGGAGACAGGAAGCAAGAGACGAGGAAGAGGGGAAGTGGAGAGTTCAGCTGAGCCAAAAACAGTCAGGATAAGATAACACACACACACACACACACACACACACACAGGACAACAGTCTTCCTCTGACAGATGATGAGGAAGCCTGTAACGTCAATGTTAGACCAGTTAGGCAACATTCAATGTGGCTCTCTCCTCCCCTTTCCTGGGCCAGACCGAACAATTATATATATTATTTATAATAATATATATATATATATTATTATAAACACGCAGGCTCATCAGAAACAGACCGCTGAAAGACAACAAAACACCAGATACAGACTGACACATCTGTAAGACGCCAGTTCAAACAGCACACATAGACTAACATCTGGAACCAGCAGGTACAGACCCGAACATCTGGAGGACCACAGTGAAACTCACATTTGACCGGCTGCGGGTTGGACTGCTTCCTCCGCGGCATCGTCGCGTCTCCGCGTCCGGGATCCTGGTCTGGTTGTGGGGCGGCGCAGTGGGCTCGAGTCCGTCCGTCCGTCGGCCACACAGGCAGCCAGCTAACTGCATGTCATCACCACCATCCTCCTCCTCATCACCTCCTTCCTCTTCCTCCGACGGACAGCAGCCGCGGCGGCGTCATCACGGACGCTACCAACTACCGCCTGAAACGAAGCGCATTAAAACATGGTTCCTCCGGTTAAATCCCCGTTAAAATCCCCGTTAAACTGCGTTAATTCTGCGCTCGGCGACGTTCAAAACACAAAGTCTACGCGAGGCCGTTTTTATTTGTTATTGTTCCGCAGTAAATAGACGCGGCCATCTTGTTAGCCACCTAGCTAGCTAGTCAACTTCGACATTGCAAATTAAAACCATGTGAACTACAAACTTCCGGAGGGAGAAGTTCATTTGCACACGTCCCCCCCGCCGACAGACGTACCTGTGATGACGTCCCCAGAAACACTGTCGTCGACAAAGTGTCGCTAACTGTTTAAAAATGAGACTTTCTTGTTGCTAAACGCACACACACACAGCTCGCTGCTGAGGGGGTACGCCGGGTCCGGGCTCCGCGTGACGTCAGCAACGGCGGCAAGGGCTTGTGGGATATGTAGTCCATACATTGTGTTTCTTATAAATAACCATCCACGTGCGTTAAATTAACCTGCTTCAGGGAGATTTATGAAAGATGCCTTTTGCATCTCATGTAATTATATTTACTGTAATTTATTGAGTTCATTTGTTTTTGTTTTGTTTATTTTTGTAATTATTTATTTGTAAAACGTCTTGTAGCCCAAAAAAAGTGTTTTGTTAGTTGTTTTAAAATACTCTCTACGTTACATATGATAGTATATAATAACTCCATCAAATAAAATAGAATAACTCATATTATTGATATGATTTTGTAAGTCATACAAAAATCATACAAATGTAGTCGTATACATAATAGTACAAAAACAACGATACCTCGGAGAGTACCTCTGAGAATAACATACACAAAACACAAATCGGTATTATGCTTTTTCTAAGCTTGTTTAATTTCATTTAAATGCCATAATCAAAAAATAACAGTAATTATCAGAATGTGAAGTAAAACCTACCAGTTATCAGTTTCTTCCAAACTATTATCCTTATTTTCTCAGGATTTACAGATAAAGTTAAAATATAAGATTAAATAGCAACAACAAGATCATTTAAAATTAAAATTAACATGTACATTTGTCAGTTATTTCACTGGTGGTCTTCTCCTAAACTAAGTACTGCATTTTAAATAAAGAATAAAAATCGATTGGTGAGATCAGTTTTTAAATTTCACGAGTAAACATTTCATTGTCGCCTAAATTTTGGCCGAGCTACAGCTTCAAAAACGGACCTGCAGGATGACAACATCACTGTTGTAGCTAAATAAACAAATACATTTGATTTATTTAGCACCACTTGCAAACTTGGAAAAATGACATCCCAATATATAGTGTACCACAAGGCTCTAACCTGGGTCCTCTACGGATTCACTACTTTTCTCTGTCTTACCACTAGAGGTCGTCATCCTCAAGAACAAGATTACAAAACGAGCCAAAACCCCTCCCACAATGTTTAGGGTTTGATCACGGGTCCATCATGGCCTCAAACTCGTCGATCCTCTGTCGGGTGTTTCCCCGCCGGATCTTCCTGCGGGACACGGTTTTGTACTTTGGCCCTTGGCGGCTGCCATCCTTTGCGTTGTCCCCAGCGTCCGCCTCGCCATTCGTGTCGTGAGAGACTTGACCTTCGTCCTCTTTGTCCTCCATCACCTCCTTCACATGGTCTCCCTTGTTGGCTGAATCCTGGGCCGGACCAGGCTCTTTGCCTCCCGGTCCAGGCCTTGGCGGTGACTCAGCAGCTGCGTCCATCAACAACACCTTCCCCTGCAACCGGCAACCTGATGCCAGACAATGGGGAATTCTTATCTGACATTGTTAAAGGCCAAAGCACAGAATTAGGTTGCTTTAATTGGCTCTGTGGAGCTTCGCTTCAGGCAAAACTAGTGAGAGACATCTTTATAGAATTTTAATCTGCTTTTAATTAATGAATGAATTAATAATCTGGCCTGAAGCTCCACTGTGACTAATTGTGTTTTCATCCAATCACAGCTGCAGTTACATAAGATCCCGACAACACTGCAAACTCTCAGGGAACGACCAGTAACAAACAACTTTGTTTCAACCAAATGAAAGCCGAACCAAAATCTAATTGAATCAACTCTTATTTCCGCATTAACTCGATGTGATTCATTTTACATATGATTAAAGCTTATTAGTGAATCTGAATGCAATGTGTTTAAGTTGATCTGACAAAGTTTTGCAGCTTGATCCGGGTCCGCCGCTCCCGCCAGCCTCCAGGACCACAACGCCAACAGAACACAAAGTCTAGATGGGGGTTACCTGTCCGTGGGTCAGGTGGGATCTCCTGGACGCCAGCTGCCGTGGAGGCCCGATGTCCTGCAGCAGGAAATGATGTCGTCGGCGTGGCTTTCAGCTGCCCGTGTTCCACCGACCTCTGCGGTTCCTGGTCTGCCAGGTCCAGACCAGCTCCGCCAGACCTCGAGTCCATCAGAGTCTGGGATGAGGCGGCCTCCCTCTCTTTGTCGCTGCTCGGCCATGTGGGACAAACGTCCCCGGCGCCTGAGACCCCCCCCTCCTCTGTGGGGAACCTGCCCACTCCACTTCCTGTCTCTGCAGCGGCATGACTCAGCGTTTCAGCACATTCAGAGGAGGGAGGTGAAGGAGGTGATGCAACCTCTTCTTCATCATGGGGCTGCTTCTCTTTTTCTTCTCTTTCATCCCTCATCACCTTTCCTTCGTCTTCCCAAGTCTTTAACTCTTTTGCTTCTTCCTGCTTTCCTTCTTCTTTCTCCATCATTTCATCCTTCTCCTCCATCACTTTCTCCTGCATCGTTTCTTCTTCTTTCTCCATCTCTTCTCCTTCTTTCTCCATCTCTTCTCCTTCTTTCTCCATCATTTCTTCCTTCTCCTTCATCACTTCTTTCTCCTGCATCGTTTCTTCTTTCTCTATCTTTTCTTCTTCTTTCTTCTCCATTGTTTCTTCTCCTTCTTTCTCCATCTTGTCTTCTTCCTTCTTCTCCATTGTTTCTTCTTCTTTCTCCATCTCTTCTCCTTCTTTCTCCATCTCTTCTCCTTCTTTCTCCATCATTTTTCTCTCTTCTCTTCTTTCTCCTGCATCTTTCTTCTTCTCTATCTTTTCTTCTTCTTTCTTCTCCATTGTTTCTTCTCCTTCTTTCTCCATCTTGTCTTCTTCCTTCTTCTCCATTGTTTCTTCTTCTTTCTCCATCTCTTCTCCTTCTTTCTCTATCTTTTCTTCTTCTTTCTCCTGCATTATTTCTTCTTCTTTCTTCTCCATCATTTCATCCTTCTCCTTCATCACTTCTTTCTCCTGCATCATTTCTTCTTCTTTCTTCTCCATCATTTCATCCTTCTCCTTCATCACTTCTTTCTCCTGCATCATTTCTTCTTCTTTCTTCTCCATCATTTCATCCTTCTCCTTCATCACTTCTTTCTCCTGCATCATTTCTTCTTCTTTCTTCTCCATCATTTCTTCTTCTTTCTCCATCTTTTCTCCTTCTTTCTCCATCTTTTCTTCTTCTTTCTCCTCCATTGTTTCTTCTTCTTCTTTCTCCATCATTTCTTCTTCTTTCTCCATCTTTTCTCCTTCTTTCTCCATCTTTTCTTCTTCTTTCTCCTCCATTGTTTCTTCTTCTTCTTTCTCCATCTCTTCTTCTTCTCCATGTCCTTTTATCTCCATCCTTCTGTCTTGTTCTTTTCCATCTTCTTCTTCCTTTTCTTTCTCCGTGACATTGTCCTCTCTGTCCTCCTTCTTTTCTTCCTCCATCTTTATTTCCTGTTCTTCAACCTCATCTTCATCACAGGTCTTCCTCTCTTCTTCTGCTCCTCCATCCTCACATCCATGCTTCATCACGTCCTCTTCTTCCTCCTGCTTCTTTTCTTCGTCTTCCTCCATCTTGCTGCCTTGTTCTTTTCTTTCTGCGTCCATCTCTTCTTCATCCAGTCTTTCCATCTCTTCCTCCTCTTCCTCGGTCGGCTGAACTCTGCTCCTCAGCTCATCTTCATCCTCCTCTCTTCCCTCCATCTCGTCTTGCTTCTTCATCTTCTCCTCTTCATCATTCTCCCTCTCCTCACCTCCGTTTTCTCCTTCCTCCTCCACGTTTGCCTTTTCTTCTTTCGTCTTCTCTTCGTCCATTTCAACATTAACATCCTCTTCCTTCCCTCGTTGCAGATCCTCTTCCTCCTCCTGCTCTTCTTCCACCTCCTCCTCCTCTTCACTCTCATTCATGTCCTGTTGCTCTCCTTCTCCTCCTACTCCCCCCACATTTTCTTCTTCGTCCTCGTCCTCCTCCCTCGACATGGCGTCCTCCAGGGACAGGATGTCCCCGAACAGGCCGACTGCCTGCATGACCCGGGCCATGATGGAGTCCTGCTCCAGGTCTAGGGGGTCCGGGGAGTCCGGCGGGGCTGCGGCCGTCCACCAGCTCGCCATGACGCAGGAATAAAGCTGTGCGGTGCGAAAGGGCTTCAGGGCGCTGCAGAAGGATTTCATTAATGCTGATGGGCAGAAAAACGTCATTCCTCAGTCCGGTCTGGTGACCTGGAGGCCTCGATCCAGCTCCGAGACTTTAATCTGCCCCCCCTCTTTCTTCACTCCATTTACAAAGTACTCTCATAGTACTCAGAAGTTCTATTATTATTTCAGATACCTGGGGCGGGTGAATATTCATATTCAGTCTTCATTTAAAGTACATATCTACATTTATTTGACATTTTAGGCAATTAATAGATACTGATTAATAATGAATAGAAATGTATTCATATTTTTTATTCTTAGTTTAAGCTATTGAGGCTGCACTTATATATTATGTTTTCCTGGCTCGTTTCCTCGTCTTATTATTATTGTTATTATAATAATTATCATTATTATCTGTGGTTCAGCTCAACATTCCCTCTGCGTTTATCCCTCTGAGGAATGTAAAGCTTCACAATAATCCGTAATGAGTTACGTTCTCTCACATCGTTTTTATCTAAATATACATATAATATAGACTCATAATAATAATATATATGTATTATATTATTATTATATTATAGTATATAATATATACTCATATATATATATATTTTTGCATATATATATTATATATATTATATATATATATATATTATCATTATATATTATGTATACATATTATACTATATATATATATATATATATACATAATCCATATATTATATATACATATATTTATTATATATAATATAATATATACTATATATATATATTATATATATATATATAATATATATATATATATATATATATATATATATATATATATATATATATCATATATATATTTCGATGCTAAAGGTCTGATTCTCTGTAAATCACAAACATCCTTCCATCTCTGAGAAGGGATCTCAAGCACTACCTCCAGTGTCCTGTAGACGGCGCTATAGTAGTAGGATTAATGATGGACTTGTTTCACAATCCCATGAGAGCCACAGTTAGCAGAAGCACCCGTCATTGGTTTTCCTGGAAGTTTCCTCTTCGACTTGTCACACAAGAAGGAAATGAGAATCACATTTTCTGAAAACAGGACGACGACCCAGAAATCCAGGAACATTATGTCACATTCACTTGGATGCAACTCTTCCCTGATTAGTTCTCCTGTTATGTCGTTTTGTTTTGTGGATTCTGATATTATTATATAAAAACAATCATTTAAAACAATTTGTTCAGAACATTTATTGCAATAATAAAATAATGTAATAAATGATGGAAAATACGTACTAAATGTGTTTTACATTCAACAGGACCTTAAATAATAACAAAGTAAACTACTTCTATGACTAATGTTTCATACAGACTCAGAACACAGAAATCCCTTTAAAGTTCAGAAAGTGCAGATGTTCCCGACGTTGCCGTGTCAGATATGAATAATATATCTTCATAGTGTGAATAGAAAGACTAATAACTGACTAACAACACGTGTTTGCGGTGGATGATGTTTGACCTTTAAGGTTCTAAGTTTCACTTCCTCTCTGCTGTGCCTTGACTTCCTGCTGCGCCCGCCACGCCGCCAGCACCTCGTCGTCCTGGGCCTCGGCGGCGGCCCGGGCTCTGACCCTCTGCCGGGTTTGGGCGATGAAGGTGGTGATGTCATCCTCCTCCTCCTCCTCATTGGTTGCTTCCTGCCTCCTGCCCCTCCTCCCTTCACTCTCGCTGCTTTCATAACGTGAGTGATGAACGAACTTCCTGTTGGTGGCGAGGTTGGCGCCCTCCTCGTCGTCGTCCTCGCCACCGTACGGCCGCCCCGCCCGGCCGAACCCATTATAAGCGACCCCGCCCGAAGCGTCCTCGTGTAACCTGGATCTGTATCGGGAGGCATATGTGCCCTCGTCTTCCTCGGCAGAGGACGGCCGGCGGCTGGAGAAGTCAAACTCGGAGGCGGAGGCGTCAAGGTCGTCATAGGGATCCTCGTCGCCCCCGGTTACAGGTTTCCTGGGAGGCCGGACGCTGGTCAGCCAGTCGTCAATGCTGGTGTTCCGGTCCTTCTCCAGAGCCGGGTTCAGGTTCAGACACCCGGAGAGGCCGAAGCTCCTCACTGGTTTCTCCTTCTTCTTCTTTGTTTCCTGCAGGAACTCCTCCTCCTTCCTCTTCCTCTCCTCCTCCTCCTCCTCATCTTCCTCCTCCTTCGGCTTCTTCTTCTTGTACAAGGTGCTGCGCTTGTTGTCCTCCAGGATCTTCTTCTTCTCGTAGACCGCCATCTTGCCCTTCATCTCCGACTTGATGTCCTGGTCCATGGCGTCCAGCTTGCCCAGGTCCACCTGGTCCTGGAAGAGGCTGTAAAGGGGGACGCTGGTGGTGGTGATCCGGCTTTTCCTGGTGAGACCGGTGAGACCGGAGACGCTGCTGGATCCGGCCCCCGACAGGACGGACGCCGCTCGCCCTCGACCCTGGGACAGGATGCTGGAGTAGGAGGCGCCGCTCGCCAGGGATGCCTTGTCATCGTCAAGGCCGGCGCCGCGCCCCGACACCAGGCTGCCGGCGCCGCGCCCCGACACCAGGCTGCCGGCGCCGCGCCCCGACACGAGGCTGCCGGTGCCGCCAAAGTTCAGCTCCGAGCTGGCGTGGGACGGAGGAGGCAGGCTCATCTCCGTCTGCTTCTGCTTGATGGTTTCGGAGACCACGTTGGCGATCCAGTTCTGGATGCTGGCCAGGTTGACCATGGGTTCCCCTCCGGGTCCCTGGACCGTCGGCACCGGGAGGATGGGGGGAACCGGTGGCAGGGGGACGGCGGCCTGGGAGGACCTGGTGCTGCGAGGCTGCGACACCGAGGAGAAGACGGACGACCTCCCACTGAGCACGGACGCGGTGTCGTCGTTGGCGACACTTGGCTGGCCTGTGACGCCGGCACCAGCCCAGAAGGCCGAGAGTGGGACGGTGGCGCCGCTGACGCAGCTCTGGTCCTCCCACATGGCCTGACTCTCCTCCAGAGTCTTCTTGGAGCGCTCCAGGACCTCCTCGCGTCTCTGCCGCCGCTTGGCCGCCGCCGAGTCCTCCCGCCGGCTCATCTCCAGGATCTCCTCCGTGTTCTCCTCGCCGAGCCGCTTCTGCTGCCTCAGCTTCCACGCCTGGTACGCCGTCAGGTTGACGTCCTGGAAGGCTGGCGCCTTGGCCTCGCTGGTACTGCCCGTCACCGAGCCGTCCACCACCGAGCCGTCCTCGCCGTCCTTCTTGTTCCAGCCAAACTGGATCCTCTTGATGCGCCAGCGCTCCAGCGGCGTCATCTTGTCCTTGTTCTTCTGGCAGAAGTTGTACATGGAGCTGCTGTCGGACAGGATGCTCGCCACCTCGTCCTCCATCTTCCCCCGCCCTCCCTCGCCAGCGGCGCCCTCGCTGCTGCCGTCGTCCTCCTTTCTGCGGTAGCGAGCGGCGGCCTGCACCTCGATCTCCTTCAGCCGCTGCCTCCAGAGGTCGGCGTAGGTGGAGGAGCTGGAGGTGGACGTGATGTCAGAGGGCGGCCGCCGGACGCGGCGCTTCAGCCGCTCTTTCACCGCCCGCACGTCCTCACTGGTGACGCTCTCCACATCTCCGTCCTGGCCTTCCTTCTGCCCGCCGCCAGGCGGCTCGCCGTCCTCGCCGTCGCTGTCCAGCTGCGCCTCCCACCAGCCGTCGTCACGGTACCTCTCGTTCCTCCGCTGCCACTCGCGGATCATCCCGTCCAGACCGTCGTCGTCGTCCTCCTCACCTTCTCGCCCGCTGTCCTCCTCGGGCAGAAGCATCTCCTCTTGAACGTGGTTCGATCCCCGCCCGTTCTGCGCCCCTGCCGCTCCACTCCTGAGGGCGGCAGCGGCGGCAGAAGACGCCACGCTGCTCATTACGCTCTCGCCGTCCTCCTCCTCCTCCATCATGATGGAGTGAGCCTTCACCTCGATCATGCTCTGCTCTTCCTCTTTATCTGTGTCATCGTCATCGCCGCCACCGAAGAGTTGAGCACGGGTGCGGGCGTCGACGACGGAGCACTGGCTGAGCGTGTCGTCGTCGTCGTCGCGCTCCTCCAGCAGACTCTCGTTGAGGCTCCGCAGCTGCTTCAGGAAGCCCTCGTTGGGGTTGATGGCGCGCTTCTTCCTCATGGCGGTCAACGCCTCCATGATGGTCATGTGCTGGAAGATCATCAGGTAGGACGCCACCACCACGGCGGAGCGGCTTGAGCCCATCATGGAGACCACCAGGACCTTTCCTGCAAGGAGACGGCGAATATTAATGTTCGATCTTCAGGAGGAAGAAGTCTGACGCGTTATTATTGTTTATAATGATAGTGACTAATTTAGAATGTGACATTTATTCAATAAAAAAAACAAACAAGAAAACACAATAAATAAACATAAAATAAAATAAATGAACACGAAACAAATGTTAAATGTAATTTGACAGTCTGGTCCCACAGAGAGCTTTCTTCTACCACGATATGAAGGAAAACTCTCCCTGAAGTTTAACCCTCCATATTTAATGTCACATTTTAACTAATTGAGTTGAAAGTGAAGCCTCTAATATTTGTGTCGCTGTTTAAATGCATTTGAGGATGTGTGTGCTCTTATTGTGAAAGTAAGTCATGACGCCTCATCGCTCCGACCACCGTTCCGCCTGCAGGCGCCACCGTTTTCGGGTGAATGCGAGACAGTCAGCAGGGCGACGGTTACGTGATGCTCTTCCAGGAACACAGAGAGACAGACAGAGGGCATCTGTCTGTCTGTCTCACTGCATCAGCAGAGGCTTCTGGGAACCCGCTGTGGTGTGGAGGTGTTCGGGGTTTGTCGGTTATCTCAGTTAAATCCGTTTAGTTGCTGCGTGACCGTCGACCTCCAACGCCAATATTCACTTCCATTAGTTAAATATGTCATAAAACGTTTGAATATATTATGAAACTATGAAATACATCTCTAAAAAAATTTGTGTAATTTAGATATATAAAAAAAAAAACGTAATCTTGGTAACGGTGTATTATTTATCTATGGTCTGTTACACTGGGATTTATTTATTTTCTCTTTTTTCAATGTTTTTCCAATTTTATGCTGAGTCTGTTTTGCTGTATATGTTAAATTGTTATATATATTTCTGTGAATTGGAGCGACCTCCTGACCTTTGTGCGTCAGCAGCGCCTCGTCCAGGAACTCGGCGGTGGGCCGGAAGTGCTGCGAGATGTCGGCGTCGGGGAAGTCGTCCACCTCGATGCCCATGTAGCCGACGTTCATGCCGGCGTAGAAGGACTCGCCCGTGTACACCCCCGTGCCGTGGGCCGTGTTGAGGATGTGGGTGATGCCCATCCGCTTCAGGCGCGCCTTGTTGACCGCCACGGACCTGAGGGACAGTTAAACCGCCGTCAGGAGCTTTCAACCCCGACACATGGACTTCATCATGTACACTCTCACTGATGTTCATTCATTCGGCTGAAAGCTGCACGACAAGCCAGTAAGGGGACGTTCAGAGTTCCGACTCACTTCTCGGCGATGAAGATGTTGGGCCACACCTCGTCCACGGGGTCCACGGGGGCCTCCAGGCGGTCCTGCACCATGGCCCTCTGGATGTCCAGCACACAGGGGGTGTTGTAGGGGGAGCGGTCGTCGATCATGTCCTTGACCCGGTTGTAGAGGTCCTCCACCATCATCTGCTCCGCCGTCTCCAGCATGGCGTCCGTCACGGACTCGGGCCGCGGGCTGCGAGGAGGCAGCTCTGAGGAGCAAAATCAAATCAAATAAATTAACAATAAAATACATTAACAGGAAATAAAATAAGATCAAATAAATTAGCACGAGGTTTTACCATGGCTATGATGTCTGCAGCTTGTTTATCTGCGTTGATGTACTAATAAACATGTAATTTCCCATTAAATTTAAATGTAAAGTGACATTTGGAAGGGCGTATGAAACATAAATGTTTGTTAAATGTAATATTACAGTGTGGTCCTTACTGTGGGACACAGAGAGAAGTTTACACTTGGTTTGATGAGGAGGTGCAGGAGGGAGGAGGTGCAGACGTGCATATGAAAGCACCCATCGCCGCCGTCCTCCCCCCTCACATGAAACATGCATCGGCCATTAGTGCCGCCCGCCAGCGTGTCATGTGAGCTAATGTCCTCCATCAGGGCGCCGCGGCTCCTCCAGCCGCTAACAAGTCGCTAACGAGCCAAGCAAATGAAAATGTGCTTTATGGCTGAAGGGTCCTCCGAATAAATTAGACCCTCTGGACGTGGACCAGATGGGACCACATCCAGAGCAATCTGCCCCTCGTTAGATGTCCTCCTCACATCTGGATGCGGGTGGATGCGGAGGAGCCGGTTGGAGCTGGTTGGAGAGTATTGGAGCCTTTCTGTGCTGCAGCTGAAGAGTCTAACTGGCCTCATGTGTCTCTGATTCACAATCATACAGATAACATTCCTCATTTAAGTCTTGTGCTAATTACTTGATGTGATTAAGCTGTTAGGCTCTTCCCTCCTGTTCTAGGTCTGCTCCACTGGTGACCCGGGTCCCAACAGGAAGACATGCTGCCGCGGTGATGGGTTGCCACCGCTAATTACCCATGAGCAGTCCGAAGACGTCCCGTTATAGATGCAGCTTAACGAGATAACTGCACTCCCGAGTGCCGCTGAGTGGGTTCATCAAATGTAATCAGTCGCCACGCGGTCTCACCCTCACTGATGATCTTCTTGGCGGCAACGGCCGACGAGAGGTGGATGGGCTCCATGAAGATGCTCGCCGCGTCTGAGCCCGAGATCATGGAGAACCTGGACTCCGACGCCATCGAGAAGCTGACGGGAGACCAGCAGAAAATACGCATTATTTACTTTAGAAAATCAACTACAACCAACTAAATAATATACACTCCGACGACCTGAATACCTTAAGTACAACCAACTCAATAAACATGAAACTAAATATGGAGAGAAAACCTGAGATCTTTGCATTGGAAACATCTTCTAATATGCATTTCTTTTCTGTTTCCAACAAGACTCTTGATATTTCTATTCCTATCTGAGCTTTAAAGGAACCTGCTGTGTTTGTGCAGCGTAAGAGAAATGTGGCTTCGCTGCCCTGGACAATAATGTGGAGTGTGATGAAGTAAGAAATGGAGTGATTTGGGAGAGAGCAGCGAATCTCTTAAATGCTGTGAAATGAGAGTGAAGTCTGGCGTGTTGCGTTCAGGTTCCCACCTGGGCGACGGACAGCGGAGGTAGTGAGCCTGGACTCCGTGGACGCCGCTCGCTGTCGCATCCTCCTCCTCGCCACCAGGAACTGTCTGGTCGCGATGCTCTGCGCCCTCATTGGTCGTTGCCATGGCAACCAAAATCTGAGAATGCAAAAACCACACGTTAACAGCATTTCCTGACGCCATCAGTTGGACTTTTGCTGAAATAGGACGACATTAAGAAGCAGCTGATCCATAATGATGTATTATAAATGATAAATCAACATCAACATGCGGCAGAGAGGCTTTGAACAGGACTAAACGAGCAAACAGGAAGTGTGTGAGGTGTCATGTGACACTCCTAAACACGGCGTGCTGTTAAAGGTGTGATGCGGATGCAGATCTTTATTATTATACAGATTACACGTAACCTGCTTCAGAGCTGCTGGACTGAGTCATGCTAGCAGTTCCCCCCGCTTCTAGTCTTTATGCTAAGCTAAGCTAACAGGTTTCACGTGTTCTACAGTGTGTTTTGTGAAGCTGACAGATAAATGTGGATCAGTAGAAGTCATGAAACAGACTGGAGGTCCCGGTCCCGGTCCGGGTCCCTGGGACTCGGTGTTAGTCCGGGTGTCTGACTGATGAGAGTCCAGGTCTATATTTAACCCTGAGGGACAGCTGCATGCTGGGAGCCGGAGGGGCACCCGAAGGCCACACAGACCCAAACTCCAAGCAGCAAATCCACATTAAAGAGGATTCACACACACACACACACACACAGCAGGACTTCATATGAAACACCACATACATACATCTGTGAGTAGGTGTGTGTGTGTGTGTGTTTGTTCTCACCTCGCCGCTCCAGGTCTCTCTGAAGGACGGCGTCTGAAGCCGACGGCGTCCACACCGACACTAAAATTAGAGAGTCCCTCCCCCAGAGCAGGAGACCCCCGACAGCCGACACCGGAGTACTCCAGTAGAGTACTAGTACTAGAGTACTGCCCCCCGACACTTAGGAGGGAGAAACTTTTCACTGGTTTTACATTAGATCCTTTTTTACTACAGTTATTTTTTTATTATAGTTATAGTCACTGATGATAAATCACATTTCAGAAGCTTGAAAACAGGATTATTAAGTTGGAGAAACAGGTCTTGATACATTTTCTGTTGATTGATTGACATATTTTTGGTCTTAGTTTGGTCTGTTTGTACTGTATATTTGCATATATCTTCATGTTAAATAATATACATTGAATAATAACTGTTTAAAGGTCAACGATCACTGATAGTCACTGCATTGATGAGTAAAAGTGTCCTTTTTTCAGAAGAAAAAAGCTCAAATGTTGTTGTTTTATTAAAATTTGTGCAGAATATTTACATATTGTTATAAACCTTTAAATCATACTAATGAATTGTTGCCCTGACACTTTAAAAGGTCAGTTCACTGATCCGAATCACAGCATTGATTATTGAACTATCAAACATTGGTGACGTTTGCAGGGCGGATTTTCCTCCCCGGAGCCTGAAAGCTGCTTCTGTGTTTATCTGGAGTCAGCTGACTGTCGACTCTATTTATAACCTCGACAAGCAGCTAATTCAAGTCACACGGCATCACACACACACACACACACACACACGCTCAAACTTCAGAGAAGTTCCACAACTAAGAAATAAACTCCACTGCCAGAGACATTTTGTTATTTTAACAGTTTCATAATGAAGAAAAATGCATGAAGGGAAATTGAAATGGAGCAGAAACAAATGTTCAAACTGAAACTTGTTGTTAGTTTTATATTTTTATTCAAATTAGTAATAAGCAGGATCTGAACATGAACATGAACCGATTCATTATTGTTTATCCTTTTTAGTGGCAATTTAGGAGCAATTAAAATAAACCTGATAATTATTACTGGTTATATATATAAATAAATATATTTAAAAATATATGTATACATATATTGATATATATTTTTAAAACACAGACACACATATATACACACACACGTTTCTAAATATATTTATACATTTCTATAAATAAGACTATCTTTGTCTTCGAGGACATTGAGAGAAAAAACAAGACACTTGATTTTATAACTTCTTGTTAAAGATATGAACTTTATTTAACACTATGGATCAGCAAAGCAATAAATCCTACAAAATACTGAAATATATCAAACAGTGTGTATAGTTTGGTTTGCAGATTTGGACAAACAAAGTGGCCTCTTCTTACCTGCAAACACCGGCGTGTTTCTCCGTCGGCTAATCGGGCGTTACGGAACCAAACCTGAAACCGGTCAACGAGAGGATTAATCAAACCTGAAACCTGTTAACGAGAGGATTAATCAAACCTGAAACCGGTTAAGGAGAGGATTACTCAAACCTGAAACCGGTTAACGAGAGGATTAATCAAACCTGAAACCTGTTAACGAGAGGATTAATCAAACCTGAAACCTGTTAACGAGAGAATTAATCAAACCTGAAACCTGTTAACGAGAGGCTTAATTAAACCTGAAACTGGTTAATGAGAGGATTAATCAAACCTGAAACCGGTTAAGGAGAGGATTACTCAAACCTGAAACCGGTTAACGAGAGGATTAATCAAACCTGAAACCTGTTAACGAGAGGATTAATCAAACCTGAAACCTGTTAACGAGAGAATTAATCAAACCTGAAACCTGTTAACGAGAGGCTTAATTAAACCTGAAACTGGTTAATGAGAGGATTAATCAAACCTGAAACCGGTTAACGAGAGAATTAATCAAACCTGAAACCTGTTAACGAGAGGATTAATGTTTAACGTGGAGGTTTATTAAAGATGGACACGCTGAAACAGCTGCCTTTTCACTTTTTATTGCATCCAGTTGAAAAGTGCTTTAGTGGGACGGACAGAAAGCCGTGGTTTTAGTGGTTGTGTCACAATAAAAAGGTGAAAAAGGGATTTCAATAGATATATATCTCTATAAATATATTATATTTATAGATATATTAGAGAATGCATGTGCATGTGGAGAGGAGACACTACAACGCTGCTCTGTGAAAACAAAAGGCACAAGAAGAAAATCACAGCACGACATCCAATGACAACAAGGGATGTAGACCGTAAGCGAAGCTTCTGATTGGTTCTCAGAGTCACACGGGTTCAACACCGCGTTCATGGTACAACAGGAAGTCCTCGTTAGAGAAACAAACGGGTCCTGAATCAACGAGATCCAGATTAGATCCACAGCCGAGGTCTGAGACCCCCTGGAGGAGACCATGAGACATTTCTATTCCTTCTCCGAGTTCGGACCGTCAAACGTCCCCGTGTACGTTTCCTGGATAATAACGATAATGATAATATAATAATAATAAAGTCCTGGAGGGCGGAGCTTCTGGGATGACCGGCGTCGGAGGGAGAAACGGGGTGTGCATTTAAAAGCGTGTAAAGATGATGAGAAACATCTGGAATGTTAATTTGGTTAACTCTCTCAGTTCACTCTCTCTGCGTGTGATGGACTCCATTACCCAGAAGCCCCTGCTCTGTCGTGGCGTGTGAATGTTGAGGTTTGAGTTGAAACGCTGCAGCTTTGGCGAGGAAACGCGGACCAGACGGACTATTTTACAGAAAATACAAACGTCACCTGAACACAACGCTGGCAACAGTTTGTTCACGTCACCCGGGCGTCCTTCCTGCGTTCAGCCCTGGTTGTCGACGGCGACAGGCAGCAGAGGCACCGCCGCCTCGCCCCTCTCCGCCTTGCCCCTCTCCGCCTCGCCGCCGTCTTTGCTCGCACGTGTCCTGGCCTGGAAGTCAGCGAGCTTCTTCTTCTTCTCCTCCACGTCGCCCCTCAGGATCGGTGACAAGTCGCGGCAGTAGGCCGGCGGCGGTGGCTGCCGCGGCACCAGATGCACCTCGCCGCTCTCGTTCATCAGCTGGACGCAGGTGTAGAAGTCCTGAGGCGGGCGGCTGGGGGCAACGATGGCGTCTGGGAGGCCCGGGTGCCTCATCACGCTGTACTCCGTCCCTGGCAGTGACATGATCTCTGGCCGGGACCACGAGGACGTAGCGTCCGAGGCGAAGGCGTCCGAGGCGAAGGCCGGCGGCGGCGAGGAGCAGTAGGGTGACAGGCTCTGCACGTAGGACGCCAACGGCTGGCTCGGGAACAGGTGACTGGCCGGCTTCAGGTCACACGGCACGATCAAGGCGTCCTTCTCCCTGGCCGTCAGGTCGGACGCCATGCCGCTGCCCGTCGCCGTGGAGACGTAGACGTCGCTGGCGCTGACCTGGTCCCAGACGTCCTCCGTGTAGCTCGGGGGCCGGTAGCTGTGGAACGTACTGAAGTGATGGTTGATCTCATCCAGGTTCCCCTTCTGGGGGGGGGGGGGGGGGGGGGGGGACACCAGGAGAAATGGTTAAACCTGAACACACCAACCTGTGTGTGTGTTTGTATATACGTGTGTGTGTGTGTGTGTGTGTGTGTGTGTGTGTGTGTGTGATGTACCTTCAGCAGCAGCGGGTCGATGCCGATGATGCGTGGTTTAGGAATGGGCGGCAGGAAGAAGTCTTTTATTCTGAAGGACAGAACATGAATGACAACATAACACACTATGACATCATCATAAATGCGGCCTGCTGATCCCTCACCTCCTTCCCTGCGGGACGACCCCGAACGCGATGACCAGCAGCGCCGCCACGCCGACTCCGCCCACCAGGATCAGCACCACCAGTTTACCTGCAGCAGACTCCAGATCAGCACGCACGCCTCCAAACCACGGTGCATTAAATCTAATATGACAGATGGTTGTAGAGTTTATGTATCTATATATATAATAAAGCAGCTGCAGGGATGAACAGCGGATTAAATAAGTCGAAATAAAAACCAGAGGAAGTTTCTGTCTTTTTTAACTAAATCACTTTCAGAATATTGTCCTAATATTTGGTGATTTAAACATTTGATATCTGCAGAATAAAATCATAACAGCTGGTTTATGTCATCATGGTCCATCCAGACCTCCCAGGTGGTCTGGTTCTGGGGGATTTCTGGGGGTACAAAAATGCTGCTGTTGTTGTTGTGGTGATGCCGTCCCCGTTGCCATGGCGACCCTCCCCCCCCTACCTGTGGGCGGCCTGGCGGGGACGCTCATCAGCAGCGCGGCGCTCCACTCGCTCCACAGGCCGTAGTTGTGGGAGCGGCATCGAACCCGGACCACGTAGTCCCCCACGGGGAGGCCCAGCAGCTCCACGCGGGGTTCCCTCAGGGGGTGCTTCACCTGCACAGGTGGGGCATTCAGATTCAAATTCCTATTCATATGAGACGAGCAGAGGATGTTTCCTGCGAGTCCCGTACCTTCCAGTTGTCGGGCTCGGTGACGCGGCGGTACTGCAGCTCGTAGACCAGCGTGATCCAGCCGTACTGCAGGTCTGAGGGGACCGGGTAGGTCCAGACCAGCAGGGCGGTGTGGCCCATCTCGTCCCCGCCGGCGTCCGTCAGAGTGAAGCTCAGATTCACCGGAGCCTCTGTCTGGACTGAGAGACGATACGTACATATGAGATTTATCTACACATCATTCACCCACGCAGGCTTGTTGCTGTAAATCATTAAAGCTGAGCAGCTCGCTGGGATTCTAATCCATTAGTCATGCCGTTGCCCCACATTTACAACCGTTTATATCTGAGTATGAATAATAAACGCGAAGCGGATGCTTTCATGTCGAGATCACATTCATCCACGTCGACCAATGAAGCTCATTCTGCACATTAATCACTCCATTAAACACATGAAGATTTCCTCTGTATTGATTGTTACGCTAACCGCATTATTGAAGGTTCGTATTCAATCATCATTAAAGACTGATATTGATGAGGCTTTTCATCTCATTTTTTTTATTCATGTTTTAGGGCCGATAACGATGATTTTACGTTGTCTGAGACGACCTTTGAGTGCCGATAAGAGTGTGTGTGTATGGATGTTTTATATATCTCGTTGCCATGGTAACCTTGATGACATTTCCACCAACTGTGCACCAAAAACATTATGCTGCATGGACACGCCTCCACTGATGAGGCCGAGGACTCGCTCACCGATCTCGGCCACGTCCAGGCAGTGCTCCTGGGAAGTGTAGTTCCCCTGGGCCGTCACCGCCGTCACATTCAGGCAGTAGATCTTCCAGATGGAGGTGTGGCTGCTGTCGAAGTGGCAGCTGTTGGGGCCAGAGGTCTCGTAGTCCGGACACTCGTGTCTGGGCCCTTTGCTGCGGGACAGAAACCATCAAAACCACGTCTCTAATGGTCCCGTCAGGTCTGAGGGTCCGAGAACCCGTCTTCTGTCGCTCTGTAAGCTGCTACCTGTTGATCCGGAGCATCTCTCCGTCTTTAGATTAAACACTCTGTTCCCTCTCTAATCAGGAGAAGACTAATTAGAGAGATTAGATGTCTCCGTCGGGTTGCCAGGTCGGTCAAAGGACAAACACACACACACACACACACACACGCACGCAGGTGTACGTACTCTTTGGAGTACGTGAGCACGTAGGAGACGGCGCCGCCGGCCGTCACGTTGTCTAGTGGACGCCACCAGCAGCTGAAGTCCTCCATGTTGGGCGAGCGGCAGTGGTAGATGTGAGGCCTCGTCGTCACGGCAACCTCCTCTATGGGAGGGATAAAAACAACATTTTTCCGTGTGTGGTCTGGTGTACGGAGGCCCGGAGGTGCCGGTGTAGTGTGTGTCTGTTTGATCTGATGTATAGATTCAGGCTCATGTTGGTCTGAGAGACACGTGGACTCACTTCAGGATCAAAACCGAAATCTAAAACCAGATCTAACCTGCTAATCTCTGCAAGACGCCTCCGCACGGCGCCCAACAACAACTGAGCGGTGGCAACCATCAGAAAGACTCATTTCCTCTCAACAGCTCCACGTTGGAGAGAATCATCACAAATCATCAATTATTACACGTTGTCTCCGGATTATCAAACGCAGCACGCTGTTTGAGGGTCACATGACGGCGAGCAGCGTGGAGGATCGATCTGGAGACAGCAGGAAGTCAGGGTGCTGCAGCGAGACAGGTGGACTGAACTGAATCATCCGAGGAGATTATTGCAATTTAGTTTAATCATGTATAAAAATATTGTTTTACTTATATTAATAAATATTTCTTATTCGTATGAAATTAAACTGAAAATATATATTTCTATAAATTAAAATATTTGTTGTTTTAGAAATGTCTTTCTATGTAAATGTATTTTAAAAAATGTTCAGTTTTGATAAAATGAAGAAGTGTGATGAAGACCGTGTGATTTGGGTGAAAGGTCCAGAACCATGTAATTGTTTCCATGGAGATGTGTAAATTAGACTTCCTGTCCCGCCTCCTCCATGTGGACCTGGGGAGTACAGTACAGTACAGCAGCGAGGCCCCATGTGGACTCCAGCGACCCCGGTGGGGGGCCGGGGGCAGTAATCCAGGAGGGAATGCATGGAAACAAACAAAGGGGCCGTTGTGTTCTATAAGGAGCTCAAAGCTGCACGCCGCCGCCACCGCCGCCGCCTAATGACCTCCACTTCTCAGAAGGAAACACGCTGGGAGGCATTCACACCTGAAGCCGCTCTGATTGGCTGCAGGGGAACGCCGTCGGTGACATCACACTTATTTTTAAAGCACCAAGAAGAGACCCAAGCGGACACGTCTGGACGCCGCCGGCTGGTCAGCACCGGATATTAAAGAGAACCTTTCATCCACAACATGCTTTTAATTTGAAAATCTCCATAATGTGTTGACAGCAGCCGTCTTCACATCTGGAAACAAATAAAAAAATGACTACTGCAGATTTAATTTCCTGTGAGCTTCACAATAAATATCTGCGTCCCTCGTCTCCACGGCAACATCGTGATAGTTTTACACTGACCAAAGATCAAAAGCTCGAGACGGATCATTATGGGATACGAGGTGGTGCCACTAATGCACACAGACAGGCAGGCGGACGGACAGAAACAGAACAGGGGAATCAAACACGCGAGCTCATTGCTCGTGACATCTGTCAACGCCGCTGCTCGTCGGCGGGAGCATGAAAGAGGTTTTCCCGCCGAGCGGCGGCAGTGAGACGTGAAGTGAGACGGGTCGATATGAGCGCCGGGGTCGCAGCCCATCTCGATTTCCTGTCTGTCTGATCGAACGCTCGTCTCTGTCGCCTCCACGTTGTGGATTATTGTCCAAACTCCCCCCGACACACACTGGTTTATATGTTATACATATATTACACTTCATCTGGTTGATATGTATAGATATATATCGTTGACTCACCTTGGCGATGTCTTTCCTTGAACTCGGCTTCCTGGGCGATGATTCTGCTGCCGGCCACCGGGGGCAGCAGACAGAGCAGCAGCCACAGCATCCTGTCAACCTGCCGACAAAACACAAGGTCAGCGCTTTGATGCCGAACATTCCTCCACGTTACTGGAACCAGAACCTCCTGAAACAGGGGGTGTACGGCGGAGATCTCTGGACTCCTCAGCTCCCACGAGAGCTAATCGTTAATCTAATCAGCTTAGTGGAGTGAAGACATGAGACACCCTGAACGCACCACGACATCAGCAGGATCACAAGAGAGACTACTTCACGCTCCTCCAGCCAATCAGACGGCAGCCTGAGTGACCGCGTCTCTGGCTCACTGAAGCTGAACCAGCGCCCCGCTTCACAGACCGGCTACTGGAGTTCAGGATGAGAGTCCAGGATGAGAGCAGGACCGCCACGGTCCGGCTGCGTGACACAGTCATCACATCAACATGTCACATGGGAGCTCAGAGGTCTCAAATCTGCACAAGTGACATGCAGCTGATGGTCGGGAGGCAACAATGAGAGAATAATCCCTCATCCATCTCACAGGAGGGATTAAACACGAGGCCCGGTCGCCTCATTGTATGAGGGAGGCCTCGGCGACCTCCAGGGAGACAATCCCTCAATCCGACACCTTCCTGGACACCAGCTCAGGATTTCCGTGTTAGGACCCACGCACGCTAAGCACGCCAGCTCAAGTCTGCATCATCGGTATCATCATTATTATTATTGCTGGAACTGGTGCAGCTTCTCCTCTGTGAAGGAAAGGAGCTCCAGAGACGAACATGAAACGTGGAATTTAAAGACTGAACGAGGCTGTCGATAACAAACACTCGTCAACCAGAGACATGCCAACACGCACTCTTCCTTCAAGGTCCACCTTAACCTCCAACGCGGCGTTCCCACTATCTGATCCACGCGAGCCAACCGCGATGCTGAGCTTCACCCGTTGCCACGGTGACCAGCCCCCACCCTTTCCAGCAGCTGATTGATCGCCGTCCTTCATGTTTACACATGAAGAGAACAGCAGATTGATTCGTCATTGAACTTTACTGTTTCTAACCAGGGTTCATAATTCCCTTGGGCTTTTATTTTGAAGGGCACACAAGCATTCCTGGTATTATGTTCTTTTCTTTGTTTTCTTTGTAATTCATGGGGATCAATACAAAAGTTTTTAACTGCATGTCCTCGTGTCCTTTGACACTTTGGATGAATTCATGTGAGAGCTGCACATAAAGCACCAGCGGATTTATATACGTGACGTATGAATATGACAGTGGAATTAAAGAATAAGTGAGATAAGACTTCATCAGATAGAAAACGTTATTTGAATTGTTTTGGTGCATTAAAATTCATCTGGGACGCCGACGAGGAGACATTTCAAAGCAGAGATAAGAGTCCCCCCCCCCCCCCCCACGGGAAGCTCCGACCTTCAACAACAAAGAGTCCAATCAGGCCCCAACAGGACGCTGGTTTTAATAAAATACTGCATTCAGTCATCAAACAAAAACATCTTTTCTAAGAAACAAACGGAACATTTAATCAAAAACAACCAGATTCAGCAACTGAAATATTCTATAAAAATCATTATAATAAGAGAGAGTGAAATTGGCTGTTAGTTTCCAGTGTTTTATTATTATGATTCTGATTATTTTGATGATTATTAAGATGATTAGATCCGTGTTCTGGTCCGTCTAACGGCCGTGTGCAGATCCCGCCTGGGGAACTCTTATCTGCAGGAAGTTGCTGCTCCGCTGTTGCTGGACGGAGCAACCGCCCGTCACAGCAACACGGTGCCTTAAGCGAGGGGGGAGGGGGGGAGAGAGAGACACCCAGATGTGGACAGACAGACATGCACCGCCACGCGCCACCAACAGACGCCTGAACATGGTGGCAAGGTGGAACCCTGCATGGAGATCATCACCACAACACGCTGACACACCAACAGCAACCTGAGATCAGAGCACGGCAAACAGCTGACTCCTAATACATCCACCCGGCTCTGGTCCTCGGGTCCCAGCTCTGGTCCTCGGGTCCCAGCTCGGGTCCGAGTCCTAGACTCTGTTTTCTCCGGCTGCTGCACGTCATGCCGGCAGATCGCCCCCCCTGAGGTTTGATCCCCACCTCCTCCCTTTAACGTGCACCTAACCGCCTTAGCTCCGGGCCGCCGTATGACGTCTGTTGTCACATGACGCATATACACACACACACACGTATATAAAGGGATTTTCTGCTCCGGCGTGCAGCAGAAAGGAAACGCTTCACCATGAACGATGTTCATGCTTCACCATGTTGCATGCATGAAACTCCCCATGAATCCAGATTTCATCCTCGTCATAAAACGGACCGTGACCCCGAGCCAACAGAGACGGGGAGGTCGGTCAGTGTCAACGGCCTTTAAATCACCAATTAAGTCACTTCCTGCCGCTGGACTTTCACATTAAAAGATAACACATGATCCATCTGAGCCTCTGAAGTCACTGCTTGGATATTTAATATGCAGTTAGTTACATTTAAAGTTATATTATCACTTTTCTCATGGATGCTTTTGGGTTTGCCTGCAGCTAACAAGCTTTTTCCTAATTGATTCATCGGCTGAAGAACTGGTGACAAGTTTGTGTGGTTTCCAGCAGATAGAGAATGTGGGGACTCATCCACAGCTCCACAGCAGTCAGGTCCCAGAAGAAACCTCCAAAGGGACCCTTCTGGTGCAGATGTAGACCTGAACATGGGCCAGGCAGACGGGCCCAATCAAAACAAACGGGAGGAAATACCCCACCAAAATCAGAGATGCCGTCAAACCATCACATGCTTTTCTTTCATAAACACATCATCTGCTTGTTGTGGTGGCTTTTGAACCGCCGACGGGTTCTAGTCCCTGAGACACGCGTCCCTGGTCTCCGGTCTCCGACTGTAGTCCTGTATGAGGGCAGAGTTCACCTTGACGCCTCAGATGTGATAAAGTCCATCACGTTAATGATCTTCAGGGGTCTGACGGAGGTCCACGACACTCCTCTTTCTCACACTTCTATGTGTGTTAGAACACACACACACACACACACACACATTGCTGTGTGTGTGTCTCTGATCTTACAGAGGCTTGCTGACGTCACTAACCCACCTCGGTTAGAAACACATGAAATGTGAAACTGTAAACCAGAACGTGGACTTTTGAAAACATGCAGAAAATCTGATCTTCAGACCTCAATGCTGAGATTTAATAAGGCAGAATTAAAGGAGAAACAGCAGCTGATAAGAGAACACAGGATGCAGTTGGAATCTGATTAAAGTGGACTTTGTCTGGCTGCACTCGGATCAGTTGGATTCTTCTTATGAAAAACGGCTTTCTGCTGCGTTTACGTGTCTAAGAGGATAAATATGACCAGATATGAGGAGGACATAGTCATAACCGTCTAGTAACTGTGACGTTGTTTCTACGTGCCCGTGACCACGTGACCCCCAACAAACACTTTAAATATCTGCCGTTTTTAATCTACAAAGAAAGAAAGTAAACTCAACTCTCGTGAAATCATCAACATGAGCAGATTCCATATTTGGCGACGCGCCCTTTAAAACGCATTAATATCACAAAACAGTAACGTCGCCAATTAACCTTCAACTTTTAATTAACGGGGCACACAGGGGCACGCGCTTTAGCCGCGGATTAGCGCGCGCGCGGCCCCTGCTGCTGCTTACCTCTCCGGACAGTAGACCGCTCGGAGATCCGTCTGCAGCCGCGTTAAGTGTCCTCGATCATAGGACCAAGACCCGGACCCGGCACCGGGACCAGGAGGACCAGGAGACCCACGACCGGCCGATGCAGTTAGTAGTCCGCCTGATTTCCGTGTGAAGGAGCGCGAGGGAGCTGCTGCTTGTTGGCGCGCTCTCGGCGGAGTGGTGCGTTCACGGCCGGCGCTGTATTTCTACCACCCTCCTCCTCCTCTTCCTCCTCCTCCTCCTCCACTGTAAGGAGCTTGTCCTCCACCTGGTCCCGCGTCAGCAGCCAAAGACCAGCTGGAGCTCCGGCCTAAAGACGCCTCCCGCCCGCGCCCTCCTCTCATGTATGGAAGACCAATACTGCCGAGAAAATGATGCATGGGAAAGTAAAAACACTCTTTGTGCCCGACAACGGTCACATATCAAACATCATTTTAAATGTCACGTAGTCATAGCAAGTCAGTATTTCCGAATTATGAGCTACTCCCTCGAGACAGTGTCTCTTTAGCTCTAGATAATAACAAATCACAATGATGGAAACGACCTCAAATATGTGACGAAGTGAGCCAATATTATAAGAACCAAAAGTATTGAAATCAATCTCAATCATGACATCACAACTACAACAACATCAAATCAATCCATTTACTTGCTAAGTCAAAAGTTATGCGAGTGTAAATTGACTGAAATTTATTTCGGCATTAAAAGCATCCAAAACAAAACATGACCTGATAAAATAAACATTATTTATTAGAAATGCATACATATAAAAAAAATTCTATTGTGGTGATGGATAAAATATGTCAGCATTCAACAACTACGGTTCCCAGAAGGCTTTGCTGTTATAAGAATTTTGTCTAACCTCATGTCTTAAAGTTTCTTTTTTCAGGTATCCCTTTAGTATCCCCACTGCTGACCTACATGTTATCAGGGGCCTGGCAGTCAGGATGTCTTGTTCTGCACCAAGATTAACTGTCAATGATGCATTATCTCCTGGACCTGGAAAAGACTCAACACTGATTTGAGCACTTCCTCTGTAGCATCCTCACACGTTTATCACGGGCACCGTCGCCATCTTTCTTTTTTTCCTTCTTTTCCACTGGTGTTTTCTTTTCCTTGGTTGTTTTGGACCTCCTCGTTTCGGTTTTTAACGAGGAATTGGAAGCTTGTTGCTACTTCCCTCCACCTCCCTCCTGTGATAGTGGAACGACCCGAGGGGGGAGGGGCTCTGTGTGTGCACGAACACAGCCCTGCGTGCTGATTGGACAGGATGACCCCGGGCTTTGTCGATATTTTGCAAAACAAACGTGAACGTTTTTTTTCTAAAACCGAATGATTTATGTTGCTCTATCGCATAGTGTGGGCTTCAGTGAATATGATGAAAAAAATGTTGCCGACTGGGACTTTATATATATTTACATATTTAAATGAAATAAAGGGATCCAGACCATCTGTCTCCTGATGCTGTGTCCAGTTTTGAGGAAAACCTGGACCCTGCAGCCCCGCCGGCCTCAGCGATGTGTGAAAGTCCGTCTCCTCACATCAGCATGTGGGAGTAATCAGATTACCCTCCAGGCTCACTCGCTGTGTTGAACCAACAAGAACAGCGTGACTGCTCGCCGTCCCGGAGATAAGAGGGATGACTCACATTAGGCCTCTTCTGAGTGACTCATCTAACGGATCCAGATCCAGAGATCATGAGGCCTCGGAGGTGATAAGGCGGCGAGCATGTGATTCATGGACCAGCTCAATATTCTGATAGTTAACGTGTAAATATGAAGCACCAACACGATGTTTCTGCTCACGCAGGAACCGGAAACGCCTGAAATATCGGAAACGCTGGGAACACCGGAAACATCGGAAACATTGGAAACATCGGAAACACCGGAAACACCGGAAACATCGGAAACATCGGAAACACCTGAAACACCGGAAACATCGGAGACACCTGTTGTGGAAAAATGAATCTGCCCAATAAAGATCAACAACCAGGATCAGCTTTTTCTCCGAGGTTTATTCCACTAAGTATTCTCATCTGCAGAAGAGAGTACTGTTCACCCCTGCCTTCTGATGCAAAGGTTCAGAATCAGCAGGAACGACCCTGAGTCTAACAACAATCTCCCTTTTAAGGAGGAGGAACCATGGACAAAGGACGGATCATGTCCTATCTTACAAAGAGTTTACAAAGTTTACAAAGATTGACATAAGATAAATTCAGGCCTATGACGCCTGTGTTCTGTAAATGTGGCACTCATGTTCATATCATAGACAAACAGGCATTAATTTTCGTCATAGCATAACAGTCGGAAAGGAGATGCGGATCGACGTCTGACCTGACAAATATTCTGATAATAAATTACAGACATCCAAAATTCCCATTACACACCGGAAACATCGGAAACACCAGCAACACCGGAAACATTGGAAACATCAGAAACACCGGAAACACCGGAAACATCGGAAACACCGGAAACATCAGCAACACCGGAAACATCGGAAACGCCGGAAACATCGGAAACATCGGAAACACCAGAAACACCGGAAACATCGGAGACTGCGGAAACATCGGAAACACCGGAAACATTGGAAACACCAGCAACACCAGAAACATCGGAAACACCAGAAACACCAGAAACATCGGAGACACCGGAAACATCGGAAACACCGGAAACATTGGAAACACCAGCAACACCGGAAACATTGGAAACATCAGAAACGCCGGAAACATCGGAAACATCGGAAACATCAGGAACACCGGAAACATCGGAGACACCGGAAACATCGGAAACACCGGAAACATTGGAAACACCAGCAACACCGGAAACATTGGAAACATCAGAAACACCGGAAACATCGGAAACATCAGAAACACCGGAAACATCGGAAACATCAGCAACACCGGAAACATCGGAAACACCGGAAACATCAGCAACACCGGAAACATTGGAAACATCAGAAACGCCGGAAACATCGGAAACATCGGAAACACCAGAAACACCGGAAACATCGGAGACACCGGAAACATCGGAAACACCGGAAACATTGGAAACACCAGCAACACCGGAAACATTGGAAACATCAGAAACACCGGAAACATCGGAAACATCAGAAACACCGGAAACATCGGAAACATCAGCAACACCGGAAACATCGGAAACACCGGAAACATCAGCAACACCGGAAACATCGGAAACGCCGGAAACATCGGAAACACCGGAAACACCGGAAACATCAGCAACACCGGAAACATCGGAAACAGCAGAAACACCAGTTTGTTGAAACCGGTTATAGCCTATCTAATCCCCGTCCCCAAGTTCAGGAGGAAACCAGCAGAAGGCTTTTTGTGTAAGCCACACACCATATGACCTTTGGGGGCGTCGCCATTTACAATATACTGCTGACGCCATTGTGTACTTGATATATAATATAATGTCTAAATATGGAGAGAAGCTCTCCAGAGGGTTTTGGTTTTCTGCCTCGGAGATGGATCACATTATAATATATGTGCTTTATTACGAACATCAGGAACATATTAGAAGGTCGATCAATAAAAACGACTTACAGGATCAGGACCTGTCATTTAAACACACAGAGGTGACTGAGCTCTTTAATCCGTCTCATGATGCATTTCATTAGTCTGGAGGTCCGGAGGGGGGGCACGAAAATCCCCGGTGATGAAGAACGAGAAGTTTATCTGAAAACACAAGAAGATGTTTAGCTACGAGCTTGTGTGATGACATCATGGAGCCTGCAGCTCTCCATAGAACTGCATGTTGCCATCCACGTAGTTACACACACACCAACACACACACACACACACACAACACTGTGTGTGTGTGTGTGTGTGTGTGTGTGTGTGTGTTGGACTCATTCTGTCAGATCTCATCTTTGTCACTCTCCAATTAAACTTCAACCCGTCTGGTCTGAATAATGTATTTCCCCTTCGGCCACCTCCACAGACGTCCGTCAGCCCGCTGGTTCGATTCCACACATGAATCTGTATTTGTTTATGTGTTTACTGTTTTCCTGAAAAGCACCGTTTAGCACTGAGGAAATAAAAGCAAAGATTAGAAAAACCTCTTGGGTTTTATAATGAGGCGGTGTAAAGCAGGACGCCCGTTCTGCCACTAGGGGGCAGCAGTGCCACACCGACATTGTGTCCAGTTGGACCTCCGGGGTGTGATGGAATGGTTTAATCCCTCGGGATGAGGAGGTGATCTGACCGACAAGAATCCAAAGTGTTCATGGGATTATTTATTTTCTCGATATTCGTGATTACAGTCGAAACAGATTCAATTCAACAGGTGAGAATTCAATGATATGCTTTTATTGGCAAAACTAGCGGCTCCCCAGAACTAAAGTCCCTAAAAGGACCTGAACCACCTTTAGGAGGCCGTCACACATCTCTAGACCCGTTTCAAGACCTCTGAACCCCTGAGGGTCTCTGCAACCCTTCAAGGAACTGGAAGCCGTCCGATCTGTTGTACGACATTGTTCAGCATCCTTCGGTTTAGCCTGAAACAGGAAACGTGAGGAAATAAAACTTCTGGTTGACTTCACGTTTAGAAATCGTCCACTTCCTCACCGTCGCAGGATCTACTTCCTCCTCGATGCTCACCTGCTCACGACGAGCAGGAAGTTGACCTTTCGTCAACGCCGTGTGATTGTTTCCAGATCTCTATGTTTTTCGGGATATTCAGGAATAGACTTAATGTCATGAACAATACGATTAGAGTCCTCCTTTAAAGGTGGAGTTCTTTTGAAAGGACTGCTGGGAATCAACAATGTCTTATCTTCACCTGCATTAATACACAATCTTGACTTCCTTGTTGGTTGTATTTTGTCTTCTTGTCATGAGCTGCTCCTCAGTAGCGTTCTTTTATTTTGGCGGGTGAATCACTTTTGATAAAGGGCCTGAGACTGGATAAGGAACCTTTTCAGCTGTTGCAGAGAAACAGGCGTGAACGCCGCAGTGAGCCACTTCCTGATTTGCTTCTGAGGAAGGTTATAAAAGGAGTAGGTTTCCTTCAAAGTGTCACAGCGACACACACGGTCCAGACAACATGGGGAACTTCGCTGCCAACGAGGGACTCTCCATCTTCGTCATCGTGAGCGCTCTCATTGCATCTCTGTTCTGTTTTATTAATTTGTTAAAAGTGGACAAACATGTTTTTATTCAGATAAATGACACTTTAGGGGTCGTGAGCAGATTAAAGGAGAAAAAATAAACAGATCTCTCTTGGGAATGATTGGATCATTTTAAAAGTCATTCAATGTCGCAGCATCCCAAGCAGACAATAGTTTGATTTAAAGGAGTGCTGCTCTTATTCTGAAAGTCAGATCTGGAGGGAACATTCATGTGTAGGGTTTCAGTTCTGATCTCAGATTCCGGTGTGAACATATTATTACTATTAATATTATTGCATTAAGAATGACTTAATTCTTAGTTACTCCTCCTGGTGTTTTAGTGAGTAAGGAACCCTGTTCATTGATTAATGTATGTATATTTATTAATGCAATATGTGTATCGGATGTGTGTTTGTGTGTTCCAGCTGGTCTGGCTGGGCATCAACGCCTTCCTGTTTGTCCACTTCTACATGGTCTTCCTGGTAGAGAAGTGGTTCTACACCAGAGTCCTGTTGGGGGTGAGTCCCACCTGCAGATCCCTCATCTTTACCAGCTCCGTCTCTGTGAATGGTTTGCTTCATAATAAACCAGTGGACATGCTGGGGTTGTTAGTGGGCGGATTCATTCACATGTTATAACGGGCAGCTGGACCTTCTTATAGGTTTTAAATGAAGTGTTTGAACAGTGAAATTAATCCGTCGGTGATCGTGATCCACTCACGAGCTTCCTGTACCAATCACACTAATGCCACCTCCTCCTCCTCCACACCTCCTCCTCCACTCATCACCTCCTCCCCTGAACATTGCGCAGCTGCATCCGAGGGAGCAGAAGTGAAACAACCTTAAATGGGGTTTTTCTATATTTAAAGTGTGATGTGGGGAACAACATTCAAAGCTGCAGCTTTCAAGTGAAGAAGAAGTAATCTGACTACTCAGAAGTAACTACCTGTACCCTCCCCCCCCCCTCCCCTCCCAGCAAGCCCTGTCCTGGGCCAGAGCTCCGGCCGCCTGCCTCAACTTCAACTGCATGCTGATCCTGCTGCCGGTCTGCAGGAACCTGCTCTCCTTCCTCCGGGGCACCATCCAGGTGAACACGCCACAAAAACCTGCACCATTAAAACCAGACCCAACCTGTCAGAACAGCAATGCATCCTGGGGTTTGTAGTTCACACATCACTTCTCCTTTGTCCGCAGTGCTGCAGCCGAACGGCGGCTCGTCAGCTGGACCGGAACATCACCTTTCACAAGCTGGTGGCCTACATGATCGCCTTCCACACGGGTATGTTCACGTCAGGACCACCTTGGGTCAGGACCACCTTGGGTCAGGACCGCCTCAGTGTCAGGACTACTGAGTTGTCTTCATCCATTGAAGGAAGTTGTCAGATGCTAAAACCAATGAAACAACATTACTTTTGGGGTTTTTTGATTTTACAATCATATCTGCAATCTGTAAACCATCCATTGCTGCATTTCTATATCTGCCACTTCCCCATTTGTGATTCAGAACTAATCTCTTCTCCTTCAGCCGTGCACATCGTGGCTCACTTGTTCAACTTTGAGTATTTCATGGACGCCCAGCTGAACCGCAACAGCAGCCTGCTGCCCTTCGTCCTGTCTGAGATCGGCAACGGGGACGGCGCCGCCTTCCTGAACCCCATCAGGACCAACGAGACGGTGAGTCTTCTGGTCTTCTGTATACGTGCAGCCAAACGCTTCTGGTGTTGCTTAATCCGCCCGATTGCCATGGTTGGTGTCAATGTTTCTTCTCACTATTTCATCAAAACTTCCTCTTTTGGCCTCACAGATTTGTCAAATGAGCAAACTTCCTCTTTGCAAATAAAGTATTCGTTTTCTAACAAAAGAAAGGAAGAGTTTCTCATGTGAAATCTAATAATAAACCAAAACTACAGTTCAAGTCCCTGCTAACGACCCACTACAGAGACCCTCTTTGTGACTGCAGACACCTGTAAAAACCCACTTGACCTCCCTTCAGTCATGACTCTGTTTACTTGCATGCAGAACCCCACCATCGTCATGTTCACCACCATCGCTGGGGTGACGGGCGTGGCCATCACGCTGGCCCTCATCCTCATCATCACCTCGTCCATGGAGGTGATCCGCAGGTCCTACTTCGAGGTCTTCTGGTACACCCACCACCTCTTCGTCATCTTCTTCATCGGCCTGGTGTTCCACGGCTTCGGGTGACGACTGCATTTACAGTTTTTAGGTCCGGCCTTTAGAAGCTTTGTTTAGAATACTAATGTTGACTGTCCACTGGCTGCAGGCGGATCGTAAGAGGACAGACGGCCACCAGCCTGACCACCAATGAGCCCGAGGTCTGTGCAGGCCAGTTTGACGATTGGGGACAGAATGGGTCCAAGTGTGCCGTACCGATATTCGCTGGAAACCCACCGATGGTGAGCAGCCAAAGACTCGCAGGGTTGTTTTCTTTGTAACATCTCTTACGCTGTTAACGTGGCCCTCTTCCTGCAGACCTGGAAGTGGGTGGTGGGTCCCATGATCCTCTACGTGTGCGAGAGGCTGGTCCGCTTCTACCGATCCCACCAGAAGGTCGTCATCACCAAGGTGAGTTCCTGCTCAAGTGAACGAGATGCAAACGGTTGCAATTATCGCTGTAATGACCCCGGTTCCCCCCCAGGTGGTGATGCACCCGTCCAAGACCCTGGAGCTGCAGATGAAGAGGAAGGGCTTCCACATGGAGGTGGGTCAGTACGTCTTCATCCAGTGTCCATCCGTGTCCCGGCTGGAGTGGCACCCCTTCACGCTGACCTCCGCCCCCGAGGAGGACTACTTCAGCGCCCACATCCGCATCGTCGGGGACTGGACTCAGGCAATCTACGAGGCCTGTGGGGGGGACAAAACCGAGACCCAGGAGGCCTGGAAATTGCCCAAGTATGACCACCTTTAAAATAGCTTGTGATTACATTTGATTGCAGCCTTCCACTGGTCCGATCCAGCACTTCTTCGAAAGATGCCAACGGGGGTCCTCCCCCCCTTGGTGGTTCATTGTGTCTGTAATTGCAGACCAGCTGTAGGAAACAACGCTAACTTTCCCACAGTTGGTCAGAGCAGAGCTGCTGCCTCCGATCAGATCATCTGCAGGCTCAAACTTCAGGTCCTTGAACATCCGGCAAAAAAAAAATGTTTCTTTTGTTCCAGAAATGAGTCGACATTTGAACAAATCCACATTCTTAACAATAAAATAAGTACTATAAATAGCAGTAAACATCGCAGGACTATTACATGCATTTCTATATAGTTCCTGCTGCTGGACTCTGCTGGACCCTAGTACGGCCAATGAAAATGGGCTGTAAGTCTGTCTCTGATGCGTTCCCAGGATGGCCATCGACGGCCCGTTTGGGACGGCCAGCGAGGACGTGTTCCGCTACGAGGTGGTGATGCTGGTCGGCGCCGGGATCGGTGTGACCCCCTTCGCTTCTATCCTCAAGTCCGTGTGGTACAAACGCATCCAGAACAACCAGGACATCTTCACCAAGAAGGTGAGCGAGACCGGAACACCGACTCAAGGTCCATTTCCTGGCCTTTTTTTACGTCACATGGTCTTCATTCCCTCAGGAAGAACTCCAGAAAGTGAATTGGTAGCAACAAATCTTACTCCGAGTGGTTGGTTTTATTGGGGGGACTGCAGAGTCCTGGTTGTGGTCTAACATGGCGGCCTCCTGTCGTCCCCAGATCTACTTCTACTGGCTCTGCCCGGAGACGGAGGCCTTCGAGTGGTTCGCAGACCTGCTGCAGTCCCTGGAGGGTCAGATGGCGGAGAAGGGGGTCACCGACTTCCTCAGCTACAACATCTACCTGACCCGCTGGAAGGAGACCGAGGTACTCCACACTCGGAAACATACGTGTGTGTTAATGACGTTACACTAACGATCACCGTGGTAACCTTGTGTTCCTCCAACAGGCGGCTCACTTCCGCGTTCACCACGAGGCGGAGAACGATCCAATCACAGGCCTCAAACAGAAAACTCTGTACGGGAAACCCAACTGGGACAACGAGTTCACCAGTATCGCCTCCAAACACCCGGGGTGAGGCCCGCACACACACACTGTACACACACACACACACACTCACCCAGGGTGAGGCCCGCGTGCCTTATCACACTACACACACACTAGTTAAAGTGTGTGTGTACATTATTTAGTCCCGATCAGTTAAACTATTTACATAAATGAGTTGACCTGACTGTGTGCGTGTGTGTGTGTGTGTGTGTGGTTCTGGTCCTCAGGACGAAGGTGGGCGTGTTCCTGTGTGGTCCCCCTCAGCTGGGGAAGTCTCTGGAGAAACAGTGTCTGTCTCACTCAGAGGAAGACGTCAAGTTCATCTTCAACAAAGAGAACTTCTAACTGGGCTCAGACCCAAAGGAAGTCCGGCCGCCAAGCCCCGCCACCAAGCCCCGCCCAGTACCCGGGCCGCCTACATGTTTCTTCTTTCTCGCCACAGACGTTTTGCCGTTGTTGCTCCAGAACGCAGGAAACTACCGCTGGGTTTTTCCACATCACCTTGTTCTCCTTTTTGAGTTCAACTCAACTGTTGCTTTCAAAACCTCCTTCCTATTTCCAGCCAGCTTCATACATGTGCACAAGCAGAGCTGGACCAGGTCTGGTCTTTCTGAGAAGCAGGTCTGGGGAGAGATGTGGCCCTTGAGCAAGGCAGCAAAGCAGCAAGGCTTCGCCTGCGACTCCTCGATGCTTCTTGCTTCCATCTCGCTTTCCTGACGCCCACAATGACCACAGTCAGTGTGCACGAGTCCCAGACCCGGAACCAGATCCCAGAAATACTGCTGGAGTCCTGGATCAGGGACCCACTAGCAGCCTCCTGGTGGGATCACGTCTGACAAAGTGACTTAATTGTGAAATAAATGTACATAAATTGTACAAAAGCATGCAGTTTTATCTGATGAACCATAAAAACAAACGTCTCTTTCAATGTTCTTGTTGTCTGTGTGTATTTTCTTTTGAAGTTTATTATCCATCTAGACTGTCAGTGAAAATCATCTACATACATACAATAAAACATCCCTCTGAAATGTAGTACAACGACAAAGTACTAGAACATGGAAATCCATTTCTTTATTTTACCCTGATATTCCTGCACTTTCTAACGAACTAATCGACATGTCGCTCCATTTATTGAGACAGAATGACGCATCGCCACCATTTCATCATAAATCACTTTGTGTTTATTTTCCTACAGTACAAAACTGTTCTCTCTCTCTGGTGACATGATACACAGAATAATAACCGTCAGAAAGAAGAAGAAGAAGAAGAAGAAGAAGCTCAACGTGGTTCTTTAAAGCACTGCAGTGGCGGCGTTACGAGGAAATACCATGATGGCGTTTGCATGCGTCCGGCGGCTTTTTCCTTTAGAAGTTATCAGGTCAAACTTCCAGGTGGACACACACACACACACACACAGCCGTATGGCACTTGGTGGCACTTGCTCGCCCCCTGTTGGTCAGAGGAACACACTGCGCCCCTTCTGGTGGTGTGTGTGTGTGTGTGTGCGCGTGTGCGTCCTATGCGACGGCCACGGCGAACACGCTGACCACACAGTACATGGTGCGGTTCTCCCACCTCACGGTGCAGCTTCCTGCAGAGACACACGCAGGTCAGAGGTCAGAGGTCAGAGAGACACCAGGAGAGAAAGCAGCAGAGACAGGAAGTGATGTAAGGCGTTCTCTCACCGTCCATCGCCGTGTCCCAGTAGCAGGAGTTGGCGGTGTGGAGCCCCGCCCCCGTCTTCTGCATCACGGCACACGTGACTGTACGGAGAAGCAGATGTGTTTACAGGTTTTTATCAGCTCTCTGACCCCTGACGGAGTCCTAACATCTCCCATGATGCCACGCTGCTTCTCTCGTGGCTGTGACGCCGAGAGAGAACGAGACCAACGTACCGATGTACTTGTAGTGTTTCCCCTGTTTGACCAGCTGTGTGAGGCAGCGCTCCACGATGCCGGCGGTCCACTTGTTCACCAGACTCTGGCTGTAGTCGTCGGCACCGACCACGGCCTCGATGCACTGAGGAGAAAGGTAGAGATATACTCACTCACACACACACACACACACACAGTGAGCAGTCATGTGGAAGTCACCGGATGCCGTTTGGCCCTGAGGACAGTGAAATAAAGAGCCTGTTCTGTACTTCACCGGAGCTGCGTTTCATCAACACTTCTGTTCTTGATGACGAGTTCTCTGAAAACCTCAAACACACGTGAACCAGCAAACACCCCAGACAAGACACTGTGGGCTTTCTTCTAATAGTCCTGTGTGCATCGGAGTCATGGTGACCTTTACAGCAGCACAGCAAGCTATAATTAATACTCCAGTAATGTGACATGAATGCTCTACTACTGTCCAACATATTATAAAGCAATATTAAAGGGACGACAAAGACCAGGTTGGGTGTGAATGTTTGACTCCACAGACTAAAGTGATAAAAATAAATAATGATAAACTAATAATGTAAAGACGTAAGTTGAGGTGAAGAGTTCACTTTACCTCTTTGACGACGTTGTCCGCTTCTTCTGAGTTGAAGGAGCCCTGAGAGGCAAAACACGACCCACGTGATTTAACGGAGGTCAAAACACACGCTTAACGTCGTTTACATATTCTTTTTCTCATTTAATTTAACCCGTGTCGGAAACAGGAAGACATCACACATATATATCTATATATACTCTGACTAACGGTCACAGTTTAGCGTTTAGCTCCTTCATACAGGATCAATACTGTGTAAAATCAGTCGTGACGTCACTTTCAACACCTGCTACATGCCAGCAGCGGGTCATTAGTTCATTATGGAGATGATATGCGACGCTACGTCACGGTATTTAGCATCATAGCTCGCCTTTAGGAGCGGCTAGCCCCGGGCAGCTAGCACGCTAACGGCCAGCTAGCCAGCTAGCTTGCGAGCACGATAAACACCTAAATCCAGATATGTGGGGTCAAACCTCGCTGCCGTTGTGATATTCCTCCATCCCTCTCATGGATCGGAGCCCGCCGGGGTCGCAGCGTCGTGCTTTGTTCAGGGGAATAGAAGAAAAAGGCAAAAATAGCTGGAAGAAGAGGAATCAGGAGCTTCACTGCGAGCTGTCAACAGACTCAAATCAAGAGCCACGAAGAAGAAACGGCGCTGAGGCAGCGTTCAGTGCTGACACCTGCTGGTGGCGAGTTTAATTGTTTCTACTTGAATTACATTTTACTGATAATACGTATGTCCTTCTACTTGTAACAGAATGTTTTATGTATTTTATATTTCAGTGCTGATGTGCTCCAAATGGCTGATGTGTAACAGAAATCAAAGACTCAGATTTATATCTTCATATCTAAAATGTTTTACTGATGTCACAAAAAAATCCAAACGATTACAAAAAGTCAGTTTTAAATGAGATTATTATGCCAAAAATACAAATGTAAAAACGGATGCATCTCCTTGAAGTGCAACAAACAGATCACATCAAAAGTGCAAATGTGCTCAAGGACCATAAATTAGATTATTTACACACTCACAGTTTAAAAACTCACACACACACACACACACGATGAAGGCCAGTAACGTGGTGCTGCTGGTCCCACTGGTGCAGGAGGACGAGGCTCAGCTGGAGGCCGCGTGTGGGAATGGATTGATTGTTTGAGCCTTTTTGCAAGTCAAACTGAATCTGAATTCTGCGATTCCAAACGTCTTTGGCGGTTTGTTCTGTCGTCTGGACAGAAGAAGACACTTGGAGACGTCTCCCTGAGCTCGGGGACTCGCCACTCTGCGTTCCACCTGTGACATCACCCAACAGTGATGTCAGTAAAACGCAGATCAAGGCAGAGAAGAAGAAGAACACCAGGCCGTCGACAACGCGGGATGTAAAAAGCATCTGGTGGCATTCTGGCGAGTAACCGTGAACCTGGAACCCGTCCAAGGTTCCTGGTGGTCAGAGCAGGGTGCAGGCCCCGGATCGAGGGCCCCTGGCCCCTGAGGCCGCAGGTCTTTGCTGTGATCCGCCTTGGTTGGAGTCCGGCTCACCGCTCCCAGCAGCAGCCGCCGCTACAGTGGAGGGAGGCGGCGCCTGGACGACGGCGTCCTCCACCGGGGTCCGGTCCCTGACGACGGTCTGCTTGGACCGGGTGAGGGAGAGCCGCCTGAAGAGAGACAGCTGAGAGAAGGGAGGTCGTTTACATCCTGTGATGTCATGCCTCAGACAGAAATCAGCGGGTTCAAACGTAATGTTTTACCTTTTTGTTGCTCCCTGATTGGCTTCTGGAGTTGCTGTCTGCCGTCCCATTGGCCGGCAGGGTGCTGCCATTCATCCCGTCTCCAGCCGTCCCGTCTCCAGCCGTCCCGTCTCCACTCATCCCGTCTCCAGCCGTCCCGTCTCCAGCCGTCCCGTCTCCACTCATCCCGTCTCCAGCCGTCCCGTCTCCACCCGTCCCGTCTCCAGCTGCGGTGTCCAGCGTCTCCATGGTTTCAGCTGCTGTCAGACACTAGTTAGACTCAGAACTCTTATCTCCCAGCTGAGATGTATGTTCTTGAACGCAACACAGACTAGAGTTAAAGGAGCCTCCGTCACCTTGCTGCTCTTCATCAGGTCCAGGTTCTTCTTCAGGGTCTGCAGGCTCCTGGACAGATGTCATGTCAGAGGTCAGAGGTCACATGTCCACAGGAACAATGAACGAGCAGCTCATGTTCATCTCGGAGGACTTACATCACTCGGATTCTCCTCCGTCAGCTTCTCCGTGGACTCGTCCAAACCGGAGGTCTGGTCCTCTGCCTCATGGTCCTCCTCCTCCTCCTCCTCCTCACCTTTACCCCCCGTCTGAGCAAAAGGGGAGTTAGAGACAGACATGAGATCATGAAGAGCAGATTCTAACAGGATGAGGGAGAGAAGGAAGTGACATACGTCTAAAGGAGCGAAACACTAAGAGTTCAAAGGAAGGGAGGAACACGGGAGACAAGGACGCGTTAACGGGGTTCCTCCTGACTACAGCAGTGCATTGTGGGACGGCGCTACAGGAGGAGTGACTAGAAGACCAGACTAGAAGAAGAAAACAAGTCCCACCTGATCCTGAACCAGCTCAACTCGTCAGTTTATCTGTCCAACGTCTCATATGAGCATTGGATTTATCATCTCTGTAAATAAATCTCTGAAATGTATACAAACTTCATTTGGATGAAAAACACAAAGACGACAAAATTACAAAAACACAATTATTTATTACAAACACAAAAGTACAAGAAAATAATCCCACCTTAAAAATGTTTTCTATATTCTAATGAAAGCAGCCTCTCTCTCTCTCTCTCTCTCTCTCTCTCTCCACACACACACACACACACACACACACATTTTAAAGCTGCCACAAAAAGAAGGAAATGAAGCTGAAAGGAACACGCTGCAGTGAAGGCACCATGATGAGTTCAGGGTCGTCCGGTTGATCAGACTCAAATAGTAAATACAAGATCGGGTAACAAAACAAGATGTGACAAAGGTGAAGAAGGACCTCTGACCCCTCCGCTGCCTGACCTCTGACCGCTGGTGTTTACGTTACTGCAGGTTGAGGTACTGAGGCAACACGTCACCCCAGAACTCCTCTGACTCGTCAGCTGCTTGACCTCTGACCCCTGACCTCACTTTACTCCCTGATTTTACACTTTTCTTTTTTACATCCTCTTCTTCTTCCTCCTCATCTTCATCATCATCATCCTCTTCCTCACTGTTTTGATCATCTTGCTTTTCATTTTCACTCTCCTCTTCCTCTTCTTCTCTTTCATCTTCCTCCTCTTCTTCTTCCTCCTCCTCCTCTTCTTCTTCTTCTCTTTCATCTTCCTCCTCTTCTTCTTCCTCCTCTTCTTCCTTTTCCTCCTCTGCACTCTCTTCCTCTGCTTCTTCCTCTTGCTTTTCATTTTCACTCTCCTCTTCTTCTTCTTCTCCTTCTTCCTCCTCCTCTTCTCCTTCCTCTTCCTCCTTTTCTTCTCGTTCTTCCTCCTCTTCTTCCTGCTCGTCCTCTGCTTCTTCCTCTTGCTTTTCAGTTTCATTTCCACTCTCCTCTTCCTCCCCTTCTTCTCCTTCTTCCTCCTCCTCTTCACTTTTCTCCTTCTCATCACCTTCTTCTTCCTCACTCGTCTCCTCCTCTGCCTCCAGAGCACTACTCTCCTCCTCCCCCTCCTCTTCCTCCTCCCCCTCTGTCTCACTCTCTTCATCACTCTCTCCTTGCTCCTCTGAAGACTTTAGGGACTCACTAACACTCTCCTCTTCCTCACCTTCACTTTCCAAATCCTCCTCTTCCTCATGTTCAGACTCTCCTGCTTTGCTCTCTGTGTCACGACTCGACCCTTCCCCACTTTCCTCCTCCTCCTCATCTTCTCCTCCTTTACTCTTTGAGTGACTCTCATCTTCACTTGTACTTCCTTCTGTGCTGCTTGCATCCTCCTCGTCCTCCTCCTCCTCTTCCTCAGCACTGCTCTCCTCCTCAGACTCCTCCTCTTCAACAAGAGTGTTGTCATCTTCATCATCTTCTTCTTCGGTTACTTTCTTGACACCGTGACTGACATCCTCTTCCTCGCTGCCGTCTGTACTGGTTCTCTGCCCTTCCTCCTCCTCCTCCTCCTCCTCCTCCTCCTCCTTCCTCCTCCTCACTTTCATCCTGACTGGTCTCCTGCTGGTCCCGACTGGTCCGGCCTGCAGGACTCTTCGGTACGATGTTGATGCTGTCTCTCAGGACGGCGTGGCGGCTCTCTGATGGCGGTGATGGCGAGCGTCTGGACGCCACGGCGTGAGTTATCAGCGACGCTGCAGCGAGCGAGGCGGCGCCGACGACAAGCGCCCGTTTCTGCGTTGCTTTCTTTGACTGAGCCTCTTCTTTGTTTCTCTCGTTCTTAGACTGTTTGGAGTTTTCTGGTTTGACCTCAGAGGGACTCTGAAGGTCACCGGAGGTCACTTCCTGCACCGCGTCACCCGGGTGAAACCCAGGTGAGCGTGTGTGAGGACGTTTATCGGCCGCATGTTGACTCTGCACCACAACCGGTTTGCTTTTAACGCCGACGGCTTCAGAGCCGACGCCTGAGAGAGTCTTCCTGGTCTCAGGACTCCGTTTGGAGTCCGGGACCGGCTTCCTGCCGACCTCGATCAGCTGGCCCCGCCCCTGACCCGGCCTGAGCCGCTGCTTCGACGGCGCCCTCCTGATGTCCCCGACACTCGGCCTGCTCCTGCTGGGCTTCCTCTCTGTGAGCAGATTCTCTTTGTTCTGATTGGCCCGTTGGAGCCTCTGAGAGCGAGCATCGTGGCCCCTCAGGAGCTCGGTGGGCAGCGCCCGGCGAGGGCCACGGCCTCCCTCTCCATTCTGAGGTTCTCTCTCCGCCCCCTGGCGTTCTTACCATCCTTACCCCTCCTCTATCCGGCACAGGAAGCAGGAAATGGGCAAGAAAGAGGCGTTAGAGACGAAGCCGAGACGGAGGGTTAAAGGGGGGAGATTTCTACACTTCAGTAAAATGAATTCACATCGACTAAATCTACTGTGTTTAGAAAGAAATGTGTTTGGTTTTGTTCTGAAACGTGACGACTTGATGAAAACACAACCTGGGATATGAAAGGAAGCAGAAACTGTGTGAGTTGTGTGTTTAAATGTGAAAGAAGAAGAAGAGATGCGTCACCTTTTGGAGGGGAGACAGTGTGAGTGTCTCGTCACCGGGGTCCATCTTCATCACGTGAGTCTGTCGGGAGGAAGAGGAGGGTCATTGGGGGTGAAGCCCTCGTTTGGGGGGTGAAGCCCACGTTGGGGGGGTGAAGCCCTCGTTGGGGGGGTGGAACCCTCCGATGTCTCACCATGTTGAGGAAGTCGGAGGTGTCTCCCAGGCCTCGGACGCTGTCGCTGTCGGTCAGGCTCTCCACCACGCTGCCTGTCTCACCTCCTGGCTGCTCTGGCGAGGGGGACAGCAGGACGCCGTGTTAGGAGGAAGCAGAGAAATGGATCTTTTATGTTGGAACTATTTGATTATCATTTTAACCACAGATCTCTCTCATGAGCAGGAGGTGCAGGTGGAGGACAGGGTGAGGTGAGGTAGGTACCCTGCTGGATGGACCCCGTGCTCCTGTGTTGGTGGGTCCCGTTGAGCACCTTCCTGTGGCCCAGCTCGGGTGGAGGCAGTCTGGGCTGCAGGGTCTGGCTGGAGACAGGCAGAGGCGGGTGTAGGTAGTTGGGCGTCATGGCGGGCAGCGTGCGGAACACGGCGCCAAACTGGTCTGGAGATCTCTCCTGAGGGGGGGGAAAGGTCATCAGAACGCCTGTAATTACCCAGAGTTCCCTGTGCTGGCACTGCGTACCCACCCGTTCCCTGCGGCGGACGCGGGCGGAGAGGCTCCGCTGCAGGGCGGAGGAGTCGGCTACGTCCGCCACCAGCTCCACGTACGGCCTCTCAAGGTAATCCTCCGTCACGTCCTCGTCCTCCAGCGTCACGCCACCGCTGCCGCTCTGACCTCTGGGCCGGGCCAGCGCCACCATGTGGCAGCCGCCGCACGCCGCCTGCACAGAGACCCGTACCCCCGGAGTTAAACACGGACCACATAGCCGTGGACCCAGAACCAGGATTACTACCTGGAGCACATACCGCCTGGACCTGGTACTTGAGGAAGCGGGGGCACAGCGTCGGTTTGAACTGGTTGGTGAAGTTCTCGTCTCCCAGGCCCAGCTTGCCGTGTCGGCCGTCTCCAAAGGTGTAGAGCAGACCCCCGTCTGAGGACCAGAACCACAACGGGTCAGTACACCTGAAGGAGGGAGCTGCTGCCTCAATAAACCAATGTGAGAGAATCCGTGTCCACCTGTGATGACAGCCGTGTGGTTTTCCCCGCAGGTCACCTGGCGGACTCGGCCCCGTTTGAAGTGGTCCACCGGTCTCGGGAGCCGGGACTCGAAGGTGAAGGTCCCGTGCCCGAGCTGGCCGAACTGTCCGAGCCCGAACGTGAACACGTCGTCCTCTGAGAGACGGGAAATACAAAAAAAGAAATACTGAAGAATCTTCCCGAGGGTTTTCCGCCATATTTGTAGTTCTCTAAGACTCGTTACCTGTGAGCGCCACCGTGTGTCCCCCTCCGCAGGCCACCCGCGTCACCGGCTCCTTGATGCTCCGGACCAGTTGGGGGACTCGGTGCCGCGGCAGCTGGTCCGTGCCCAGACCCAGTTTCCCGCTGTCACGCTCGCCAAACGTGTACAGAGCGCCGTCCACTGGGAGTCGAACACACGGAGGAAGACTACGTTTCACACGCATGCAGCTACACCACTCTTTATCAATGTAATCCATATTCACGTGAACCCATGACCTTCCTCTGGTCTCACCCGTGACTAAGGCGGAGTGGTAGTATCCACAGGACACCCAGCTGATTGGTCCGCCCACGCAGACTTCCTGTGGCGAGGAGGCGTGGCTCTCCTTCCCCAGACCGATCTGACCCTCCGTGTTGTCGCCCCACATGAACAGTTTCCCGCTCTCTGTGATACACGTTTTAATAACCGTTTATATTATTAAATGTATATTATGTTTTAAATAATTCCAAGATTCAGATTTGATTCAAACAGATCTATTTGAATTTGAGAAATATAAATTGAAATTACCTTATTACATTGACTAAACTGAAGTCTAATTATAAGTAGAGAATATGTGAACATCACCTGTGAGAGCAGCGGAGGTGTTGGAGCCGGCAGCGAGCATTCTGATTGGTCCACGTGAGTCGAAGAAGGCGATGCTCTGGAAGGACGTCCTCTCGTCACAGTCGCCGAGCCCCAGCTGCCCCTCGCTGTTCCCCCCCGACGCCAACACCTGCCCCTGAGCTGCAGGTGAGAAAACCAAACACCTGGTTCTGATCAACGGAACACGTCAACTCATCGACCAGAGACTCACCTGTGGAGATGAGATATGGTTTGTTCCAGAGAGACTCACCTGTGGAGATGAGGGTGTGGTTTCTTCCACAGGCCACGAACTGAACTTTCTCACATTTAAGAGCTGAAATTAGACAAAGTGAATAATTAGTGACACAAACATTTACATTTAATTGATTTTGCTTTCACAAAACGCTAAAACAAGCTAGAAAATATGACGAAGCGGATGGAAATGTGTTTTCATGGATGCAGCTTCCTTCACTCTGCCCTCGTCTCTCTAGATTAGACGATTATGGACCTTCCAGATTGGGATTATAATCTCAGCGGGGCTGTTCCACTTCTAATGTCATATAAGGGCTTGTTATTCATTACCATGAAGACTGTAGTAGCGCTTAGTAAAATAAATTACATTTTTAATATTTAAAACCAGGTTGAAGGAGGCATCTCCTCTCCGCCTCCTCCTCGAGGAGTGGCAGCTGTCGGTGGCAGCACTTGAACACAACACTCTCTCCAGCTGGTGAACGGGGACCAGAGACCCGGAGTCTAGGGACCCACCTTTGACACAGGTTGGCTTGTTCACCGTCAGCTTGGAGCCCAGACCCAGCTGGCCCCAGTTGTTGCTGCCGAACATGAAGAGTTTCCCGTTTTCTGTGGAGGAGTGATGCATTACTTCAGGACAGGGTCAGGACAGGGGTCAGGATTACACAGAAACTATTATTTTGTATTTGTTTGACTTGCCATGAGACACTTTCCCACCTTAAAAAGGCCTCTCACCTGTTATTAAGGCGGTATGCTCGTCCCCACAGGCGATTTTCAAGGGGACGTCATTTTTAAGCCAGAATTTACTCGGGACGTTGTCGGCAAATTTGCTCTTTCCGAAGGTGAAAACAGCTCCGGATTCTGAGAGAGAAGAAGAAAAGACTTAGTCAACATAACAGGATTTAGCACATTTAGTTCAACACATTAAGGAGTATATATATACTGTATGTACATGTTTCTGAAGGTAAATATCAGATTTATATGCTTATATGGAGCTATATATTTAGTAATAATAGCCCCATTAATGTACAGTACATGTAGTCATCACTTAATGTGACTATGCTGCAGAAAAAGTTTTACATCAGTAAAAGTCTAAATGTACTCTGAGTACTTAAATACACTGCAGCAGAAATACAACAGTTTACTGTGAATGTTAGTATTTAACTATAAAGCAGCAGGAAGTACATCAACACTGTCGTCTGTGTGTGAATTATGATATGACGAATATAAACAAGCAACATAATCTTAAACATTAGCTTCTGTAATGATCGATATGATGCTTCACAAGCCCCAAAAAACCTATTCAAGCGAAACAACATGTGACGAAAAACACTCAAACTATTCCCGAGGATTTAATGAGTATAATTCATAAACAGATGGCACAGAAAGCGAATTAAAAACCGGTTTATTTCCCGTTAGCCAGCGAGCTAAAGCCGAAGCTAAATTTAGCTAACTGGCTAGCGCTAGCCGCGTGAAGACAGTTAACGGTACGTGACGTCTCAGATTTATAAATAATAACGAGTTATGAGCTGATGAAAGATGAAGTACGGAACGTTGCGGACCTGGTATCTCGTCCTCGGACTCCCCCGCCATCTCTGCCGGACTCTAATCCGCTTTGCTCCGCGTCGTGGGCGTGCTGGAGCCCCTCGTCCTGCTTTCGACTCTGCCCACCCGGAAGTAAACAAGATGTCGCCTAGGTTACGGTGCTGACGACGCTGACGCGCTGAGGACGCCGACGACGTGACCCTTTTTAAAGGGACAGGACGCTTTGTTTTGATATTGAATACAGACGCGTATCTACATCTCTGCAAATAAATAAATAAATATTAAATACATTATATAATTTATATTTTATATATATATATATATATAACATAAAATAAGTGTATCCATATGTTTACATACATTCATTTTATTTTAAATAGGCTATGTGGATATTGTAATGTTTTATTTTTTACAGGTTGAGGGAGCAGTTTGGAGACTTTAAAAAAAATTTGATTTGATTATGATATTATCTCACCTCTTATTACAACCTATGTATGTGTGTGTGTGTGTGTGTGGGGGGGGGGGGGGGGGGGGGGGTAATCAATTAATAAAGTAAAGTATTGGTATAGTTTCCATAACAGGAGATACAAGATAAAGATGTGAAGAGGTCTGATTTTGTGACAAACGGAAGGATGTTTCAGCATCTGTGTGGATCCAGAACAACACTGGTATATAGCTGAGTCGTACTTAAATTGTTTTTCCTCAAGAAACTCCCTGATTGGTAAAAGATTGACTCTTTTCCTGGTCCACTAACTCGTACAGCAGCCTTTTTCCTCCATGAGTTAGTTATAAACTAGTAATGATTGTTACGGTTGTGACAAAGTGCAACGCTTCACAGAGAACGTCTGCAGGGAGAACAAACAAGAACACAGGTGGCAAAAACCCTACAGGTGAGTCTTCCATATCCCTGGTCCAAGTCCCGAGCCCCAACCCAACACTTAACTGGGTCCTCAGTGTGAGCTGCAGGCGAGACCTGTTCTCCAAACACTTCATGTGACTGCAGTTTATCACACTCGGGTCAGAAAGAAGAGATACATTTACTGTACATGAGCTGCAGTATTAAATGACATGAGCCCAAAGAAAACATGAGCCGGAGTTCATTTAAACCTTAAGAACAATCAAAAAGCAGGAACATCACTGTCTCAATGGAGTGTTGTGGTTGTTATGGTTATCGTTGTGTTTATTGTTCTAGGCTCCACCTCTGCGTTTGAAGGTTACCATGGAGACGGAAGGACAGTTAATCTTCTCCTCTATTTACTATTTCAGGAATTAGGAAAAAGACAGGAATGCTTCACAGTGTTGCTTTATTTGACATTCTTGTTTGGGATACATGCAGAATCTGTGATTTTGTGAACACATGTACGAGTGGAGGTGTCAGTACTCCTCCCCTTCCTCCTCCTCCCCCTCGTCCCCGAGGCTGTCAGTGCCCACCTCCTCGTAATCCTTCTCCAGGGCGGCCATGTCCTCCCGGGCCTCGGAGAACTCGCCCTCCTCCATCCCCTCCCCCACGTACCAGTGGACGAAGGCCCTCTTGGCGTACATCAGGTCGAACTTGTGGTCGAGGCGGGCCCAGGCCTCGGCGATGGCCGTGGTGTTGCTCAGCATGCACACGGCCCGCTGCACCTTGGCCAGGTCGCCCCCGGGGACCACGGTGGGGGGCTGGTAGTTGATGCCCACCTTGAAGCCGGTGGGGCACCAGTCCACGAACTGGATGGTGCGCTTGGTCTTGATGGTGGCGATGGCCGAGTTGACGTCTTTGGGCACCACGTCGCCGCGGAACAGCAGGCAGCAGGCCATGTACTTCCCGTGGCGAGGGTCGCACTTCACCATCTGATTGGCCGGCTCGAAGCAGGCGTTGGTGATCTCTGCCACCGACAGCTGCTCGTGGTAGGCCTTCTCCGCCGAGATGACCGGGGCATAGGTGGCCAGGGGGAAGTGGATGCGGGGGTAGGGAACCAGGTTGGTCTGGAACTCCGTCAGGTCCACGTTCAGGGCGCCGTCGAAGCGCAGCGAGGCGGTGATGGAGGACACGATCTGCCCGATCAGCCGGTTGAGGTTGGTGTAGGTGGGCCGCTCGATGTCCAGGTTCCTGCGGCAGATGTCGTAGATGGCCTCGTTGTCCACCATGAAGGCGCAGTCGGAGTGCTCCAGGGTGGTGTGGGTGGTCAGGATGGAGTTGTAGGGCTCTACCACCGCCGTTGACACCTGCGGCGCCGGGTAGATGGCGAACTCCAGCTTGGACTTCTTGCCGTAGTCGACAGAGAGGCGCTCCATCAGCAGGGAGGTGAAGCCGGAGCCGGTGCCTCCTCCGAAGGAGTGGAAGATGAGGAAGCCCTGGAGGCCGGTGCACTGGTCAGCCTGCAGGGGAGCGAGTCAGCGTTACTCCCCGTTACTCTGGAACCTAAACACCAAGCTCCTTCAGGAGAACTCACCAGCTTACGGACCCGGTCCAGAACCAGGTCTATGATCTCCTTGCCGATGGTGTAGTGGCCGCGGGCGTAGTTGTTGGCGGCGTCTTCCTTCCCGGTGATCAGCTGCTCGGGATGGAACAGCTGCCGGTAGGTTCCCGTACGCACCTCATCTGGAACCGGGCAATAAGACAATTAAATCACACTCTCACAGATCCCAGTTCACCCTCAGAGACACATTCCAACAGTTAAGTATCATGTGATGATGTCACCGATGACGGTGGGCTCCAGGTCCACGAAGACGGCTCTTGGGACGTGCTTCCCGGCCCCCGTCTCGCTGAAGAAGGTGTTGAAGGAGTCGTCCCCCCCTCCGATGGTCTTGTCGCTGGGCATCTGGCCGTCCGGCTGGATGCCATGCTCCAGACAGTACAGCTCCCAGCAAGCATTGCCAATCTGGGCTCCGGCTTGGCCGACGTGGATGGAGATACACTCACGCTGCAGGGAGCAAAAGTAACAGAGTTACATGCCAGAGATCTGGAGACAGATCTGCATGTAACTTTAACAGGTCTCTGATGTGGTCTTGGAGGTCCTCACCATGTCTTCGTTGCCGTCTCGGACCCTCGTTCACCTGAGTTGAGTGGCTGGGGGATGTTGTGTGTGTTACTGGTGCAGCGGAGCCGCTTTATAGCACAGCGTCACCTAGCAACAGCCTAGCAACGGCCGGCTTGTTGTGGTAACTGGAGGAGCAGCTGGACACAGATGAGCAGCCACCGAGAACGGGCTGAGAAACATGACACCTCTCCTCCTGTGTCCTCGTGTGGAGAAGAGAACAGCCGGCTGCTCCACACCCATCCCAAAGGAAACACACCTAATGTGGTGGAGGAGCCCTGCTGGGGGGCTGGGGGGTCCAGGGAAGGCCTGGACGTTTGTCGGTTCTTCAATGTGCTTAAATAAAGAGAATTATAAAAAACACATCTGGTGTCCATGGATGGGCGTGAGAGAAACTCCTGTGTTGACATGTTCGTTCTCTATTGTTCTAGGCTCTATGTCTGAAGGTAACCATGGAGACGGAAGGACACTCTGCTGCTCTTCCATTTAGACTCCTCAGTTACTCTCAGGCCCTTTTGCTCATAGAGTAAGTGGGAGAACTGTGATGCTGCAGCATTGTTACAGGACGACGCAGGAATGATAATCTATAAACTGTTAATATTCTTCTTCTCCTCCCCTGAAACACGTGGCGATATGAAACTCCATCATCCAAACAGGAGAAAGGAACGGCAACTTACATCGCAGCTTATTCAAAACACCTTTAAAACCTCCAGCCAGGTGTTTGGAGACAACTTCCTCCTCTTTGTCATCCAGTGGGCGGAGCTACCCCAGTACACTGAGACACCACTGGGGCCTCTAGTGGACGGGAGGGGACGATCCTGCATGAGAAGTATGTTCAGCTTTGTTTGTGGGGCGTAACCAGGGTAACCAGGGTTACCTGGGTTACCATCACTCAGGATCACCCTGGACCAGGTCTGACCCTGACCCTCCACACCTCACGCAGCATCGCAAACACGGCTTGGTTTCAGTGTTTGGTGTCGCCATGGAGACACACAAGCCTCACTGAAAACCCCAAATATTTTCAGTCAGGATTATGAACATATTCTATAAATAATCAGAAGTAAAATGAGATGAACACTTCCCTGCAGACGGCTCCACTTGTACATTCATGTGCTATTCAGCAGCCGAACTGACATATTGACCTTTGACCTGTAATGTCAGTGTAAAGCACCGGGATCACGGAGACATGTGGATGTTTAAATAGAAGTCATGTGATCATATTTCCTCCTCACATGGCTCATCTATTATTGGAGCAGAGGGAGCCCCCCCCTCTCTGAGGCCTCTCCACATGATTGGGTGTCCCCGTCATAGCAACGCCGAAGGTCACACGGTGGTTGCCGGTACGAGTCTGCAACACAATGCTGCTGCATATTTCTGCCAAGGGAACCTATTATTTACTACGTGTAGGTTGCAGAAAGATGTTTAACTCCGGTTTCTACGACAACAAACTGGTTCTACGACAACAAACCGTTTCTACCACTGCTGCTTCAAAGACACCGCATGCTGGTGGAAGCTACGCTGCATGAATTTAAACATCAGCAAATAAAGAAGTGGGATCATGAAACAGAGTAGAAGTAAACTAGGATACAAGTTCAGGTGTGGTCCGGGTTTGCAGGAAGAACCCCAGGAAAGAAGACGTGTGGTGGTGGTGATGCAGCAGCAGCAGCTATGCGTGTACACATGTGAAGATCCACGAGGGGAATAAAGGAACAAGGAGCTTCATGTTGTTTCATTCATCTTTAATGACTGGATCCAACAGATGGTGCATGAGTGACCACGTTGGACTGATTTCTTATTTACTGCACACACACACACACACACACAACAATATAGCGTTTCATGGGTTTGACTTAAAGGTTTTAGTTTCAGTCAGAGATCCGTCACGTTCACGTCTCAATGTTTAAAAAGTGGTAACAAAAGAAAATCAACTTGATCAATTCCAAACATGGAAATAAAGTGTGCATTAGGAAAACTGGAGCCAGTGAACGAAAGGAAACGCTGCTGCTTCAGGGTTTTAATAATGCAAAACGTCATCATGTTTATGTGCTTGGTGTCCCCCAGGGCTCCAGTCTAGGACCCCTGTCACAGAGCGAGACCACCTGCCGTCACAGTGTTTCAGAGTCAACGACGAGCCTCATGCAAGGAAACATTAATATTTCAACAGAAAACATTCATACATCGTGACTTCTTATTCTCCTTTTGTTTGAGATCGGCTTATCAATAATTAAGAATAAGAACCTCTAAAGAAGATTTTGGGCCGTGACAAAACAATTTGGATGCAGCCTCTTTCACCACAAAGAGTCTATTTACTGAACAGGAAAGTAACAGACGCTTAGCGAGTTCCATATCTGCATATGTGAGGAGGAGATCTGCTGTTCCACCTTTAAACCTTCTGGGTAAAGTTCTCGGGGAAAACTCCTTTGGCTGAAATGTCTTTGTTCTGCATCCAGTGAGACTCCTGAAAGCCCATCAGCCAACCGTCGTCCTGCAGGGACATAAGGGTTCAGCTGTCTGCTGCTGACAGAGCGACGTGCACAGTGATGCAGTGTGTGTGTGTGTGTGTGTGAGAGACCTGCTCCTCCGGGTTGTCGAAGGCCACCACCAGGACGTCGTCTCCGATCTTCAGCTCCAGCTCGTCTCCGTCAGTGGCGGTGTAGTCATGCACCGCCTTCACCTGGAGGACAAACACGGCTTTTATCCCATGTGAAGCCAGCGAAACACGAGTCATAACTGTTAATCAGAAGTTCACCTTGTAGAGGAACCCAGGAGGCAGGTCTCCATCCGAGCCCTTGGTCTCTGGATTCTGGAAGCAGAAGAAGCAGCTGTGAGATCACAGTGAAGACAGTCACAGGAAGAAGAGGTCAAAGAAGAAGAGATAAGTAGGAAGAGGGCTTTCACTGGGGGTCCTTGAATTCCCCACCGAGGTCCCTCCTGCCCCCCGGTCCACCTGACCCTACCTGGGTCTCTCCATCATCCCCCCAGCCTCCCTGGCCCTCCTGGCCGCCGCCATCGTCGTCCCAGTTAGGCTCGGCGTACGGCTGAGCGGCGTGGACGCCATCACCGCTCCAGTTCTCCGGACCCTGAACCGTCTCTGCACAAGGGGGGTAACCCTCATGGTCCTCCCAGCCCCCTTGGGCCTCCGCCAGGTGCTGCTCACCGCCAGGCGGGGGCTCTGCGGCGGTCTGCTCGTGCTACAAAAGGGCAGGCGGGTGGAGGAGCGCGGTGGCGGGGTGGTTTAGGCAGGAGGGAGGACGGGAGGAAGGGTAAAGGTCACGAGGAGGAAGGAGGCGTTGGTGAAAGAAGATGGAGCGTTATTTCTCCGTCCCTCGTCTCTACCTCACAGAGAAGATAAACAGGAAGTCACGCTTACCCACGAGTCCCAGGACGCCGCCTTCCGTGTGGGACAGGAAGAGACGAGAGAAGCAGGAAGTCTTTAGTCTCACACTCAACACCGAGTCAGTCGGCGCTCTAAGGCCGCGTTCACACGACACACGCAGGCTGCCGGCCGAGGGAAGGCTGGTCTGGCCTTTGGGGAGATGCAGTGTGAACGCGACCTCAGAATGCCGTGCAGCCAATGAGAGTCAAGCAAAGCGTTCACATGCAAAAGGGAGGCCTCAACACACACACACACACACACACACACACGATAGGACAAAGTGTGTTAACATGTCTGTTTGTACGTATGCAAACATTAAAAATGAACACATTTCCTTTAATAAATCCCAAATTGACTCGGAGATGTGGCTCGGCCTGATGCCCCGCCCCCTCGACACACCCACATTCCACCGCGTACGGTCAATGCGAGGTCTGTTCTGTGTTACCGAGGAGACCGCGAGGCAGAGGCGGTCGGGGCAGAGAACAGCAAAAGAGCATCTTTAGAAGGAAGCTACACGGCGTTGGAGCTCTTTGGCTCCGCCCACCACGACAAAGGACACCCACCTTAGGAGCTGGAAGGGTGGCGGGCTGTAAAACCTCCACATCCCAATCCAGCAGGTTCACCCCGGACTCACACTGCCTCACACACACATACACACTCGGGTTAGCAGGGGTCACTCTCTGGGGACAAGGACAAGCAGTGGGGTCTCCTATCGGCTCTGGAAGTGGAGGCACAGGAACCCATCTGACCTGCTGCTGAGTGCTGCTGCTGAAGGAGTCTGGGTCGCCGGCCGACACCTCCTCCTCACCCGGGTCGACGTGCTGCTGTCTCGGGTCCGGAGACGGCGTCAGACGGGGCTGAGGCCGACCGGGAGGAGGACCGGGAGGAGGTCCAGGCCTCTGCAGCACCCAGGGGGTTCAAACAAAAAGCACACGGCACACAGGAGCAGCATGCAGACGTTAGTGCAGGACGGATGCACGATGCACGGAGGCTTTCCTGTATTCTGTATTCATTCACACAGTCATGTGATCAGCTGTTTGACCTTTTACCTTTGGTGGTGAGCTGGCCGCCTCGTTGTGGTTGGATTCCTCACTGAGGAGGAGAGAGACAGAGCAGCAGTGAGACAGGATGCACCACAGACAGGAAAAGAAGAAGTAACTCGAGCTCATCACACGTGCAGTTGCCAGCTCCTTCCACGCGAGGGCGACAGACACCTTGAACAGACCTGTGCTGTGTCTCCACAGGTGGAAACAGGTGAGACATGCAGAACAACGTGCACCTGATGACTTCTATGGGGTGTTAGACACCAAACAGCAGGTTGGACTGTACAGGCCCGACCTGCGGAGCTGCAGAAACCTCCCTCAACACCGTGAGCAAGGCACTTAAAGACCTGGGCTGATTAACCTGCAGCTGCTGTTAGCTTCACTAAAGACTCAGGGTTGCGTTGCCTCGTTGCCACAAACAAACGTGTTAATTGTCCTGATCAAACCAGCGATGCACATCTGCGGGTTTACCTCTTGTCTCCCGTCTTCTCTGCTGCAGTACCACCTTTTCTGCAGCAGGGGGCAGCGTGGGCGACATTACTCTCACTGGTTCTACATGACCTTAGAAATCATTCAAACATGATGGAGAGAACTGGACTTACTTCAGCGTCCGCTGCTCCTCGAGTTTGGTCATGATGTCGTTCAGGTTCTGGCTGAGCTGAGGAGGAGAGACGCGGAGCATCCATCAGGATCAATACGTCAGCTGATCATCGGCTCAATCAATCAATCAATCAATAAGCACAGGAGGGGACGGTTTGACTCACACTGCTCATTTCCCTGTGGAACTTCTCCTGATGACCTGCCAGGCCCTGGAATGTGTTAACGTAGACGCCAACACGGCTGCACACACACACACACACACACACTTATAAACACCTGGACTGGGTCGTCATTTAAGATTATGTAGAAGAAGAGGAAGAGGAGGAGGAGTCTCACTTGTCCCACAGTGATGGAAGCTCGTCTTGCAGCTCCACGTTCAGCTCCTCGAAGATCTTCTGAGCTCGACCTAGCTCCTCCTCCGCCTGCACGCACGCACACACACACACACACTATAACACTATATCTGTGTGTCTGTTTGAGAGCGTTTTTCACACACGTGCAGACAAACACACGCAGGGTTTCATAACTAGCATGGACAGTGGTGGGAACTAGTAAAGTCAGTGGTGGTCTACGCATCAGTGATGAACCAGAGGGTCACCTGGTTGAAGGAGAGGTTAGTCTGAGCCACCTGGTGGGCTGATATCAAACCCTGAGCCCAGCTGGGAGCCGCCATCTCCAACAGGGCTGCTTGCTAACCAACACACACCATGCAGAGGGGGGGAGGGGGGGAAGAGGAGGAGGAGGAGGAGGAGAGAGAGAGAGAGAGAGAGAACGCAACAATTCAAGACAAATGCAAACATGTTAATGAGCATTTCATTGTTAACGGACGTAAGTAAAATTAAGGTGGTATGAACTAGAACTCATACCACCTTAAGTCGAAAACCCTTTCAGCATGCAGACGACGTGCACACTGCATCAACATCCCACAATGCATCAGCCCACACACGTGCGTTGGCGGTTACCTTGGCGATCTTGGCCTCGTCCTTCTTCTTGCCCTTCTGTAAGGAGCCGAAGTGATGCCGGGCGCTGTCGAAGTCCACCATCTTCCTGTCGCGCTTGGCGATGCGAGCCTGCAGCACAGGTGAGTCAGCCCCTCCCTCCACCACGCTTTATTGTGAAAATACAAACGGATCATATATCTACGTGGCTGGAGCACCTTGATGTCAGGGAACTGGCTCAGGTACGAGTCCAGGGAGGTCAGAGACTTGTCCACCACGTTCTGGTGGTAGTCCAACCACAGCGTGTCCGTGTCCTGCAACGCACCGTCACACCGTTAGTATTTATATATAAATCTAACACATCACTTGGCTGGCTGCGTTGTGCTTTAATCTCTAATAAAACAGCATCATTTATTCCTTGAATACATTTGGTGTGGCCGAACCCACTCGGGAATCAGAACTTCAGAATAAAAGGTGTAAAATGAGTCGCTACTTCCTGCCGCTAGCTGCCTTTTACCTCCAGGTTATTGTCCATCTCCTTCTCTATCATCTCCTTCAGCGTGAGGAGAGCATGCAGGCCAGATAAAGAGACAGAGTTACAGGAGAAGGAAGGCAGAGAGATCATGATGTCATGATATGGAGAAGAGGAAAGGGAATGAACTGTGGAGGGAACCACAGGGGATGCTGGAGTCTGAGGAGGAAGCAGAGAAGGAAGAAGGACATGACTACTTCCTGGTCTCACCTCCGTTAAGGCGTCCATCTCCTCCTTACCGAACCAGTCCGGCTCGTACATGTCGGCCAGACAGTCCTGCAGCCGCCGAGACGCATCGTGCATCGCTGAAAGCCAAACACACACACAACGGGATCAGCATCAGGTCCACCTGACCCCCGTCCCGACCCCCCCACGGTGGCAGGAAGGCCAGTCAACAACTCACTTTTCACTGCTGCCAGGTAGGACTTCAGGTCTTTCTGCAGCTTGGTTCCTTCTGTCTGCAGGAGTCAGAAACATCCAAAGCAGAAGGTCATTAGAGCGGACTCTGTCTCCTGTCAGATCTCTACAAGAAGGTCCGAGGAGATACTCTCCAAGTCCTGATTCAAAGGCGTCTCGTTACCATCTGCTTGTTGAAGTTGGCCACCATTTCCTCGAAGGCAGCGTCTCGGGTTTCGTCTGCTTTGCCCAGTTTCTGCAGGACCTGCAGAGGAGACCGCACACAGTTCATCCATCCATCCATCAATTCATCCACCTGGAGGCAGGTCCAAGTCTCAGAGACCTCAGGGACCTCGGAGACCTTTAAAGGTCTCTAAAGGTCTCTAGAGACCTGCACCGTCTCACGTTCCTTCCTGATGTTTGGTATTTCTGGGCTGATTTGAATACGTTTTAAAGATATATATACAGAGCACATTTTAATGATCTTTCCTGGTCTGATGACTTCCTGTTTACATATTAAAAGGGCCGTTCTCATATATATAGAATAATTATATTGTTGGTGGAAAGAAGAGAAGAAACTGTTGTTAGTCGGACAAGGTCATCGGATAATCTGAGCCTTCGCCGCCGGCACCACCTGCCTCCCTAATCCTGTCACGGATACACAACCCACATCAACACGGAGACGGGGACTTCCCCGCTGCTGCACACACACACACACACACACCTGCTCACTGACGATTCAGAGCTCCCAGAATGCTCAGCTGCATGTAACGAGAGAAGCTGCTGCAGTAAAAGTCTCGTCGTGCAGTAGAATGTCTCCTCCACGTCATGAGTTCATAGTGAAGCTTCTGTGTGACTTTATGCTCAGTCAGCTGGTTTAGTCCAGGGGGTCCCAGCCCGTAGGGGTCCCAGTCTAGGGGTCGGGTCCCTCCAAAAGGTCACCAGATCAATCTGAGGGCTCCTGAGATGATGAATGGGACTTTTCCTCTATTGTTTCATTCATATATATATATATATATATATTATATTCATGTGTTTCAGCTACACTGCAGCACATTAATAAAGGTTATTATTATTATTCTAAATATAGGATTTCAAGACCGTCAGCTATGTGAATCTCTATTAAAGTCCAGCTCTGTATTTGTGTCTCACACACACACACACGGTTTGTGGGGTATTAAGATTGATGAGGACGAGGCCCAGCAGGGCTATAGATAGACTTCACACACACAGCAGTGAGGCATGCTGGGAGTCCGGGTGGTGGGGGGGTGGGGGGACAGGTGTGCAGGGCAAAAAAATGCTATTACTGGTATTATGACAATATGCTTCACTTTCTAGTGTCCATAATAAACTTTTACATGGAGACGATGTCTTCTTACGTAGCCTTGGGGCCCCCGGGGGCCGCGACCTTTAGCCTGCACGTGTCACCAGGTCACCGTGCTCGTCCGGATTCCTTTTCCCAGCATGCTCTGCAGCACATCCGGGTAAGTTTGTGAACTGGCGACGTTACATCACCATGACAACCACGATGCCGGCGTCATCTGGTCTGAATCACGTTATTACTCACAGTCACGTAAATCAGAACCTAGAGTTCGTGAAGCCCGGAGGGAGGAGGAGGAGGAGGGCAGCATGCCAGCAGACAGACAGCTGAAGCCGACTCTCCCCTCCTCCACCTCGGCCTTCAGAGGGAAGATGATACTCTGACCTTCCTCTTTCCTCCCGCCGCCGCTGCAACACTCGGTATCGCCTCCACCATCCATCCCTTGACCTGAACCCCCAGCAGAACCCTGCACACCCACAAGGCTGGCAGCCAGCAACACGTTACAACAATAAAGAGGAGGAGGAGGAGGAGGAGAAGCCCTCTAATATATAAAGCCCCGCCTACCAGCAACAATTATAATCCAGGTATTATTAATCTGCACAACCCGTCTGTTCACTGTTTCCAGTAAATGTGTGATTGATGCACAGGAAGTTCCATCAGGCTAGCGGTTTCCCTCCGCTTCCAGTCTTTATGCTAAGCTAAGCTAAGCGCTAAACTTCATAGTGCAGCTGCCACAAGGAATGAAGCTGAGCCTCATCAGAGGGGTGTCGAGGAAGAGGAGGGGGTTAGGGTGACAGGGGTCTTTCTTTGGGGGGGGGGGGGCAGACAGGAAGTGCAACTATGACGCGGTGAGAGCAACCAATCAGAGGGCTGGATGAGTGTGAGTGACAGCAGCGGTGGCTCGGAGGTGATTAGAGGGTAAAACTCAGCAGCTTAGGCAGCAGCAGCGATTAGGACAGACAATAATAACCCCAACAGACCGTCGCTCGGGTTTCACACCCGCTTCCTGTCGCCCACCAACCGCTCTTCACCCCGTACGCTGGGACTTTACTGGGAACCCACACGGCAAACCAACCTGCATTCACTCTTCAAAGCATCCAAACCCCCCAAACTACCAACATCCTGGAAGTGATGCATTTGAGTAGAAGCAGGACAAGTGCTTCCATTGATGATCTGCAGACTTTTAGTTTGAAAATCTAATTCTGAGTAACAGCCCTTGCTTTTCTAAAGTTTGGACCATGTATGAAAACAGATTAAAGATTAAGGGCCCTTAAAATCTACCACAGCTGTCCATTCACTCCAATCCTTTAAGGGTTTTAACCCCTAAAAACACCTTTAAAAGTCCCTTAATTGATTGCATTTAAAGGGCAAAGTTCTGCTTTCTTAAGTGTCCAACTGTCATAATGAAATCAGACCCTTAGATTTTACCTTACATATATGATTGAGTTTCGTGCTCACTTTTAAGGGTTTCTACAACTTCCGGCTGCTTTAGTATTTTGTGAAGGTTTACAGAGAACCTGTGATATGAAGGAGATCACTCTTATTCTAATAACAAGGTGCGCGTTCAAACACAGGCTTAGCCTGGAAGCTTTACCTTCTCCTGCGCTCTGGTGAGCCTCTTCTGGACGTTGATGGCCAGCTTCCCGGCCGTGACCCCTTTCCCCATCTCGGCCATGTCAGCTCCCCGGCGGAGTCCGGACCAGCGAAGAGGACTCTGAAGGGGGACCCTGCACCTGGAATCCGACGGCGCGTAAAACCCTTCCCTGACTCTAATCCCGCTGGCAGCTTCTTAAAGGCGCAATGCGGGATTTAATCCGGGTTCTGTGCCTCGGAACAGAGAAGAAGAAGACAAAAAGCAGGTTCGGAAGGCAAAAGGGCACCGATCCGGGACTCGTCCTGGTCTCGGCTCTCGCTGTTAATTCATGGAGACTTGAGCTCGATATGGAGATATATTAAGTTTCCTCCTCAGTCGTCCTCTTAAAGGCGCAGCGCGTCGGTATTATTAGCCGACATCTGTTGCATTCATGCAACTGGTGTGTTTCTGTCTTTACGCGCGGCCATATTTACGCACCGGAGGGCTAAATCGGTCTCATCTCCACATTCATCAGCTGCCCGGGCCCGGTCTGTCCGCGGGGGCGCGCAGCGGACACGCGCAGCGGACACAGGAGACACCTGGAGAGGTGCGTTCACGTGTCACCAGCACGTCATCCACACTTTTACGCACAACGTCAGACAGACATAAGAACAACACCACACAGCTCATTTCCATATAATTTAATTTAAAAAATAAATCTTTGTAATATCTCTCTTCACCCAAAAGAACTTCATAAACATTATTAGATTTCTGTAAACAAATAACACTTAAATACACCATCATTTATTCTAAAACCTCTGTATTAAAGCAGGAATATTACAAACATGTGGACAAGAATATGAAACTAAATCCTGCACACATTTCCCTTAATGTTCTAAAGTCGACCAATAACGTCTCCCTTCATTCATACGTTACCTTTGACAAATGGGTTCATTTCAGGTTCATGTGGGTTCATGTTCTCAGTGACATTTAAAAGGGATTCTCACACAGTGTTCAGGTATTTAAAACGGCTCCAGTAAAGAAACTCAACCAGAAATTCACCACTTTTCTGCACAGAAGAAGGTTGTTTTTTAATGTCCCCTGCCATGGATTATTGAACCATTAATGATGATTAGGGGTTATGAAATGGGATTTTATGGAAGTAATTGTAATGTCGTTGTAATATGAGGTGGTGAAAAAACCCTTTAAATGCAGTATGTTACCCTCAATATTATTATTTTTTTTTAGAAATTGAAATTTGAGGCATGCCTTTTAATGCCACGAGGAGGTTTTGTTAAAAATCACTTAAATCCACGAAGAAAAGCGTTTTAAAAAGCCTAAAATATTAAAGAGCCTTTAATTTACAATACAAACCCCAACAAAGCCAATTACATACCTGAAGAGGCCCTTAAACATGGGCATTTAGCACCTTAACACCTTAAACACCTTTTGGTCCCAACTTTAATTACACTTGAAGATGATGAAGGGATTATTGAAGGTATTTTAAGGGATTATTGTTCCATAGAATTCTAAAGAAACACATTCACACTTCTTGGATTCGCTCCGACTCCGAGTGCTTGAGTTTGTGCTTTTTGGGGGGTTCATAGCTCCCTTTGTGTCCATCTAGAAAACTCCCATCATGCCTCAGCAGGACCCTGAATGTCTCCCAGCCTGTCCTCGTGGTCCCGTACGGCTCTGCAGGCCTGTACCGGGCCCCAGGTTCCTTTCTGGTAAAAGAGTTCCACCCGTGTGACCCGGTTCCCCCTCACCTATCATCCTGGGTCACGCCCAGCGGGTGGAGGCGCCCCGAGTCCAGCAGCATCCTCCCCAGCCAGTGGAGGAGCCGGGAGTACCAGTGGATCCCGTCCCCGTGGCCCCCGGCGGTCCCGGTCCAGCTGTGGATGAGCCGGAGCGGCGAGAAGGCCCAGTGAGCCAGGGCGTGCTGGTCCACCACGGCGTAGCAGGATGCCACCACGCCGTCCACCACCAGCGTCCCCTGCTGGGTCAGCGGGGCGTACGCCCCCCTGCTCTCCCTCATGCTGACCCGTGTGATCCGGGTCAGATGGCCCCGCCCCGCCTCGCCCCCTGACACCAGCAGGCACTGTCCCGGCTGGGCGTCGGCGGCGTACACGGTCCTGAGGGTGCCGGGGGCGGCGGCGCCCCCTCCGAGCAGTTCCCCTCGGACACAAAGAGCAGGTGGGCGGCGGTGAGCGAGAGGTGGGCCCCGGCCTCCGTGTGCAGGGTGTAGAAGAGCGTCCAGGTGGCGGGGTCGCGGTCCAGGAAGACCAGGACCTCGCTGTAGACCAGCTCCCCGCTGCCGTCGCCACCCGCAGACGCCAGGACTCGCTCGCCGGGTCGCAGGTCGCCCATGGTCTTGTGACCGCCGCTCGCCAACTTCACCACGGCGTCGCCGGGGAAACAGCCGCCAGATTTAGCCGCCACAGAGTGATCTGATGGAGAGAGAGATGAGGAGGTTAAATGGAGGTCAAGGTCCAGAGTACGGAAGCTCACTGCTGCCAAGACAAGAGGACATTAAGTTAGTTATCAGAAACGCTGACTGAATAGATCTCAGAATCCTGGTCTGACCTTTGACCTTTCTCTTCTCATTTTGACATGCAAGCTCATAATAATGACTATTGATTATGTATCTCATATTCTGATGATATTAACTTCTAAATTGGCTTTAAATATCCTCATATCGACATTCTTACACATAATTGGATTTAAAAAGTCAAACTTTTGACTGATAAATTTATTTTACTTCAAAAGTACAATTCTGAATTTAAGTTATAATATCTGCTAGTTTTAACTTCAATAATGTTATAATTATACACATTATTGTATTGTAATTTCACATTTCAGACCTTAAAATTAAAACCAGCAATCTTTACATATTAATACTGATTATATTAATTTGAAGTAAAAATGATGAGATAATATTTGACGTTAGCGTGAGTATTCCTTGTGTTTTATTGCCGTGGCAGAATTGAGCTTCCATACCAGAAGGAATAAGCACACAATAACATCTTTTCAACTCCCTCAAGATAAATATTGGATTTTCTCTTTTGTCCTCTGGACATAAACGAACAATCGGCCGATAAAAGCTCCTGTTTGCAGCCCTGAACCCAGACCGCGTTGTGTGCTCATGTGGGTCCAGGTCCAGGTCTGGAGACAAAGCCTCCTGGCAACTTGAAAGTGACACTGGAGGAGCGTCTCAAGTCTATCTGGGGATAAATATTTGGGGAAGGTAGAAAAGCCAAGGCCAGGTGATAAGATAAGTCAAGTGGAGGTGGAGGTGGAGGGAGCAGAGCAGAAAACCAGAAACCAGTTAATCATCGGACACACGGACTCTGGTTCAACCCCGGGAAAAAACATGGAGCATTTTCACTTACAAACACTTCTGGATGTCATCAAATATTTGTTTTACATGCAGTTTAATTATTTGTTTAATTCTAAATAATTTACTGATATATAATTGATCAAATAATTCATTAAATTGAAATTATATGATGAACAAATCAATAAAATAATGTCATTTAATTTAAATTAATCATTATTTAACAAATTATTTACATTTAATTTAAATTCATTATATCATATGTATGCATTTATTTTATATTTTTTGTATAGCCCTGCAGGTGTCAGAATTAAATGTAGGCTACTCATGTTTAAAGTTTTTCTCTTGAATGAGCGACAATCAAAATGTTAATATTAGTTCACTATTAACTCTCTCAGTGTTTGATTACCAAGTGATTATGTCTGAGATTTGATGATTTGAAATTATGTATTTATGTATATCTCCAGTACAAACAGCATCGTGTTTCACATCCCTTTTGTTGAAATATTAAAGGCACCCTGTGCAGGTTTTCTCCACGCTGTTTGTCCCCACCTGGTGGCAGTAATGAGTAAAGACAGGTAGGCCCCCATCCTGATCCTCCTCCCAGCTCCACCACAGACACATGGTTCATGTTGTGGATGGAAAGCAGCAGCAGCAGCAGTCTGGGGTGAAATAGTGTGAATCCCTGTTTCCTCCTGCATCTACAGGGTCCCGGTGCGTCGCTGCCCCCTAGTGCTCACTCCCTCCCCAACAATGACTTCCTTTCTTTGTTTGTGTGAGGAATTTTAAAAGAAAAAGTTGAAATCAAAAGATGAAAAACAAAATACCAACTTGATTGGTTGCCCTGCTGATCAAGTCAAGGACTGGGCCCTCGCAACCCGATCTGGGAGGGGAGGAGAGGTAAAGTAGGAAAAGGGAGAGAGACAGAGGGGGGGAAGAGAAAAGGGACATCTCAGTTACCACTTATTGTAAAATGCGTGACGGCTGAGTTTGAACTCAGAGGATTGTGGGACTTTTGGAGCAATTTTCATGTTCGCTGCTTGTTTCTATTAATATGTTGCAGGCTTTAATCAAAGTGTAAATGCAATCTTTGTTGTCACATTCAGATGGCTTCAAACACTACAGCACCCATAAGCCTTGGTGGCCGTTGCCATGGAGAAGGAGCGAGTTAGAGCGGCAGCAAAACAAAAAGACAAAAACCAGAAATTCATCCAAAACTTGACCCAGAACCTGGAGATTAGTTCCGTTAAAGTAGCTACAAAATCGAAGCTTCATCTTCAGAGTTTAAGCTCTGTGATCGGTGCTGCAATGCACCTTGGGAACTGTAGTTAAAACTTGACTTTGTAATCAAGACATTAGATATGTTATTGTGTCTGAGGGGTTTAATGTTTGCTCACATAGACTTCTCAAAATCAACATTTGTAAATTCCGTTAAATGGAATAAACATTGAGTTTTGTGAAGGAACCTTCCTTCTGTAATCACCTCGTTTAGAAACGGCGTCTGTGTGAGCAAATAACACCATGTGGTTTTAGCCTGAATGTGAGACAGAGGAAGAAGAGGAGGAGGAGGAGGTTTAACAGCTGGAAGAGTCCAGAGAGCTGAGACACAAGCGAGAGGACAGTCAGTGATCCGGGAAGAAAGAAGAGAATTTAGAGGGAAAGTTGGAGTCCTCGCGCCACAAAATGTTACTTTATTAATAACATCCTGGGAAGAGGAATAAAAACCTTCATCTCCAGTATAGTTTCAGGCTGCAGAGCTTCTACCGGGGTCGCCAGCTTATTTCATTCACTTAGAATACTCTTTTAAACCCTCCCCCCCTCACCTGACTTGACGCTGCAGTGGATGTGGGCCTTGGACTCGTAGTAGACCCAGTCGAAGCCGGCCTCCACGGCCAGCCGGGCCAGCATGGCGTACTTGTTGCGGTCGCGGTCCGAGGTGGTGATGTCCACGGCGCGGCCCTCGTAGTGCAGCGACTCCTCCGAGTGGTGTCCGTCCTCGTCCCAGCCCTCGGTGACCCGCAGGCGGACCCCGGGCCACAGGTTCATCACCGAGATGGCCAGGGAGTTCAGCTTGTCCTTGCAGCGCTGCGGAGGAACACGCGACAAACCAACATCAACATCAGAGGGATGGGGCTTTTATTCTGAAAGGGTCTTCCTCTCTCCCTGGGAGAGCAGCAGATTTAAACAGGAAGTTTGCTTTTGTAGTTTCCTGCTCGTCGGTTCACCTGTGTGACCACAGCACAATCTTGACCTTTGACCTCTTTTCTTTTTGATAGCCTGAACTTTTAAACCAATCACGCTGCAGCAGAAAAGTCCACTTCCCCAAAATCCCTGTCACACCCCGTCACCGTGGTCACACACACCCCCCCCCCCCCCCCCCCCCCACGTCTGTGGCTTCAGCCTTCCCACAATGCACCGCTGCTGTCCCAGCTTGTTTGCTCTCTGTGGTCGGGCAGAGGGAGGTTATGTTAGGATGGATGGAGGGGTGAAGGGGGGACTGTGAGGTTATGGGGTGGTTGGGTGCCGGGAAGGGGGGCACTACGTGAACAAGAGGTCCTCAGGGTCCCTCTAAACCTGGAGTCTGGTCAGAGTGAGCAAACAGAAGGTGAGAGGGCCGATTGAAGGACTCATTCAACTGCCTGCAGCCCTCCAAATGAATCTTCCGGTCAGCTCCCTGGATCTGATCCCTGATCCCAGAATGCATTGTCAGGGGGGACCATGAACCACACAGTGGCTCGCTCAGGTGACCCCCTCAGGTACACCTGGTCTGGCGGTCCTCTTGTTAAAGAGGGTGTCAGGTTTGACATCGCATTCCTTTGAATTTAACAGCTGAGATCAGTTCTTTGGAAAGATTTAGAGTTTAATAAAGATGATGTCACATCCCACCATCATGTTAGCCTGAAGGGGGCGCTCTCTCCCATTAATAGGATCACTGAAGACTCCAGTTTAGGATCATTTTAACAGGATGGTGAGTCCAGGTATTTAGGGAAACCACATGTGGGCTGTTTTATTCATCAACAAACTGTATTCAAACAACTGAAGGGTCAAGCAAAGGTCAAACAAAAGGTCCTTTTTGAGTGCATTTGACTTCTTTTGTAATTAAACTCTTTCACGTCACATAAACGGTCCATTAAAGGTAGAAAATGAAGTATTGAAAGATGAAAGATTGATTTGACCGACAGACCAATGAAATGAATCTAAATTTAAATGTAAGGATTAAGTGGAGACTATGTGGAGACTATAGGACGTCTTGTGTTTCCCTGCAGCCCCTGAATGCGTCTCATGCAGAGTGAAAAGTGGGATTAAACCCCATAAAACGTGGGCTGTGATAAGAATAGCTCCGTCTCGGCGGCCACAGATGCCTTTTCACGGTGTCCACTGTGGATTTAACCGTCTCGTGTTTTCGCTGCGGTCGCGGCAACGAGCTGGACTTCATAAATCAGACGATGCATGTTGTTGCTTTTTCTTTCAAGGTATACAGATCGGCGGGGGTTTCTGTAGGGGGGGCACTAAACCGCTGGCTGCACAAACATTGGACATCGACAACACGCGCCTGTGCGCACCTTTACGCTGCAAAAGGAAAATAGACATATAGAAAATAGAATGTCTGGAAGCAAAGTGTGCGTTAGATTCCAACGCATCGGACTGTTGTTGAACAGACTGGTGGATCCGCTTTTACGCGTCACGTCTGCGGGAGAATCCCTGAAATCCCAGCGACGTCTGAGGGGAAGAAGTGGAATAAAGCTGCACTTCTTTCCAAGACATTGACCGAATTAACGCGCCCCCGTTAAACGGGAGGAATGACACTTTTTGCAGTGTGGCTTCGGCCCCAACAGTCGCGTCTGTATGCAACACGCGGCGCCCAGGAAAAGGCGAATAAAAAGGAAAAATGTGTATAATTAAGGCTTCGACACAGTGAAGTGAGGCTATTTCTGCACATGTATGCTGCGAAAACAAACACAGAAGTTACACGGGATAGTAAAAGACAAACAGGAGGCTGTCTCCTGCGGCCTGGAGCCCATAAATTGTGTGCAGGTCTGCGACGTTGACGCGCACGAAGCAGCGGGCTCCGGGGGCGCGCTGCAAAAAATGTGCAGTTTTGGAAATGTTTGACCTGAAACAAAGAAAAAGTGTCTGAGAGTTTATTTCTTTGGCAAAGATCACGTGGTTTGACGTCTCTCCTGTTGTTGTTGCTGCTGCTTTTAGGAATTATCTAAGAAGAAACTAATTGCACAGAAGCATCCTAAAGTCTTGACTTGTTCGCTGCTGTGACCTCTGACCTCTCGCGTTTAGAAGGCTTCCTCCGGGCCGTTTCCTCCGGTCTCCTGCGGATATTTCTTGCAGTGCGCGCAGCGAGGTGACAGCTCCAGACGCGAGAGCGCGCTTTCACTCCCCCCACGTGGGTCTGTGGACATAAGCGCCGCCGCTCGGGGAGGAAGCCCGCGGTCACTAGAGCCAGATATAAATACTTTATTCCTGGGGAAATTGGGAGTGAAATAAATTCCACCCGGGCCACATCAATGACGGTGTCGTAAAAATGCCTGACAGTCCAAAAAGGCGACTGTTAACTCTGGCCAGTCGGGCTAAAAACGAAAAACCGGTCAACATCAGTCCGCGCTCTAACCAAATACGACTTTTGGCTGTTTTTCCACCAGAAAACATGATGTAAAACAGAGGACATAGTGTTTTAATTAACAGCGACCGCTTTTCCATACATTTTTAGACGGGGTTGCCCTCTTTTACGCACGGGCTGCCCACAGCGGAGGAGCAGAGCCCGGGTCCGGATCACAAACTAACGACTGTAGAAGGAAGTTGTGCAAACAAAGTTTTGTAATCAGTTCCCCAACAAGACACATTTCATTCAAGGGGCTCAACTAAAATATTGAAATAGCAGGATGAAGACTCGCACGTAAAACCAGACTCTGGGACTGTAATCCGGATCGTGAGGGTCTGTTTGGTAACACAGATCGTTGTACTGAGACGAGCCCTGAGTCAACAACACAGTGGAGGAAGATAACAGCGTCCACGCGTTTAAAGACGGGCCAAAGTGCACCGGCTAACCGACATGTCGTCCTAAGAAGCAGGCTCGAGGCTACGACGGGGGCCGGGGGTTACCTGCGTCATCATGCGGTCTGCACCTGTGTTCTCCTCATCCTTGAAGATGATGTCGGGGTTGTAGTTCGGGGTGAGCTCCTTGAAGCGCTCGGAGTTGCGGGTGATCTTGCCCTCGTATCTCCCGCTGGCCCCCAGCGTCTTCTCGGCCACGTTGGGGCTGAACTGCTTGTAGGCGAGCGGGGCCAGCTTCCGCGGGGACCGCCTCTTGCCGTAGCCGCGACCCGGCCCGCAGCCCTCGCTGAGCGGCGAGAGGAGGAAGGCGCACGCGGCGAGGCACGTCACCAGCGTCGGCAGCAGCATTCCGCCCCGGGGACCGGTCTCTAAGCCCAAAGTGTCACCGCTGGACTTGTTTTGATGCGCCTCCCCCCGCTAGGTCCCCCTTCAGACGTTTAGAGTGGAGGTAACGGAGCAGGACTCATTCCCGGGTCCCTGAAAGTGGCCATTCCCGGCGCGTAAATGTGGCAAGTGCGCCTCCGGAGACGACTTGGGAAGAGCTGAACCTGCCCTCTGAGCCGCCGACACCCTCCTGCCCCAGTGCACGCGGAGGCAGGGGCATAAATAGGGGAGGTGAGTTTATCTTGGCAGGCAGGTTCAAAGCGGCCTCTCTGTGTCGGAGCTGTGAGAAAGGTCCGCAGACAGACACGGAGGCGCGCGTAGTGCGTAGTCTGGCGGTCACAGGGTGTCCCCGCAGCGGTCTGCGCCTCTCAATGCGCCGCTGTGGCGCAGCGCTGTTGGCAGACTGGGAGTGGAAGAGATCCTGCTGAGTCCAGATGAGGTGCCGCGAGAGGAGGAGGAGGAGGAGGAGAAGAAGAAGAAGAAGACCGCGCCCTGCTGGACCTGCCCTCTGCGCCGTCCTCTCCTCCCACCGGGTGGCACAGGCCCCGCGGCCGCCTTCATCCGCTTCCAGTCGGCCGAGAGGACGGGCGAACCCCGAGACACGAGACCGTCAGACCGGCCGACGCGCGCTCCTGCGTCTGGCCTGAGGACAAGGGTCCAAAGGACAGCGGGAGCGCGCGTTGAAACGTTCTCACCCCTCCTCTGATCCCAGACCCGTTTCAGAATGACACAACAATGTGGGCTGGAGGTGATCATTAAACTATCCCAAAGGACCTTAAGGGCCCCCTACTAGTCCAGGGTCTCCTCCCAAGACCTGCTTTTCAATCTCAGTGATTGCCTACATTTCCCACAGGTCCCCTTCACACAGCACCCAGCAGCAGCCAGCAGCACCCACCTCTAGGGGCCTTTAGTCGGGCTTCAGGGGCCCAAAGTGACATATTCAATGTGTTATTTTTACAGGTCCTCTGATGAATTCAGGAGGAATTTCTTGAGACACTTCTGGGTGTTGGACTGCATATTATTTCTTAAACAAACCTCAAGTAGACCAATCTCTTCCCAGGAGAACTTTACCATGAACTGATGTTCTCCCGTCTTCACCCACGGGTGTCGCACAGAAACTCCTGAGATCCTGCAGGCAAACAGAGACTTCTCATCTAAACTTTCAATAGCATTCCCCAGATGCTGCAACACCTTGAGTCAACATCTCACCGTGCTCTGAGAATCGACCGCCGTGGGCTCATTATTCTCCTCCGTCTGGCCCCGTCACTTCAAAGTGACGCTGAGACACAAACACGGGGATTCTGTGGGTTCACAAGTGGAGAGGGAGAACCAATCTCTGGGCTGGGGTTCAATACAAATACAACTTTGTTCACCAGAAAGTCTGAAACGGCCTTCAAAATGTCTTCTGAATGAGTTAAAAACGGACAAAAAGTCATCAAAACTATATATAAATCTTTAATCATCCGCTTCTCTTTAAAAGAACAAAATCTTTTTAAAGACATTATTTAATTACAAGATTTTGAATTAAAAACAGATCCCATGAAAAACAAGTGTCTAAAAATGTTAAAAGTGTCCTCTTCGGAGATAAAAAAAATTCTAAATAAAAGCCCTTTTCCTCGTGTGGTCAGTGTGTGCGTTCCTACTGCCGCGGCTCATCTGAACAGCCCCACCACTTTCTTCTTCTTTGGTTTGGAGGACGGTCGCTCTGCTGCAGCGTCGGCCGTCGCCGGGGGCAACTGGGGAGGACAGAAGATGGGGACGGATGTTTGCCTTTGGCAGCTTCTACATACTTCCTGTTGTTTTATCTCATATATATTTCATATCATGGTCATATCATTCCCTGTTTTTTATCAATTAGGATTGGTTGGTTTCTTTGCTGGATTACAATGAGGGTCATTAGTTGGTCATTTCTCAGTGATACACGTATATATAATAAATCTACTTTTATACATAATCATGTTAATTACCTTAAACATTTTAAACATTTCCTTAAAAACCATCCAAACCATATTTGGTGTTACGGCGAGTGTCTTATTAAAAGACTGACCTGTCGTACTGGTGGCCTGTCGGCCATCTTGGCTCCAGCCGGCTCCACCATGGCGTCCTCGCCGGCTTCACTGTTGATCAACGATCCACCTGGACGACGATACAGAGTTACACATTGTGGTTTTTTTGGTCATTTTAAAGACAATTCGTTGATAATAAATCATCTGCAGCAGAGTGAACTCCTGGTGGGTTGAATGTAAAGTCAGCTGACTGTGAGATCAAAGTGAAGGTTCTCAGATGGCATTATTGATCCTCTGATCAATAATCGGAGAGTCATTTCTAGAGTTCAAACCGACCTGAAGACGGGGTGACGTCGGGTTCCTCCCAACGCTCCTCGGATGCTCGACGTTTCCGTGTGTTTCTGTGGGCGACGACAGCGGCGTAGAGGGGTCGGAGGTCACCGTCGAAGCCCAGAGGAGCCGCCTTCTGCTCAGCACACAGCAGAGGAAGTGTCTGATGGGAGGAGAGAGAGAGAGGAAGCTCTTTGTGAGGATTCACAGCTTTGATTTGATGAGACTTTTAGTCTTCTTTAAGAAACATGAGCCGAAACCAAGCAACAGGTGGAGGAGGAATTAATCATTCATTCTTAATTTATCCCTGCTGCTCTCGCACCAGCTAACAACGTTTATTGGCTGCTGGGACAATAAATAGACTCTTTATTTCCCTCCTGAAAACACAGACGTGCAGTTACACATCTGACCGAATCACAGCTTCTACTTCTTTGTGTTTTCACCATCGCTCCAGATTTACATTAGAGACGAGAGTCCATCTGCTTCCCTTCTACAGCTTTCAAGATTAAAATCATAAAATAATGCCATGCCTGAAGTGAGCATGAAAGTGTCCTTTTGACTTGTGGGTATGTTTGTTTTACGGCCCTGTGCAGCCGGAGTCACATGCCCGAGGTGTGATGCCCGGGTGTGACGGCGCTGCGATAAGCCTCTAATCAAAGCTGCATTATTGGCACAGCTGACCACAGGTGGAGCAGGAACAACGGAAACACACACACACACACTCCGTCAGCCTGACAGATAAGGGTGCGTGTAAACTCCCGCGACATTATGCAAACGCACGGCGGACGCGTAGAAAAACACACCCTATTCACTAACTCCGTCTTTTTTCCCCGATGGAGAGGACAAACTCTCCAAATTAGCTCCTCAAATATTGACCGGGAGAAATTGGTGGTCTCCCGCTCGCTGTCAGGGCAGAGGGGCTCCTAAACACACTTTTGGTCAGGTTTGGAGGTTTCTCATTGATTTATTTTTGTTATTTGTTTGTTTAAATATCGTAAAAATAAATGGAAATGCTCTGGTGAGGCTTCGTTCTGCTTTGGGCACAGAGAAAGCAATGTGCAGCAGAAAGCCCACCTTAGTCTCTCTTTTTATTCGCTCCCCCTCCTCCCAACCCCCCCTCTGGCTGTCAGCTCACTTCAGATTATTTGATCTGAAATGCCTGCGTTCAATTGGATGGATCCGGCTCTCATTTGGTGGTTCTAAGCCCCGCCTCTCAGCGATACGGAGGCCTATTTGTGCCAGAGAGGACACAAACGGATGCAAGAAATAAAACTGTGATGGTCATATTCTAACGGTGCATTCAGTGGGTTTGGGAGTGGAAAGTGGAAAATAAAAGAATAAATACACACAGCCAATCACAGACAAGCATGACGACAACAACAACAGGTCAAAACGTGACGTCTGTTCCCAACATCTCACACTTCTTTTTCACCAGAACTACCAAACTGCTGGAGGAAAAAGTAAAACTATTAGAAGGTACGAGGCCTAAATGTTGATGTATCTGGCAGTGAAGGGCTTCCGTACGTGAGGACAGGTAAAGAGGCCACAGGATTGTGGGTAGCTATCTAGCGGCGCGGCCTGGAGAGGAAACGCCAGGCGAGGAATAAAAAGGTGATTACAGCAGGTCAACAACCTCCGACTCCATTCTGGAAAGTTCCTGCCTGCTCTTACAATGGAACAAAGTCCTCCAACAACAGGGGAGGAGGCGGAGTCTTACCTGGTGGCCCCGCCCCCACATGCCTCCTCCTCCTTCCCCACAGTAAAGCATCATGTGGGGAAGGTGATGAGAGGAAGGTTGGTCTCCCTCTATTATTAGCAGGTAAACAGCTCTGGTTTTAGACCACATGCTGCTGTTGTTTTTTAGGGGGGTGGGGGGGGGTCCTGGTCCTGGTGCCGGAGAGTCTCACACTCACTTTCCCTCATCCTCATGTTTACTCTCCCTCATTTCTCTCGACCTGGTTTTCTCCTCGCTGTGACCTCAGCGCCGCGTCCACCAACATGAGAGCACCGCGATGCTTTTCTGTTTCAAACCCCTGAAAAAGGACTCGAGGTCACAGGGTCGGAAAAAACCCGGAGGATTCAACTGCTGGAGGACCAGACCTCTCGACTAGACCTCATCTGGACCTCATCCCTCCACATCCGGTCCATGAGTTGGGCGCTGGTTCCCTTGTCTCACTTTCAAGAATCAAAGTCAACAAACAAGAACGAGGTTTAGACGATGAGAAGCTTTAACGTCTCCTGTGTGAAATCTGTAGGCTACATTAGCTGCTAACTAGCGTAGCACGCCTCCACCAATCACACAACTGCTGGCAGTCGAGTTGCATTGTGGGTAATGAAAAAGCAGAAGCAGAGATATCGTTCTTCTTACATCCTCAACACTACGTTCAGGTTGTCATGGAGACGCAGACCCTGAACTGATGATGACAACTAAATCATCTCCATGGCAACTGAGGAAGGCCACAAGATGTGTGAGTTACAGTGAATTTTAGTAGATAGACATTTTTTTTAGTTATAATAATGTTATTGTTTCCATAAAAACAGGTGAATCAGTCGATATATATGATATTCCTTTATTCCCTCTCTTTAAAATACCAATATTTAATGATAAAATAGAAATCCATTCATAAATGACTGATATATTATAGTGTGACACTGGAGTAAGCCTTGCAGACCTGCAGCCTGAACAGGAAGCGTGACAGCTCCTGGAATTAAACACGGCGCTGCAGCGGCCGATGTGTTTTCACGTGCCGCCGGCGCCGTGTTCCGTGTTCCGTGTTCCGTGTTTGTGCTCTCATGTTGCTCGCAGGCTCGTGATGTCTTTGCGGGACGCCGCACCCGGCCGGTCCAGGCTCTGCGTCCCGGCTCTGGGTCCCGGCCCAGCAGCTGTAGCGGGGAGCAGCCAGGCCACAGAGGGACTAATTACAGAGCGAGGACAACCCTGTGGAAACTGTGTGCAACTGACAGCAGGAACATGCAGGCAGAGGAACGCACGACGGCTGCTCCTTTACGCTTCAGAAGATCACGATGACTCTCGTCTATAAATGAGCCCGGAGTGACGTCTTGGATGTTCAGTTGACAAACGAAAGAAAACAAAGAAAAGCAGCCAAACTCACGGGATGATCTAAATACTTTCTCTCGTATTGTTTCAGCACGAGCAGAGAAACGCACCAGCCAACCCAGACTGGGACAGACCAGGTCCAACTTAGTCCGCATTGCTCATAATGACGTTCAATCAGTGGGCTGACATTCATCTTCTTTATTCTAAGGAATGAGAAACTCAAACCCCCCCCAGCCTCTCCTTCTTAGCACCCGGGTCCTGAATTCCTCAGGTATGTGAGATAAAGAGCTGCTCGCTGCTGTTTGTGGGAGCAGCAGTCAATGATTTACTGAGGAAGAGGAGGAGGAGGAGGAGGAGGAGGAGACCTTCCTTCACTTTCCTCCAGCTTCCTCCTCCTGACTAATTCTCAGGTGGGTTTTGTCCAATAACACTGATTACATGAACCATTAACCAACAACCAGCCAGTCTATTAAATCACTGCGGGACGGTAAACTGATCTGATATCAGTCTTTTCAAACGCTCAAAATCATCATCATCATCTCTTGTCTGATTGGCTTTTAGGGAAGGGTCCGTTTGTTGCAGATCAGAAACCTTCCTCAGTTGTTAGATTCTCTGCAGGAACATCTAGGTTTCCTGCTCTGAACCGAAATAAAACTAACATGACATCAAACACACCGCAGGGCCTCTAAGTAGCATTAAGGATCAGTCCTCCATCCATCGGGACGACGCAGGAAGGAAGGCAACGTTTCTTTGGCAACGATTATGTGATTGTGTGCAGCCAGACGGAGGTGTTTGGGTCAGAGGAGGCCACTAATTGTCAGAGGTCGTTAAACTGCTGTACGCGGTCGCCATGGAGATGTGACATGGGAAGAGGGCGCCGTTCCCGAACGGTGACAGTTCAATTCAGAGCTGACAAGTGTGTGACGCCGCCGCGGCACGCACACACACACACACACACAGCTCTGAAAAACCAACGGCATGTGTCACAGCCTGCTGTGTGTGGATGAGCAGACACGCCCCTCCACACACACACACACACACCAAATATAGGTCTTAAGACAAGCTGATGTGATCCCAAAAGGATATGAAATTCATGACCAGCTTCAGCCTGTGCCCAAGGTAAAACCAAGCCTGTGTGTGTGTGTGTGTGTGTGTGTCAGTGGGGAGCGCATGCTAATTCCACCCATGTAAATGTTGACCTGAGCTGGGTGGGGTGTTTGTGTGGTGACGGGGCTGGGGAGGGGCTTTCATGGTAGAAAATAAAAGCTGCTGCTCCTGTCATCATGGGCTCTCCTTCACTTCACTGTCCTGCTGCCCCCCCCCTTGGTGTGGGAGAGTGAGGCCACACACACACACACACACACGTAAATAACAGGCAAGGACGAACGGAGTGTTTATCTAAGGGTGAAGCATGAAATTCAGTGTGTGTGTGTGTTGCAGCACACTCCTCTTCATCCCGTCTACCTCACACTTAGAGAAGGCCTTTAGGTCTCCAGCATCACAGCCGCTGAGTGTTCACCTGGAGGTGTTCAGGATGCACAGAAAGCAGCTTCCCTCTGTGGCGAATGCTTGAAGCGCTACGTCACGCTCAAACTAATATTAAAAATACTCCGATGTGAGTTGGGAAGACCTGGGTCGCCATGGAGATGGATCCAGACGGAGACACAAACACGAGTGGCTGGACGGACACACGCATGCAAAAGGACCGGGAAGATAAATACTACACCGACACGCCAAACGCCTTCTCACACACACTCACACACACACTCCAGTGGGTGACTCTCCCTTTGATGCATCGCGGCGACATTTCTCCCGACTCGTTGTCTTTCAGTTTGAACTTCGGTCTGGAGGCGGCTTTGTCACGGCTCGGAGGAATTTACCACGAGGAAGAAGACTTTGATCCACTACAGCAGAGCTTCTTCTCCTCCTCTTCCATCTTCTTCTTCCCCTCCTCCTCCTTCTCTATGGTTCCCTCAGCCCAAAGATTTGATGACCATATCAGAAAACAGAGGCTCCACTGTGACCTGATGTAACTTTCCATGCCTCTCCACACCTGAGCAGAGTCACTTCCACCACCTGAGAAAGACATTCCTTCTTCCCGATTTGTCCTTTTGGACAAACACGCTGGTTTCCTCTCTGAAAACCACCAGATGATGCAAACACACAAACTGGGAATTACACTGAGGTGGTTTCCCGCATTGAAAGTGACTCGTGATGGAAACTCTCCTTCTGATGTTTCACCTTTAGACTTGAAGACGGAGGTTTTATAGTTCAGTTTCAAATGTGTGGAGACGTCTACAATAAAACAGAGTCAACCTGCTTTCTGTAGGCGACCAACCGGAAAGAGTCGGTTGGAAAATCCCAAAACAAGTATTATTTACAAAGAAACACTGAACCTGAACAAAAACTGTAAAAACAACTAGGCGGGAGAGGACAGATACACACTGGACATTCCACAGGTAGATCTGAAATACCAGGTCTCACACACACACACACACACACACACACACACACACACACACACGTAGGAGTCAGGGGTCAACAAAGTCAGAGATGAGAAATTCCTCACCTGAAGACAGTAAACACTTTTAATCTAAGAGCCCCGCCCCTCGCTTCTCTCTGATTGGCTGATGGTAACGCACGGCGACGGGATTTGAAATCGTGTTCGCGTTCCGGTGGCCGCGGCATGTCTGTGTGTGTGTGTGTGGCTGACATCTGACCTTTGACATGAAGTCCTTCCTGTAGTTTTGCTCCTCAAAGGCGTCCGTCTGCAGCCGCTCTGGTTTCAAACACCCATTTAAATCAATTAGAAACATTAGATTTATGTTGGTCAGGATCCCCTAATTAAACTCGTTCAACAGATATGATTGTGTCACACACAAAGCTACTTTTGAAAAAGGTTAAAGTCATTTTAACAACATAATGTAAGATTTAATTCCTTTTAAGGTTCAGCCAGCTGTTTCTTTGTAAATCAATCTTTATTGTTTTTGTGTTTATACCGTATGATTTTGAACCGTATTTAATTATTCACTGTGTATCCGGTATTTGTACCAAATATAACTTTAATTATACAGAAATGTAAAAGTATTATTAGCATAACAAGTAGACACAAACGTAATTCAAGGGGTCACTGACCTCTCAACTCTAAACCCATGTCTTATATTTGACCTTTGTTTTTACAGGGAGAACATTCCTCCTACTGTTCCTGTGTGTGTGTGTGTGTGTGTGTACCTCTAGTCAGCGTGGCTCCGTTCTCCCTGTAGTCCTGGATCTCAGCGTCCTTCCTCCCCAGCAGACCTCCGAGCTGCTCCACCTGCCGCTGCAGCAGGTGGCTCATGGCCAGCAGGGGGCGCACCAGCTGAACGCACACCTGAAGAGACACACACAACACTGGGGTTTTAACTGAACATGAAGTTCTTATGGCTCTATATAGACACTCTTAACTGGTTGCCATGGTGACAGAACTACTGGTCTACTAGGAAGTTACTGAGGTGTGGACCGTACCACAGTGACAGGGGCGGGGGTGCAGTGAACCTCCCAGTAGAAGGGCAGCCCTGCCAGCTCACTCTTCAGCTTCATGCTGATGTTTCCATCCTCCCGCCGCGTCAACGAGATCTGGGCCTCGCCGTCGCATCGCCCGTCACTTCCTGTCAGACGGGGCTGGACCACGTCACACAGGTGGGAGAAGAAGGCTTCGACGGGTGCCCGCAGGCGTCTGTTCAGCTCCTGGCAGGAAGACAGAAAAGCAGAAAGAGTTACCAGAAAGAACATGGATTAATGAGCAGTGGATGAGTCACGTGTGTACCTGTGCTCTCTTCTGGATGGCCGCCGAGTCCATCCTCTCCTCCCACACACAGTGCACGTCCGTCAGCAGGATGTGGTACGCCGTCTCCCCAAACCAGCTCTTGGCGAGGAGCTGGCAGCCGCTGATGTTCACGGGGAGCCAGGGGCACTGCAGGAGGACGTCGGCGGTGGCCCCTCCGGCCTCCATCGGGGCCAACGAACCAGGTGCCACACTAAAGAGAAAGGTTTGACATCGTCACTCCAAAATATTATGTATATTTTTATAAATAAAAGACATAGGGACATTACATCACAAAGCAGCACAGTTATGTGTTTATAAATGTATGGTTTGATTCTAGAATAATTATTATTGTTATATCCTGGTTGTGGATAATACTGCATGCTCCATTGGGAATCACTCCAGAGAAACCCAAGGTGATGCTTTTTTCAGGACCGTCCATGGATCCCACACCAGATCCCACTGACATTTTCATCTATTTAGCAGATCTAATCAGATCTCATGCACGTTTTGAGATTCTTCCTGGAAGTGGAGGCTAACTAACAACCACACACCCCTTTAAAAAAGCCGTTTAGTTAATCGCTCACCTCCGAGGAAGGAATGCGCCTGGGCTGAGATCTGCTAATGCAGGGTTGAGCGACGCCGTCCCGGCCGCATAATCACCCCCTTGCAGGGAGGGAGACCGCGGGGCAGCTCCTGCGGGTAACACCGGCTCCTCTCTTCTGACCGGTAATGGGCCTGTTTTCGGGGAATAAAACGAGGTATTTCTCGTCAGTCGCAACGCGCGTTTCGGAGGTTTGACTCACGTCAATTTGGAAATCGCAAAAAATACCAAAATAAGTGATTTTTATGAGTACAATGAGCAGCCAGACAAAGCTGGAGACGGAAGCCGAGCGGTTACGAGGATGTTGTTCTGACTCGCAAAGCAACGAGGTCACACCAGACTTCCTTCACAAATCTCTAAATTAAACGTGCTTCTCGGCCAGAAGCTATTCTTACCAGGTATCGTGATATTTTAAACCGTGCACACACCGCTGGAAAGCCTCTCTTTAATTCGGCTAAGCTCCTCAGGACAATAAGCACTTAGTATTACAAAAATACACATCACTGAATGATGCATAAGCGCGTCAATAACGTTTACGCTATTAGCTAAAGGGTGGTGGAAACGGTGAAAATGACACAAAAAGACACAGTAGTGTTGCTTTATTTGTCTTCTGTGTTTTAAATAAAGCGTTCTGAACGGATTTTACTCATTCACAACCACTGGAGGGGAAAAAATCACACGAAACTCAATTCACAAATCCCTAAATGTAAAAGTGTCCCTGCTTATAAGCGAACATAGATGTGTTATAACGTCTGATTGTAAACGGTTTCTACATGTTGAAGGGAGACTCTTTAAATCGGCGGTCATCTCGCTAACGCAATGAGCGACATTTATCGCTAAATGTCCATTTTTGGTTCGAGATCGCGAGGTTTGCTAGCTAGCGTTAGCTCATTTAATGCTAAAGCGGGGTAACCGTTTGTTTTTCGGCATCGTTCAACAAAATTAAATGAAACGGAGTCTTTGTTCCACCATAACAGCTCACAACCCGTCTTACTATACGAAAAGAAAGAGAAGTATTACTTTAAAACGACCAACGCTGCACACACAGATTCCGCTCCTCCGCCAGTTCCTGTTGACAGTTTCTGATTCTACGTCCGACGTCAAACACGAGCATCTTTCAAAGGTTCCGCTTTTATTATCATATTATTTATAACATCAACCCACTCATCCTGCGACTGTTGCTCTAGTAATACTCGTTTTTATCTCGAGTTATAATATATAATAATCTGGCATATAAGTTTTTCTTATATCATAAAAATAATAATAATAATAAATAATAATAAAAGTTTTGCTCTCATAATTTGGGGAAACTAAAGAAACAGTAAAGCGACTGGATGAAAGTACGGAAGTCACACAAGCAATTGCAGCACTTAAACACGAAAACATTTATTTCAGGTCTCACAGATACAAAATATCTTTTATTTTTTTTGAGAGAATAGCATTTATATATTTTTTATATATTTTTTTGAATTTTTCTGACTTGCGTGAGGTATACAACAATATATCCAGTTGACGTAAAATGATTTATATGGCACACAAAGAGAAGTTAGTCTTTTCTGCGGGTGTAAGTCTCGTGAGGAGAGGAAGGGAAGCTACAGGCCGAGCAGGTCAACGTCATAATTCATCCTTCAACATTTCAACTTTGGATCTAATTATTTCAGCTCTGTGGAGCCTCTTGATGCTTTAAATCAGATTTTTTTAATAACTGTGCCCCTGCACCAAACACGATGATGAAATAACAGCACAGTTGCACCACACTTCGACCACAAATAAGAGGAAAAATCTAGGTTTTTTTGCTTCACTCAGGCTGCATTCACATGCAGTCAGATGGTTCAGAAGATGCATTCAGGTGCTTTGAATTTAGGAGGCATACCAGCACATTATTTATAGAAACGTAACATTATTTATATATTGTGTGGAGACAAAAATGAAGAAAACCAGTTAAAAGTCAGGATGAAATCATTTTGCATGTAAATCCAATATAGTTGAATTCATTTTTTGCATGTTTCTGCTGCATTTGTGTGTATAACTATGGAATGATACTATAAGTGTGTAATTTGGGTTCCTGGCAGCGTTATCATTTGTTTAACTACGTGAGTAAGTAAGACTTGAAGCTGAAGTTTGTACTGAAAGGAAAAGGAAATAATCTATTAGTGTTGAGGACAGTTTAAAAAGTCAAATGAACACACAAAGGAATCAGAGGGATTTGTTTGGTCTAATGCAAACATGCAGCTTTTTTTTTACCTCTTCTCTGGTGTATTTTCCCTCATTCTGTTTAGCTGTGAATGCAACACTTTCTTACGTCCCTGAATGCATCCTTTTTAAAACACTTTAGAAGACGGACTCGTGCCTGTAAAACCTTCCTAACCTTAAAGTCTTTGACATCACCTTTATGATTCGAGGAATCGATATAGACGCACAATGTTATTCTTCATCACGATAATCATCATCAGAGAGGGGGGGGAGGGTTAGGGTTAGTCCGTCAGACAGACAGGAGGCTGGTCGGGTCCTGCTGGTCTCACTGGGGCAGAGCTTTGAGGATGGCGTTGACCTCCTCGGCGACGGCGGTCAGGGCGAACTCAAACTGGTCCTGGAGACAGAAAGGAAGACAATTACACAACACACGACGCGACAACAGCCATCAAGCAGGTCCAACACTGACCTTAGTCCGGACCATCCCAGGTCTCTGGTCTCGGACATGCTCCAGCGTCGCGGCGATGTCGATTTCTTTCACACCTGCAGGACGACAGGTAGCACACTTGTAACACCACGCACTGATGCATGCTGGGTGACTTGGTCACACAATGCTTAATCGTTGTGTCTCTGTTATAGATCTTTGTAAAATTAAATACATACACATAAATAATAATAATAAAATAAATAAAAAGAGGTATCTTGTATACATATCCATGAAAACAAATGCAGATATGATATTTCCATGTGTGTTACAGATTAACTGCATTTAAACATCACCTTTAGCCATGCGATTGAGGACCATGTCAATCAGGATGTAAGTCCCGGTCCGGCCTGTTCCGTCGCTATGGAAACAAACGGAACTTTAATGAATAAAAGGGAAGCAAGGCAGGAGAACCTGCATTGTGATTGTATCATCTTTTACGCCACAACTTAGCATTTGCCTGCCATCAAGTGGAGACATGTGGAAATACAGTGTGTATGTATATATATAGTGTATTTATTTTAGTCTGAATGAATCTTTGGTCGTTGTTGCTTTTTAAAATATTACCGATGAAGGATTCAGGTTTACCTGCAGTGCACGATGATGGGGCAGGAGCGTCCTCGGTAGCACCTGTTCACCTTCCTGGAGAGAGAACACACCAGAAAACATGACACGTTCATAAATACAGCCACACAGTTCATCACCTTTCTAGAATGTTTCTGTTTCCACAACCTTTACATGTAATATGCCATGGGAAACACAGGTAGATAGACAGACAGACAGGGGAGGGGGCTTAAAGCTTTTTTTCAGGGATGGACCTCGTGCTGCAGCCACATCAGTCCATGATCATTTTTGTGACTATGCAACTGGACCAGACTACTAGCTGCAAACCACAAGAATGACACAGACAGATATGTTCAACATGATGAGGCCTCGCTGACCTCCATCGCACAGGGAGGAGGGGGGGGCAATGATTCAGATTTCATTGTCTAAATATAAGGAGCAGACTGAAGAAACACCTCAGATATACAGAGACTTGGTTTGGTGAGTTTGTACATCTTTTACACCAGATTTTAAAACCTGATTACAACACAGGTGGATTTAGTGTTTGAGCGTCTGTGAAGGCTGCAGAAGTACCTGCGGAAGTCCAGCAGGGGGCGCGTGGAGGTGGGGATGCCCTGAGCCGGCCAGCTCAGGAAGTGGAACTGAGTCAGCGTCCTGGTCTCCTGCGTCTGCACGTTCTTCAGGTAGAAGCTCCGCACCAGGAAGTCGTTGCACCAGATGTGCTCCGACACCAGGTTCACCTGGAGGGTGTCACACACACACACACACACACACACACACACATACAGCTGCTGAGTCAGACATGCTCCCTCCCTCCCTCCCCCTCTTGTTCTCACCTCGTAGATGTGGTAGAGGGACGAGCCCTCATCAGGCCAGTAGCGGTCACACTGTTTCTCCCCGTCCTCCACCAGCGCCGTCATCATCACGATCACGGTGCAGCCGTTCTCCCACACCATCTAACCAACGACAACCAATGATATATCATGTACCGTACCTGTCTGCTCATATGTGCATTAACTCATAATCAGATGACATCATGGATTCATGACATGTTTAATAGTCCATCTAGTGTCATAGACAGATGTAAACGCTGACCTGCCAGAAGTCGGAGATGGTGTGTGACAGGGGCCCCTGGGTGGCGATGTAGGCCGGCATCCGGGGGTCGTGCTCTATCTGAAGGGAGGTTATACAAGGTCAAAGGTCAGATTGGAGACGTTTCTAAATATAGATTTTAATGACATACTACACTATGACACTAAAGTATACTTTTAGTTTTATATGTTTAAAAATAGCATTATAAAACTGTATTTTTGTATAGTACATATATTATATATATATATATATATAGTCCTGTAAGACTGGGGAAGTGATGCGGTTACCATGGCGACCATCAGAGAGCTACAACATACTCACTATGGTGCTGGCGTTGACGTAGTCAGAGCGTGAGGGGTTGACCTCCGCCTTCAGCTTCACCCTCGAGTGGTCATCTGGAGAACAACGGCAGCGTTTAAACTGTTATAATATTCATACATATCTCTGGATATTAATATTATATATATAGGGATATATAGGAATATCCCAGGTGGGCTGGTGGTCAGACTCACAGGGTACAGAGTCGGAGCAGCGGTTCTTCTTGGCGTTGGCGTCGCTCTGGGCCACGGAGACGGCGGCGGGCTCGGCCTGGTAGGAGCACAGCGCCTCCCACTCCTTCATCAGGCGGTCCTTGTTCCTCAGGTGGTCCTCCATGTAGGCCTGCGGGGGGAATTCATGTGTCAGCTCAGCATTACCATGACAACAGGTGCTCCATGCGTGCTGGTACCGACCAGGATCATGTGACCCGTGGAGATGTCCATGTTGGCCTGGGCCGGCTCCTCACACCAGGACGGCGTGCTGCTGTGGGAGCTGGGACTCGGCTGGGCGCCATCGCTGAACTGGGACGACACGCTGCTCACCCTGGAGTCTGCACCTCCTGCTGCTCCGCCGGCGCTGCCAGCACCTCCTCCCGTTCCTCCTCCCGCAGCTCCTCCTGCTCCGCCTCCGCTGGCTCCTCCCACGGCGCCGAGGGCGGCCGCCTCCATCCGGCCGAAGGCGCCTTTGGAGGCCATGTGCTGGCGACACAGGTCCTGGTGAGCAGGCATGCATCACTGCTTTATCACCTGTAATGGGTCTTAGTGATGAAGGAGCCATGTTTGTAGTCCTCCTCCCTCCTCACCTGGTACTCCTGGTGGGTGAAGCTGCCCCCCTCTGGGCCCAGACCCAGCTTCTTGGCCGCTAGCCGGTGGGCGTGGTGACGCAGGCAGGCCACGGTCATGGCTGCCACCAGGATGCTGCCGATGCACGCCATGGCCACAAGCGTGGCAAACACCCAGCGGGAGCCACGGGGCTGGACTCGGGTCGCCAGGGGCAACGCCTTCCCATCATGCTGCTGTGGCAGGAGGAGGAAACACATGACATCAACCATTAGCTAATGAGTTGGTGAGGAGGAGGAGGAGGAGGAATCTCTTCCTTTCTTTCTTCTATCTCAGCAGGAACCTCAGTCATGTTCAACCTCACATGTTCTTTGCTTTCATATCGACTGTTTCATATCCTCCTCTCTCCTCCTTTCATCATCGTTGTTCTCCTCTTTCCTCTCTAACGTTCCTCCCCTCCTTTCCTCTCATCCTTCGTTACTCCATTCTCTCTCTCTCCTCCTCCTCCTCCTCCTCCACATGAAACCCTCTGCTGCCGTTCTTCTTCTCTCTCTGCTCCTCGGGAATCGAACACAAACACACCCACCTGTCCGACGCCGCTCTGCAGCAACGTCAGACCCGTCTCAGCCTCCAGGAACTTCTTCTCTGCCACTGCAGACACAACACACTCAAATAAAGAGGAGGCCACAGAGCTGGAGGACTCATATTATATGTCATCGTAGTACGTGATGACATCAGTCCACCAACAGGGGGCGTACCGGCTTTCTCCACCACGTCTCCGGCTGTCAGGTTCTTGGAGTTGGGTCGGATCCGGAGGGAGATCGCAGGTCCGACGACACTGCAGAGGACAAAACACAAGAGCAGGGCCAAGTTGTACCGTGTATAAGTACTCAAGTACAAGTACTACTTTCTGCTTCTACATGAAGAGTTTATCATATATGTTGTTCCAGATTTAAAAGAAGTGTATGTTGGAAAGACACGACCAAGCAGGTCAAAGGATCTGCAGGATCCACTTCCATCAGGTTTTAACCTGAACCCGTCTCAACCTGGGTTCGGGTTCAGGTTCCTCCTGGTCCTACCTGATGTTGGTGAAGGAGCCGGCGGAGAGGCCGATCCTCTCTGACAGCAGCTGCAACAGTCTCACCCCGTCGTTCAGACGGAGGGGGCTGAGGTGAGACAGACACACACACACACACAAATGGGCATCAACACACAGACAGACAGACAGACAGACAGACACATTCAGCCACACACCAAGCCGTCTCCTGATTGGAGGACGAGCCGAGCCGTACCTCTGATTGGTGACGATGTATCCGTACTCCTCGGCCTTGGCTGCCGGGTCCCCGGTCCTCGCTTGGTCCTGGTTCCCTGCCTCCGCCGGAGTCTGGGCTCCTTCTGGTCCCGGGGACTCGGCGGCGGGGGGCGGAGCCTTGATGGCGGCCGTCTTAAAGGCCATGGAAGCCTCTGTGAACTGACGGAGGAAGACGTTCAGATAAAGAACTACAAATCATTTCTGAGAGAGAACATGTGTTCACCTTCTTGCCCGTGGCAGCGTTGTTCCCAGTTTTATCTGAATAGGACACAGAAACATGAATACGTCATATATTTATATGGATTTGCAGACTAGTACCGGTCTGGTGTTTTCATCTGGTCCAGCTGAGTCTAAGCGTTAGCTTCCACCTCTGTGCTCGTGTGTTTCTGTGTTTGTGCAGCGGCGGCAATAAAAAGGACCTTTGGTCTGTTTGCGGGCGAAGGAGTTCTCCAGCTGCAGCTGCTTCAGAGCCGCCGGCAGGTCCTCTCTCTGCTCGGGGGTCAGGTCCTTCAGGTCCAGACCATAGTGGTCCAGCAGCAGGGCGAGTCTCTGCAGAGAGCTCTCTGGGACATTTCACAGGTGGTGCAATCAGAAGGATGCTACATATATATATTGGATCTAATATAACTTTCTATTGTCATCATTTATTGGTTGATTATTGGTCTCACCGTCCAGGCCTGACAGGGCGTCGTACTCCTCCTGTGCTTTCTTCTCCGCCTGCTCCTGCTGCTTGCTGAGCTGAGTCACCTGGGAAACGTAGTCCTCGCCGTAGTCCAGCGGGAAGTCCAGCTCCGGGAAGAAGGAGGAGGAAGAGGAGGAGGAGGACAGTGAAGAAGGAAATCCTGCAGCTGCTGCCGCTCCTCTGTGGCGGGAGAGAGACTGCACGGGGGAGGCAGAGGAAGAGGAGGAGGACGAGGAAGAAGAGGAGGAGGAAGGGGAGGTGAGGTAAAAGGAGACCAGGTCCTGGAGGAGCTGCCGGTCTCTTTCCAGAGGGTTTCCCTGGGATCTGGATCGAGAGGGGGCAGCAAGGAGCGGGAAGGCCGGGTTCTGGTCCAGAGAGTTGAGGGAGCGTTCTTCCTCCTCCTGGTAGCCGTACTGCTGCTGGAACAACAACAACAACAACAACACACATTAATCCTCCAGCAAACTCCAGACGGCTGCAACGTTCTGTCCTTCATCAGGATAAAACTGAAGCTGCTTTTAAACCCTCTATATTTTAAAATGTATGTTTCATTTGCAACATTCTCATCTTAGAAGACAAAATGTACAGAGTTGTCTTATTTATGAGATGAACACTAGTACTGATCAGAAATCCTCTCCCCACCTGGTGGTAGGTGTACGGGTCCAGCAGGGGCCTCTGCATGTGGACGGAGGACTGGGAGGGGTCCAGGACCATGTAGTCCACGTACTGCTGCAGCATCTTGGGGTCAGCTGGATCCCCGGGGCCCTGAAGCCTCCGCTGACCGGGGCCCGGTAGTCGGGGCGACCTGGGAGAGAACGATTACATGTTGTGACTCTGACAAGCAGGATGTGTTGTTGTTGTTGACGAGGACTCTCTTACTGTATCGGGGACCTCTCCTCGATCCTGGAGGAGGATCTGACGGTGGGAACGCGGCTCAGCTCTCGGCTGATGATCACCTGGGTGATGTCATCCTTCCAGGTCAGACCTGCGGGACCAATCACACGCTTACTTCCTGATCACATATGGGGTCACCGTACGGAGGCTCCATCCTCCACTTGATAGACTCACCTTGCACCATCAGGTCTCTGAGGACCTCTTGCAGCTTGTGCAGGACCGGCACAGACACCTGGTACTGGACCGGGTCCTGGTGGGGGTCCTGGCACTGTCCGAATAAACTGTCTGCAGCAGGAGGAGAGCACAGGTTCAACAGCGCCATCTTTGCACATGTCTCCTTGGAGTACATGTACTACACACCGGTACACACATAATGTACAAATACACACTCAACTTCACACACACACACACAGTGAGCTTCACTGCACATGTGTGTGTGTGTGTGTGTGTGGGTGGGTTGTAGTGAGTCATCATCTCTGTCTCTCTACATCTCTCATCAAACAAACACACACACACACACTCACACCAGAGGGAGACACACACAGTCGTCAGGCAAGTGATGTAACTGTCGTCATGGAGACGGCCGGGGCGAGCTGCAATTGGCAGAGAGCGACTGACGGAGGGAGACCTTGTTTACGTTGCACTCTCACTTTTCTCTCCCTCTCTCTCCACCTTCCTGTCCATGTGACGAAGCTCGCTCACTCACACACACACACACACACACACACAGGCTGTAGCTCTCACACGATGACTCAGACATCAAACACGCTGCTCTGAGATTTAACCTGACTACAGATTACAAATGGAACATGTTGATTTGTGTATTTATATGTTTTCATTTGATTTATTTATATGGAAAGTGCTAAGCTAAGCTAAATGTTTGTTGAATTATGCTATCTTCAAATAAAATGTATAAAACTATTAACTGGAAGATGATTCAGATGATTCAGGCTACAACCTGGAACTAAGTGTATTCTACTGCAACACTCCAGGGATTAGACTACACCAGATTCCAGATGTGTGATCCAGTCTGACATGCAACCGGTGACTTGCTGCCTTGCGTGCGCGTGCACGTGCTCAGACCGCCATCACACGCACGCCGTGACGCCGCTCACGTTCCTCTAACGTTCTCTGCAGACGGGGAATGAATCATCTTCAAGGACGACACGGAAAACACACCGGCATCAATAATTCAGTCTCTGAGGGCTGAGACACACACGTGCACGCCCCCGCACCGTGCACGCTCCTGTAATGACATGCTCGGCGTGTTTGAACCGGCAGGAAGGAAGCGTGAAACCCACTGAGGGATTATTGTACACCCCCCTTTAGAGGCGGCTGAGCCATGACCGCTTGATGGACAGGAGACACGTCACGGCTGAACTTTATCATATTATATTATATTCAACAAATATGTTGGAGTAAAAGTCAGACTCACCATCGCTGCACAGCTGCTCTCTGGGACAGAGCTTCTTTTCAAACAGACAACCTGCAGACACACAAACACACATTGAGAAACATTCACAAGTCTTTTATGCCAAACACATCTGGATATTTGGAGGAAAGGTTACATCTTTAAATGCAGATTTAAGTTGATTATGGGACAGAAATGAGTCTTGTGCTGCTCAGTGATCACGTGATGTGTGTGTGTGTGACCTTCTCCCATCTCCCATTATCTGGTGGGAGCCAGTAAGCAGCAGCAGATGTGAAGCCTCTGTTGAATTGGACCTGTTTGCATTGTGTTTCCATGAAGGATTTCTGAAATCTGTGTGTATTATTCATGCTCACCCCGCAGTGCAACCTGCACAAACACACACTCTCCACGCTGACATCACAAACATGGGCGGGAGCCGTCTTCTCTAACCATTATTACCATCTCTAACTGTACAATGGAAACAGACTGAAACAAGCCTTTCACATTGAGTGCAGCAGGAGATCTCTCCGGGTAAATGTGATTATTCTTCTTGCTGATAGGATCCGGTTCCTACGACGGCCTCGCCTCGAGCCGACCTGAAATCCATACAGTCAGACAGAGCGTCGATGCCGTGATGTCACAAGCAATCCGCTATCAGAGAGGGAATCTCCATTAGAGGAGGAAGCAGGTACGCCGCAAACATAGAAGAAGAGATTCTCCATCCATTTCCCCGCCGTCTCTTTTTTCAGACCAAACTCCACGATGACTAATCCGTCCTCCCACGCATGTGCCACCTCCCCCCCTCCCCCTTCACTAGGGATATCATCATCCTCATCTTGTTAAAGTCCGTCCATCACTGTCAGCAGTCACGCCGGCCTCCATCACCTCCTCTAATTAGCCACTGATGATGAGAGGAAAACCTGTGTAACGAGTGTCTGATGAGCAGACTGACTCACATCCTTTACTCGAGGAAAACTATCACAGTATCATCAGCAACATGGCAACGTGTTTGGCTGTTACATGGCATGCTTTTATTTGTTGCTGTAGAGGAAAACTTGTCAGTTCCTTACTGACTGACTTACTTCCTTAAAACTGTCTGCACTTGTAGATCTCTGACTGTGTGATCAGACTGTTAACGGGGAGACAGTATGATGCTAACGCCACAATAACAAAGACGGGAAGGAAATCACATGACTCATCTACGTCATCAACAACAGGGTTGCCATGGTGACAGACTGACAAGTTTACTTTATCTGCAATTAAGCACGTCCAGACCCTGTACGAGGTTTCATCCGTGGAGTCACAGAACCAGACTTTAATTCAGTGGCATCAGAAGGTAAAATCTGAAGGTTACATCTCTGAACAGGTTTCTCCATCATCAATAACCCGAGTAGCTTCAGCGGCCTCACACATCCGGCCAGCAGCACATCACTATGATCACGAAAACACGGCGCTGTACCTTTAAGGTCAGCAGGATGACGCACATCATCGCACGGCATTTGCAGAAAGATATGAAGGAAATAAACAATAAATAAACAATGTGAACAGCTGGTCTGATATGCGTTCTGTGTGGGAAAATCTGTCTGAGTCATCATCAGCTCAGAGACTGACCCCCCCCCCCCCCCCCCATCATCATCATCCTCATCCTCACTGTCTCTGTGCCTTTGCTTTTATTGTCCATTAAGCGCCTGCCAGATTGAATCCAGTGTCATTCTCATAATGGTGCTGCTGGCATTCTGCTGTGTGTGTGTGTGTGTTGGGCTGACGGAGGATATTTAAGGTGGAATGAGTCAGAAGGAGAGCTGCGTGCTGAGTGGCAGCGGAGGCAGCGAGGTTACGAGCCTCCTCGGCTCATTCAACCTTAAAACTTTAACCTTTAACCCTGCTTCACACTCACCACTCTGCCTGCAGGTACAGGAGATAACTGAGCCTGTATCAGGGTGTAGCTGTGGTCTGTGGTCTGCTCTTCCCCATACAGGGATCATACAAGGATCCTGATCCTCACAGATGTACGCAGAGCCATGCAGAAAGAGTTCATAATGTGCAAAAGGATTCTCAGACGTCGTACATTTAGAGCAAATGTATTTCCTGTTCACATTTTAGAAACAGTTGACTCATTCTGTGAAGGAGGAATGAGGTATCTTTTTTATATTTAATAATAATATGGTCTGGACTACACAAACAGGCACTACAGTCATAATCTCCTGTCATCAGTGAATAATCCATCATCTATTCAGATGTTTATTCAGAGTTTATCGTCATCATGAGGCACAATAATGGTTCACAATGACGGTATTACTATGAATTATAATACTGAGGTCTTCAGTTGTGTCATAGTATATCTTTATCCTTCTCTATTATAAACTCACTATTCATAATAATAATAATCTCTGAATGTTTCTTCTCTAATGCCATGCAAACATTCAACTGAATAGATTGAATAGTCTCTGCCGGCCGCTGTCCGTGGTGCTGAAGTGCTGCTGCCACGTAGAACGCACCACAGCGACAGGAAGCCATTGTTGGACGTGTGAGATGAGCCGAGAGGTCGGTTATGAGTCATAGCTGGAAGCTCCTGTTATGTGCCAGAGATATCTCCTGTTTCTATGATCTATAAACATCTCTTCTCCGGGTTTTTCTCTCCTTGAAGCCGACTGCCGCCCCGGCTGCTCTGAGGTCAGCATTAATGCACTTCAGTGATCATCATTCTAGGAGCTGCAGGTTTACTAGAAAACAACAACATCAGTCATTCCTAGAACTCTGACTGGGTTTGGACTCATCGAGTCTCATAATGGCTCTGTTCTTAAAGCATGACACCGTTTTCAACAGGGATCTACTTTTTTTGAAGACACTACAGGGTTTTAGCCTCCTAGAATAATCTTATTGGATGTCAACGTGTGTGTATGGATGTATGACAGGTGTGTGTGTCCTCACAGCCGCAGCACATCATCACATATCAGCTCTCACACACCCTCTCTGTCTCTCACACTGTTTGTTTGTGTGTTTGTTGTTGTTGTCTGTCTGCAACGACAACAACAACAACTACATGATTCATCCGGGCTTCCAGACACATCCGAGCTGACCCGCGGTCACAGCATTCTAGTACCATGTAAACAGGTCTGAGGCAGATGTGGACATGCAACAAATACCAGATGTTAGATGGCTCTTAATATCAATATTTTATATGTATATTTGATATGAATTTTACTGGCATCTGACGCCAAACAGAACTATTATAACCCAACGTCCCCTCCTTTAAATCAACTTACAGTTCATTTTCAAACATGTTTAAAGACACAACCAGGAGGAGAAAGTGCTCGGAGGACCCGCTGCTCACTACAACCCTTCATGTAATGTAATATACATATAAACATACTATGCCCGGTCTACTACAGGACTGGAGGAAGCCTGCAACAGGGGCTCGTCGTCGCCGGAGTCGTGATTTACGCGCCGCCCCGACGCAGCGGCTTCATTACAACGGGGAAGTGTGTCCCTCCACGCCGGGGCTGGATGCCAGCAGAGGGGTCTTACCGTGTCGGGCGGCCGCGCAGATCCGACAGGAGGCGGTGAGGAGGAGGCACAGAGCCGCCCAGAGCCGCGGAGACCTCATGGTACATCCAACATCCACCGGAGCGAGGAGGAGGAGGAGGAGCAGGAGGAGGAGAGAGCGGCCGCTGCTGCTGCGCTTCTACCGGCAGCTCTCCATGACTGGAGGGGCTGCTGCTGCTGCTGCTGCTGCTCGGGACTGATGGAGGGCGCGTGCGTGCGTGCGTGCGTGCGTGATAGCGAGGGAGAGAGAGACAGAGAGAGAGGTTGGAAACCAGGACCACTGGAGGCGCCACACCAAGAATATGTACAAACTACAGCAGATAAAATCATTTAGTTCCACCTCCACCAGCTTGTTAGCTATATAAACATGTCATGTAATAATTAGATAATTCTACTTTTGGAAGAAGGCCTTTTACTTGTAATGTTATATTTTTACATCAGTAGCAGTTTTTTAAATGTCAATACAGACTAATAGTACTAAAAGTTATTTGGCTGCAACTTTTGTACAAAGTGGGATTTATCTACTTCAAGTAAATCTGCTATTAATGCAGCTTCAACTGTTTCTATATATTTACTGTATATTATATTGTAAAGTTAGATATAGTTGTGGCAACGTATTTGAGTTTACTGCAGGGTTGTAGTTTGTTTCAGGACATACAGTTGTTGAAATATCAGATCAATAATAAGTGTTAAAACTCAGTTATGTATTCAGGAGCAGCGTGGAGCATCATGATGTGGTTCACCGATTCATCCTGAAAAATAACCCTCCAGACGTTCGGCAGCACATCCGGCTGCTCGGTGAAGTTTATTACAACGGAGGTGAAGTTTATTACAACGGAGGTGAAGTTTATTACAACGGAGGTGAAGTTTATTACAACGGAGGTGAAGTTTATTACAACGGAGGTGAAGTTTAATCTCCTGCAGGAGGAAACGTCCACACTAACGGCTTACAAACCAAACATGGATGAAAACACGGACAGAAGGAGGAGAGAACACAAAACTGGGAAACCTTTCAATATTTTTTATTAATTTCTGGACTATTTCAGACATAAGAAAGATTGAGAAGTGCTCGTGCCCTTTAATGTGTGTGGGAGTAATTACAGCATCCAGGAGTCGTCATTTTCAACATGAACTTATGATGTTGACATTCTTCACACCGTCACGTGTTGAAGAAACATCACCTCCTTCTTCCTCCGTCTCCGTGGTTACGGCTTTGAGGGGCTCCCGTCAACGACCAGCATGTTCCTCACTGTGGGGAACAACTCGAAGAAACCCTGCAGAAAAAGCACAGCAAGTGTTATCTATTATTTATATACAATGTACCCACAAATGTCCATCACAAGGTCCCAAGATGATCTTAAACAGGAAATCCTCAATCAACTCATCGTTTGACAGGGAGTTGAGATTCACTGTGAAGAGAGCTTGTATCCAACATGAGTTTGTTTTGGTGTTTCTGGTCCTGGTGGGGGGCTACCTTGAAGAGGGTGGTGCTCTGCAGCACGCTGGAGGTGCAGCACATCTCCCTGATGGAGTGCATGGAGAGCTGCGGCGCTCCGATGTCGACCACCGGGACCCCGAGGCGGGCGGCCAGGATGGGTCCGATGGTGGTTCCACAGGGGCTGTCGTTACGGACCATCACATCCTGCAGGGGGGGCAGTACAAATAAACACATCTCCTCTGGCTCTACTGGCCACTCAGAGGAACTGCAACCTCTACACACATGAATCAGCCATTTATTTAACAGACGGACAGAACCTGCATGGGCACATCCACCCGGCTGGCGATCTCTCGGATGACGGTGGCGGTGACGGCCGTGGTGGCGTAACGCTGGTTGCTGTTGAACTTGATCACTGGGCCCTGAAAGAGAGAATAATAGAATAATTTACAATAAATTATAATGAATATATTAATCTGACAGTACTTAACATTGCATCGTCATCATCATCACAAAGCCCAAACGAAGGTCTTAAATGATTCATTTAGCGCCACAGAAACTAAAAAACCCAAAGAATTACATCAAATAATAAAAATCAATAAACAGTAAATAATATTTGGTATTAACTTTGTTAATAAAGACTGATTTCTCTCTTCCACCTTTATATATTATCTGTCTTTGAAGCTGCCGCCCTGAATGCAAAGAGACTATTTAAAACAAGAGTGTGCTCATTTGCATAATGTCCCTTTAAAAAGAGAATAAATGAATTAATCTCTTCACCTTGTGGAAAGCAGGACGGTGGTTTTCTTCATGCTTCTCCCTGAGAAGGAAATCACACATTTGATCAGAGATACCAACGATGGAACGCCGCGCTAACGGAGAATCGTCGACCGACTGACTGACTGGTAGTTTGGGTGCACGGCGTGCGCCATGTCGGCGCTGATCATGAAGGAGAGCGGCGCCGCCTGCTGGAAGGCGGTGAGGTTGGAGGCCGAGGCTGGAGAGGCGGCTGAGGATGAGCTCCGTGAGGTTGGACTGGGCGCCCTGAGCACTCTCCGAGCCCACCTACAGGACGCAGACGGTTACTACAACTCAGATAAACGTCCTAATCACGGAGACGTCCGACACCGGGTCACACTCACCTCCTCGTTGTCGTACAGCGTGATCATGCGGACGTTGGGTTCTTGGTCCAGAGAGTCCCCCGAGCAGGACTCGACCAGCCCCTGAGACACAACAGAGTCAGTGAGACAGGCAGAACGAGACGGAGGAGGGAAACGAAGACAGGAAGTGGCGTCAGACCTGCAGGGCGCAGTAGCAGCTGTGGAGGTTGTCCAGGCGTGGAGAGTAGACGAACTCTTCATACACGCCTCCCAGCGCCTGTGGAGGGGATGAAGGTTGGCGTTAAATATGAGACCCAGCTTTAAAAGTAATCAAGGTGACGGGAGGAGAACTCACCGCCGGCTGAGTGTCGGCCAGACAGAGCTCAAAGTCCAGCAGGGCTTCAGGCTCCACGGCCAGCTCCGAACACAGAACCTTCACCAGCGCCGGGTGGTGCTTCTCCGCCTGGGGGGTTGCAATGTAACCAAGTCCGAGAAAGCAAATTAACTTATTATTTATTATGATGAAGATGAGAAGGAGAGTAACAGCAGCTCGTGTCCGTGTTACCGTGTTGGCGGCGGCGGTGGCGTCTCCGGAGGACGAGCTGCCCGTCTCCAGCTCCTCCTGCACGGCGGTGGCGATGATGGGCACGCTGAAACACACACACACACACACACACACATTTATATATAGATGTTTTCGTTGTGCCGACTGCTTATCTACTTCACAGCCTTGAAATGAATCCCCTAAAAGGGCTCGGTGACTGACAGGTGGTTCTCCTTGTTGGGGCCGAAGGAGTCGTTGATGTCCCTCTGCAGGTGGATGGCCAGGTGAGGGATCCGGAGCAGCGGCCGGGACACATGGAAGAGCCGGTGAACCAGCTGGCCGTTACTCTGGAGGACACACACACACACACACACGAGAAAGCATCCATTTCTATCACTAAATACTTTGCTTGTTCACTGATTTTTACTGACAAATATAAAGCCTGGGTTTCTACTTTATAAAACTACAGCTGCCTCACAGAAATCCTCTAGAGCCAGCAGCTAACACCGTACGGAATGTACGGCAAAATAACCACGGGAATAATCCGGGTACCTTGACCATAACGCGGCCGGCGACGGTCAGGTCGCGGTCGAACCAGGTGTTCCAGATGCCGCCACCGTAGCACTCGACCCCGACCTGCAGGCAGCCCTGCTTCGTCCTCTTCGACCGCGGCTTCACCTGAAACACAGAGATCATCTCAGTCATTTTATCACAACTGTTTGGAGGGGTGTGAGACAGGTACAGGTGGGGACAGACGGGCGGGCTCTAACCCTGAGACAGGGGCTGTCTGTGTGGGCGCCGATCATGGAGAAGCCGTTTCCTGGCAGGAAGCGCCCGCCCACGGCGAAGGCGATGAGGCTGGAGAAGTTCCTGGTCACAAAGTACTGAGAGAGAGAGAGAGAGAGAGGCAGGATTTAAATATCACCTGCCTTCATTTGACGGCTTCCTCTGAATGTAAGGTTTATTGCCCTGACCCCTAACCCCTGACCCCGTTCACCCCGGCGACCGACCTTGCTGGACGGCTTGATGTCCCATTGGTCCGCCTCCTTCAGCTCGATGAAGCCGGCCTGCAGCAGACGCCGCCGGCATTCTTCAACCACTAAAACCAGAGAAACATTGCACGCAACAATATATTATCCAGTAACTTTTTTATTGCTTTAATAATCACGTGCTCCTTTAAGACACTTCGTGGTCGAGGTTCAAAGGTCGGAGACATTCTGAAACTTTGAGCTTGAGATAAGATAAAAATCTTCAATTAAACAGGAAGACCTTCTTAAATGCTGACACAGCTTTGTTCATGTGAGATGACCTTTTATGACCGGTTCATCTCCAACGAGTTTCAGCATCTTTACATCGACAAGAGAATCCCTAAAATTCACACAATCTTCGCTTGGCTCTGATAAAAGAACATTTACATCCCAGGAAAGCTTTCTGTTTTTTAGTTCAATGACTTTATTTATTTTTCTGTCACAGTTGGCATGAAAAGTTAAGTTAACCCACAAATGCATTGTGGGAAATGTATTAATTCAAATGCAATGCATGTTATAGTTTTTGAAGCTCATGCTAAATGAGTGCACATGTACAAGTTGGATAAAGTAACTAAGTACATTTATTAATGACTAATAACTAATACTCGCACAATGACTGACTGTCAGTGAGTTTTTCTTCCACCAGTCAGTTATGGAAATGTATTATTAATATTATGATGATGCAGCCTTCTTTACCGTGGTACGGAGACACCCCTCTGTTGACAAACTGCAGGAACTCTTTGGCTGCGGACTGCACGGCCTCCTTGGAGCTCTTCATGATCCGAGCCTGGAGAAAAAAACCAGATATCAGTTTCACAAATCCTCCGTGAGACAGCAAAGCTAGCAACGGCTACTGGTTCCAACTTCGGACACTTATCGCGAGACTTGAAGCGTTTGCGTTTGGGTCAACACACAACAACACTATCAACGTAGTAAATATAACACTATATAATTTGACATAGCGTAAAACCCAAGCGTTGTCCGATAAAGGAAGCGCCGCTAGCCGTTCCTAAGCTAACCTGCTGCTGCTTTCCGGCACAACTCGAGCCGCGCGTCTCTTCTTCTTCGCCGCTTCTCTTCCTCTGCGGGCCAAAGTCGAGGCAGCTCTGTGTGAGGGAGCAACACCTCCACATGCCGCGTCGACAGTAATCATTTTTATGGCTCTTACCTGCATTAACCGCACGTTTACACTATGAACTCCGGGCGACACCGCTGTGACGGATGGATACAGTCAGATGATCTGACGGCAGCGGGGACAGAAGTAAGACACAGCGCCAAAGTGACCTCCAGCGGACAGGCGGTGTAATTACAACAGTTGACATTTTTCCACAATCCCCTGCATTTTTAATAAAATGTTTGCATTAGACATTGTTCTGTTGCCTTAATCTTTCCTTTTTTCAAATGAAGTCATTGCTAAGGTTATGGAATATAATCTACAAGGTTCACATGTTAACAGGACCGTATTTTTCTTCTTCAATTGATTGTCTCTCCCTCTCCATTCTCAACACTGCTACACTGCTCTTTATTTCCACCTTTCTCTTACAGTGAAACAAACGGATTGCAACGTGGTTGCTTTTTATTTTTAATCCCTCTCTTTCTCTGAGATGTTATTTTCTTGATGTTATTTTCCTCTTTATTTACATATCACCACGGGAACCGGCCTTATATAGTCCTGAACAATGAGGGAGGGGGAGGAGGAGGAGGAGGAGGGGGATCTGAAAATAATGAAGAGATGTTTATATCAGCTGTCATCTCAGTGTCTCACCTGCTCTTGAGGAAGCCCAGGGAGATGACACACACACACACACACACACACACACACACACACACACACACACACACTCTATTAATAGACGTGAGACCAACAGGCTGAACATACTGGGAATGTGTCCCTAAGTACGGATATCAACAAATTACAAATTGAAGAAATATTACAATCTTCAGTTTTAAAATGAAGACAAGTGTTTACTTATTTCTTTATTCTTGTATATATTTGTTACATAAAGATCATCACAGGAAGGCTTGTTGGAGGCGTTGGAGCTCAGATGCCACGTGCACTCTCCTACATATCCGTGCACGGATTAAAGTGTGTGTGTGTGTGTGTGTGTGCGTGCGTGTGTCTCCTGCTTTTATAACAAGAACATTTTGCATCAAACTATTTGCAACCCACAACTTTAGAAACTTTTCGATCAAATCAAATGCAAGTATACGTCCCGCTACTGTGTTGACACATTGGTGCACATTTCTAACACAACCTCCCCTAAAATGTCACACGCTCGATGATGTCATCGCTGATGGCACTTATTGTTTGGATATGTGAGCTTTCTCCTGCAGGGACACACTGAACGTCTCTCAGGATGGGATAGCTTTCCTTTTTAAGGCAGGTTAGTCCCAGCATAAACACACACACACAGGCCCGTCATTAACAACCAGCCTGCCTTGCCATGTGAGGACCACGATGAGTCTTCAAAGCCTCCGTCCTGCATCCTCACATCGTTACAGCGTGAGATCATTTCTGAGTGACGAGTCTCCTGAATGGAAAGAGGAAACAGGTCTTCTACAAACCCACATCCTCGTCTTCCCTGACATTCGGTTGCATTGAGGGACAAACCCAAAGCTTCACACCATTTCAATAGAGTTGCCAATGCAAGAAAACATGTTGCCATTGTTTTGTTGTTTCTAGGTTTGCATGGATCTCATCCAGCAATAAGGCAACAGAGTTGTCCGAATCCTGCCTAGAGGAACGTGTACATATCTGACCTTCCTGCATCTATCTGTGGATCATGATCCATCCATATCTGTACCGCTGATCCTGCAGGATCCTGGGAGGCTGACTGAGGAGAACATATTTGCTGCAATACTTTGTAACTTTACGAAGTCAAATGTGTTGCTTTTTCCTCCATCGCCGTCGTCCAGCTGGTTCTGGGTTTGGATCTTAAGGGTTTAACATGCAAACTTTTAGGGACGTTCATCTGTGTTGTTGTCGTTTCTGTCAATGTGTGAGACGGAGGAATGGGATGAGAGGGAGGGAGAAAGTAGAGGATGAAGGGAGGCAGAAGAGAAGGAGAGAAAGTAGGAGGAGGTAAAAAGGGGGGGGGGGGTAAGTACAAATAGCCAGGGGCAGTAAGCTCCTCGTCAGTGCTCCCTCTGCTGAAGCCCTCGCCAGGCCTTCCTCCTCTCCTAAAATGGCCTCCTTCAGCTCCTCCGCCCAGACCGCCTCCTCCTACCGCCGCCACTTCGGCCACGGCACCTATGCCTCGCCCTCACTCAACCGCTCGCTGCTGGGCCAGAGCGGGGCCGGCGGGGCCCACCATTCCTCCAGGGTCTACGAGGTGACCCGGAGCAGCTCCTCGCCGGCCTACCGCGTCTCCTCCAGCTACTACGGGAAGCCCCTGGCGAGCTCCCGGGCCTCCATGGGCCGCTCCTACGCCGCCATGGGCGAGACGCTGGACTTCAGCCTGGCCGACGCCCTGAACCAGGAGTTCCTGACCACGCGGACCAACGAGAAGGTGGAGCTGCAGCACCTGAATGACCGCTTCGCCAGCTACATCGAGAAGGTCCGCTTCCTGGAGCAGCAGAACGCGGCGCTGGCGGTGGAGGTCGAGCGGCTGCGCGGCCGTGAGCCCACGCGCATCGCCGACCTGTACGAGGAGGAGATGAGCGAGATGAGGAGGCAGGTGGAGATCCTGACCAATCAGAGGTCGCGCATCGAGGTGGAGCGGGACAACCTGGTGGATGACGTGGACAAGCTGAAAGTCAGGTGGGCGAGGCCAGAGGCGCGTGTGTGTCTCTTTAAGAAGACTGAGTCCTGTCGTTATGACTCAGCTGCTTATCAGGAAACAGAGACATTAATTACTGAATGACAGCTTCTCTCACAGAGGATTCATTTACGACTTATTTACTCGTTACGCAGCATTCATTACTTTAGGAATGTTGTTATTATTATTATACTGTAATATTAGAAGCATCTCTAACAAGGCTGCATATTTTAATAACATTTCAAAGAAGTACATTTCAAATGAAAATGTTCTTGGGTTTACACATCTTACATCATGACCTGAGCATCAGATCCGAGTCCTGAATCCTGAATCGGTCTGGCTCCAGAAACAGAAAATAACACAAACTGTTGCTTAACTTTAATGTCGTCTGCTGCTGACGCTGTTTCCCCTCTACACTATTCTGTGCGTGTGTGTGTGTGTGTGTGTGTGTGTTTCTGCGTGTGTGTGACCAAAGGAAGGGCACACACACTGTTTACACGTCCCTCTTCTATAAAAGGAGAGGAAAGAGCTGCCACATATCTGAAGGAGCTCTAACGATCTGCTCTCCCTCCCTCTCATATAAAGGTGTTCAGATCAGATCTTTGAGTTGATGAAAATATTTAAACTGTTAAATATTTTATCAACTCAAACAGATATTCAGGATTTAAGATAATCAGGTAGTTTGAGGTTGGGCTCTTCTCTATTGAAATATTTCTTCTATATGATGTGATTTATAGTCTCTCATCTCCTCCTCCAGACTCCAGGAGGAGATTCTCCAAAAAGAGGATGCAGAGAGCAACCTGGCTGCTTTCAGGGCGGTGAGTCCTCCATCACTAACTGAGGATTAAATACGTCGTAGGAAAGTCTATTCATGGTAGTAAAGGTCAGTCTCACAGTCCTGACCTACAAACTGTACAACGCAGGACGTGGACGCCGCCACGCTGGCCCGTCTGGACCTGGAGAGACGCATCGAGACGCTGCAGGAGGAGATCGTCTTCCTGAAGAAGATCCACGAGGAGGTGCCCTCCTCCTCTTTATGCTTCTATCGTTATTATGGTTCCTGAAAGCGCTCCTCTCCAGCTCTAAGCTGACCTCCCTCCTCCTCCTGCTGCAGGAGATCCGGGAGCTGCAGATGCAGATGCAGGAGTCGCAGGTCCAGATCCAGATGGACATGTCCAAGCCAGACCTGACGGCGGCGCTGCGGGACATCAGGGCCCAGTACGAGGGCATCGCCGCCAAGAACATCTCAGAGGCGGAGGACTGGTACAAGTCCAAGGTGAGAGAGGGGGACCCTGAAATCGGGACACAACGGTGGCTGTAGTGACGGTAGGGGCGTGACCTTTGACCTCTGCCTCCCCAGGTGTCTGACCTGAACCAGGCCGTGACCAAAAACAACGAGGCGCTGAAGTCGGCCCGGCAGGAGACCATGGAGTTCAGGCACCAGATCCAGTCCTACACCTGTGAGATCGACTCGCTCAAAGGCACAGTACGTCTCTCACACACACCTCTCACACACACCTCACACACACACGGTCTGAACACTGGTCTCTGTGTAAAACCCAGAACGAGTCCCTGATGAGGCAGATGCGGGACATGGAGGACCGCCACGGGCGCGAGGCCGGCGGGTTCCAGGACAACATCACCCGGCTGGAGGCGGAGATCGCCAACATGAAGGACGAGATGGCTCGCCACCTCCGCGAGTACCAGGACCTGCTCAACGTCAAGATGGCGCTGGACGTGGAGATCGCCACCTACAGGAAGCTGCTGGAAGGGGAGGAGAGCAGGTGATGCAAATAATAACAATAAACCTTTACATAATGTGAGAAAGGAGGATTTTACGACACGTTGCAGCTTTAAAACTATATTATCCACATTAATGACAGGACTAAGTATCTATAATTAGATTCTAACTCTTGTATGTCTCTGTGCAGGATCACCTTGCCCGTGCAGAGCTACTCCACCATGAGCTTCAGAGGTACGGACACAGCTGCAGTTACCTGAACGCACCACCAGAGGTCACACACAATGCAGTTGACCTGCATGATCAATGATCAATGATACTAGAAAACTGTCTCATGGAATGCATGATTTTGAAAGTTTTACTGTTTTAAAATATTTAAAATTTAAAAGTCTGCCTTGCACGTTGCTGATGATGTGTGTGTGTGTGTGTGTGTGTGTGTGTTTGCTGTGTTCAAACAGAGACCAGCCCTGAGAACCAGCAGCAGCGCTCCTCCGAGATGCATTCAAAGAAAACGGTTCTCATCAAGACCATTGAGACGCGCGACGGAGAGGTGAAACACACAAAGACACAATCTTCACATCACAACACGGGGACACATCCTGAAGCACGTGTTGATGAATCCTCCTCACGTCTACACTAATGGCCTCCATTTATACTGATCTTTAGAGAGAATCGACTCTATTTGGGCCTGAATTAACTCAGTGATGAACACAACCTCATGGAAGGCAGGAAGAATCTCTCCTGACTGTACAGGTTGAGTTAGCACTCGTCACCTGTGACTTCAGCTGCATAGCATTCGTGAGGCCTCCAGGTGTAAACACACACACACACACATGCAGCGACACGTTCCCCCACAGATCCAAACATCTCGTCCCAGCAGCAGCTTCTGGAGGAACTCAGATCACAGCATGTCGAGACAAGTCACACACACAGTAAAGAGGAACAAAGAAACAAGGGAAGTGTTACCATCTCATCTGTGTTGTGTCCCTGACAACAGGACGGCTAATACAACTATAACCCTTCACACAGAGCAGGTCCTTCCCATCCCAGTGTGTTTGTTCATGTGGTCATTGTCGTGTTTCTGGCCTGCAGGTCGTCAGCGAGTCCACGCAGCACCAGCAGGACATCATGTAACGGAGTTTACACAAGAGAAGAAGAAGCAAGAACAAGAACACGGGAAGAAAACAAAGAGAGTGAAACAGACTACGATTACGGCCTGTAGGGTTCATGTGGATCATCTCTGATCGCTTTGCAGAAACGTGCCGTCCCCAGAATAAGAACACGCCGCAGCAGCAGGACTGAAAGAAGACTTTACATGGAGGTTGTTTGGGTTCTTTTGCAGTGTATTGGCAAATATTCAAATCACAACACAATTTTGCATCTTGAAGAAAAAGAGTAAAAAGGAGACCTCGGCAAACACACTTCTGCTCTGTGAAACTGAGAGAATCCTCCGCTTCTGCATTTTTAACCACACAAGTCTGCTGATCCAACATACCCTGTTTGTTTTTCTGGCATTATACTTCTTCTACTGGTTTCTTCCACACACACACACACACACACACACACACACACACACACACACACACACACACGCACACACAAAGCAGCTTTCGACCCGGTCCTCATGGTCAAAGTCACTGTTTTGTCCAATCGGGTGCATTCTGGGGGATGAAGTGCATTTGAGTGTGTTTGTGCTCGTCAATCAAAGAGATGTAAAGATGGAGAGAGGCAGGATGAAGGAGAGAGAGAGAGAGAGGGAGAGAGAAAGTGGAGCTCATGTTTCAGCTGATTGACGTCTCGTGTCCTTCAGTTCAAAGAGGACTCACACACAGTGATCATATCAGGCCCATGACAACACATGCTTTAATAAGCAGTCAGAATTCTATTATTATTACGTGGTTTAAAGCATGGGGGTCGGCCTCCAGTGATGTCATTGCACGCTCCTTCACAGAACAGCTCCAGAAATAAATAAACCAATAAATACACACAAATGAATTGGATTCCTAAGAAAAGTTGAACTGCTTTGTAAAAGGAAAAGTGAGTAAGTGCTGTGTTTTCTGTACAAATGTCCCGTTGATGCACATGAGGAGGGGGTTTGGTGTCGGGGGGGACGGAGGGGTGAGATCATGCTTTTACATTTCCCAGAAACAAAGAATAAAAAGGTAAAAACTGCTTCCTTTTCAACGGGGAAGAAACCGTAACGACGACTCTGAGCCTTCTTTCCATCTCGGCTCACATTCTTAACATGAAGAAATCATGATCGTGGGAATTCAGAGATTCTTCTGCACATATTGGCTCAGATCAGACATTTACACACTGGCAGTATGCATGTCCAACATATATTTCTGCTTGAAGATAGAAAGTACTCCCCCTGTGCTCGGCGGCGGCGTACATAGTTATACATAGTAATAATAATCTCTTTAAAGGTGAACGGTTGGGATGAACCCAGCTCGTAAAGTAATGGAATCCTCCCCCCTCGTATCTCCAGGCATCTGTGAAGACAACCGCCGTGTTTTTACCCTGAAAATCCCTCTGTGATCACATTGAATGCAAAGCCACTGATGGGAGATGTGGCGGACCCCCGTCCCCCCAGTCCACAGAGGGCAAGGCACCCATGAGAACCGGTCCTCCAGCCGTCGGAGAGCAGGCTGACACCCGGTTTTTTGTCCAGCACCGAGGGTGACCGAGGGTTTCCCCTCTTTAAACCATTGAAAAGTTCCAGGGGGGCCATGTTTGTAGTCCAGATGGCACGGATCCCAGTTTGCATTGAAGGGCCGTTGCTTCCCTTTACAGATGATTTCTGATTTCTGCACCGTTGGTTGAAAAGTGACGACAGCGGCAGAAACAAAAAGGGAATTTGTTTGTCATACGATGCCTGTGTGTGAACCTGAGGCTGTTTTGCACCGAAACTGATCCCTGATCTGGTTTGAGATGGCGAGGAGCGGGCCGGACCCCGGTACAGCAGGCTGCTGCAGATTCCCTTGTGGCCCCTAAAGATTGTGTGTGTGTGTGCATGCATGCATTAGAATCTACCGTAATACAGTGAATAGAGGTCCCCGTGCCTCTGCACCACACTGAAGGCTCAGCAGGGAAAAGGAGAGCTGAGCTTCAGAATACAAAATGGAATACGTAAAGGGTTAAACATGTGTTGCATTTGTGGGTAAATCCAGCCCCGGATACAATCTCATCCTCTTAGGGGTGTGGCTAGACCCAGACCATGTCTGCACCCAGAATCTTTGCATTTCAACAGAAAGTGGTGGTTTGTTCGTGTGTCTCCCTGGTCGAGTGGTGTGTTCAGGCCTCTGGGAGGTGGAGGTGGTGGGGGGGTCAGATACGGAGTCCCGAAGGTCCCGCCGCTCCGCCTGTGAGGGGCGTGGTGGAGCCGCGGTCGTAGCCCACATCCACCACGGTGTGGGGTCGGACCAGCCGGCTGGGCTGATCCTGCACCTGCCGGTCCCGGAAACTCTGGATGTAGCTCTGGATGGGGGGGGGGGGGCAGAGGAAGACGTTGGTTTAGAGATGAAAACACAAAGACATGGATGAAAGAACATGAGATCCTCACAGGCGAGAGGACGTCGGTGTCGTAGCGGCGGATGGGGTTGGGCTTGCGGCGGTAGACGGGCTCAGGGTGGAGCTGCTTGGCCTGATGGGAGGAGGCGGAGCCGTGCTGCTGCTGCTTCTTCTTCTTCTTGTTACGGTAGCGGTCGTCTCGCTGACGGATCCGCATCACCTGCATCCTCCTCTGCTGGCGGCTGATGACCACTGACAGGGGGGGAGGGAGGGAGGGAGGTGTTTAGCACAGCGGAGGGTCATGCAGACAGATAGGTGGAGGTAGTGAAAGACTTCCTCACCCTTGGTGTGGGAGTAGCCCTCGGCCGTCACCTTCCACTGCACCATGACGCCCAGCAGGGTGAGGGCGGGCCACACCCCCAGCACCACCCACGTCAGCCAGCACACGGGCTTCCCGGGCGCCGCTTTGATCCTCTCGTACATGTACAGCACGAGGGCAAAGAGCTCCACGAAGTAGTCCAGCGCCACGGTGATGACGGCGGCGCCGAACACCGCCGTGGACAGCGTGGTGAAGAGGCGCTGCCACTGCAGCGTCAGCACAGCAAACAGCATGCCCAGGCCCAGCAGCACGCCCAGGGGCACCCAGAGGGAGCGCGGCGGGCTGTCGGACAGCTCCTCCATGCCCACCAGCGTCGCCACGGCGACCAGCAGGCCCAGCAGCAGGCCCACCATGAAGAGGCCCACGCTGCGCACCAGCATGGTGACCAGGCCGCACAGCGTGCCGATGCCCAGGCCGATGCCCACCGAGGCCTCCACGCTCAGCTGGGTGTCCAGGACGCGCTCCTTGTAGCAGAGCATGAAGATGACCACGGAGCCGAACATCAGGCCCGTCAGGAACATCACGGCTTTGAAGCAGCGGTAGCCTGAGACACACGGCAGCGTTAACGGGGCCACTTCACCAGCACATCAATCACGGGGAGGCGGGACTCACCGAAGAAGCAGTAAATGATGCCGAAGAGGCAGCACATGGAGCAGACCACGGAGGGGACCACCTTGTAGCGGCCGATGACGTCCTCGCAGCCGTCCAGCCGCTCGGGGCCCAGATCCTGGTCCGGCTGGCCCAGCGGCATGTCCACGGGGGTCGTCATGGCGATGGGGAGGAGAGAGGAGGAGGAGATCGGGTTCGGAGGCTAGCGAGCGCCACACGGACGACGCATGGTTTCACCTGAGGAGGGCAGAGGAAGTTCAGAATCAAACGTGGGCTGAACCTGGTTTCACTTCTTATCAATAACCACTCAAACAATATAGACATCACTCTGAGAATACATGGTAATCCTAAAGCTGCTGCCGTGGTAACAAGGTGGCTTTGAAATCTGCAGACAGACAGACACACACACACACACAGAGAGAGAGAGCAGATAATAATAGCTCAGATAGCAGCGTGTGTTTGAGGGCAATCAAAGCCTCGTCGTGATCTGAACTAAAGCTCCAACATGAAGAGAATCACCTGATCGTCGGGATCTTACTACCACAGCCTTTAGAGGGGATCCCGACATACACCCCCTCCTCCCCCTCCTCCCCCCTCCTCCCCCGTCTCGGGGTGACTTCGGTCCGACGGTGGGAGCTTTCTGGGTCAGAGGTGCTTATGCAACTCCTGTCTGGGGAACTTCTGCTGCCATATTCATGAGCTCCTCCATCCCTCCTCATTGGGTTTGCTTGACTTCCTTTTCTCCACATACGTCCCCCCCCCTCTCCCCCCCTCTCCCCCTCTCCTCCCCCGTCTCCAGCTGATCACCTCCTCAGGGTTCCAGTCATGAGTGTGTCATCTGTTTGTGGAGGCTGGAACTGGTCTGGCAGGTTCAACGATGACAGAGCAAACGTCTGTTCTGCAAACATTCTTATGCTTCAACATGTCGGGGATGTATTTCCTTTCTTTCAACGTCAGTATTTTCACCATGAGCTGGAGACGCTAGTTAGCTTCTCACTCCTCTCTCACTGTCCTCGTCAAACCTGTCGGCTGACTTTGATTCATGCAGGGAGATAAAACTTTACTGCATCATCGATTGTTGACAGAAGAATGAGCATCTGAACACACACACAGTAGTAGCACACACACACACACACACACACACACACTCCATTTTCATCCAGACATGTCATATTAATAATCATCTTTTTGAGGAGGATTAGCGGTTCACTGCCGAGTGACCCTGTGTGTGTGTGTGTGTGTGTGTGTGTGTGAGCGTTAAGCCGTTTTCATCCTCTAGAATAAAAAGGAGAGGAAATAGACGACAGACGGGTTTCTTCTTCTTCTTCTTCTTCTTCTTCTTCTGAATCAGCAGCAACAACAACAACGCTGCCGTGGTTCTCCTCCACATGCCCTGCTTCCTGTCTGTTGCTATGACGACAGAGGGATGCTGACAGACAGGCCCGGCGGTCGGCCCCGGTCCAAAAGCCTGACCAATAGAAGAACAGCTTAAACTCCCATAGCAACAGCATGAGAGCCAATCAGCAGGCCTGTGTGTGTGTGTGTTATAAAAAACAGAAACAGTAAGTTAAGATATCTATAATTAAAATATCTATAATTATTGAACGACTAAATACAGACAAATATCCACTTAGGATTCTGAACTTAAAGTATGATTCTATCTGAAGATGTGAATATTTCTGGGACATTTCAAACGGCTAAAACAACAACAACAAAGTGAAGACTGGATGAGAGGAAGACGAGTCAGAGGATGTTTGTGTCGGAGATCAACAAAGACACTTCATCTCTCACCAGCCAATCAGAGCGCTGCAGGCGAGAACCATGTTGACAAGCACAGTCAGCTGACAGGTTGCTGCAAGCAAACACAGGAGGGACGACGGCTGGGTGAACAACAAGCTGTCTGTCTGTCTGTCTGTCTGTCTGTCTGTCTGTCTGTCTGTCTGTCAGTCGGAGCACAGCAGCAATCAATCAATCCATCAATCGATCGATCTCTGCTTTAAACAAAGAAAGGTTGAAACTGCTTGCTGACATCATCAGCTGCTGAAAGAGAGACAAAGGCGTCCCATGAATAAAGAGAAGGCAGTCTAATAATACCGCGTGTGTGTGTGTGTGTGTGTGTGTGTGTGTGTTCAGTCCGTTATGTGAGGAGAATCCATGCATGTCTTTGAGGGCGATGCATTCAAGGACCTGCAGGAAGAGTCAGACTGATGACCTGCATCTTCATAACAACTTCAACAAGAGAGCGGTCTGCAGAGAGGTGAACCGTGACCTCATCGCCTTAGAGTCACATGACCAAGTGTCTGCCTGATCATTGGTGCCAGACACCCTGCAGAGTCTCCTGTGGGTTTGTGCTCGGCACAGAGAGGGCGGTGTGGCTTTCAGGACCCTGTGACTCATGAAATGTGTTCATCTAAAGACATACTTCATGTCCCTGATCCTCCTCTTCCTCCTCTTCCTCCCTGCTGGTGATGCCAGCGTCTCTGTGGGGCAACACAGGAAACATACGCTGCACTTCACTCACAAACTCCTCCCACTTCAACACTACACAACCAGTGTTCCTGTGTGTGTGTGTGTGTGTGTGTGTGTGTGTGTGTGTGTGTGTGAGAGACACCCAGCCGTGTTAATCCCCTCCAACAGACTTCCTGGTCCCACTCGGGGGGGCAGACTGCTGGACGCTGCTCCCTGACTGAACTTATCTTCAGCCAATAAGAAGGCAGAAGCTGCTGTGACCTCATCGACCGCCGTCTGGCCGTGGTCTGCTGACATCACATTATCAGACGAATCAATGACTTTGTCCTCATGATCCTGGATGATTACGACTCGTAACAACCAGTTATTGATGAATCTGCTTTAGTGGACGGAGTGTCAGAGAATAACATTCATCAATAACATTCATCAATAACGCAGCTGAGGGTCTGGAGCTCTGAGAGGAGACATTTAACATCAGCTGATGTGAAAACATCTTCCAGCAACAACAACGAGACTCTTGTCTCCTTCTCAAGGAGCTACGACGTGTTTCATCTCCCCGGCTTTCTTCTGCCGGTTCACGAGTCCCTTTGGATCTTTGTTTTAATGCTTTCTCTTGTGTTTCCCAAGTCTTCCTCCTCCTCCCCCTGCTCCTCCTCCTCCTCCTCCTCTGTGGAACTGGATGTAAATGGTTAAAAAAAAGACCATTTCCAGACAAGATGATCTTCTTCTCAGACGTCTGCATGAAGCAGTGTGTGTTCTCGATGCGTCACACGCCAGCGACGCCTCGATGACAGCGACTAAACAGCAGGACGAGGAGTCATGTGACACGGCCGACCGGCTGTTGCTGCACCCACGACTTTGAGAGGATCCACTTCCTGTTTCCAACAGAACACGCTGCCCCTGAACACGTGGTTCCTCCAATCAGAACAGAGAGTCCAGAACACCGAACGCTCCTGAGGATGATTGGAGACGTTTGTGTTTCAGGCTTTAAAACACCTTTCAGAGTCTTCCTCCCAAACCCCCACCAACACAAACACATGCACGAAGAGACGGAGAGGAATGAAAGAGAAGATGCCGGTGGCCTTCCCACCATGTTGTGTTATATAACCTCCTCCTCCTCCTCCTCATCATCATCATTACTCACTGCACTTCTTTCCAAATCTCCTCCACCGATTCCCACAATCCACGGAGGATAAACACGACACGATATATATATATATATATATATATATATATATATATATACATACACATATATATACACACACACACACAGACGACTACAATCTGACCTGAGTTCTGATCCGAGTCTGCTCCTCTCTCCATCACTGACCTGTGACTGTCCTGAGTCCTCATCCAACGACTCTTCCTCTCCTCCTCCTCTTCACCAGGTCTGAATGCCCACAACGCCCCCCCCCCCCTCCTCCGGGGGAACAGGAAACAGGCCGTTCATGCCAGCGTCCCGCTGCTCCCAGCAGAGGACGAGTGTGTCACCGGTCTACATGGCAGCTTCCAGGAAGGGAGCGAGGCTGTTCTCATCAATACCCCCCCCCCCCCCCCCCCCTGCACACACGTGTTTACCAACACTGGTCGGGATGCAGGGAAACGTGACGCCTGGGAGCGCTTGTTGGAGGAAGATTCATTTCTGCATTAAAACCCCAGGAATGATGATGAAGCCTGTAATCTTCTTCACACATGGATCTCATGTTGAAACACAGATCTACACTCCAATGGGCACCAATGGAAGGGCAGCAGCCTCCATGTTGTCTGGCTCAAACACACAAACATGTGTGTGTCTGAACAGCAGTCGGCTTCAAAAAGAACCAAACACACCAGAAGAGGAGAAAGCGGTCTCCCACCTCCTCAGACGCTCGCTGAGCAGGTTACATAAGGCTGCTCCACTTACCCAACCTCCACTGGAGGATGGGAACAAGCTGCTGACGGGGAGGAGGAGGAGGAGGAGGAGGAGGAAAACACACCAGAACCCAGATCCTGGTCTGATCCACATTCCTGTCTCAAGTCTGAAACACTTGTGGACTCTGAAGATCCTCTATTCTGGTCCTCTCTGTGGAAAGTGTCCTGATATGACATTGTATAGACCTGCAGCCTCCTCTCGGGTCTCGTCAGACCTGCATGTCTGGATCCAGTCTTACACCCCCCCCCCCTCGATAAAGGCCTCTCTGTTTCTGAGTCTGAATCCTGCTGCTCAGTATGACCCAGCGCTCCCCGAGCAGCTCGCCGTTTCCTGCGTCCGCCGCCGGATCCCTCAGGAATATCAATGATGCTCCCTCCAGCCACACACAATCATGCTGTTCTTAAACAGGAAGTACAGCCTGTTAACTTCCTGTCCGTGAGCAGACGTTTCAGCTCACTCAACATGATGGAAAGAAGCCTCTTCCTCATAAAGGTCACCTGGTGCTTTTATTTGTGCGGGCAGGTAAACTGTCCACTTCCTGTCACTGGCAGGAAGCAGCAACAGCTCCCAGCCTGCCGCTCTGCACCTGTAGACTCTGAACATCTGGTCTCCAGCAGCCTCATTAGACCACATCAGTGCCCCCCTTCACAGCTGGACCCCCAAGGAAGACAGACACACACACACACACACACACACACACACACACACACACACACACACACACACAGCAGAAACCAACCAACCAACGACAAGCCAACTTCATCCAAACAATCCAGTGTAATCGATAACCCTTACTGGAACATCGATGAGCCTCCTGACTCCACTTAACGACAGCCAATCACGTTATCCTTTAATAATGACATCATCAGCGCTGGAAACCGGTCCTGGGAGCCCTTCAGGGACCTCTGTGAGAGCTCGGACACCGCAGACCTGCCGGCTAACACGCATCCATCCCTCCGTCTGCTGGACCGAGAGGTGATCGAGTCCGACAGGAGGATCGACCCATCCGGGTCAGACCTCATCAGCTGACCTCGATTCCAGGCTTCTGGATCCGACGTGGCCTGAGGCAGACCCTCTCCTGTTACCTCACGGGTTCATCGTGTTTGACAGCAGGTGTGCGTGCGCGTGTGCGTGAGACAAAAGAGGCGCACCGTGCGCGTAAACAGGCCACTCACCATCATCCCCGCCGGGGTGGCGCGTCTCGTCCGCGTTCACATGACGCCGAAAGGGGCCCCCCGAGTCCGCAACGCAGCCCATGATCAGCGTGTTCTTCTGTCCCGGCTCGGTGGATTCCCGTCGGGGGGAGGTCCGTCTGTCCCCCCTGCAGGGCGGTGGATCCAGGACCTGACTAGTCCTCCATGAGGGGGGGGACGCACACAATCCGGGCTGGGGAAGAGCAAAGAAATCCGGATTAAAAAAAAACAGCACAACTACGTGTTCACATGAGAAATAAGGTCCATCCGGGATCCAGGATCCGGGATCCGGTCCGGGTCTGGATGGATGGAGGAGCCTCACATGAACGCGTCGGCTGAAGAAGAAGAAGGTGGCCTCCGAGTCCGGACTTGTCAGCGCCTGGATCACACTGGCTGTGTGTGTCGGGGAATGCCACAGCGCCTCCTAGTGGCGGAAATTCAAACGGCATCCAGTGTCAACAAAACATACGAGTTATATTTATTGATTATGACCACGTGATCATGGGTTTTATGTGTACTATATGCAGCAGTGGCCTCACACTGGGTTTATCTTTTAATTCTTTATTTCTCCTGGAATTAAAACCAGGTTTCTTCTCTGTCTGTACAATATATATATATATATATATATATATATATATTGTTGACAAATCGTTCCCTGAGATTATCTAATCACTGAGAACTCATTTGGGTTCTTTATTCAACACTTTCATCATCTCTGACGTATAAACAGGTGTGAATGTCCTGGATGTGTCCAGCAGGGGGCGGCAGAGGACCTGAGACAGACTGGTGACCCACTTTCAGTCTCCACACACACACACACACACCGAACACACACACACACACCGAACACACACACACACACACTTCAACTCTCTCTTTGTTGGCGTATTTATTTATTTATATATTTAAACTTCATGTGGTGTTTGTGACCCAGACAGATAAAAGCCAATAATACACTGAAAATAGAGGGATTTTTATTTCATATTATATTACAGCAGCGTTACAGAGATTAATAAAGAGCTGATTAACTGAGGAAACCATCTCCAGTTTGAACATTTATGTTCACGTTCATAATATTTCATACACAGCTGAAGCTCTAGTTCTCTGCACCAGACATTTAACTTATTATGTAAGAGACGTCATTTCTTCAACTTCTTCATTGACAAACTTGTTCTCTTCCCCCTCTCGTCTCCTCCCCCGTTTCCTTCCTCATTTCCTCCCCCATATCCTCCCCCATTTCCTTCCTCATTTCCTCCCTCGTATCCTCCCCCGTTTCCTCCCTCGTCTCCTCCCTCTGGTGTTGCAGCAGAGTTCTAAAAGCAAAGAGGTTCGCTTTAATGCGATGCTTCAGATAAATGCACCTCACTGTTAGTTGGACTGGACTCGGCGGCGCCCCCTTCAGCCCCGAGGCAGGAAGCGCAGGTTGATGGGCTTGGCGGGGATGAGCAGGGTCCGGGTTTTGGGCTGGACGACGGGCGCTCCTTGTTCAGGCCGGACCTCGTAGTGCTGCATCAGCTGGAGGACGACAGGAAGCACATCAGCTCTACAACCTGTCCTCTCTGAGGACAAACTGTCTGTCTCTCTGAGGACAAACTGTCTGTCTCTCTGAGGACGAGCTGTCTGTCTCCTTCACTCACCTTGGACAGGACGAAGAACATCTCCATCTCCGCCACCCTCTTCCCCACGCAGCCTCGCACCCCCACGCCGAAGGGGATGAAGCTGTACGGGTGATGCTGGTAGGACCCGCGCGGCATCCGACTGCAGCCGCCATCAGAGGGCGCCGCAGCAGCAGCACGCAGCCAGCGCTCCGGGACGAAGAGCTCCGCGTCCACAAACTCGGCCTCGTCGTGACAGGCGGCGTAGTGACACAGGTGGAACTGAGTCTGAGGAGAGGAGCAGCTTTACAAGCTTCAACATGGAGGTGACATCACTTCCTGGGGATGACGTCACATCCTGGGTGTCCTACCTTCTTGGGGATCCAGTAGTCGCCCACCACCACGTCGTGGTCGGAGATGAAGCGTCCGTTTCCCGGCACCACGGGATAAACGCTGGAAGGGAAGACAGGTGTGGACGAACGTTATCCATTCAAATGTGACATTATTATGATAATAATCTGGTGATAATAATCATCATAATAAACACTGGAGGTCCAAGGTGCAAACTCCATCTGATCCTGATCCTGGTCCTGGGAGCACGGAGACCACGTGGACACTAACGTGCACTGTTGTGTATGTAGCTCACGTTCCCTGTGCATTATGGGATACGAGGAGCTCACCGTAGCGTCTCCTTGACGACGGCCTTCAGGTAGGGCATCATGCTCAGGTCGTCCGGGGTCGGGTCCCGTCTGTCGGGGCACACAGAGTTCACCTCCGCGTAGAGCTGATCCTGGACCCGGCGGTCCCTGGCGAGGTGGTACAAGGCCCAGGACAGGGTGTTGGAGGTCTGGGATCAGGAGAAGGGGGGGCAGGGTTTAGAATGTGGACTCTGGAGGACTCACAGAGTCACCATTCCAGATTGGAAGCTAGAACGTCTACAAACACACACACACACACACACACACACACACACACAGTTCTCCAACACCTGCAGGCTGCAACAGGAATGCACGTGCACGGCTTGTTTTACACGTGCACGGCTTGTCTCCATGGTAACGCCCCATGCAATGAGAGAAGGTTGTTCATTTGTACTGTTTAAAGTACTCGACATGGTGTCTAGTTTCCGAAGTCTCCCGGTTTGACCTCCAGCTGTAACCATGGCAACGAGCCCAACCAGAGCCGCCGGGAATGCCGGCGGACCGGTGTGTTGTTGTTTCACTCCCTCGGGCCAAACACACATCTGATTTCATGTGGGAGCTGCAGGGCGTCTCAAACACACACGAGTCTCTGCGTCCTGCTGGTTTCCTGTGTGACATCACAGATTTTCCAACGCCGTTTTCCAGGAAGTGAGACTGCCACGATGGCATGACTCAACGCACAAAGACGTAGTACTACAGCAGCCACGTCTATTTATGACTGCTGCCTTTCCAACAACAACACAACGCCCTGCCGTCCAATCAGAACCAATCACAACTTCTCTGTTTGCACACGAGTCAGACCTGAGAATAGATCTGATAATCACTTCTGGTACTTGTGTCCCCCCCCCCCCTCCTCACCGTGTCCACGCCCCCCAGCAGCAGCTCGGTGACACTGATGTACACCTCGGCCCGGCTCAGCCTATCAGAGGACAGCAGGTAGGTGAGGTACATGCCCTCCACAGGCTCGCCGCTGCACACCTGGGCCTCGATCTCAGCGAACCTCCTGTCGATGAGCGCCCGCGCTGAAACACCAGAACACGCGTGTCACGACTCGCAGCTGACCCTGAAGGTCACGTGATGTCACGGCGCTCGCTTCTCCCGCTGCTCACCTACGTCATAGAGGTCGTCCCAGGCCTGCACGAAGCGCTTCCAGAAGGGCAGCACGCCGCGGCTCCAGCGGGGGAAGATGACCACGGTCTCGGACAGCGTCAGCATGTCGTTGGCGGCGGTGAGGAAGCGCAGCGTGTCCCGGGGGATGTCCTCCTGCAGGCAGCCCAGCCTGGTCTCGAACAGGATGGAGGAGATTCCTGCAGGAGGGTGGAGAGCATCACTCACCGCCCCCACCTCTACAGAAATACATATCTAGATCACCTGACAGATACCTTCGAAGCCGAACTTGTGGAGCTCCACGGCAATGTCCGGGACGGTGGCCCGGTCCGGGCTCTGGCCTCGGAGCAGCTCCACGCGCCGCAGCAGATCCCCCACCACCTGGAGGAGGACGGGGGCGTAGGCCGACACCTCCCGCAGCTTCAGCATCCTGGGGTTCAGGGCGCTGCGGATCCGGTGCCACTCTGGTCCTGTGCTGGAAGGAGAGACGGGGTCATCACATGACTGAGGAGCAGATCTACGTCTACATGGACGGAAGCTGCACTCACTCCACGTGCAGCCCGTAGGCGTGGCCCCTCAGGTCCCGGTACTCCTTCCAGTGGGGCAGCTCGGCCCGCAGCGGGTAGCGTCCCTCCTGCCGGATCACCTCGGCGATGAGCTCCGGAGTCGCCACGTTGACAATGTCAAACGGGCCGAACCTGGAGCGCCAGATGGGCCCGTAGAGGCTCTTCTGGACGTTCTAGGAGAGAAAGTGGGGGACGACCTTTCATTGTGTGATTGCAGCTGCAGCCGCTCTTTACTAAACGAGTATATAATAGTCCCATTAGCTTCACCTGCATCATGCATCATCATAAACACACCGATGTCGTGATATTTGCACCCAGAGAGGGTTCAGGTGAGGATCGTTCTGTATGCTTTTACTTTGAAAAGCTGAGTAAAGTTTCAACCAACAGAATAACTTTGATTGCATGTATTATTCATACTTTTCTTAATATAAATAGTATTATTTAATGTATTAATACTATATTAAGACTTCCTCCACTACTTTTCCATGTCCTCCTTATTTCAAACTGTCGAATAAACAATCAAAGCTGGAGGAGGAGAAACATGCAACAGGCTGTTTACAGGCGTTTAAGTGACGCAGGTCAACTTTCGTGCTTTTCTAGACTCATGGCTCGTGACGTCGTTGCGACAGTACCTGCAGGAGGTGGCTCTTGTCCGCGTACCCTTTCACGAACAGCCAGTACAGGGTGGTGGACAAACTGGGCCCGGGCAGGTCATCGATGCTCTTCAGCTTCCCCGCCGCGGTGGTCGCCTGGACGTTCAGGTCTCTCCTGGTTCCCCCGAGTCGCAGCGCCTGAACGGCTCGTGGCGCCGCCGGTGTCCGGCCGCAGAGCGCAGATATCCGGAGAGTCCGGGCCGCTGCCGCCGCCGACGAGCCCATGGTGGAGGCTGTGTGTCGGAATGTGTTTGTTTGGTTTCACTCACTGACTGTTCTGCTTTTGTGCAGCTTCCACCCCCCTGCAGGACGCGTTTGGTACTCCGGGAACTGATTTCAGTGTTGAGATTCATAGTCATATTCCTCCAGTGTCTTTGAACGGTGACTTACTGCTTACGTTTCATACATATTGAAAAATGTATTTAAAAAAATTACATCTACACGTAATAGCAATGAATTTACAATAACAACAAAATGCACACCGTGTAAACTTTTTTTCACATCTAAGATAAAGTTTATTTTCATTTTAAAGACCATTAAAAACGGTCTGTGGTGTAATGTTGACATCTAGTGGTTGGGCGGTGTCATTGCAGTGTTGGGATCATTGTATAAAACAGCCAGTTATTAATACAGTGAACGTTTTATCACCAGCGATAATAATCATGACTCTTCGCTGCCATCTAGTGGCCAAGGTGCATAATTACAGCCCGTTGTCTTATTTTGAATGATTAACCGGAAATTCGGCTTATATGTAATTTGTCTACCTTGATAATACCGCTGTTGAACTTGCTGGTTGTGGCCACCAGAGGGCGTTAAAGCTCCTGCTCTGAATATTCTATTAATTCGATGTAAGATTGCTGGATTTATATCATTGTAGCTAACGTTAGCTTATTAATAAGCAGCTCTTTCGTTTGAGCATTAATGCTAGTTGGTTAGGCTAACCCCCTCTTTCAGACCGTTCTGGTCAAGACTAGCTGTGCTAGCTAGCGTTAACCAGATTTGTTATCACTGCGTGAGCTCTCGCGCAGCAGGACAATTGACTCAATATTAATACTCATTATTAGTCGAGGCTAACAAAAGTACGGTAGCTAATTAATAACCAGCTCATCTTTCGTTTGAACGCGAATATAAATGTTGTCTTACCTCGTCAGTCACTTTGCCGCGGTCCTTACAGGCTCACGATTTGTTTACATTAGTTAGACCGGATGTTACATGTCGTTGTCTTTTATTTTGAATGATTCAACCGGAAGTACCGCTTGTATGCAATCTCTCTACCTTGAAAACAACACTGTTGTATTAAAGGCTGTGTCCACTAGAGGGCGTTTAAATTCACAATGGCCTTTATCGCCCTCTGGTGGCCACAGGCGTTGGGTACAGCCAATAATACCACTGTTGTATTAGCGGCTGTGACCACCAGAGGCGATGAAGGTAATCATGAACGCTATCGCCCTCTGGTGGCCACAAGCGTTGGGTACAGCCAATAATACCACTGTTGTATTAGCGGCTGTGACCACCAGAGGGCGATGAAGGTAATCATGAACGCTATCGCCCTCTGGTGGTCACAGGCGTTAAGTACAACAGTACTGTTATCAAGGCAGACAGATTGCATACAAGCGGTACTTTCCGGTTTAATCTTTCAAAGTAAAAGACAACGACATGTAACATCCGGTTAACGCCGTAATTACACCATCTTGTCTTTTATCTCCAGTGATTCAACCAGAAGTCGTAGTAGTTCTGAAGAGGGAAAGGGGGGTTTGTTTGTCACGTCTTCATCGTAGTTAGCCCACAATCTTATCTATCATGAATTGCAGGGCTATCCTTACAGGCTCAAGATTAGCTGTGTTAGCTAGCATTAACCGGATTTGTTATCACTGCGTTGAGCTCTCGTACTGCAGGACAATTAACTCAATATTCATACTCATTATTAGTCGAGGCTTACAAATGAACGATAGCTTATTAATAACCTACTCATCTTTCGTTTGAACGCGAATATAAATGTTGTCTTACCTCGTCAGTCACTTTGCCGCTAGTTTACATTAGCTGTCTTTTATTCTGTATGATTAAACCGGAAGTACCGCGTGTATGCAATCTGTCTACCTTGATAATCCCCCTGTTGTACTTAACGGCTGTGGCCACCAGAGGGCGTTAATGTTCATAATGACCTTTATCGCCCTCTGGTGGCCACAACCGGAAATACAACAGTGGGATTATCGGCTGTGGCCACCAGAGGTTTGTGATGCTCTCGCTTTCGCCGTAGTAAGTACCTATTAGCTTAAAATATTAGCCTAAGCTAAGGAAAGCCTCCCGTACTTTCCTCAGAAATGACACTGACACACCGGTAAACACGTTCAAAATAAAAGTTTCACAATAAAAGTATATATTTTTTCTAAAATATTTTCTAAAAAAAAAAAGTTATATAAAAAGCAACGTAACATACCAAGTATATTAACAAAAAGGCTTTAAATATCCTGATGATTCTGATGTGATTTTAATTTATGTATGATCAGAAATCTGTGCTAGAAACGAAAACACAAAAAAGTGAAATAAATATCTTTTATTATTTTCCATCGTCATAATTGTTGTAATTATGAACACAGAGCTGTCGCAATACTCCAGAATTTTGCCAAAAAACAGCAACCATTCAACGGCACTGCTGCGTCTCTCAGGACCCAACCATGCATAAAATCTCCCATTTAAAAAAAAAAAATTAAAATAAAAAATATATATTAAAAAAAATATGCGTACCACTGATATACAGATCTGATATAAACAGGCGTATTGGTCACAAACCAATTAGAATTATAAACATGGCTTCTTTTACAATACACAGAGACCAAACAGGTGGGATATAAGTGGACTTTTCTTACTTAAAAAAGGTACATTTTCAGTTTATACATTTGTACAGGACTTTTTTTTCTTTTGTTTTTTACAAATTTGTTTTATTTTTTTTAAATCATAAATTTTATGTTCTCCCCTCCTACAGTCAGAATGCTCAAGGCAAGTTGGGCGCAGTGTCCAAAGAGCACAAATTGCAGTAAATGCACGTGACACACACACACACACACACACACACACACACACACACACACACACACACACACACACACACACACACACACACACACACACACACACACACACACACACACACACACACACACACACACACACACACAGAGGAGTGGCAGCAGTGGCTTTCACACTAACGAGAACTACAGGTGCATCTTGGCAGGTGACAAACACTGGATCCGAGGCGTTAAAGCTCCGGTGGTGAACGAGGCCATCCGACGGTACGAAAACAAAAGAGACGTTACATTCATGTATTGAGTCTTCTCTCACACACACACACACACTCACTTGTGTAAAAATAAAAAGTAGACTTTTAAAAGTGCAAAGAAAAGGTCGCTGCACGAGGCGGCGAGGAGGAAGCGTGAAGAAGAGTCAGTGAATGGCAGCTAGTGCATCATGGTCGCGTATCGAGCTTTACCAGTGCTGGCGGCTTTAACGACAGCTTCCTGTCAGCCGCCTCAAACTCAATACAACCGCCAATGTCCAACTCCAGCTTCGTTTGGGGCACGTACCATTGTGAACATGCAGAAAAGTGAGTCAAGAATGAGTTTGGCGAGGATCCGCCGGGCTGATCGCAGCTCAACTTTTACTGCAGCGCTTCAGAAGTGTGAATCTGAGAGTTAAGTGCCTTTAGAGACTCGGGGAAGCTGGTCCAATCATTCTTAAAGTTCACCAACAACAACAACAACTTGCTCCTGCTTTAAATAAAAGGTGCAATCAGTAAATATGGCTCTTTACTGATATCTAGTGGCCACAACAGGAAACACAAACAGGACATGACGGGATTAAAATTCATATATATTATTGTAGATTATTCTCCACGTACGCTGAGCTGCACGTCGGGGAGCTCATCCACTGAGAACTTAAATGGCATCGCACCAAAACGACGTGTTCGTTCACACATCGGACAGGAAATTATTAGAGAAACAAAGTTCAAGTATGAAAAACGTACCGACGTCCAACAACGTCCCGTTAATGTCACGTAACCTAACGACCTTCAGAGGAACGACGTTCGTCTGCTCCGACCGACTGCAGCTTCCCGTCACATTCAGCCTCAACACAAGAGGAAAGCTTTAACTCTGGTATGTCTTTGATGAAAGATGGTTATTAATATTATTCTGTTTGTTTTCAGCCTGAAGGAGAAACAGCTGAGCAGAGTTGTTGTTGTCATCGTGTTGTAATAACATGAAATAATTATATTATTATTATAATGTGAGGAGAGAGCCACCATCAGCCGTCGCTGGTCGTAGAAAGCCCAGCATCTCATTGGTGCATAGCGCCGGACAGGAAGTCGAACAGGAAGCTCGGTCCGGGAGGAAAACGGAGCGTTGGTGGTTCGAGTTTGTGACGGACTCGAAGGAGGAACAAAGCTGTGAGACTGCGGAGTCCATCGGAGTGCACGTGAGTCTACGGCACAAACGGAAACATGTAAAACGACACGAGTCGGCAGAAATGGAACGCAGCAGACGAGCCAATGAGACGGCGTTTTAACGGCGAGCAGCGAACGAGACCCCCAGGCTAGTCAGCGTCATACAGCCAGACCTCTAGCCAATCAGCTGCCAGATTCTAGCCTTGGAGCAGGTCGACGATGCTGAGTCATCACGAGTCCGAGTCCCATAATCAACCAGTGGGATCCCCAACCGGAGGTCCGAAGGGGTTTTTGGTTTCCAGCCAGACCAGGCAGGCGGAGCAGGTGGGAGCGGTATGCTCCTCACCAGGAGGCCCCGTTACACGAAAGGCAGACATGGACATCACGGCTGAACTGAGATCAGCTGGACTTTGGGCTAAACGGTGTGAAAAGGCAGTTTATCCGGGAAGCAAAGCAACACTGAGATAAAGAACGACGGAGATCTTCCATGAAACCCAGACTCACGTCTCCACTGCGTTTTTAAAAAAACAGAAAAAGGCACATGGCGAAGGAGGAGGATGGAGGAGGAAGGTGTTCTACAGACGTAAAGCAGACAGACAGACAGACAGACAGACAGTCGGAAGAGGAGGAGGGATGAGGGCAGGTGAGTGGGAACTGTGTTCTCTAGATCTGGGATCAGTTTCGTCTATAGCAGCGGGCCCAGGTCTTCACCGGCCCTCGGGGTTTTGGCAGGAGACTACATTCCGGGGTCAGGTCAGCGAGATGGGGGGGTCCAGGGCCACACTTCCTCCTGTAGGTCCACAACACCGACACTCTCCCACTCCAAACATTTGAAGAGAGAAACGGTAAAAACAAATAAAAGAGAGGAGGAGGTGTTCTCCGCCTCCTCGTGGAGAAATTAAGGTGCAGCTTGTGGAGGAAAATAAAATTAAAACGGATGTCCTCTATGGCAATCTCATCATACAAACAGACCCCCACCTCCTTCCAGCCAGCTCCTCCTGGTCCAATATGGTTTCAGCATGGAGGTGGATGGGGCGGAGTCAGAGGCAGGGCGCCCCATCAGCTAAGGCCAGCAGGTTCAGGGGTTAATGTACGAAGATGTGCCTCAGTAGCTCATCAGCAGACGGACGCTGCTTAGTCTCTACAAAGATCCTCTTGAGGAACTCTCGGCCGTGGTCCGACACGTGGGCCGGCAGCACCGGGTTGGTGGGCTGGGTGGCGATCTTAAAGATGGCCGCCATGGCCTCGAACTCCGCCCACGGGGGGCGCTGCGTCAGCATCTCCACGACGGTGCAGCCGACGCTCCTGAGGGCAAAACGGCAGAAGAGCTCCGCGTTAGATCTGGTTTCTGCTTTATTAATCGGACCCGGACTCGGGTTTGTGGTCTCACCAGATGTCGGCCTTCCTGCCGTAGCCCTCGCCGCTGATCACTTCCGGGCTCATCCAGTAGGGGGTGCCGGTCACGGACATGATGCCCGTCCCCGACAGACAGATGGTCTGCAGCCGCCGGCTGGCCCCGAAGTCCCCCAGCTTCACGTTGCCCACCGAGTCTCGGAGGATGTTGGCCCCTGAACGGGAGAGAGAGAGTCAGCCTGCATTCTCCTGCAGGTCTGAGATCAGCGACACAAACAGTCCGCCTCACCTTTGATGTCTCTGTGGACGATCATGTTGCTGTGCAGGTACGAGACCCCCTCCAGGATCTGACGGGTGTAGCGGCGCGTCACGTTCTCCGTCAGCGCTCCGTACGACTTCAGCTGGTCCTTGATGGACCCCTGAGGGCCACAAACACAGAGAGTTTCAACAGCGCTGTTAACTCGTCAGTTTAACTCCAGGGTAGAAGGGAGGACTCACGCCGGGCATGTACTCCATGAAGATGGACAGCGTCCGCTCCATCGTGTCTCGTAAGCAGCCGTAGTACTGGACGATCCGCTCGTGGCACAAGTTCTTCAGCAGCTGGATCTCACACTCCAACGCGCTCACCTCCTGCAGGACCAGCAAGACCAGCAAAACCAGCACTCTTATCCTTGTTCTTTTAGCTAACCAACAAGCTGATAAACACCAGACTCTCACCTTGCTGGTCTCCGGACTCTCGGGGTCAAACTGGACCTGTTTGACCGCCAGTTCCCGTCCAGTGTCGGCGTCGTAACAGAGGAAAACCCGTCCGAAGGCGCCCTGACCCAGCAGCTTCCCGAGACGCCAGTTTGTTGGAGCACGTGGAGCTGAACACGTCAGGAACATGAACACGTCACATAAACATCAGGAACATGAACATCAGGAACATCTAAACGTCAGGAACATCAGGAACATCAGGAACATGAACACGTCACATAAACATCAGGAACATGAACATCAGGAACATCATAAACATCAGGAACATGAACACGTCACATAAACATCAGGAACATGAACACGTCACATAAACATCAGGAACATGAACACGTCACATAAACATCAGGAACATCTAAACATCAGGAACATCAAACATCAGGAACATCAGGAACATCTAAACGTCAGGAACATGAACACGTCACATAAACATCAGGAACATAAACATCAGGAACATCTAAACATCAGGAACATCAGGAACATCTAAACGTCAGGAACATTAGGAACATCAGGAACATTATGACGTCACATAAACATCAGGAACATCAGGAACATTATGACGTCACATAAACATCAGGAACATAAACATCAGGAACATCAGGAACATAAACATCAGGAACATCTACACGTCAGAAACACGTCATCAACTAATAAACTCAGAGAGCGACTCACAGCGGCTCGGCGGGCTGATGTCCATGACAGACAGGGTCGGCGCGGTGGGGTTGGGTTCGATGTCGCTGCCCCTCCGCGGCCTCCTGGCGGGCCCCGGGGCCTCCTCCAGGTCGGGGGTGAAGACGCTGCTGCCGCTGCTGGTGCTCGGCGACTGCTCCGTCGGGCTGAAGCTCACCGGGGAGCGGAAGCCGTGAACCTGCGTTCGCCGAGCCCGAGGGAAGGTTTTCCTTCCTGCAGAGGAAGAGGAAGAGTGTGGACAGTCAGGGTTATGAATATATATCACACACACACACACACACACACACACACATATATTTATAATAATGACCCACCATCGCTGTAGTCTTGAAGGCCGAAGGGAATGCCGTATCGCCGAGGGTACGTTCCACCTTTCCCCGACTTCTCAAACACCGGGATGTCGTACTCTAGAGAGGAAGAGGAGGGCGATGAATAACCCAAACACCGTTTACAGGAAATTACATTTTCATGTTGAGGCAGCTTTTCTACATTTTAAGATTCTGCTCCGTGCACGAGGGAAACGCAGCGTTTTGGTCCGCCTGTATTTTATTCTGACTGCGACACCATCCAGACTCAGATGTGATGTTTTATTCATCAGCTATTAAAACCGTTCTTCATCTTTCAGACACCGACACGTACCTGGAAAGTCCTGGTGGTTGTCGGGGTAACTCTGTGCTCGAGGCATCCTGGACTTCGGGTAGTCGCTGCTCAACGTGACCAAAGCAAGAAAGGATCATTAACGCTTCATTATGTAGAAACTACCTGCAGATATCTCTTCAAGTGTACTGCTGTGAGGGCCTTACCTGTCCAGTGGGCTGTCTAAAGAAGGACAGCTTCCAGACGCAGAGTTCTCTGGACTGCTCATGGACAGCGGGTCCAGCATCTGGTCCATGCTCTCGGGGATGAACTCCCCCTCGCTGTTGATGCTGGTGAAGGAGCCGTTCCTCGCCACTTGCTGCAGCGCGTCGGGAATGTATCCTGGAGGGGGGGAGCTGCGGTCCGTCGAATGGGAGCCTGAGGTTCGTTTCACACAGAGATACTTTGACTTAGAACTCACTCTCTTCATGCATTTCTATTGAAAACTATAGAGTCCACCAATGAGACCTTCTTCACCTATCAAAGCCAGCATGCTCTTCTTGTCAGCGACCCTGAATCCTGTATTGTCCAGCTCCTCGTGGGACGGCAGGAGGTCCATGTTGGAGGAAGAGTTCTGCAGGGACGGAGAGGTCAGGAGACTTTACTTCTTTGATTTGCATGCTAAGACAGAAAGGTGGACTGAATGTAGCTGCTGCTCACTGGGGAGGAGATCTGGAGCACCAGGAGGATCTTCAGACTCTTCATGTGAACACTGCGATCCAGTAGCTCCACAGCCTTGTCCAGGTCGTCCTGAGTGGTCAGAGGAATCACCAGCTGCAAGAAGAAAACATTCAGGTTTAATTCAATATGGGGATCAGACTAACAAATACAGTTTGCATCCATGTCTGTCCAGAATGTTCTGGCATCAAAGCGGAAGGTTTCCCACCTCGTTGTTGGTGTAGTGAAGGTCCATGGACTGACCAAAAGCCACTTTGGCTTTCGCCTTCAGGTCGTCCAGCTTGACAGGTCGAGAGAACTGTAAGATCCTACGGGGAGAGAGAGGTCAGAGGTCACATCCACAGGTCTGCACCAACAACACTAACAGTGGTGAAACCGGTCGGAGGCTCACCTCTTCTCGCCTTTGAACTCGAACTTCACTCTGACATCGTTCTGTGGCAAAGACAGTATCGTTAGGTTCAAATGGGACGAGCGAACATGCCGACACATCTTAATAAGTGCATCAGAAGAGTCACCTGGTTCTTGGGCGAGGAGGCTTTGGGTTTGGCCAGATCCGCCAGGAACATGGCAGGACGGCTGGAGCGGTGCAGTTCGGCCAAGTCCTGCATGATCGAGTTCAGCGCCTCCTGCTCATCTGAGGGACGACATTTCAGTTCACTGAACAGCTCACAGCAGTAAAGGTTCATTTAAATTAAACTAACAGGAGAAATTACTTCTCCACAGTTTGTTAAACTAAATACTCAACAATATTTGTTAAACTCTTGCATCCTCCGTCCAGTCGTGGAGTAGTAACACGCTCCCTGCCACTTATATTGAAGTGCAGAGCACGAGGCGAAGGTATTCAGGGAGGAAAACAAAACATTCCTCGGGTTGAAGATTTGAGGAAAGACGAGGCTGGCTAACCGCCAAAGAGTAAGACCAACTTAAAGACGCACGCATACCCATCATCATGGCACGGCGATTGACCCAGGACGCCAGGAAAGAGGATTCTCCCATCAAAGGGATTCCTTTCTCCTGCAACAGCAAAACAAAAGGACAGCATGAATCTTGATGTGCGGCTCATCGGGGCCACAAGTAAGGGCCCGAAGCTGCTGACTGATCAGCAGATCTGTAAACAATGACTCCCCCACACCGCTGCCGATATGGAAGTACACTCACAATAACTAGGAAACTGTTGAAATGACGGGTCGGGTTCGGAGGCTGAAGCTGCGGTTACACCAAGAGACGTTATAATTATTATCCGTTACAACTGGTTCGCCCAATAAACTGGGAAGATGAGTGTAAACAATCACCATAGTGACGGACAATTACAAATCCTGTGACAGATTATTTAATTTACAAGAGTGATGGAAACGTTTTACTTTTACAAAGCAGTGCTTTAAAGGATGCATTCAAAAGAAAAGTATCATACAACATGTAAGTTATTAACTATATCAGCTGTTTATAGGCTCATACCTCATAAACATGTCAGTGTGTTTGTGACATCATCTCCAAAGTAACTCATCCAACAACATGATAACATGTTATTAATGTGATTATTACCATGCAACACTGCAAGTATCGATACGCTGAAGCCTCTGTGGGTCTGGATATTACTGATCACAGTATATGAGAGTAATCAATCAGTGTGATCGCTCTCTGCTCGTGACGTCAACCCGGCAGCTGCATCACGTCAGCGGCAGCAACATTGCTTTTTTATCTGCTAAATAAAACCAGTGTGTGAGCCGGCTAGCTGCTGAGCTAATGCCGCTGGTCCCAGCAAAGTTGACCCCAACAACACCGCCACTGTCGTGGCCTCCTACGGCAGATAATTAGCCTCAAGTCATCTGAGCTAGCGTGAGCTACGTAGCCCCCGCGTGCTAACATTTAATAACAACTGTTGCTGGGGGGATTTTACGGTACGAAATACGTCAAAATGCGCGAAATAGTCGATCTACCGATCTTAAAATGTACTCAACACACAGTTAGCTACACGTATCTGTCTGGTACGAGGAGCTAAGTGGCTAACGCTAGCCAAGAGTTCCTCTTACACAGCTAGCTGTCAGGCCAGGGAAGTTGCCGAGCTAAGCTAATGCTAAAGTTGACTAGCCGTGTTGCTAGTCGAGGCTCTCCCGCACCGCACGTACCGTAAAAACACCGATTAAACGGGCTAACGGGACGCCTGGAGCGGACGGTTTCATCGCTACCATCCTACCTGGTGGTCGCGTTTGGATTTGCGGTCACTTCCTCATCCACAGGGCCGGTGACAGGAGCCCCGGGCCCCGCGGAGAGCCGCTGGAGGAAGCAGAAGTTTGGCAGTCCGCTCCCAACTTCACTCGAGTCCTGCTGGGCCACGACGACGAGGCCCCGCGGTCGTCCGCTTCAGGCCGCCGGGTCTCTGCCGTCACGGAACCAGACGACGGTGTATCCGACAAAGTGTCTCCGCGTCCGGGCGGTGGTGGAAAAGCCAAAGTCACCCGGCAGCTCTCATTTTGTTGCACTTTACAATCAGCTTGACGGCAGCTTTGCTCGCTGTTTGCACCGCAGCTGCGTTAAGCTAATGGGTAGCCAACAAACGGCTCCCGGAAGTGCATATACTTCACCAACAAAATAAAAGCACAACATGGCTCGTGTAGGCAAAACACACACAGTTAGATATGTCTTATTTTAGTTTGATAGTGCTTAACCGGAAATTTAATTTTATGCTTGGTTCACTTGACAGGTCCTAACCCCCCAAACCTGGGAGGGAGAATCCAACAAAAACACAACCTGTGATGTCAGAGACGTGCATTAGTTTCCTGGATCACGACTGAAACCTGTCAAATAAAAAGAGTTGACAGGTTTTATATTATTTGCCATCGTCGAGAACACGTGAGAGAACCTTTGGCCCCGACACTTTCTAGTCAGAAGACACATTTATGCAATGAGCATTATTGTTGTGTTTGTCGGTGAATCATTGCCTGTTATGGCTAGAAACTCTGGATGTGGTCAGAGCGACTTCAACCTTCTGTCACTCGAGACATGATCGAAAGCTCGTTTACCACACAGGCTTCATCTTAAGTTAATATCATAATAATACAGAAATTAAACAACTAAGCAGAAAGTCGCCCAAGATTCGTAAAACGTGAAATACATGAAAAACTCTTGAATTATATAGTTACAAAGATTGTGACTGTTTCTAGCATTTGCAATGCCTGTTTACTTTAAATGAGTATTAGCCAGTAGTAAGTTATTTGTGAATAATAACCTATTCTGGTAATTACATTCAAAATACATCTTAAACAAGTAGCTTTAAATAGTTGAAACTGGCATGTAGCTTCAAACGGTTTTGTATATAATTCGGGAGTACAAAAACTACAATTGACATCAATGTCAGCAGAGCATGAAATAAACACAGAATGTGTGTGTTCGTGTCATACCGGTTTTAAAAGCCTCATAATAGCCTGGGGCATAAATCCATCTTCGATAGTAATGACTTTCCACTCCGTGGGGCTGGTTGTGTCTCAAAACATTGTCTTATTTTGAAAGAAACGATTTATTACCTCACGTCCGGTTGATGTTCCGAATTCTCACAACATCAAGCTAGAGCTGCGACCGAAAGCTAACGCTAGCAACGTCTATTGTCGGCCTACTCTAACAACACAAACAGGGGGAAACATGTCAGATACGGTATGATATGAACCTTAAACGTTCGTCCTTGTTTACAGGCTTCGTCAGAGTGAGAAGGAGACACATGAGTGCTTTTGTGGCCGCTACATCGTACGTGGGTATTTGCCATGCTAACTGTTAGCTCGTGTAGCTCCAGGCCCACAGCTCACTGCTTATTTAGCTGTTTAGCTTCACAGCTAGCTTCGGTATGAGCTCATTTTCAGCTTCAGTTGTAAAAGTAGAAGTTAAAGCAGGGTTTGAAACCCAATATTGAAAAACGTGAATATCAGTGTTGTGTCGGCGAGGTGAAGTCTTCCGGCCTGTTTGCTGTGTGTGTGGCGTTTTAATGTTGTCTGCTTGAAGTTGTTTTGTTGTTTATTGTTGTTGTTGATGTGTTTTTTTTATAAAAGGAGACAAAACCGTCGAGCCAAGACGGAGGGGACAAGAAGGACGGAGAGTACATCAAACTAAAAGTGATTGGGCAGGTGTGTTTTAATGCAGCGATCATTGATTGGTCATTTATTACTCGTCCAATCACGTCTTTGATCGAGATTATCAGTTGAACGAGCCAGCAAAGACCTGTTCCTCTGTAATAACTGTTAGGACTGTGATCACTGTTCATATATATAGATATAGAGATAGATAGATAAATGATGTGCATCATGTCTGCACTGTTTAAATCGTGTTATTACAACATGTACAACTTTAAGTTTACATTCACTCAGTTACATAAATGATGGTTAATCATCTGTGCGATGAAAAGATAGGTATGTTTCCAGAATACATTCATAGAAACAGCAGCGTTGCTATTCATCTCCTGTAAAAAACAGCGTACTATATGATGTTCATGAGATTGTTTCGTAGAAGTTCACCTTTAAACGCTGCTTCTCATCGTTGCCTTTCTCTCGGTGCCCACAGGACAGCAGCGAAATCCACTTTAAGGTGAAAATGACGACACATCTGAAGAAGCTGAAGGAGTCTTACAGCCAGAGACAGGTCAGGAGAAAGAGTCCGTTCAATTCAACGTCTTGTTCAGTGGGATCACCTCCAGGCCATTCTTTGAGATCGCCGTGTGTCCGTGTGTTTCTTCCAGGGCGTTCCGGCCAGCACGCTACGGTTTCTGTTTGAAGGACAGAGAATCGCAGACAACCAAACTCCCAAAGAGGTGAACTTGTCTCCCTCCTCTTAAACATCCCTTCAGCCTGTTGCTGAGCTTTCTAGTGATCCAGAGTGTCGTCTGTTTTATTATTTCCCAATGTACCTCCGTGTTTCTAACATCGTTATACACACATGCCGCCGAGCAAAAAAAGCTCTCGTTGACACATAACATTGAAATATCAACATAAAGCTATTGTTCATAATGATGCAGACGTAATCTGATGTAAGGAAAACAGAGAGGGAACTTACCAGTACAGGCTTTGTCCTTGTTGTGGAAATGAAATATTGACATGTAAGAAGCCTATAAAGTGTGACTAACACATGTCTCCTCTGCTGTTTGTCCACATCAGCTGGGGATGGAGGACGAGGACGTCATTGAGGTTTATCAAGAACAGACTGGAGGACTTTGGAACGATTAAAACCTCCTGCATTTCTAAATCTTTTTTTGTTTTTTTCCTATTTTATATTTTATTTTGTATGTATGTACTTATTTTTTGTTGAGTTTCAAACCATCTGGATCAAAAGCGACTCTTATCAATGCTTCCACGTGGGAGGACAGGAGAACAGACAAGGAGCTGGACAGCGGGCCTTCTCTGAAGTACAGAGATGCTCGCGGTGTCGACACGAGAAACATCATTCAATCTGTGTTTAACCCAAATTTACGGAGACACACAGACGTGTTTTTTTTCTCTGTGTTTTATGTTCCGTCTTTTTGGGGCAGAAGCAAAAATAATGCTGTCAAGGAACAATCTGCATTGGAGGAATAGTTCATCCAAAAAAAGGAAAGAGTTGTCATCTCATCACACGAGATTTAACGAGCCCCAACGTTGTAGTTTTCAGACCAAACAGCTGAATGTGTGGATTTTTGGGACGATTGAAAGTGTTTGGGTTTGGGACGAGGCAATCAAGAAGCAAATATTTGACTATTACCAGAAACAGAATTAGATATAAAGGAATAGTGCATCCAAATATGTGTGTTTGACTATCAGCGATTTAAACAAACAAACACTGGCTTCATCTTCTAACAGGAACATTGGAAAACCAGTTAGCCATTTCATTTCTCAAAGAGCTTTCACTTGGACACAAACAGCTGGATTACCTGGAAGTTATCAACACACACACACACACTGGAAAGTAGTGAGGTGGCATGATTTGCATTTATAGCCTCTGTGCTTTTTTTCTGGCGAGGTGCAGACATCATGGGATTGTAAAATGATAACGATGATAATTGACTTGATACAGTAATATTTGAGATTTTAAACACATTTTTAAATAATTGTGCTTGACTTGTATATGTTGTATTTAGTATTTGAGTGTGTTTGAATGATGTGTATCTGCAATGTCGTCTTCTATGTGTATCTGAGAGGTTAATTCTCAACGATATATATCTAAATACGATCTGTTCTGCTGGCTGACGGCCGCGGAGGGCTTGAAGCTGATGATCCTGTGGTGACGCCACCTGTTTGTTTCTGTTTTGTTGGATGGTCCAACACACCTGTTATAGAGTAAGAAAGTTTAAGCCAAGTCATCCTTTTCTAAATGAAGTGAGGCTGCGATTTCCCCTACAGACAGGAAGTTGAGCCGTAACGCTGATCTCAGCGAGGCGACGGGACTGTTTGTTAGAGGAGCGTTGATGGAGATGGTTTGAAATTCTGGAGATGAGCTTGATTTGCTTTTTTTTGAATAAAATATTTAAGAAAATACTGCTGTGTACTCTTATTGATACTCTGGTGTTTCTGCAGCTACAGATTCTAGTTAAAACATCTGCCATGGGATGAAACAGCTGGTATTCTATTTACATAAGTGTTATTTAATTCAGAGACTATTGTTATTTAATTAATTAGATGCACCGCCATACGCACACTTGGCTTCCTTGTTCCAGCTTTGACTCGTTTACTTCACATCATACCGAAACAAACAGGATACTTTCACAATGTCACGTGACACAGATTAGGTTTTGATGCTTCCCATAGAAATGTTTCTGTTACCAAAACTCCGTCTGAGCAACTACCTCATAACTCACCTTTGTTTCCTGTCTAGACATGAGTCATTCAGTTCTTCCTGCAGAGATCATAAAATCAGATTATTATCTGAATAACTCACGTTGGAAACAGATCACAGAACAGTTGATTTACAAAATACATTTTTAATTCATCTTTTAAAGTCGTCATTGAAATGAGTTTCCTCTGTGAGATCCGGGTCATGAGTCAGTGTGTGATCACAAGTGTTCGTGAGACTCGAATCCTCGGTTCTCTACTCCCCCGGAGCTCGTTAAGGCCCCCCACGACCTGGCAGGTGCTGACCCCTCCAGGTGCTGAGACCCAGCGGGAGTCGACCCCTCCAGGTGCTGAGACCTGGCCGGTAACCTGTACATGCAGAAAACAATCCCAGCCACGATCATGAGGACCGTCCCCACCACCCCGACCCCGATGCCGCACCCCACGTGTTGAGAATCCGGATTCTGGGGCATTTTGAACTCAGGCGGGAACCTAATGGTTTGATTGGTCAGCACTGAGCTCAGGTTCCACAAGAGGGGTATGAGTGACGTCACGGCGGCCAACAGGCACAGCGCGCCGGTGGCGAGGAACCACAGGCGGACCAGGGAGTTCTTGGCCATCCCGAAGTAGACGTTCCTCAAGGCATAAACGCCGCCAGCGTTCCCACAAAACCCCAGCAGCACAGACAGGAGCATGAGGACCTGCCCGGCCCGGACCTCCGGCGGCGTGAAGGCCTCCGCCAGGCCGAAGGACCTGCAGTGCATGACCTTTAAGCCAGGGGTCACCAGAGTGTGGCTGTTGAAGCAGGCCCGCCAGATGCCCACCCAGGCCACTCCGGAGCTGATGAGGTCCCTATCAGACACCAGCCACACCCTCCACTGGACGAGTCCAAGGGCCACGGCGGTGAGCGTCCAGCCCACGCAGCCCAGCCAGAGGGCGCCGAGCTGGGCATGGGCGGTGTGAGCCAGGTAGGTCATCGCGGCGCAGCCACGGTGGAGGGCCAGGGTGCCAAGAAAGTCCTGATCCCACCCACACTGGGTTTCATCAGGAGATCAAGGGTCACCTCTCAGCTCATTCACCCTCTTCCTCACTCTCCAAACTGTCCTCTGATGCTCCCGTTGTCTCCTGGGTACCTGGAAGACCTGGACCCGAGACACAGATACAGGAGTCATGTTTCTCTCTGATTATATCTGACATCTATATAACTAGTCACACATTCACCTCTATGTTTGTGTGTGACGTCCTTCAATCACCGCACCGTTTAGTGGCATCATGAGACATCAGTCCTTCAATCTTCATGACATCATTTTGTAATGTTTGGGAAATCTGAGAAGCTAAATTCATTTGTTTACATTTTACAAGAACTTTCCAAAAACGGATGATTGGGACGGTAAATTCATCTTTCAGTGAACTGACGTGGGATCAGTCTAAAGCCCCTCAATCATCAGATGTAAAAGATTCATTCTGCTTGATTTAAAGGTTAATCACATTCTTATCACACCGGGAGAAAACAGCTTTTTGCTTTTAGCTCAGGCTCGACACACAGAAGGGCAATAAACTGTTTTTATTACCGGTATGTCCATGTTAATGAAACCACAGGAGACTGACGGTCACACCTTAACCGACAAACAACTACAACAGTAATTATCAAAGTCTTTGTGTCACAATTAACACTTTAGAGAATCATTTAATTCAGTTATTATAATGAAAGCACCAAGAAGTTTGACTAAAATCCCAAAATAAGGAGAAACAACAGAAGTGATGTTCATCATGACTCCAGATAACACATACAGCAGACATGCAACATATGCTGAGTCATGTTATTGATCACTACAGATTAGAGCAGCGTTGGAAGGTTTCTGGTCCCTTCCCTCCTTCAGGTCTCTGTAAGGTCACGTACCTGGACGGCGTTGTGTTGATGAGCCGGGGCTCGGAGCTTTGGTCCGAGGCGGAACAGCTTCTTTTGTTGAGTCTCAGAAGAAGACTTCCTCATCCTGTCACCAATAACCCAGATACAGTTCCCGTCATGTCACCAGCCTGTCAATGATTACAGGATCCAGACTCTGATGGAGAGGAGGCTGTGTTACTCTTATCTGCTTCCCCTGCTTTTATTGCTGCTGCGTCCTAAAATACATGACTGCATGAAATGATGAGTAATCGAGTTGCAGAGAGGAAAACATTTAGAATCATTACTGTTCTAATCTAATCAAGTTCTGGATCTTATTCTTATCGGGACATATTAACAGAAACTCCATCTCCATCCTTTTATTCATGCAGCCTTCAAGGTCAAATGTGATTAAGTTAGTCCAGTGAAATATAACAGCACCGAATGATGAAGCTGACAAACATATAATTGTGTTTAACTGCCATTTGACCTGAATCAAATCTAATAATAATTAATATTCAACGTGCTCCGGCATCCAGCTCTCATATCTACAGTGTGACGTCATCGCTCGTTAAGAAGGTCAGAGTGTGTTAAAATGTTCTGTTTGGTGAAGGTGGAGTGTTTTATTATTTTATTATCATCCTGGTCCTGAAGGGAAATCTTTCTCCTCACACACAATGTACTAGAATAGAAGATGTGCTGCATCGATGTCGTGTTGTTGTTGTTAAAACACAGAAAAGAACGACGTAGAGGATCCGGCTTCTGTGCAGGTGGATCCAAAGCCCCCTTCAGCAGGTTTGCATTCATAGTAACTTGATTAAATAGGCAGTTTGTTGCAGCCTTTAAGTAAGTAAAGGTGAGTTGACTCAGTGACTCCATCAAAGTGTTGCTAAGATACCGTTCCAGTAAAATCACAGCATCCCTCAGCTTCATCATTTTTTATTGATGTGAAAGTTGGTGAAAGAGTGCACGGCATACATGGGGTGTGTGTGTGTGTGTGTGTGTGACATTCACAGTAGGCACATCTTTAAATAAATACATAAGGGGCCCCTGAAGGGCCAAACCCGGGAGTAAAGTGCTAACTTTGAGACGAGACGCCAGCGGGGCTTCAGTCGGGAGTCCGGTGATGGGAAACCTGCGAGTCGAGCATCATCATCATCTGTGTGAGAATCAGCTCTTACTCTCGCACAAATTACAGAGTGGAAAAGAGAATAAATAAAGAGTTCACTCCAAAATGAGATCGTCTTCCTTCTAGAATAAAACACGACGGTTTGTGGCCAAAGCAGAAAGCTCACTGAAAACAACAACATGTTGCATTTCTTATTAAAAACAAAACATTATTTACAGCTTCGACGTTCTCCTCAAAAAGGCTACAATAAATTACTAGAAACATCCCTAAAACACACCTTAAACACAACAGTTCACGTGTGTGAATTCCCCATCCTCGCCTGTTAAACTGGAAACACACACAGGGATTATTATTCAATATTCTGATTGAAGTTTACACGTTGATGAAACCAGAAATAAAAGGTCTTCACTGTTTCATGATCCATGATTCTGTATCTGAACTAGAAAGAAGTAGAAACACTACAATGAAATCATATTTGGATGTAAAAAGTTGACATTTAGGGAAATATATAACTCTCTGCAGCGCGACAGCGACGGAGCTCTTCCAGAACAATCTGAAAGTATTAATGTATCCTCCTCCGTGTAGTAAAAGGGGAAAAAATGATCCTATTTTGACCTTTGACCTCCCACTTTTCCAGGAACCAAACTTTCCCTGAATGTCTCGGCAATAAAGATTTATAAAGTATTTAAAATAAACAAACAGATATGGAGAGAGAGAGAAGAAGCTGTCGTCGATCAATTCATTACAAGTGACATCACAATGTCTGTCTGGTCATTGCGCCGTCGTTTTTAATCAATTATCCATGGAATTGACATCATTTAGTTCCTTAAGGCCCAAAGAAAACTAACAACACATGAAATAGAGGCTTGAAATCCTCTCAGCCGATGTAACAATAAGCTCCATGGACAAAGAACTATGTGGATCCGGTCTTCCTGCTGCTAGACCGCGTTGTGTTCGAGCATCAGAGGGGCGGAGCATCAGAGCGGCGGCAGCCTCTGCTCCAGTGGCAGACTGTCCACCAGACACTTCAGCTGCTCCTCGCCCAGCTTGATCTTGTCCTCCAGCTTACGCTGCTCGATGATGAGCGCCGACTTCATCTTCACAAAGTGGCGGTAGTCATCCAGACTCCCTGGATCCAGGTGGGCCTCCATGATGCCGGAGACCAGTCTCTCCCGGCGGTCCAGGTTCTCCTTCAGCTCCTTGGCGTCCTCGTGCTGCTGCATCAGCAGCCTCCGCTTCTCCGTCAGGGTTCTCTGATGGAGGACACACATCAAACAAGCAGATCAGCACCGACCTCATCTACCGGAACGGACCCACGTGGCTGAGGCCGCTACCTTCTCCTCCGGCGGCGCCTCGTCCTCCAGGCTGTTGAGGGCGTTCTCCACGCGGGCGAGCCGCCCCGACAGCGACAGCAGCAGGCTCACCACCTTGTCCAGGTCGCCCACGAACATGCAGAACTTGTCCAGGTGGTTGGCCTGGCAGAGGCGCTTCACGGTGGCCTCCACCTCCCGACCCAGAGCCTCGTTGTCCTCCACGTCCTCCTGCAGGCTCTGCCTCGCCTCCCGCAGCACCTCCAGCTTCCTGGCCAGGCTGGAGATCAGCTCCTGCTGCAGACCACCAACACACATATACCCGATATAGATATATACATATTATGTACACACACCGCCTCTGTCTCTCTAAAGTGTTACCTTCTTACTGGCCAGGTCCACATCCAGCTCGTCCTCAGAGTCCTGCTCCTCCAGCTGCTCCTGCATGTCCTTCATCTTGATGAGCAGCTCGGCCTTCGGAGCCGACGTGTTGTAGTAGGAGGAGCTGGGGACCAGGGAGGCTGCTGCCGACACCGACAGGTCCTCGTCCTCCCGCCTGAGACACACACACACACACACACACAGAACACATAGAAGTAAAGACAATACTCAACAATAACCACAATACAACAGCAAAAAAGCATTCAGGGTATTTTACAATCTGCTTATGGAACCGGCGCAACAAAAACAAGCAACTACAGCATTTGTTTTAAATGGAAGAAGATGGCTGTAGTGAGACATCTGTCCACTAGAGGGCAGGCAAAGTAAAGGTTGAACAGGCTGGACTGGAAAATGTTTTACTTTAGTCATTTAATTCATCAGTTCCCCTGATAGATATATAAAACATATAGAAACACACAAACACAGTGATTCCTGAAGGAAAGAGATTTGAGAGAAGCTCATCATGAACTCTATTTTATTCTGAAAAACTCCAGAAACCGACCCTGCGTTTGTATGAAGCTGCTCACATTAAAGAAGCAGAAACAGATTTCTAACCGACGGCGTACTCAAGTTAAAATGTCCCACCTGTCCAGGCTCCTGGAGCAAGAAGAGGCTCTCCTGCGCTGGTGGACTCCCTCCAAGATCTGCTCCTCCATGGGGAAGAGTCCTTCCATCAGGTCCATGGTGGTCCTCCTGCCGCTCTGGTCCAAGATGTCCACCAGGGACTTGTCTTTACCCATGATGTCCCTGGCCAGCTCCTCTCGCTTGGCGTCCTCCTCGGAGTGCCGAGCCCCCGCCGTACTCGATTCAGGAACCGACTCCTGGGAGGACACTGAAGCCTGGACAAGCTCCGGAGGGGCCTGGTGGGTGTAGGTGTCGAACACGGACGAGGCTGGGCGCTCCGTGGTGCTCAAGGAGGGGATGTTGGCGGGCTCGAGGACGCTGCAGGTCTGGCTGCAGGTCTGAGACAGATGGGCCCCACCCTCTCGCTCTGAGCTGCTCTCAGCGTGGACGATCCTCACGGGGATTTTCCTCGCCACACTGGTCACGTCCATCTCGGCTGAGAGCCTCAAAGCATGTTCGGACCTAAACAGGACCCAGAGTTCAGGATTAGAGCCTGATGTTATGACTTTAGTAATTCATTGAGGGACTGATGATGCATCTTCTTCATTCAGCATCACATCAAAACACATTTTAGCGGGACGATAAAAGACATGAAGCTCTTGTATGGAAACATCTCCTCAGAGTTTCCAGCCAAGCGTTTCTAATTAAAGATGGTCCAGTAGAAGGACTGGAAACCAGCAGCCGTGTGGCTTCAACTAAATTACAGCCTCCATTCGGTCTGCCTTTGGCCTGCTGAGCCAATCCAAGACGAGCACCATCAGACATCTTCCTCTCCGAGTTTCTCCTTCAGTGCATTCTTTGACACTTTGAGTGTTTTTGATCTCTGATCATCTTTCCTGTCTCCGTTCTGTGTTCCACTTGAACTTGTTAACCTAAAGTTCCCAGCATGCTCTGCTAGAACAGCAGCTTTACCTGAAGCCCTCATGCTAAGCTGCTTACCTGGGCGATGAGTCGTCCTGCACGAACGCCGGCGGCGGTTTATCGCTCAGTCTCAGCGGGGCAAACTGTGGCGGGGGAGACGGAGCAGAGACCAGGGACGAGGACGACGAAGGTGGCTGCGGTTGCTCCTCTTCCACATCGTCTTCTCCTCCGCTCACGTCTGGCCTGGACGTCCTGCCGAGGTGAGGGGAGCCGGCCGGGGCGGGGCCCGCCTTGGACTTCTGGGTAGGAGCATGGCGCTGGCTGTCAGAGCTGCAGCTGGACAGAGGCTGGAGCGCTGTGGAGTCCGCCTGGGCACTGGCGAGGAATTCCTGGGAGGAGGATGTGGTTTCTGGGCCTAAATGGGGCCTGGGCGGAGGCAGGAGGCCCTGGGATGGCTGCTGGGATGGCTGCTGGGATCCAGGGTTGGGGCTGAGGCTGCGAGGGCCTGAGGGATGTGCGGTGTGGCAGGGACTGGCAGGTTCTGGTTTGGTCCTGTGGTCAGCGGGGCCCGAGCCCAGGCCCTGGTTTCTGGGGACTGAGGGGGCCGACTGTGGGCTGTGGTCGGCCGGGTATCGCTGCCTGCTCTCTGTTTTTCCTCTGGAGGTCAAAGAACAGACAAACTGCATCAGGACCTGCTGGAAAAGTCACATCTGCCCTCAAAGTGTTCCTCCCCTTCTGGTCGGATTCTATAGCTAGAAGTCTCCTTTTTTTCCATATATAAAAGGAGTTTTTTTAAAGATCTCTAAGATTACATATGAAACTATATCACGGGTCCCAAGAGGAAACATTAAGAGAGGCGTGTTTACACATGTGTACGTTCCACATGGGCCGAGGGTTTTTAAGTAGCGGGAAGAAATTGGGCATCAAGACAGAAGTAGTTTTCTGGCTGGTTGAAGAGCAGCTGTGTGTCCAAACATAAGGCGGTAACTTTGGTGGTTTCACTACAAAACATTCAGTGGGTTGGTTTTAAATAGAATCCAGCTTCCTAAAATAAAGTTAAACAGTAAATTACCACCATGTTTACTCCACATGTTTGATTGGTTCGTTAGAACCACATTAGTGGATCCTCTGCCTGTTGCCTTGCAGGTCCAGAGGCTGTCGAGGTGTGTGTGTGTGTGTGTGTTAGCGTTGAGGAAACCTGAGCGCCGGTGTGAAAACCAAACACAAGGTTGGATTACAGCTCAGACACATATGCAACACGAAGGGCTTCATTTAGGGTGAAATACACGAGTTTTATCTTTTAATCTGAAGTTAAATAGGTTTAAAATAAAAGAGGGGTTTCAGCCAACGGTGAAATTAAGCTAAAGTGCAGAAACAGGTAGCATGATATTCAAACACCACCAAATAAAAAGTACCAGACTGGAAAGAAGGAATGGGAGCAGATAACTTACACTCGTTGGACGTCGTAAGGTGTTGAATGTCACACAAAGAAACATTTCAACAAAAGAAGCAAATTCTGCTGATTCATGACACCACATGTGGTGTGTTTATCCCCAGTCGTGGCACGGACACTGTAGTGAGATGTGGGTGTAGTTTACTCCGACGCCAACAGATAAAGAGGAGACGAGATCTAGTGTGACAGCTCAAAAGAGAGATCCTCCTTCTGAGGGGAAACCAGGAAGGAGACACGGAGACGCGTTTTGTCTCACCTCCCGAATACATTCCACGTTTCCATGAAACTTCACGTGTGTGTTTTGGTGTCGTCCTTCAGCCGGCTGGACATCCACCACACAAACACTGACCGAATATTAAATACACATATAAAAATGAATCTCACCTGCAGCTGCTCTGCTGGCCTGGAGAATCTCTCCACGGCGAGGGAAGGTTCTATAGAAGAAATGGAAACGGTCTTACTTTAAATCACAGCTTCACACAGTCCATCCATCATGCCTCAGCATCTCATATACACAGTATATAATATATATATAATGATATAAAAGCAGCACCTGTGTATAGAAGTCTGCGGAGGGAGAAGACCTGGACCTCTCGTGGATGCACACGGCCGTCTCCTCGGCGTTTGCATCCAGGATGTTCTCCGCTGAGTGGTACCGGCCTTGGGTCTTGACCTCAGACATCTTCTTCTGTTGGTTCCACGTGGCCTGGTACTCGGCAAAGGTCCCGAGTCTCTGCTGTTCTAGTAAGGCCAGCTTGTGTCCCGGGCTGAGGTGTTTGGGTTCTGCAGGTGGAGGGGCCTCCATGGGGTCTCCAGAGGGAGTCCTCTCTTTGGGTCTCTCACCCAGGTCTGCGTTCAAGCCTGCACCCTGACTGGACTTCAGCACGGGTCTGGAAAACGCCGGTTTGGCTTCAAAGAACTTCCTACGTTCTCCGAAGGAACCTGTTTGAGGTTCCCCCTCCACTCCCACTTTGTCGATCTTGTCCGGCTCGGAGAAGGAGTGCATCCTCTTGGCCAGAGGGAACCGCTTACGCCCTCGGACGCGCTCGTTAGAGGCTTTAACTGCCGGGGCCTCGGGTCCAAGGGGCTCCAGGTCTCTCCTCTGGAAGGAGGTGGCCTGGAGGACCCTGGCCTGCGCCTCCTTCAGGTGGTCCTTGTAAGTGTTGGAGGAGGACACCCCAGAAGACGTGGAGGTCTTTGTGGACCTCCACTCCTCTGCCTCCTCTTCTTCACAAATCAGGGTCACGGCACTGCGGCTCTTCTGCAGCTGGGCTCGCTTCTGCTGGATCTCCTTGCGGAGCGTGGTGGCGTAGCGATCGCTGCGGCGGTTCGATTTCCCACCGCCGGCGGCCAGGGAGTCACCGGCATCCTGGGTGGATATGACCGCTGCCGGTGGCCTCACAGCCAGACTCCTGCTCTCCTGGGCCAGCGAGTGGAGGAGGGGGGTTTTCAGGGGGGATATTCGCTGATCTTCTTGGGGCACCCATGGGTCCTGGTGCCTTGAGAGTCTGACCTTGTGGTCGTTACTCTGGTGTGTTGCAAAGTGTCTTTTTGTGTCGTTAGCGTGCCCTTCACCTCTCTTTGCAGCGTCCTCTTCAGAGGCTTGGGGGTCTTGATGGAGACCGTTCCCCGGGTGGGAGGGGCCACTGTAAGGCAGCTGGGACTGAGGTAGAGAGTACTTGGCCTTCACGTTTGTCTTCATTGCTTCGTTGCTGCTTCCCCAATGGAGTTTCTCCGTTTCCCCCCTCCGGCATTCGCCCTTCCCCTGCCTGGCCTGGAGCTCAGCAGTCTGAACCGAGTGCTGCCTTACGAGGCCGTAGTATCTGTGGTGGACCCCGTTCTCCAGGTTTGGGTGTGTGGCACAACTCGCCACGGACGCCGTGGAGTGGCGGACATGTTTGCGGCTGAAGGCGTTTGTGGGCAGATCCTGCAGGCTGCGGTAGTAGCTCCCCACGCTCTGGATCTTGGTGGGAGGAGCGGACCGGGTCTGCAGGGAGAAGGGGCTTTCGTCGCTGTGCTGCCTCTGGTGGGGGGGCAGCGGGGTGCAGTGGGACTGTCTGACGTCGTTGCTGGACAGGGAGAAGAGTTTGTTGGGGTGCAGCTGGTTGTGGTTGTAGTCAGCCGCCGCGTTGGGATGAAGGAAGTCTTTGGTGGCCAGGGGGTTGAAGCTCCGTCGTCCCTCTGACGTTTGAGATCTGAGAACATTCTGGTCGTTGTTGTCTGTCAGCTTCTCTACTGACCTGCCGTGAGTCTTTGCTGGACCAGCGGGACCTTCGGGATAAGGGAACACCTTTGTGGCGGCAAAACTGTCACTGCGCATTGGAGGAGGCGGGGGAGGAGGAGAACCAGACTTCTTATCTGTTACCTGCCACAAGGGGCCGCTACCAGGTCTCCCCGAGACAGAGACTCGAGAGGCCGGCCTCTCCTCCCAGCCCCCGTTCCCCAGCGTCGGCTGCAGGTACCGGGGCCGCTCTTCACTCGGCGGGCCCTTGAAGAAGATATTTTCAATGCTGGTCTCCTTCCTGTCTGACGTGTTGGGGTCATGGACCGGGGGGCTGGAGGTGCTGGAGAAACAGCTGAACCCAGAGTCTCTTTTGCCTCCTGGTCCACTGCTGCTGTATTTAGGGGGGGAGAGGCGATCCGGTGGGTGAGGGTGGGGGGGACGCTCCAGTCTCTCCATGTTGTTCACTGAGCTGAACTGGTTCTGGTCCCCGTGACTGGAGGAGTCTTTGGACCTGGTGTGTCATGTCAGAAAAAAAAATGGTACCTTTATCACTTTATGCATGAGAAGTAACTTTAATTACCTTCAATTAAATAAGGATATCCTTCACACGACACACCGCTAATGAATGGATGAAAGATGTGCCCTGCCCTGTTCAACAAGCTAACATGAAGCTACAGGTCTCACCGTGCTTCATGCTTTGGCTGCCAGACTGGTGCCGAGGTGGATTCTGGCCTGGCGGCCTCCGTCTCCTCTTCGGTCAGCTTGGACGAGTGCCAGGAATGGGGCCGTGAGCCCGGATCATTCTTCCTGCAGGGCGGAGACGCAGCTTTACACCGGGGATTGTTTGACATTTCAGTTGCAATGATGAACTTTGTTTTCATGCATTTGGCTCCCAGGTCTCCTCCAAGAGACCGCTCTGATCCTTTAAATATGTTAAACATTCCTCCCTAAGTCTGCAGAGACTTCCACATATGCAGCTGGAATATGGAACATTACTGTCTATAGATGCACCAAACCTGGACGTACCCTTTGAAGCGGTTTTTCCTAGAGAGCATGTTGAAAAGAAAAGAAGCACACATGTTCAACACCCGAACATATTAAACCAGAGAATAAATATTTACACCGAACGAGACAAACACACACATTCTAACTAAAGGTGGTTGGTACGACTACCACACATAACAAGCAATACAAATAAACATGTACTGGATCACAGGTTCAGCAAGAGCTACCAACAAACACAACAGCAAGTGGCTGGCTGATGGTACCTCATGGAGCTTCGCAAAATCTTGGTGAGGAAGCTCCTCGCCACATGAACGTCGCTTTCTGACGCCATTGTGCGTCCCGATACAACATCGACCATTTTAGCCCTGATGGGCGGCGAGTGAACGGAGGAGAAAAAGGGGGAAGGAAGAGGACGACACAGAATAAAACGTTATCCAATATTTCTTCCTTCTTAAGTAGAAATAGGAAACTAGAGTCTGAGGGGTGAATACAAGTTAGACACCAAATAAAAAAGAATGAGTGATGCTGGCACCCTCTGGGCCAATCAGAAGCTGGACAATGCTGGACTAACGAGCTCTGATATTTAATTTCATTACTGGACAAGCTGTGTTTTCAAATGCTGAAATGTTGCTGCCTTCGGGACCAAAGTACGGAGCAGACTTCCTTCAAATCAAGCAGGCAGGAATTTAATGCCTCTGCCCAAGAAAGCTGGAACCTCTTATTTTGAAGGGCTTCCACAACAACAGGAGAGGGAGACGGGTCTGTCACAGCCATATGGCTCGAACGGAGCTGAGCTCATTAGCTTTGAGAGAAATTAGACGGATGTCAGTCGGGCCCACAGTTCCTCTAAGTTTTCAAGAGTAGCGAATAAAAACTCCCAGACGGACAAACTATACTATATAGTACTACTATAGTACTACTATACAGAATGTTTTGGTATCTTTACGATGCCCACCCCCCGAAAAAAAAAAATGTCAGACCAACGTGAAATATCAGAGCCACGATTGAAAGTCTAACCCCGGCCGGTCACGATGGAGACGCTGCATTCTTTCAGTGCAGGAATGCAGGGAGGGGAAGCCTCGCCATGCTTCAAGTGGGACGTCTGTCTGTGTGAACAAACTCCCAGGAGAGAGGACGAAAGACTCCTCTTCCTCTGTTTTTTATCATCCCTCAAGAGACAGAAGAGAGATCTGGTCCCAACGTATATCATGACAACAAACACAAAGTCAAAACCATAAAGCAGCACATCGAATTACGGGAAAATAAATATGTCAAAGGTCAAAGGTCAACCAGTGGTTGGAAGAAAATGGTCCTACTTCTCTCTTGATGTATTATCTCAGTAAACATTGTAAACATGAGTTTATGGTCTCAATCTCTAGTTTCAAGTCTTCTTCAATCCAGCATGATGTTCATTTAGTACATTATGGTCCATTTAGAGTCCACCAGACCAGAAAGCAGGGGATGCTTTAGGGGGCGGGGCTTACTGCTGATCGGCAGGTCAGCATTGCAAACATCACTACTAATGCAGATGAATCTGTTGCTCCTCCACAGTCCAAATATGGTCACTTCCTTCCTGCAATAAAGATGGCAAACTGAAGGCTTCAAAACCGTAGTCCACAAACCAACGGGTGACGTCACCATGACAACAATCACTTCTAATAGGCAGTCGGTGTTGAGGATTAAAGCACGAACTCACGATTTTCTACGTTTTTAAATAAAAAGACTTGACTTGGAAACATCCCAAAGAGTTACTCGAACCCAGGAAGCTTCTCTCCTGTTGCTCAAAGTGAGCGTCGCGTTGCCTCCAAACAAACCGCTGCACAATGGAAATGCAAATGTCACTGTTTCTAAAGCGCTGGAGGTCTATTGTCAGCGGATACAGCTGCTCTGTCCCAGATATTTCACAGGGGAGGAGACCTCTCCTGGATCTCAACATACCAGACAATCTATCAACTCAAACACAACTTCCTAAACTATGACGAAGCATCAAAACATGATTTTAGACCACAAGCGATAAGAAAACTGAACAGGCTGAAAACATGAAACTCACCAACCACCTCAAACAGAGTTTAGATCCTTAGTGGTCTTCACCAGTCCCGCTTCACACACTTCCACTTCTACCACGACTCGCAGCGGTCTGACAGCGAGCAGCAACCTGAGGAATCTGAGGCCACGCCCCCTTCTTCCTGGACACAAACACTCTGCACCTTGTGCTGCAGGAGATTTCCTCCGGGATTATAAAGGGGGATTTGAGGAGGGGGAGGAGGAGTTATTATCCGGCCCCGGCGTCCTTGTTGTAATCTAGTGTTTGGGCTACAAGTCGCTGGGCCTACAGAGCCGCCGGGGCTGCTGGGAAATGAACACCTCAACTAAGCGTTCATGAAACAAGGCCATCATAGAAAGAACAATCAAGTGGCTCCAATGTTGGATGTGTGACATTTTAAACTTGGTCTTGACTTTCAGGTTTTGATACAGGACACCCGTACTGGGTTTGGAGGACTCCCGTACTGGGTTTGCCCCATTACTGGCCTGCTATCGGATACGTCTGCTGTTCCCCATGTTTCTGCTGCAGATCTACTTCAATGTCCTTGTCAGGAAACCCAGCACAGACAGGAATGTTTGGCCGGGGCCCACGTCTGTTTAGAGAGATACCAGAGACCCAGAGGCAGATCAGAGGGAGGACGAGGGAGGCAGATACCCAGAGACGGATCCAGGATGAAGAGGCTGCGACCTCTGACACGTTGTGAAAATGAACACATGTGAAAGCTCATCGCTTCTCTGTATAAGAGTGTCGAGGTGTTAGTTTCACCAAAGCGACCGACAGAAAAATCAGCCTCTCTATGAAGATGGGAGGAATAAAAACACGACTGCTGTCATCATCAAGAAGGAGGAAGGGTAAAGATTCGATGAGACTAACTCCGTGAATGAGTGAAAAGGGGGGATAGACCGAGGCCCACACAGGCAACAGCCCGTGTGGCTGATGAAGCTGTTCTCTGAACACAAGGGCACAATAGAAAGTGCCGGAGTCATCACAGCTGGGCTTATCGGTGCGTCACCGGCTGCATCGGCAACAACAACACTAAATAAACCCAGGCGGAGAACCAGGAGGAGGAACTTCACAACACCCACCTGAAGATCAGGCTCCGATCTCACAACATCTACACACCAAATAAACAAAACTATTATTTACATCACAATAAACACACCGACGTATTACAGCTGCTTCCTTTGTGAGTTTCTATCATAAAACAGTGAAAAACTTCAAATATTTCCATTTCAGAAAGTGGACAAAGTTCATTTTCGGGTTTAAAAATGAATAAATGATGAAACATTTGTGCCACAGGTCATACACGGGTCAGTCCTGTATGAAAATGATGATTACAATTAGAAATTATGGAATTCCCCTGGTTGGACATGCTATACTTTTCCACTATGAAGAATAAAAATAAATATGTTAAGTGTGAAATATTATATGAACATCTTGGAGTTGAGATCTGAGTGCAGCTTTAGAGACTTTAAGTTGTGCGTTTCTCTGCATTGTGAGGAGGCGGACGTGTCTATCTCCTGGTGAACTTCTGCATTTACCTGAAGGGGAGAGTCACAGATCTGGATCCAGGGATTTGGGACAGTTTACGCTGTCGTCATGCTTCCTTCCTCAACCTCAGCGATAAATAAATCCTCAGAAACAGGAAAACTGTTTTCACTTTAAAAACAGATTTCACTGCCTCTCAACGTTTAAGTGTCTCCCAGACGAGGAAAACAGCCTCCTGATCTAATCCCAACAGTCAGGACGCCACATGATTGAATCAGAGACACGAGGAATAGAGAGAGGAAGTACCTGGGTGTGGAAATCTTCTCTGTTATCTCCTAAAAAGCAAACATGTCCAGAGAGAGAGAGAGGGAGGAAAAGCAGAGCGAGCCCACTCTGCCAAAGCCCCTGCACACAATGGGCCCTGCTGATATGGTCTTTCCCACTAAGTGTCAACTCACCTAGGCAACACGGGTCGTACCACTCCTGCTGCAAACAGGGGAGGAGGCCCTGAGTGCAGCAGCTCTGAGGGCAACTCAGCAGTCTGTCGGAGCCACTTTAGGGACGGCCCCTCTGAAAAGGAGCCCGGCGTTTGGTCTCTGAACGGCCCCGGAGGTGGAGGGCTTCCTCGGCAGCAGCCGGCCGGAGAAACGCGCCGGCGCTCCACCTTTTCCCTCCGATGACTCGACCCACTCGGCCATACTAATGCCCGATGCCTGTGGCTTTGCAACCAGTAATTGGATTCAGCCTTTAAGACTGCGTCGGCGTTTGCCAACGAGCATATTATTGTGACAGGACAGGACATCAGCAGCACGAGTAGTAAAAAGGGATTAGAGAGGCCGCCGGCTGACTCTAGGACACACTTTGTTTAAGATGATCAACTTTCTCTGCTGATGTAAAGTGGAGCAAAGAACGGAGAGAGGACGTGATTATGTGAATAACCGTGTTGGCTGCAGCTCCACAATACTGGCTTTTGTTTGCCCTCAGGGGGCAAACGAGCAGCGAGAGGCCCTCGGGTGGGGAGGGAGGGTCCGCCTCAGCTGACCCCCCTCAGTAAGAGAACTAAACATGATGAGACACAATCAGCAACTACTTGGTCTACCTTCGGACCAGCAGGCTCAGGGTCTTGTGGGAGCTCTTCACCAGACAGATGGCCTCCAGACGGGAGCCGCCGAGGGGAACGGCGTTCACGCTCACCATCTCATCGCCGGCCCGGAGACGGACGGCGGCCGCCACGCTGCCCTCCTCCACCTGAATGCATCACAACCACATGACCACCTTTAAGAGTGTAGTACGGCCCCCAGTACACACATGCTAGTAGAAATACACAAACAAGACGAGAACTTTTGTAGTTCTTTTACTAACATAATTAACAAATTAACTGTTGTGTTGGGTGATGAAATTAAAAGCAGCCAACAAACAGAATCAGGTGCATCAACGACTCCTATGTCTGATCTCAGACCTGTTTTAAAAGGTGGATGTTTAACGTTTCTCCCTGAGGTGGCTGACAACCTGAGTGCTCCCATTAAACATTTAACCTGCTGTAACCTGAAGCTGCAGGTCCCCCCCATCACCAGCAGGGGGGCATTATAGTCTGGATTTACAGTTTCGGTCAGCAGCAAGAGGAAACATACATAATCTATCAATCAGCTCTCTGGTTAATCTGAGGGTGTGATGCTTTTCTTTCTGAGAAGATGATCATTTATATTTACATTGTAGGTAAATATACAACCACGTGAATTACCTTGGTGATGACCAGAGGTTCCTTGTGCTCACTGCCTCCCCTCAAGGTGAAGCCCCAGGGTGCTTTGCCTCGGAGCAGCACCTCCACCAGCTCTTCATCCTCCTCCTCGCCTCTCCTCACCTCCACCTTCCTCCACCACTTCATCCTTCCTGCTGAACGTCTCACGTCGTCTCCATCTCCATCGGTTCACTCAGATTCTGGAGGCAAAACACCTACAATTATACGACTGTTCATACAGAGATTATAAACTTTAATTTTGAATCTTTGAACATGTTATCTTTTCAGCTTCTGATATATGAATACTTGACTCTCTTTGTTGAGGAATTAGTTGGGCTTAAGTCCCATTTTAATCACCAAACATGAATTATTCATCAAGTAAACAAGTGGAAGATAAATTAATAATGAAAGCGACCCTGCAGCCCTGATGCTGCTGTAGAAATACATTAAAAGTGATACATTTTCATGATTCGTTTGGCTTTTGAAAACACAATATACATAAACACAAAGGCATCATGTGACGTCAGCTATAAGATTACCCACGTTTCCAGCAGCTTCGTCTTATTAAGCTCGCTAATTGTCTCATTTCCTGCACGCAGCACGTCACCAAATCTAAAAGTGATATCTGACTGTTTTATTAACCGGTTGAAAATGTTCTGTTTTCATCCCCTGAAAAAAAAAAAAAAAGTTTGCTTTTATTGTCAATGACAAACTCCAACAGATGACGCGGCGAGCTCTGACTGAATAGTTCATTTAATTTTACTTTTAATTTATTGTGGTCCAGAGCAGCGAGACGGGGACGTTGGAGCCTCTTCATCCCTTTAAATGAGCCTCTACCGGTTCAACACGGCGGCTCCCTCCCCGACACAAGCACCGGGTCTCCGCCTCCAACACACTGAAGCTAAGCTAGCTAGTTAGCTCCCATTGCTACATCCACACCCGTGATGTCACTGCGCCCTCTAGTGGCGACGTGTGGAGCCATCATGATGAATGTTGCCTTCAGGTATGCTACGTAAACTATCTAGTCCTTATATCACTCTGCTTTAGTTTGGGAATTAATTCTTTGTGTCTTCAAGGGTATGTAGTTATTTATTAATATTATTCTTTATTTATGTAGTTATTTTTCTTTGAAATATGTATTTTTCTTTCTTTTAAATACTTTTCTTTCATTCCTGCTACTGAGAATGATTTTAATGACCCCTCACCTTTCCTCTTGTGCCACACAGGACATACTTTTAACCCAAGAATAACTAAATCATCCTCTTGATCACATTAAACAAGTAATTTATAAATAAAAACATGATTAAGTATCATCCCATTGGTGGAGAACAGTAAAATAACGATTACGCTTTACTGATTACTACTTAACGTTTACTGTTAAGTAATGATGGTTATTATCTTCTTAAGTCGGGCAATCAGGATAAATCGGAGGGCTCCTGAATTATTGAGTTAAAAACAAGTTCCACCTGTTTTTTGTACCTCAAATGCACAAAGGAGCAGGATTTGATCTCACATGACCTCGGCTGACTCATTATCAGTGACGTGATGAGACAAGAAAGCAGGTGTGAGAGAAGGAGCTTCTTACAGTCAAACACTCAGACATCGTCTTGCTAGGAACCGACAGGAATTCATCTCACGTAAGCATTTTCATCTCCTCTCATCACACTATTGTGCAGACTTTGAGATCTAATTAGATTTAAAAAAAAAAGTTTTAATTGATTAGCATGTTTCCTATTATTTTGTCAATTGTTGATAAACATTTTTTTTTAAAATCTGTAATAAATACATGAATTTTAGTGTAATGTTGAACAGTTGCATAGAAGTTAGGAGCTGATTATTACAGAAAACAAAATTATACTTCCTGTCAAAGTCAGAATGTGGTACAAAGTTTTTCTGTTTTCTAATTTCCCAACGTTACTGACGAGATGGCTTCATTTTCTTTTGTGCCTGTAACATTTCAGTCTAACTGGTCGGACTTAAACGAACGGCAACGCCCTCTGTTCTTTATTTTAGTACGTGTCATTAAGGAACCATTCGCCAGAAAGACAAACACCTTTGGCAGAAAATGTTCGGAAATCAAGAGCAAGGTAAGAAACAGTTTCTCAAGTAAACGCTTCTCATCGAGTCTTGTGTCATTTCCTAGAAATTTTAGCTGAAATAAATCTTCTTGTTTGATTCTGATTTGATTCTGACAGACATTCACCCATCTGGCTATGATGTGGACCCCCGGCCCGGGGACCAGGACTCTCATGGGGGTCGCAACAGGGACCGTGGAGGCAGGCATGGAGATGGAGAAGACGCTTACCAAAGAGACCTTCACCATGGAGACGATGATGCAGACCGCGGTGGAAGGGGTCGCCATGGAGACGATGGCGGAGACAGCGGTGGACGGGGTCGCCATGGAGACGATGGCGGAGACCGCGATGGACGGGGTCGCCATGGAGACGATGGCGGAGACCGCGATGGACGGGGTTGCCATGGAGACGATGGCGGAGACCGCGATGGACGGGGTCGCCATGGAGACGATGGCGGAGACCGCGATGGACGGGGTCGCCATGGAGAAGACCGCGATGAGCACGGCCAGAGGAGACGCAGTCCCGATGGCGATCATGATCGGCAAAGGCACCGGCGCAGCCCCGATCGGCGTGAAGACCACGATCATAGCCCTCGTCGTCGTGACCACAGCGGTGGAAGCGGCCACGGCAGCGGCAGCGGGAGCGGCAGCTGCAGTGGCAGTGATGATGGCCACGGTGGCCGCCGCAGAAAACATCGCGGGCACAAGGGCGGGCATGGCCGTGGCCGTGGGCATGGTGGACACAGACACGGACACTGGTGAACGTGTCAGGTGAGATACAAAGTTCATTAAAATAACAAGATAACAAAATAACAAACAAGAAACTCATTGAGAGAGAAATGTTATTCTGAATAGGGCGGGGCCCTACATAAACTCCTCCCTAGTCTGAAGTGGGCGGGGCTATACATAACTCCTCCCTAGTCTGGAGTGGGCGGGGCTCCATTATAATAAAACTTTGTTGTTTTACTTTCCAGGCAGCAGACACACTGACCACCATGAGGAACTCCACCTGTCATCATGTATTTGTGCACTCATATGAAATAAAACATTCTGAAAAACATAAATAGTCTGTTATCTATTTCTATATTTTTCCATTTATGAAAGCGTTTTCAGGCAGCTTTGTTGAGGTTTGACGTGTGACGGAGAACGACTGAATTGGTTGTAAACCTGGTGGGAATCCTTAAGACGCTTTTAAGGCATATCAACGGAGGTATAAAATAATGTTATTGTTTACAGACTGAGCGGAGTAACTAGTAGAACGAGTCCTGATCCCTTGAATGCGGACTGGAGATGCAGACGCCAACACCTCTGGGTGGAGGGTTGGTCAGGTGACGGGTGTGGCCCCACCTCCTGCATTCACTGAATTATCTGCCACTTAATCATTTCATAGATTTGTTTTAAAACAACAAACAAAAAACTATTCAGTGTAAACATTTGATTCAGATTAGAAAGATTGTTTTATCCCTTATATGACATTAATTTCCTTATTAATTCAACATTATGTTTATTCTTTTCATAAAGATGAGCTTTTTTATAGCCTTAAACATAAAAACTAGCAAATAAGCGGTTTTTAAAGTCAGGATAGATTCACTTTCTTTTTCTGAAGTGTGTATTTTTACATAACAATATTGCTGCCAGTCATAGGGGCAAACTGTATTAAATAAAGCAGCATGCTAACAGAGGCTTTCTGCTAATAAAAGAATCAATAAATGATGCAGCTCCTGGACCAGTACCACCCGGTGGAGGACGAGGACCACGCCTAGGACGGAGGCCATCATCACCATGGCTACCAAGTGTAACCAAACATCTTTTACGTTTTATTTCTTCGTTTGCGCGGCATCTCTACTGAATGTCGTGCGTTAATCCTGCGCATAAAGTTAGTTTCCAAGTAGCCGATCAGAACACAGTATATGGTCTCGGTGTAACCACGTAGATCCATCTTATCATCTTATTATCCTATTAGGACAACACGTTTGTTATTCTAAACACAACTTTATGGATTTAAGTACCAACCTTTGTGCAAATGAAATAAAAATACTTTATAATAAAAATGTTTTCACTTGAGTTAGGTAGAACAATCCTGCCAGTTGAAGGAGAACAACGTCCTCCCTTCACACCTGACTAGAAGACTTCATTGGTTGTTTTTTGTTGTCCTGTCACTTTTCAGTCTAACTGGTCTGACTTAAACGAAAGAGAACGCCCTCTTTATTTATTTTAGTACCCGGTCATTAAGAAGTAATTAGTCAGAAAGACAAACACCTTCAGCTAAAAATGTTCGGAAATCAAGAGCAAGGTAAGAAACAGTTTCTTGCTTCACATTTACATCCAGAGACGCAAGTAAACGCTTCTTGTTGTGACATTTTCTAGAAACTGTGGCGGAAACAAATCTCTTTATTTGATTCTGATTTGATTCCGACAGTCATTCACCCATCTGGCTATGATGTGGACCCCCGGCCCGGGGACCAGGACTCTCATGGGGGTCGCAGCAGGGACCGTAGAGGCAGCCATAGAGATGGAGAAGACGCTTACCAAAGAGACCTTCACCAGGGAGATGATGATGTAGACCGTGATGGAATGGGTCGCCATGGAGAAGAATACCCTGGAGATGATGGTTTTGGGGGAGACCGCGGTGGAAGTGGTTGCCATGGAGAAGAATACCCTGGAGAAGAATACCCTGGAGATGATAGTTTTGGTGGAGACCCCGATAGAATGGGTTGCCATGGAGAAGAATACCCTGGAGATGACGGTTTTGGGGGAGACCGCGGTGGAATGGGTTGCCATGGAGAAGAATACCCTGGAGATGACGGTTATGGGGGAGACCGCGGTGGAAGGGTTCGCCATGGAGAAGAATACCCTGGAGATGATAGTTTTGGTGGAGACCCCGATAGAATGGGTCGCCATGGAGAAGAATACCCTGGAGATGATAGTTTTGGTGGAGACCCCGATAGAATGGATCGCCATGGAGAAGAATACCCTGGAGATGATGGTTTTGGGGGAGACCGCGGTGGAAGTGGTTGCCATGGAGAAGAATACCCTGGAGAAGAATACCCTGGAGATGATAGTTTTGGTGGAGACCCCGATAGAATGGGTTGCCATGGAGAAGAATACCCTGGAGATGACGGTTTTGGGGGAGACCGCGGTGGAATGGGTTGCCATGGAGAAGAATACCCTGGAGATGACGGTTTTGGGGGAGACCGCGGTGGAAGAGTTCGCCATGGAGAAGAATACCCTGGAGATGATGGTTTTGGTGGAGACCGCGGTGGAAGGGTCAGCCATGGAGAAGAATACCCTGGAGATGATGGTTTTGGGGGAGACCGCGGTGGAAGGGTTCGCCATGGAGAAGAATACCCTGGAGAAGAATACCCTGGAGATGATAGTTTTGGGGGAGACCCCGATAGAATGGGTTGCCATGGAGAAGAATACCCTGGAGATGACGGTTTTGGGGGAGACCGCGGTGGAAGAGTTCGCCATGGAGAAGAATACCCTGGAGATGATGGTTTTGGTGGAGACCGCGGTGGAAGGGTTCGCCATGGAGAAGAATACCCTGGAGATGATGGTTGTGGGGGAGACCGCGGTGGAAGGGGTCGCCATGGAGGAGAAGGTTTTGGTGGAGATCCCGATAGAATGGGTCGCAATGGAGAAGAATACACCGGAGATGACGGTTTTGGGGGAAACCGTGATGAGGACCGCCAGACTGGACGCAGTCCTGATGGCGATCATGATCGACAAAGTCGCAGCCACGATCGGCGTGAAGACGGCAGACATAGTCCTCGTCGTCGTGACAACAGCAATGGCAGCGGCAGCTGCAGTGATGATGGGCACAGTGGCCAACGTAGAAAACATCACGGGCACAAGGGTGGCCATGGGCAAGGTCATGGCCCAGGACGTGGTGGACACAGACACGGACACTAGTGAAGGTGAGATACAAGTTCATTAAAAGCCCAGAAACATTTCCCTCTCAATGAGTATCTTCTCTCAGTGCTCTCCTCCCTCATCTGAAGTGGGCGGGGCTCTGCATAAACTCCTCCCTAGTCTGGAGTGGGTGGGGCTCCATATCAACACCACATTGTATTAAAACTCTCTATTGTTCTCTTTCAGGCAGCAGACATACTGACCACCATGAGGAGCTCCACCTAGCGAGTATTTGTGCACTCAAAACAAATAAAACATTCTGAAAAACAAATGTTTTCCGGGAAGCTTTGTTGAGGTTTGACGTGACAGAGAACGCATTTTAAAGGCATCAGGTATCAACAGAGGTATAAAATAACGTTGTTGTTTACTGACTGAGTTGCTGAGTAACTAGTAGAACGAGTCCCGTTCCCTTGAATGCGGTCTGGAGATGCAGACGCCAACACCTTTGGGTGGAGGGTCAGCTGTAGTAGCGCCGCCTCCTGCACTCAGTGAATTATCTGCCACTTAATCATTTGATTATCAGATTTGTTTTATAACAACAGAAGAAAAAACTATTCAGTATAAACATCTAATTCAGATTAGAAAGATTGTTTAAAAACCTCATATTTACTCAATATATAATTTCAATAAAAAAGATCATCTTTATCAAAAGAATAAACATAATGTTGAATAAAAAAAGGCAATGAATGTCATATAAGGGATAAAAGTCTGTCTGAATTGTGTGTGTGTGTGTGTGTGTGGGGGGGGGGGGGGGACAAACATTAAAGGATGGATTCCCATTTTAGGGACAAACTATGATATAAATAAATCAACAGAATACCTGCTAATAAATAAATAAATAAATGACTTAGTGGGTGAGACAACCCTGTTTCTACCAAAGTGAAGGTGAGCTGGTCGGATTTAAACAGACAGCTGTTGAACCGGGTCGTCCTGTTCAACAGGTTCCTCACCGACAGGCAAACATCCCAACATTCAGCAGAAACATTTCACCAGCTTCAATTAATATATTCTGTATTTGGAGATACATTAGATGTGTTTGACCTCTTTTATGGACCCAGAAAGCTGTGGGTGTTAAATATAAGTGTATTTTGTGTATTTGCCAGCTCATCCCTCCACGCATCATCAGGTCAGGTACTCGGGGTCAGTTCCAGACTAATGGCAAACCCCATCAGGCCCAATTGTGTTTGTGCTAAGTAGCATATGTTAGCATGAAGCTAGCATCTTCTGGGCCAAATCCAGGCTGGTTTGACGTGGCCTCCTTCCTGTCCTTTAAAATTATTTTGTTTCACCTTTTCTTTCTTTGTCTGTCGATGGCAGTCTCCCTCTGTTGGTCCAAACGGGGCCGAGACCAGCATCTGGACTTATGACACCCCATCTCACCTGGAAAAGGTGTCTCTGCAGAAGAAACACACAAAATACCCCCCCCCCCCAAGTTTAACACAAACAGGAGATAATAAAACATGGAGAAAAAAGCCTGCCAAAATTAAGAAAAGCTAAGTATTTGACTCTGTTCACCATCACCACAGTTTTAGTGTATTTCAAGTCAGTTAAAAGGCTGACTGTGAATGTGCTGCGCAGTTTTCACCAGCAGGTAGCGCCACTGAGACAGTCTAGAGGTGGATGGTGGACGAAGCTTGGTTTTAATGGGAAGTGGAGAAATACGTTTCTGCTACAGACTCGAAGTGAGGGAAACAATTATCAAATGAAACCAAACCTTCTTTACTTTCCACATGCAAACAAATCTTATTTCATCTTAGATGTTGAAGAACTTTACAAATAAAAAGTTTAAAGCGACAAAAACAAAAGTCTAGTATTCAGTTTAAGCAGATTATATATTTTTACCCTAGAAATAATCTGCTCAAATGGAAGTCCCTCTCTTTAGCTCTGAATATAATCTGATATATATATACACTCTATAGGTATTCGGGCTTCATATAATATTGGTCATGAAATATTGCTACCGCTTTAAATCTCCCTACTCCGTTAAAAAAAGTTCCTCATAGCAGCCAATCACAAGGATCCGATCCCGGAGGACAGACTCATATCAGACCTCGTCACCGCACTCACATCTTCTTCTCTCCAGGATGCTCCTCTTCCTCGGCCTGGCCGTCTTCCTCTCCGCGGGCTGCTCCATGGAGATGAACCAGACCTCCGCGCTGCTGGCTGAGACCGCGGAGCACTGCTCGGCCTGCGGTTTCCGAGAGCACAGCAAGCAGCTGAGGCTCCACAGCATCCGGTCCCAGATCCTCAGCATCCTGCGGCTCGAGCAGGCTCCTAACATCAGCCGGGACATGATCCGCCAGCTGCTCCCCAAAGCGCCTCCTCTGACGCAGCTCCTGGACCAGTACGACCCGCGGGTGGAGGACGAGGACCACGCCACGACTGAGACCATCATCACCATGGCTACCAAGCGTAACCAAGCATCTTTTACGTTTTATTTCTTCCAGTTTGCGCAGCGTCTCTTCTGAACGTCGTGCGTAAATCCTGCGCGTAAAGTTAGTTTCCAAGTAGCCGATCAGAACACAGGAGAAGGTTAAGGCGTAAACGACCACGTAGACCCATCTTATTATGTAATTGTTCTATCCTTACATACAGAAGGAGAACATCATGGATATTTGTTATCCTTTGTGACACTGTGATGTCTTTTTAACTTTTACTTTGACAATGGTGAACAATAGTGAATAAGTCATATTATTCTGTCAAACTCGAAGCAGCAACTTAACATAGGTGTTCATCTGCAAAGCTGATCTTTTATTTTGAAGGTGTAAAGTTTATTTTTTGGCAAATGGTGAGTTAGATTTTGTGGTGTGATGGTGGCACACGAGGAGAGAGAGGCACCAAAATACATAGGGTTCATCCTCTGGGGATCACAAATACTCACAGTCTCTTCGTGGCTTTGACATCTTGCTCTAGACTAAAATGTTGGTTATTTCTTTGTTTATAAGAAACAAGAGAATGGAACATCTGAATGATTTCTTCCAGCCAATCTGATCGCCCTTGACGAGTCGTCCTCTTGCTGCCTGTTCAGCCTCAGTCCCAAGATCCAACCCAGAAACATCCTGCGAGCTCAGCTGTGGGTCCACCTGCGGCCGGCCGACTCCGTCACCACCGTCTTCCTGCAGATCTCCCGCCTCAAACCGGGGAGGGAAGGGAACAGCACCCGGGTCAGGGTCCGCTCCCTGAAGATCGACACGGACGCCGGCGCCGGCTCCTGGCAGAGCGTCGACATCAAGTCTCTGCTGCAGGCCTGGCTTCGTCAGCCTGGGACCAACTACGGGATCGAGATCAACGCCTACGACGCCAACGGAGACGACCTGGCTGTGACCTCGGCCGAGTCTGGAGAGGAAGGACTGGTGAGTCCACTGCCAATCAGCTACTGAAGGTCCAGCTGGGATGTTTGATCTGTTAATCTGTGATGAAATGATCCCCAGTAAAGAAACCAAGTGGAGCCAGAACCAGGGTTGTTTGTCTGATACCTTTTCATTTCTCTCCAGCAACCGTTCATCGAGGTGAAGATCCTCGACAGCCCCAAGAGATCCCGCCGGGATTCAGGCCTCAACTGCGACGAGGAGTCCACGGAGACGCGCTGCTGCCGCTACCCGCTGACGGTGGACTTTGAGGAATTCGGCTGGGACTGGATCATCGCGCCCAAACGCTACAGGGCCAACTACTGCTCCGGGGAGTGCGAGTTCATGCACCTGCAGCAGTACCCGCATGCACACCTGGTGAACAAGGCCAACCCGCGGGGCACTGTGGGGCCCTGCTGCGCGCCCACCAAGATGTCCCCCATCAACATGCTTTACTTCAATCGCAAGGAGCAGATCATCTACGGGAAGATCCCGTCCATGGTGGTCGACCACTGCGGCTGCTCCTGAGGAGACCGCGGCGTCTCGTCCATCAGTCAGATCCAAACTTGGACCCAGAAACAGAACATTTATGATAGAGATGCAAGAAGATGGGACTCGTAAAGACTGTGCTCAAGTGTCACCATGCTGAGTAATGTTACCATTGTGTTTCCGATGACTGCCCCTAGTGGGTAAAAGTTTTACAGTAATCCTGCAGGTGCACACAAAGCATGCAGGCTTTAGGTCAACAACGCTGGTGCATGCATACGATTATGAGTATAATCTAGATTCCCGCTGTTTCCTTTACTCTTATGAAAACCTGTCCTGATTTGAGCCTTGACCAGAACAAACCCTGCAGGGTGTCTTCCAAGTGTGCCTTTATTTTGAAAAACATGAACCCCATGACTCCGAGCTGACAGATTGGCCTTCCCTGTTCCAAACTCCTCGCTGTGATCTATTCTTCAGAAAGTCGCAGAGATCCAGAGACACTGCAGCTGCCCTGCGTTTCCTTTCACTTCTTTCAAACCTTTGAAACAAAGTTGGGGGCTGACTCGTGCCGCTGATAGTGATGTCACAGTGTACCGACACACCCCGTAGTACACTTCTACATCACTGCAGCTGGATGAAAATCTGAACCTCTAGGAGGTCAGATTTAAGTGGTGTTAAGGTAAATCAAAAATAAAAGAGTATTTGCCACAAACAAGAGGAGGAGCTGCCCATATACAGTAAACGCAGCCCTGTAAATATATTATCGTAGCACACCAGTAAGCAGGAGCACCATCTAGTGGACGACGGAAGGACTGCAGCTGAAGAAAGCACTCAAACTTTCAGCTGTCAGTCAAACTGGTCTAGGGAGAAAACACTACTTTTTATGTTGTTATTGGGAAACTATAATAAAATAAAAACCAGACCTCTGAAATCAGACTGTCCCCCTCACCTTCAGAAACTCAGCCTGCATCTATCATTCAGATCTGAAAATCATCCCTGATTTATTGGGTTTGTTTTTGAGCCGTCAGCCAATCACGAGGTGAGGACAGAGCTGTGATCTCAGAGGGAGGTTTGATCTGGACACCGAGTGCAGATGTGCCGACTGTTGTTGTGCTTCAGGGGGGTTTCTGACCCAAAACGCTTTTGCCTGCTCTCAGAACAGAACGTCCACAAGTGACTCTGCACAGTTCGGATTCTGCAGTAAACAACAACGTTGGTTTGCTTTTTTGCAAATGAAGAAAGCATGATGTGCATCTCGACAAAAAGAGAATTATATCACTTTAATGAGATCTTAACTCTCAATAAAAAAGATGAAGTTTTGTGTAAATGTGGATACTTTAGTTTTGTTCTGATTTCTGAAGAACCAAAGATAAAAGGATGTTATTTGTGACTGTTTCGACTCAAGCCGAAGGCTATGTCTGTTGCTGTTTATTTAAAGATAATCTAGATGAGTGAGTCAGAAAGCACACACACACACCTGTTTTCAAAGCTTCATACAGGACGTTTCTGGGGAAAGATGCCAAATATATTTTTTATGTTATTTATTTGAGCCACCAGGTGGCGCCAATGTCGACTTTTCCCCATGTAGGTCGTAAGAACATGATCAAGAATGTACTATGAATGTCTAAAATAGGAAATGGTCAGTGAAAAACGTAGTTACGCATATTTATGTCAGAATAAGAGTAGTAGCACATATTTTATCATGTTTTGGTGAGTAAACTAACAAGCTTGGACGTGTTGTAACAAGAACAATGTTTAATAACCAGAAAAACAACTCTAGTTTCTAAATCAGCGATTTCGAAATAAACTCACATCCCCTTCTGACCCAACATCAAGTGTGAGAAGTGTCTGATCTACTGGTTTTCACCAAGTGTTTCAGATTGTCTTATTTACATAAAGGTTCAGGACCCAGCGGGCTACACAAGTCACTGTTTCACAAATCCAGGAATATCTTCGCCATTAATGTTTTAATAATAATTTGGTGTTAATTCTTTTCCAGCCAGTTAATCATCTTGCAAATTCCTCATGTTATAAATCACTCTTCACATGATATTCTTATTATTGGGGCCAGTTCTGACGCATGCATTTAGAAAGCTGTTTTTATTTATCAACAAGACATTTTTGATGACAATAAAAACAAAAGACACTCATTATTGCGTTAGGAATGCTTGTCTTATCTTAATTTGGATTTATATTGACTTATTTGAATAGAAAGGAGCTGACTTTTTAAATCCTAACTTAGGTTTCAGTTTCAGAGTTGTATGGCTTTGAAGCTGAGTTACTTTCTCTTTCTCTGAAAACACGTGGTCACTGTAGCTCTTCCAAGGAATGGCTGTACTCCCCCGGGAACTACATCATTTTTCTTTTCGTCATATGACAAATACTTTTCACATCGTTTTTCCATCCTTTCATCGTGATATATTTACTTTAAAGATGTTTATTCTTGATCTTTATGTTAAAAACACAAAATCTACATGAAAAACATACTGTGTGTCATTGTTATTTGGGGTAAACTCGCTAACTGACGGAACAGCCGTTTTTCATCGTTCTGATTGGCTGTCACCAGAAAAGGGGCGGGCATATGTCGGGAAGCTTACGCGGTGATTGGCCGACGCCGTTTCCGTACACTACACTCGCAGAACATAGCTGAAGAGCTGCTTGACACATTCGTTGTCCAATTTGGGAAATATCGGTTGGCAAAAACAAATATTTTTCGGTTTCATTAACCCGTTTCCTCATAATAAAAAGGTAAGTTTACTCAATTACTGCCGCCCTTATGTTCTCTTCTATTGACGTAACGTTACTGTTAGCAAACTGACGCTATGTGAACTTGCTTGTCATTAACTGTCAATCTGTCCCCAATGTTGTAATGTAAAGTTATACTAGTTAAGTCCTTGTCGACCGAATTCACCACTGAGATATAACTATTTACATGCAGTGGTTTCTTATGTGCTATAACGCATGTTCTTATTGCAATATAGAAGAAATGTTTAAAAAGTCGCATTTCTGGACGGAATTTGGTTCTGGAGAACTAGCGCTCCTCGGTGGGTTCAGGGACCAATAGGTAGGGAGGTAGAGACAGACAGCAGTGGGGAAATCGAAACCTACAGCCTTCTCCTCCAAATAATCACAATAATAATGTTGCGTTTGCACATTAAACAATACGATTTGATGCAACTATATCCAAGATGATCACAGCAAAGAGTCTGAATACTTATAGAAATGTGATATTTCATTTTTTCATTTTTAATACATGAACAAACGTTTCTATAATTATGTTTAATCCTGTAATTGTCAGCTGACGGTCAGATTTAGTTAAGTGTTGGTGCAGCGTTGGTTAGGGTTTAGTTTTTACCTGAACAGACGTCCAAGTTGGAAAGCTGACACTTCTTCTGTTCACCAGAAGATGGCGCAGTGGTGCCAGCTCCAGATGCTGGACTGCAAGTACCTGGAGCAGGTTGATCAGCTGTATGACGACTCGTTCCCCATGGACATCCGGCAGTACCTGAGCAAGTGGATCGAGAGCATCGACTGGTACGAACACAAACACCACCATCATTAATTCATTCATCAGATGTAGCCCTTTAACAAAAACAGATCAAAACCTAACTTAAAAGTTGTAAAAGGGTCATTAGTGTGTTGTTATGCAACTCATGATTACATTTCATTATTTATTAATACTTTTCCTGAGTGATTGATTGTGTCTAAAAGCTCATTAAAATGGTAAATAAAATGCTCATTCATTTCTGAAATGTCTTTTTAATTGTTGTTTTGTGAGACCATCATTCAATTAAGTTATTTAACAAAATTAGATTCAATAAATCAAAGAATATTCTGTGTTCACTTCAGCTCGATAATTGATTAGTATTTGTGAATTCTGAAATCAAAGGCTTTAAATTAATAATTAATGTCAATTAATCTTGTTCCTGCTTCCTCTTTTCTGTATTTATGGAATGGAAAAATGAAAGTAGGATTGTTACCGTGTTCTCTGGCTCCGCAGGGACACGGTGGCGATTCAGGACTCTCTGGCCACGGTTCGATTCCACGACCTGCTGGCTCAGCTGGACGACCAACACAGCCGCTTCGCCCTGGAGAACAACTTCCTGCTGCAGCACAACATCCGCAAGATCAAGAGGAACCTGCAGGTCAGAAACCAGCCGGGGGGACCAGAAGGCTGCAGGTCTCCGAGTGTTAGGCGTGATCTAAACTCCACATGTCTCTGCAGGATCGGTTCCAGGAAGACCCAGTCCACATGGCCATGATCATCTCCAGGAACCTGAAGGAGGAGCAGAAGATCCTCGCCAACGCCAAGAGTGTAGAGGTAGAAATCTGTTTACTTAAATCAGTTAAATGGGTTCAACTGATGTCCTGCAATGAATGAATTCCTCTAAATGATCTGCTTTAAATCAGCAGTAAAACTAATAATAAATGTTTTTATGTTGTGAGTGCAGCAGGAGGGGGAGGGGACGGTGTCGGCCATGGTGGTGGAGAAGCAGAAGTTGGACAACAAAGTGAGGGAGATGAAAGACGGAGTCCAGGTAAGACCACATTCCACACACACACACACGTCCCAATGCTTTCTTTGATGGATCCAGGTTCTCTTCAAACATGCTCTCTCTTCAGGTGGTGGATCAGAACATCAAGAACCTGGAGGATCTGCAGGACGAGTATGACTTCAAAATCAACACGCTGAAGAGCAGAGGTGAGAAAAGCGCTGGTGTTGAAGACCACGGTATCAGTGTTTCAGAAGACATGACCTGCTGTAGACCACCTCTCGACCAGTGGTAGACTAGCTGTAGACCAGTGTGCTTTGCTCTCGTGCTGGTCGTCCATCTTCTGTTGGCAACACGGCGTCTATGGAGGAGCACCTCCTCCAAATCCTCCACCCGGTCCCTTTAAGGTGTTCTTCCTGTTCCCGTAGAGAACGAGATGAACTCCATGACACCGAAGGAGCTGGAGCTGGAGAAGATGACGGTCGGGAGGATGTGCTGTGAACTGAAGGCCAAACGACAGGTGAACGGACTTCTGGGAAATAAATCCAAATGTGTTCGTAGGAGAGACTTTATGTTATAGCTTAATGTTTAATGGGACAGAAAACTAATGACACCACCTCTCTCAAGTGCTCCGTCCATAATAAAGTCCCGTCTTTACTATGTCAAGAGAAATTAAAGGGAGTCACCACATGATCGATGGACATCCAGGTTACAGAAAGGGACTTTTCTTGTCGTCTCTCAGGACGTGGTGGCCCAGCTGAATGAGCTGCTGAGCGCCACGCAGACGCTGCTGTCGGACCTCATTTCCGAGGAGCTGCCCGAGTGGAAGCAGCGGCAGCAGATCGCCTGCATCGGGGGTCCGCCCAACGCCTGCGTGGACCAGCTCCAGAACTGGTGAGACTTCCTGTCAGCCGACGGCCTTAAATAAACACCAACAAGCAAGAGAATCTTTCAGTCGACGTCTCTTCTCTGCATCCTCCTCCTCTTCCTCCTGCAGGTTCACTGCAGTAGCAGAGAGCCTCCAGCAGGTTCGGCAGCATCTGAAGAAGCTGCAGGAGTTGGAGCAGAAGTTCACCTACGACAGCGACCCCATCACACAGAAGAAAGCTTACCTGGAGGCCCGAGCCTTGGAGCTCCTCAAGAGCCTGCTCTCCAAGTAAACCCCCCTCTTATTATCATTATTGGTGGTTATCAAGTAGTAGCTTGATTTCCAACCGTCCTGTCTGTGTGTTTGCAGCTCATTGGTGGTAGAGAGGCAGCCCTGCATGCCCACCCACCCACAGAGACCCCTGGTGCTGAAGACGGGCGTCCAGTTCACAGTGAAACTCCGGTAGGAAACCAAAAACAAACTGATGATACTGTCATTGATTTTCTACCAGCTGCGTGTCATCAAGTGGCGCCCGGTCACTCCTCAACTCCATCTCCGAATAACTTCCTGTTTCCGTTTCAGTTTCCTGGTGAAGCTGCAGGAGTTCAACTACCAGCTCAAAGTCAAGGGCCTGTTTGATAAGTAAGCTGCGTTCAAAAGGTCATGCAACCTGCATGTGTTTAAACGTGTTGACTAATAAATATTCTTGTGTTCCTCAGAGACGTGACGGAGAAGAAAGGGTACGTCTCTGAACCATTTACACTCACAGCAATACATATTTTATATATATTATTTTTTTTTATTCTTTCTCCTTTCCTCTTTGGTTAACAGTGTTAACATTCAATGATTTCACTTGATGTCATGTTTACCGTCAGGTTCCGAAAGTTCAACATTTTGGGAACCAACACCAAAGTGATGAACATGGAGGAGTCCAACGGCAGTCTGGCTGCAGAGTTCAGACATTTGGTAAAACCTTCATCTCTGTTAGATTTTTTTTACCTGTTTGTTAGAGTGTTTTGTAAAGATAAGACAGTCTAAATAATACTCACACCTCTTTTTCTTCTTGTCCACGCAGCAACTGAAAGAGCAGAAAGTGGCCGGGAACCGAACCAACGAGGTAAGAGCCTTGGTCATCCTGCTGACGTGGTTGAGAGAAACACTTTTCATCTGAAATGACAAGAAACATTTACTCATGATGAGGAGATTAAATAAAGCAGTTTTAAACATGGCAGCTGAGCACTCAGTTAAAACTCGGCCTCCGCTTCAAAGCTTCAGGTGTCTCACTTGTTGCCGCGGTTATCGTGTATATTCATTGTGCATGTCTGTTCAGGGTCCTCTGATCGTCACAGAGGAGCTTCACTCGCTCAGCTTCGAGTCAGAGCTGCAGCTCAACCAGTCGGGACTCAACATCAAACTGGAGGTGAGACGGGACTCCACTATCTCCTGGATGGATAGAACACGGTGTTCATGCTTATATATGTATGTTGTTGCTGTCGTAGGCCATGTCCCTGCCTGTGGTTGTCATCTCCAACGTCTGCCAGCTGCCTAGCGGTTGGGCCTCCATCCTCTGGTACAACATGCTGACCACCGAGCCCAAGGTGAGAACACACACACACAGGAGGGAAGATGAGGTCCTGGATTCTTCTGGAGACCCGGTCCCGGATAAGATGGTTGTTAATGACGTTTCCTCTTTGCTCCCCAGAATCTCAAGTTCTTCCTCACCCCTCCGACTGCAAAGTGGTCTCAGCTGTCTGAGGTCCTCAGCTGGCAGTTCTCCTCCGTCACCAAGCGAGGCCTGAACCAGGAGCAGCTCAACATGCTGGCCGACAAGCTGCTCGGTAGGAACTGCATCACAGACCCACTTTTAAAGATGAACGCCGCCTTAAACACAGTTCCAGTGTATATGTTAAACTTGCATATTTCTCTGCAGGAGCCAAAGCCCAGAGGAACCCGGAGGGACAAATCCCCTGGATCAAGTTCTGCAAGGTGAGCCCGTCATTTTAAAAACTACAAAGATGTGTGGTATTAAGAGGTTTGCATAGTGTTTGTGCAGTATCTTTGCTCAACGAAACACCCTTTCTTCTGTCCAGCAGCAGAGTGCCAACGAGAAAGCGTTTCCCTTCTGGTTGTGGATCGAAGGAATCCTGGATCTGATCAAGAGACACCTGCTTTCCCTCTGGAACGATGGGTGAGTGGTGGAGAACGTATTCAGTAAAGTACAGATACCACACTGCAAAGTCCAAAATGTCAACATTATTACAAATATATGAAAAATATAAAAAGGAAAAGCAGCACATGTTTATGTATGAAATATGACTCTGACGATGACGACAGTCCGGAGTTAATCTGCTGGTTTCTTCCCGTCTGCAGCTCCATCATGGGCTTTATCAGTAAGGAGCGGGAGAAGGGTCTGCTGAGCGACAAGTGTCCCGGGACCTTCCTGCTCCGGTTCAGCGAGAGCAGCAAGGAGGGAGCGATCACCTTCACCTGGATCGAACACGACGTCCACGGTCAGCAAACAGGGATTTCAATGTATTCTGTAGAAATTAGTCACAAAAATATCACCCCTAGGTTTGCCCTCTTGTACAATTTATGTCTTTTTTTAACTGAACGCAGACAAGCCGCTCTTCCACTCCGTGGAGCCGTACACGAAGAAGGAGCTGTCCGCCGTCTCGCTGCCCGACATCATCCGCACCTACAAGGTGATGGCCGCAGAGAACATCCCGGAGAACCCGCTCCGCTTCCTCTACCCCAACATCCCAAAGGACAAGGCCTTCGGGAAGTACTACCCCAAACCGTCGGAGAGTGAGTCACCTAACTCTAGTAGTTCAGCAAATATATGTATACAATTATAAGCGTTCTCATACCAAACCTCATCCCGTTTTTCGTCCCGTTTTAATCTGTGTTAACGCAGCTGCGGAGCCGATGGACGTGGAGAACGGCCCGGAGAAGAGCGGCTACATGAAGACGGAGCTCATATCCGTGTCCGAAGTGTAAGCTTCATTTACAGATCGTTCATGTGGTTTGGGTTTATTGGTGAAGTGACTTAATGGAGTCACCGTCCATTTCCACCTGTCCAGGCATCCGTCGCGTCTGCATGACAACATGATGCCGATGTCTCCCGACGACTACAAGGCTTTGTCGCAGTACGTCAGCCCGCGAGACATCGACGCCGTGGTGAGTTCTGCTTCACACTGTGACCACACAGACCGCCGCTTCGCTCCGCCGACTAAAGCTCTGATCCAAATCAAATCATATGCTCTTTACACACCACGGCAAAAGGGATCAGAGCCGCTGCTACTTTCACTACAGCCTGACTCCAACAAAGTGTCATGGTTTATTCTACTTCGACTCTTCATGTTCAGAGTGTCTGTGTGGCACTAAATGTTGCTGTCCGTCTTCTTGCTTGGCTTTCAGACCAACAATCTGATTTCTGGATTTGGAGAATTTGACGTTCAGGTAGATGCAGCTTTAATCCATTGCTCTACACTTGAAGGGTTTGGTCTGGATGTTTTAAAGTGGGCCTGTCAGTAGTAGAGAAAGTCACTATTAATATGGGTAAAATACCTCGTACAAGCCCACTTGAAAATATCCAAACTACCTCTAAGACTATGCTGCTTGCAGTTCTCAGGACTGGTTGCTTTATTTGTGCATTTTATTCCTTTTTAAGATAAGTAAACGTGCGTTAACTCAACACTAAAATACTTCTCCTGTTTTCTCCCCAGATGAGTGCAGAGTTCTCAGAACAGAACTAAGAGACTTTCTCCTTTCTCTCTCATGTAACTTGCTCTTAGTGGAGTTGGAAATACTGCTACTGAAGCTCTCAGACCGTGAGACCGGGACCTCACAGTTCAAACCAAGTCCCCCTCGAGACTATGAACATTATATCAGATGTTAAAATGAGATCTCCTCCCCTACAGAAATAACTCCAGTCTGAGCGGGCCATTAGCCATGATCTGCCACTTTATTTGTGTACATAGATATTATTTTTTATCAACTGTGAACCTGAAACTCAAAACGGTGACATTTCAGAATGTGACGAAGCATCCGTCTATTTTCGTCATATTTACTATGACCAGTATATATATATTACATCATGTGAAATATATATGCCTTTGCATGACACAAATCCTTTTCCTGTAGCACTCGACCTGAGTGTGTGTATGTAAGGAACTATGAACTGGATGGATGGACGAATAATTAGAACGTCGCTGAGCAGAGAGATGCTTTGAATTTACCGGGACATTAAAAAACTGAACTCAGAATGTTGGACAATAGTTTGTAAACTAAACTGGACGGTTCTCAGCTTAAAACAACTTACTTTAATTTACGGGGAGCAGCTGTGGCATCGGTCAGGCTTCCTGTCGGGCCAGAAGGCCTCCGTACCGGCTCTGCTGACCTGGAATCAGAACCACAACAGAAGACTCAGTTGGGTGACTGGTGAAGAAGCGTTGGATCATGGGAGTTGTTGTCTTCATTGCTGGTAGAGTGATGCGTTTGGAGTTTCATAGATCACGTTACCATTTTGTCAACGAATCAATTAGTTAGTCAACGAAGAATGTATTTTGTCTTCAGTAAAAGTAGTAGTAGTTTATTTAACTTATTAAAAAGTATTTGGGACTGTTTAAGCACACGCATGTTAGATAAAGTGTTTCACAACCTTTACTTTTTTCCCTGACTATTATTAAAATGTAAATGTATATATGGTAGCTGCTAGCTAGCCCCGCGCTGCTAGCTAGCAGCTTTAGCATTGACAACAACCAGCCTACCTGCTTATAAACGGACTGTGTGGACTCCAGGTGTTGGTCCGAGGACACAGGTCGGCTACACTCTGAAAATACGCGAGCAAAGTCCTTACAAAAATGAATGGAAGCTATTTATTTTTGCTCTGATCCACCAGAGTTCAAAATGACCGCGTAAATTCGCCCCCGCCACGCGCACGAATACGCGGCACGTGACTGCTACGTAGGTCAAACGCACCTACGCTTGAGCCTGCATGACAACACTCAAAGTAAAGTAGAAGTACCTTAAATGCGTACATAAGTTCAGTACTTGAGTAGATGTACTGAGTTACTTCCACCACTGAATGATACTGAATACTTTACAATGAACAGACACACTCGAAAACTTCAAACTAGACTTTTATAACGTTTATTAGATGATTGAACTGTGAAGAAACATGTGCCTGCAGCACTCCGCTGCATACATACACATGAAGAAGAAACAGAACAGCACAAACAAACACGTTACATTCAGAACACTCCGCTCGCCGCCGGTCGGGATCAGCTCGTATTGCTAATTTGATCGTACAATCATTAACGTTGGTATTGCTAATTGTTTCTCAGAGTTCTGCCGTTTAAGGTGGAGTTTTTGTGCTTGTTTTAATAAATAACTTCAATCAAAGTGACTGAACTGATCCCAACCTGAGGAACACAAACGCACTACATTTGGACTGGATTGTTGACATCACTGAGGTGTCGATTGCCCGGTTCAGTTCGTCTGTGCAGAAACAACATCCAAAACTTCCAACACGCTACAAAAACACAGAACCGCTGGGAAAAACTAAACATCTGCACAACCATTCAAGAACGACAGATTCGTCTGCACATCATAGATTCAAAAACAATCTGTCTGCATTATAAAGCTCCTTCAGTTTGGTTTGGAGTGTTTCAGACCTTCCTGAGACCTTCCTGAGACCTTCCTGAGTCCTCTGCAGCACCACCAGGTGAAATAAAAACCATCAGGATGCATGTGAGTCATGACAGAGTCAACACGTTAACATAAAGGGAAAGGCCGGTTGGACCCAACAGGAGAGTTACAGCGAGAAACCAAAGGAGCCGGTGCACTCGACAAGAATAATACATTTTCTTTGTCAGAATTCATTTCAATGTGTTTCATGTTTCGTAGGATTTAGAATAAAGTTTCTAATGTTGAGTGCAAATGTAAACGTATCAAACAAACCTAATTAATTAAATCTGCTGTCAGCGCCGGCAGTGTCACACAGGATATCTAACAACAAACCCAAACTTTGGCTGACGTGTTTACAGTATTTCCTTGTGTAAAAAATAAATAAATACATCAAATAATACAGTGTAATGGTGAGAAATAAAACTAGGTTTTGGGGGTAAAAACAAAAACAGACATAAGATGAGCCGTAGCCTTTAAAAGGCTGAATATTTAATAGTTTACATTTAAATAAATGTCATATTTAAAACCGAAATCCAGACTTTCAGTGAAATCTACGTCACTTTGTGATCAAAGCTGAGTCTTTGACTACAGAACCACAACTATACACATATTACACGTATTTACACTCATTTATCCTCGTCTCACACACACACACACACACACACACACACAAATGTTTCTTAATTAGAGAAATAAATATCACACACACATACGAACACACCAATGTTTTTTGGGGAAGATACATTCCACCACGCTGTGATGATGAAGTGACGAAGGTTTCCAAACCAGGGCACGCCTGCTACTTCCTGTTTTCAGCCTTTCAGAATTAACCAATAACGAGCTCCGTTGACTCACCAACCGCAGCTGAGTTTACCCAGCATCCTCAGGGCGGCTGGTCACTTCCTACAAAGCTGATACAGAAGAAGAAATGAGTACATACATCAATATATTACAAAATCAGGAGCTTTTACACTGGAGGATCGGGGGCGGCTAACTTTCATCTAAGTTGTTTCACGGGACACGCTCTTGTCTTTTTTAGGATTTCCTTCCTGATCCAGGTTCAAGCTGTTTTCTAAAACCGTCCAGCTTCAGGTCTTCAGGTGTCCCTCATCAGAGCAGCCCGTCCAGGTTCTTCTCGGCGTTCTCCTTGTCTGCGGGGCTTTCCTGAGGACTGTACTTGGTGTGATAATCACGGAGAATCGTCACCACGTCGTGATGGCCGAAGTGGACCGCCTCGTCCATCGGCGTGTTGCCCCACCTGCAACCAAAGCAGAGGTGAGGGAGAGCCACGTTGGAGGTCTGAAGACCATTCAGACAAACAAATTGGAACTAAAGATGATTTTTCATAAATAAATTAGTCAAGTAGCTTTCGATATCTGATCAAATGTCAGAAATATGGTCATAAAAATGTGGCAGTGACCTGTCTTTGGGAACCGGATTGACTTTACAGGCCTCCAGCAGGAAGCGAACCACCTCAGCATGTCCTGAAATACACACACACACACAGGTCAGCTCCACAAACGCATCACAACAACTGATGGACATGTCATCATTTGCGGTTTCTTCACCTTCTGCAGCCGCCACGTGCAGCGCCGTCCTGGAGTCGTAGTCCCTCTGCTCCATGTCCATGGAGGACAACGCAAACCTGGACAGACAACCACCAACGTCAAACAGGCTTTCTGGTACTGCGGTTCATAAATGCCACGCTGCTAACGCTCACAGACAAAGCCGAGTGGAACAGGAGGCGAGTGATGTGTTACCTCCTCAGGGCCGAGACGTCTCCGGTGTACGCAGCAAACAGCAGGTTGATCACCGACTTCACCTGGAACATGACCAGACCAGACATTTACAGACATTTCCCACCAGATGGCACTGTGGCCACAGAGCACTGAAACATGTTTTACTGCACGCAGTGAAGCAACGTTTTAGACCAAAAAAGCACCACAACAAGAAATGTAACCATAGAAACTGTTTCCAGGCTTTTAGAGGATGAAGGAGGCTGATGGAGGGGTGTGCTGCTCGGACTCACCCTCTGGTCACCTCCCTCCCTGCGAGGATCCAGTTTCTTAGCAAAGTGTCTCAGGTTGTCATAGTTGTGGAAGTTAAAGAGGGAAACCAGGTCCTGAAAGAAAACACACATCGTTAGCACCCAAATAAGGTCTCGGCTCGTCTTCCTCGTCCTTCATGATAATATGAGCTCTTTTATTAGCGCAGCTCACCGTGCAGAACTGGATGCCTCGGACGCTGTTGCCCAGCTTGTCGAGTGGAGGAGACCAACACATGATGCCCATCACGTTGGGAACAACCAGCAGAATCCCACCGGCGACACCAGATTTAGCCGGCAGACCGACCTGAAAGAGGAGCAGGAGGAGGAGGAGGAGGAGGAAGACGGTGTGGTGAGCAACGCTGCACTAGACATCACTGAAGAGGAGCAGAGTTTGATGAAGACTCACATGGAAGGCGAACTGTCCAGAGAAGTCGTACATGCCGCAGGAATGCATCAGGCTCAGAGTGTCTCGCACCGCCTCGGGGCTCAACACACGCTCTCCTGTGATTGGACAGAAGCCGCCGTTGGCCAGAGTCGCCGCCATGACGCTGGCGCTCTCACAGGTCACCTCGATGGAGCACAACTGACAGGGAGGATCACACACACACATATCGTTTATATATATATATAAACGATAACTATATCTTTGTTTTCTGGCTCCACCTACCTGGAAGTAGAAGTCCAGGATGGAGGTCATGTCCGTCCCCTCTGGAAAACACTGAGAGAAAGACACCGTCAACAACATGTCAACCCTAGAATATAGATGTGTGACTAAAGTAGAGGCACAGAACACAGTGTCCCTCAGCTGCAGGTGACCTTTGACCCCACCTTCTTCTCCTTCAGGTAGTAGCCGATGGCAAAGTTTCTGTCTCCGGACTCTCGCTCCGACTGGAACCTGTGACGCACACAGAGAGGAGGGAGGGGTTCAAACAGCACCGATGATGTCATAGATCACGACCTTCTATGACTCATCAATAAAACATGGCGGTGTGTTGCTGAACTCACGTGGCGTTGCTGAAGCCCACGTACTCGTTTCCTGCCAATTTGTTCATGAAGTTCATGACCTGCAAAGCAGAGCCGATTACTTTACAGAAGACGATGAAATGTGATTCGTCGTAAAACTGAATATCTTTGGGTTTTTCAACTTAAACAATGACAACAATCGTCTATTTGGAGTTATTTTCCCAGACATGCACGTCTTTAACAAGAATAATCACAATCACACAGTCTTACTCACATAATCAAATTTCTCAGCGTTGCTTGACCCTTGCTGAAACACAAGAAACAACAAACAGTATTAGACGGTATATTTTTAAGGGTAAATGACATCAAACTGCCACTAGAAGGTACCATGTCATGATATTAGCACTAAACCAACATCACTACTGTTTTTAAAACTCATCACTCTGTGACATCAGATGGATTACGATTAGAGGTGGGAGACGAGCTGGAGATGGACAAGGTGAAAGAAAACAGCTCATCCAACCATGGGAGGTAGCGGAGGAAGAAAAGCTTGGTTTTCTAGGTACTGTGAGAGTACACGGATGTTGTCCAGCACCGTTAGCTGGGGGAGATGATAGGAATCAGTAGATAAGAGATATAAATATAGCTTTAATGGGATGAGCTACAGTACTAACGTGTTAAAGGCCAGGTAGCTGTCAGTGTGAGGAGACATTTGGGGTTTTATCAACCGACTACCTTTATTCTAAAGATTAAAAGCATGGAAATAAAAACACAAAGAGGTCCTCCCCTACAGAAAACAATGGAGGATGATATAAACCAGTGTTTGAATACTGTTTATAGTCCGGACATATAAACAGTTTTGGAGAATGCGGGTGAAACATTCAGAAACAGCCATGTGAAGGCTAAAAGCTTCAAATCCAGACCAAAGAGGGGGAAACAATTAAAGAGGGGAAATTACCAACGTCATTGACCTGTTGCAGTGCTCATAATTTCCCAAAGATCCTAATGCTGTAAAATATGCAACAACACATCAAACCACACAACGAGCCTGGAAAAGGTACATTGCAAATGAGAAGTGTGTCTTATGTTACATTACTGTCATGTCTTCTTCAGGCTAGACATTTATTTTATTTGGTGCTAATCTGCCGACGATCCTCGTCCTACTCACAACATGGGGTCGTGGTGCATTACAACAACTACAACTACTTCCCCCCCCAAAGATTAAATAAATTACTTCAGAAGATTATCCTGAAAAAAAAAACTTTTTTGTGTTCAAGTCATGAACACAGGAGAGAAGTCTATTTAAATCCTGACTGGTCTTATTTTAGGTCAGAGTTGAAGCCAGCAGGTGATAATGAAACAGGTAGACCGGCTGATGTTGGTCTCCATCTGAACTTGGGATATCTGATGCTGATTTCAACCAAATCTGCTCTCAGCCTGATTATAAAGAACCGTAATCTCCCCACGTAGGCTAATCCGCCGGAAACACGCTCTCCAGATTAGAATTCTGTTTCATACAATGTTCTTTTTTAGCTGCAGTTAGAATTGAAGCCCTCCTAATCTGGACGCCACATTCTAAATATATTTTTAGAATTCCTTCTTTTAAATCACTGACAGTATGTAGTGTTTGAGTTGATCAGTGTCCAGACTCTGGTGTGTAAATGCATCTTACCTTGATGAGGGAGGTGCAGACGATAGCACCAGCGTTCACCATGGGGTTGTGGGGTTTATCTGAAGGAGACACAAGTGTGAACACATTTGTAAAGATGCTTCTGCTCGAGGTCAACACAGGTCGGTAACTACACGACATCACAGAACCTGAAAACACAGTTTAATCCGATTATGCAGCCCGTCGCTGTCTCACCTTCCTCGTTCAGGAAGAGCTTGTTGAATCTCAGGCCGCTGGGCTCTTTGGCGATGAAGCGGTGCACGTACTCGGTGCCGTGGTCGTGCACGGCGATGGCGTATTTCAGCGGCTTCACGCACGACTGCAGACAGAAGGGAACCTTGGTGTCGCCGACGGTGTGCCTGGCAAACAGACACACAGCTGGTGGTTTGGTTCTGACGTCCACGTCAAGAGGAACAGAAATCGTTTTCAGATGAGAACCTGCGTTCCAAACGTACCTCTGTCCATCGACGGTGCACAAGGACACGGCCCAGAGGTCGGGGCTGAACCGGGCCAGCTGGGGAATGTAGTCGGCCACCTGCAGCATGACATCACACCGTGTTTATATAAATGTATGCATCTAGATCTGAAGGTGCCGTGTGTGTTGGAGGCCTCGCTCACCTGCCCCCCCTGCATGTTCTTGGCTTTGCCATAGAGCTCGTCTATGTGGGCGCAGAAGGACTGGAAGTCTGGGATGACAAACTTCTTCCTGAAGGCCTGGGTGAGCAGAACGATGTTGCTCTGGACGCACCTGAGACATAAGACAGGAGACGTGAGACGCAAGACAGGAGACGTGAGACAGGATGGCGGGTAGCCTCAGGAAGCTGAACTCAGTGTCTATGGAAGTTCTGTCTGTCTTCTTCTGCGGTTCAGTGTTTGGCCTTTGATCTAGACTGATCAGTGTCAGAAGTCCTGCTACTGGAGCTGAACGGGTCCCACCTGTGGCAGCTCTGAGACTCTAAAATCATGGAGTAAGAAGTGTGTGGAGCCTTTATTCCGAGGAGGAAACATCTAACCGCTTGGTGAGCACATATGGAGGATTTCCGTTTGTGTCCCGGTTTCTCAAAGGCATTAATATAGCAGAGCATGCACATATTTGTACTGTACAGGCGTTGCTGCTTTTGGAGCATAGAGACGGCAAACACTCATAACCAGGCGGTGAGGTAGCAGCAGAGAGCTTTGTCAGGTCTAATCCCTGCAGAGCAAACACATGCTCCGCTCTGCTCACGTGCTTCTCTGTGAGGCTGAGCTCTATAAATAAGCCTGGAGAGGAGCGGCAGTGCTGGGCTCTGATGGGTCACGATCCAGCACCCCGGGGAGCTCTCATCTGCCCCGGTTCTCACCCACGCTCTCACCCAAGCTGTCACCCACTTCTATCTCAGTTCTCCTACAAGGCGGGAGAAAACAGCAGCGATGCTGCCGAGGCAGGGAGGCGGTGGGACCTTGGGTTCCCTTCAGAGGTCACAGTGGGAGCTGTGAATATCTCCCGTTTCACCTCCAGTTCACTAATTATGATTACAATTATCAAACACAGTTTCTGTCTACATCATAGACTTCAGTCATAAACTGCCTTGGATTGATATTGTGTGTTGCGGTCTGAAGAGGTTTCAGGAGCAGGACCAGACCCCGTTCTCCTTCCTCCTCCTGTTCCACCCTCGTCTGCCCCCCCCCCATCATCTTCTTCTCTTCCTCCACTACAGCAGATTCCCTACCATAGCTTCCCCACAATGCATTTGGCAAAGCTGATGAGCTACAAACAATTCAAGCCTCGAACATCAATCATGTTCTTCTGTAATAAACCGTTCAAACGTTTCTTCGAAGGTGTGGTCTTTGCTATTCACGTGTTCTCGTGATCTTGAAGGAAAAGCTCAACGAGATGCTGCTGACGTGCAAATGGAGGAATGATGAATAAATAATGATATGCGGTGATGACCCTCCTCTGCTGCAGAGGCCTCTGAGCAGCATAAACACTTAGACACAGAAGACCACCAGCGTTCACCCACAAATAAAATGAAATATACACAAAAATATATATACCGTTGACAAACTCAAAAGAAAGCTAAAGGAAGGATGAGAACAAGTACTTTTTGAAGAGGTGCCGGTCCAGTGCTCCGTCAGAGGTCGTTTTCAAGGTCACCTTCAGCATCTCCATACATTCTTTCAGCCGGGGGTCTCCCGTGCGAAGCCCTGTGGCTTTAAGAGCCTGTAGAAAGAGGGCGGGACATCATCGTTATGGCAACAAATCAATACATCTACGTGTCTGAGCTGAGAGACCAACAAGAGGAGCAACGCTGCAGTTAAATCATCTCAACTCCCTCTCGGTTTTGGCTCCTTAAGGTTGGATGTTGGGAAGTCGCTCCTGTGTGAGAACTCACCGTGGTGAACTTGTGAGCCGGGATCTTCTCCTGGCCCTCTGCAATGGTGTAGAAGAGCAGGTCCTCCAGGCTGGGCAGGATGCCGGCCTTCCTTCTCCTGCAGGGAGGAACAGAGAGGCAGCACAGTGAGGAACCAGCTCCACGGTGAGGCCCGCCATGCTGGAAACATGGAGTCATATCTGCAACACTGCACTGCAAAACATTACCTTACACTGACCTCAGAGCAGCATCCTGACTTGTGTTAGGATGCTGCTGTGAGGCCACTGTAACGTAAACGGGTCACTGCGTCATTTCCAGAATACCAGCCAGGAAGGAACATAAGCTAACAACATCGTTTTGAACCATTTCACCCAAATTAAAACTCCTTATGAAGAATTTACATTTACCCAAAATGAAAAACAATAAACAAATTGTTTTTTATATTTTAACAAATCATGAGGGCTGAAGCAGAAGCAGCAGCACATGGAGACGGAAAACCTCACAAGGCTCTCGTCTACACTGTGTGTGTCAAAGCCAGTCTGCTGAATAGAAGCCCGGCCCGGGAATTGTGATGACTGGGCCTCAACAGCTGGGAAGTGGAAGGCAGGCAGCCAGTCAGCCAGCCAGCCAGCCCACAAGGGTTCTATCCTGCTGTGCTGAACGGCTGCTTGCAGACTTTATTAAGCTCACACTCATGTTGACATGTTTATTGTCCCCATTCGTTGTGACACTGCGTAGCTTCTGTTGCCCATGGAGACCAGTGTGCTCTCACAGTCATCATCTTGTATTATGGTCTGGCTGGTATTCCTAGCAGCGCTTTCACGACAGGTCGTCTCAGGGAGGAAGGTTAGTAGCGTGTCAGGAGGCAGCTCCCAGCTCGCAGCCAGCTCTCTGCTATGATTCATATCAACACCTAATTGGATTTGTGCAAAGCTCTGGGCACCCAGGCGCACTCTGTAAAGCAATGCACCATGGGACGCTGGCCTGTGTGCTAGGAGAGGATGTCTGAAGGGAAAGCTTTAGTTGGCAGGCAGCTTCCGGTTTCCTCTGGATTTATTCTGCAGCGCTGAGCCATCAGTTAATAAAACTGCATGACCACTGTGAAGAGCGATTTGACCAACTGATGAATACTGGGGTTTCCATAGCAACTGTTAAACCAGGAACATTAATTAAATCCCAACATGCTGGACCACATCTGTACTGACCGGTCCACTCTGAGGTGTTGCTGACCTCGTTAATGGTACGGGACGTCAGCTGGTCAGGAAGGAATACACATCAGAGAGTGTGTGTTTGGGGGGGGGGGGTAGAGGGGATTCAAGCGCAGCCGTTGGCAGGAAGTGAGGTCATTTCAAGGCTTTCTGCAGAAAACCTCTAATTCTACCGGGAAACAGAAGAAAACACTACACTACTAAAATAAAAGAATAGAAACATACTTACAAATGCAAAGCAAGCAGATCAACAACAGGGAGAGAGTGAAGAGGGAATAATAGTGAATTAGTACGAGTGGACATGACATTTACTACCCACATGAACACATCAGCAGCCCAGTATAATAGAACCATTAACAAAATGTACACAAATAATCACATTGTTCACTGAAATTGATTATGAATACTGGAATAACTCATAGCTGCTGTCAAAGGAACAAGAAAACAGAAATGAGTGAGTTGTGAATACAGTATGTCATTAAGGAAAATCTCGTTATTAGATGAATTCATGGGTGTTTCTCAACATCACGGAAGGATCCTTCCACAGAATCCCACCTGCATGCTCCAAAAACACCCACAATCCTTTGCATGTGATGCATGTCCTGTCCCCCAGTAGACAGTTGTTGGAAAGAAGGAAAATAAACAAGTAAACGTTCAGTTAATTCCCCTCAGCAGTCAGTCCTCTAAAACTGAAGTCATTCCAGGCCAGAAACGGTCAATCCAGTTACATCCTATTAATATTATTATTATTTTCTACAAGGCCTCAGCAACAGACTCGTCCAGCTAGCTGAGAAAAACGCCATATTTCTATATCTAACTATCGAATGCTTTATAACAAAATCCTAATATGCTTCTTTCACTCTGCATAAAAGGTCAAGAAAAAGGTCAAGGAGAAGGTTTGATTCCACCGTGGTGTGTGGGACCCGTCCACCTCAGGACTGGACCCATTAAACCATGAAGACACACGGACATGGACCAACATACTTCTTGTTGATAATGAGGCCTGTGAGGGAACCTCGTCACCTCTGGAACATCTGGTTCAGGCTGCACCAGCTCGTTAATCTACTTCAGCTGCTCTCGTTAGCACCGCCGCCGCCTCGCTTCCCTCCGTCTGTGTCTTTTTAAAAGGTCAGCTGGGATTCACTGTGTCCAGGAAGGTGAAATCATCCCTCGACTGGAGATCTAGTATGGACATTTGTGTCTCTGTTACAGGGAAACTAACGGGTCTCCAATATTCTGCTAATACTCTGCAAACCAGCAGATATCGAGCGTCTGTAGATCAATCGTCTGGGTATCTGCTGTGTTTATGTGACCCGGATGGTGGCGCCATCTTCGCCACCTCATAGACATCAGGACAGGCTGGTGTGGAGTGCGGAGGCTGACGTGAAAGCATGAGAGAAGGCGGCGCGGCACAAATCAATCTGTGTGAGTGACTCATCTTCTCCTGGAGGTCCCGACAACTGCCGGGCAGCTCGCCAGCATCCAGGCTTTGGTGCAAAACCGTGGAAAAAGCATGTGGGAGGGATAAGCTGCCCTGCATGACAAACATTTAACCCCTTATTAGCCTGACACAGCCTCAGGGGCCTCTTTACCAGACTAGAATGCTGTCTGGGCCCCTGGGACGTCAACCAGGTTCTACTTCAGACTTCTAGCCCTATATTCCTTATTTCTGTTCCTCGACGGGCTGTGACATGTAAACACTGCCTGTGATTTGTCAAACACATCACCTGAACGGTGGATATTTAAAAGAAGAGAATTAATGAAGCTCCAGGGGAAAGGAGATGTTGCTGACAACCAGTCAGCTGAGCTAAGTGGCTGCCAGCTTCAGCAAATCGTCCGTGAACAGAAACAAACGGCCTGCGAGGGCAATGAGGCGTTTTATTAGCTGGTGGAGTGTCTGGAGGGAAGAAACCGGCTGGTGTGGTGGCGAGAAGCACAGCTGCTTTAATAACAATAGAAACAGACTGATGATCTGTGTTCTACCAGCTAATACTTCATACTAACAACCAAACACCTCAGTTAACTCTGAAGTTTAATGAAAAGGTCTCTAATCCATTCATACTGGTCTGCTTGCAGGATATCAGCCCATTATATATTAGATAGGTATCATAATAAATGTATATAAATACATATTTAAGTTGCTTTCCTTGTGTCACACTGAATGAGAAATCTCTGACTGTTGATGAGAATCAAATAAAAAAAAGGTGACTTCCTGTGATTTCTGATGCACGTCATGATTGGTGCCATATTATGGACATAATCATTAATGATCAATACGTTAAATCCCTCACGAAAATAACTGTTGGTTGCCTTCCTACGTCACCATGACGACTGACCTTCATTGGACAGAGAGTTGAGGTTTGGTGCATTAAGTTCCACATTAATATTAAGTTATCGCGACCAATAACACTGACTAACAGTGTAATTACTAAATCTGGTCGTAGCTAACTAATATGTCCGATAATGGATCCCGTAACTACCGGCTTGCAAGCCCGCCCACCCAAACAGCATCGGAGCTAGCTTAGCAGCTAGCCTCTGCGTGACGCGTCCGCCGGACTACGTTGTAAATGTCCTCTACTTACATTAGGCCTCGATTTTAAAGGCAAGGCATACGTAACAGACCACAACATGTACTCCTACGGCAATATTATGGGCGTTTCTTCAATTCGGCATATATTATGTCTGTAAATATGGCCTTATTTCAATAACAAATACACTTTAAGTAATGGCTCCCAGACGCCCTGACATGTCATGGGCTGCGTACGCGGCTGTAAATGTCTCGTTTTCCCTACGAAGATCGGCCTCGTCGCGGAGCTAGCAGCTAACATCTGCCCACACACACACATACCGGGGTTAACGTTACTCACTTCTCCGCCGAAGAGTCCTTGGCGGCGTCATTTTGCCCGTCAACCTTGGAGCAGAAGCCTCTCACGGCGTGTCTTCTGGTGAGGTGCTGCGGGGGAAATGTCCTCCCTCTGCCCGGCGACCTGCCATCCGTACTCCCGGTGCTGAAGCGGGTGGCGGCGGCGGCGGCAGGTGTCCTTTTCACAGCGACCCTCCCCGTCAACGGGAATAACTCCTTGAGCGCCACCGTTGACCGAAAATGCAACATCGTAATCCCGTCGGGGAGACTTTCTGTACGAAGTCCGGCCGAGAGAAGAAGTCTGGAGCTTTCTAGCGGCAGCGTCGGCTTTCTGGGCCGAGTAACGGTCTTCTTCCTCCCGGTGACTCAACAGCGGCGGAACACAGCCTACCGCTCACGCGACACGAGCTTTGATTGGAGCGCGATAACGCGTAGACGCGCCTGATTGGCCAGGAGGGCTGTCAATCCTCAGAACCGTCTCGTAAACTGTTACTACAGTTTGGATGAATTATCGCTATCAGTTTACAAAGTCGATGACAGTTTTATAGCGATTATGCATGTATACACACTTTTACACTGTTTTTAAGTTCCTTTTTAAGTTAAGTATAGGGAGGAAACATCAAAGTGTAGAACAAATCCAATGAAGTATTTAATTAATATTATAGTGGATATATAATTCTACAAACACACTCATCTTTATGGGCTGTTAGAGTAGAATCACCTTTAAAAAATACCATAAAAGTCGGTTACGTAACTATAATCGTTTCACTTAATATCAGATGCCCGCTCCACTGCATGCTCCGGAGAAATAATCATCTTTTACGTGACAGTGTCGACATGATGCTGCTGGTCTCATGTCAGTCCTGACAGCTTAGTACTTGAGTGGAATGAATTAAAGTCAGTAGCACATACGCCCACGCACGTCAGTGTGTTGTCTTGGTCTGACACCATGTGGCTGATTGGGGTACTGCAAGTGTTCAGACTGCAGTTCCCCCCGCAGCCTGGTAACAGCGCCATCTCCTGGTCGGAAACGGGTTTAGAGCCACCTAGAATAGAATGTCATCCGCGAAAACAACAGTCAGTGATGACTTGTTTTTGTTTTCAACATGCATGCAGCTTTATTTTTCTCTCTGGTTATACTTCTGGAGACCAGAAGCAGACATTTTACTTTGCAGTTGATTAATTATTTACCCTTTCTCATTCTACCCAAGAACCAACCTTTCTTATTGAATCATATCACATATTTGTCAGGGCAAATTCCTTTCATGTCCACAGACGTTATCCTTCTGTGCGGGACCTGAGTCAGACGGACAGCATTTTAATGTTTGTTTTGCCCTCCTCTGCGGCCGGGGTGGGTGGAGTTTGACCTCACGTATAAAATAATGACCTAAAACAGAGATTACTCACTGGAAAGTTTTCTACAAGTTCAGTTTACTTACGTCTGAGCCTCCCAACTTTTATCGGACTTGACTGTATCTGGATCTCGGTAAACTCCGCCCACCTGCGCCTCCAAGAAGGATAGAACAAACACATCCACGCTGACTAATAATGCCTGCATTGGAAGACCAAACATTCATGAGAAATGGACTCAGTGCATCGGCAGAAACTCTGCAGCTCGCTCTACATTTACATGAAAGCAGGTCAAGAATTACAGGGGAACTCCAGTTGTACTTGTAGGTTGCTGTTTGACACATTTTTCATAAGAAAATTCCCTTTTTTGCATTTATTGAATGAGTTTCAGAGATTATCAGTCCAGTTGCTGCTAAACTGCAGAGACAAAAGTATTTCTTCACAAAGAAAAGGGCTTCAGTCAAACAGATCCCAGACCTCAACCCCATCTAACCCCTTTGGGACGAACTGAACTACATTTATCTTTCTAGAATGTTATTTGTAAAATATATATAATATTCATCATGATCTGCATGTTTTGTTATTATGACAGATTCATATTGATTTTTACTCGATCCCGATGGCCAGTAAATATCATACTAGTGTCTAAAGAGACGCAGACACATGGATCCTGATCTCCATATCCACCTTAAAACCTATTGATTCTCCAATGGAAGGACGCCTTCTCTGTCTCCTGCCTTTCATCACAAAGAGAAAAGCCACTTTCCCAATGACAGCAGCTCTCAAAGTTCACGTTTGTGAGCAGCAGCAGCAGCAAACAAAGGGAGGAAGGAAGGGAGGGAGACAAAGAAGGCGATCCCTAACGAAGCTGCAGGGAGGAGAGGCGATAATTCACCGACACCCACACCTTCTCACAAGCAGGCAGCTTCCTGCTCCTTTCAAAATGAGGTGATGGGTGCGCTCGGCACATCTCTCCCACGCTGCTTAGCGGCTGGCTTCCGCCCACCGTCCGCGGAGCCGCCCACCTCCAGCCGTTGCCACAGCAACACAACATCATCAGTGACTTGCACTGGAGGAGGAGGAGGACGGGGAGGGGCGGCCGTTTGAGCGCCGAGCAGGACGACCAGCAGGGGTGTTCATGAGCTGAGTGTGTGTGTGTGTGTGTGTGTGTGTGTGTGTGAGAGAGAGGAAGAGGATGATGGGAAGTATGTGAGAAGGACCTGCGTCAGAGTGAGTCATCAGCTGGTTTCACAATGTGTCGATGTGACGTTGATGCAAATAGAACGCGCAGGTTTTCATCTCGGTGTGGCGACCGAAAAATGAGGAGGAGAAGAAGAGCTGAACACCTCTCTGATCTCTGCTTGGACTGCCGGCTACCACCCACACACACACACACACACACACACACACACACACACACACACACACACACACAGGCTTGTTGCTGGATCACAGAATGCACCTCACAATAAGAGTTCAAAAAAATAAAGTTTAATGTTTATGTGCTGTATAACAAATAAAATATATTAGTGTTTAAAAAACAGGTGCATAACTAGGTGAAGCCTAATCTATGACTTTACAATAAACAGGGAGACGGCAGCCATCAGTGAGACGGCAGGTCAGACGGGCGCTCTTCTCTGGAACACAACCGGGCCATGGTGGCTTTATCTCCCAGAATGCACCAGCGAGCTCACGACTCCGAAGCCTCGCTAGTTCTCAACAAAACAACGTCATGAAAAGAGCACAATGTCTTTAAATACAGTAAAAGTGAGACAGCACAAAGGTTTCCCAGGTGTGACAGTTACACGACTGTGATGCAGAGACTTATTACTTACAGAAATATTGCATTGGTCTGCTGAGTGAAGCTAAGTGAGGGAGTGGGGGGGGGGGGGCGACCAAACGGACGTATTTACACAGTAAAAACACAGTGAACACTTACTTGTTATGTTCCTATCTCTAAACAGCAAAAACGCATCTTTGAAATATGCACTGGTGGCCATCACACTGTTAAGAGCTAAGGCTAATCATCAACATCATCATGTAACGCAGGTTTCTATACACCACACTCTCACACGCGTGTTTCCCTTTTCTTTTCGCTCCACATGAACACGGCATCGACACGACAACTCTACAGCAAAGTTACACTTGACACAGAAACCCTGCTCGAGAGATTAGGCGGAACTATTTGTTACGGCGTATTTATTTACAGACCCCGGGCCGCTGCTCCGCCAACAGCAGCCACAAACAGGAAGTTGGCTTTTTTTAGCTGCTGCTGTTGGAAAACCACACACCTGCCATCCTTAATATTGGATTCTGTCTTCAGTTATGAGCTTTCTGAGAGACGGTCGGATCATTTCTAGAAAAATAAATAACAAAAAAACCCACAGGTGATCCTGAAATAGTGCGTGTGCAGGTGCGTGGTCACGCTTCAACAGCAGCGTTGAGCTAAATTACAACGTGAATGAAGCAATTAGCCGGGCCCTCGGCAGCAGCCAGCCCAGACGGATGACAGCGATCCCCTGCTGGTACCCCACAACAGCTCCTGTACATCCTCTCCTTATAGTACCTTCCAGAAATATACACCAGACGGGAGCGGGACGGATTCATCCCACATCCTGTTCCCCGTTTGAAGTCGACGACACAAAAACTAACCTGCTAAAGGGGCTGAGTCCCAACTCCATCTCCCTCCGGCCCCTTCACTCCTTTTACCGACCGTACAAATACACAGAGGTGAGACGGGGGAACGGTGGCGGCGGCTCAGGAGACGGGGGGGTGGTAATGGTTGCCATGGTCACCACACTGCACCACTGAGGCCGATGGGAATGTCTTTCGGTTTGGTCATAGACTAAATGACTCGACACATCAGATGAAACCACGAGGGATCATCCAAGTCTGTACGAATCATGGGTCGAGGGCACATCATCTGGGGACTAGGAATGAATTCCGATGGGTACTTTGAAACTCTTTTGGAATTCAAACGAATCGTAAGTTTTCCAACGTTGCTCCGATCGCGTCTCTGAACCTGCGAGTTAAGACTCAGCCCCGGAACACGGCGGTCCAAAGAAAGCAACACGTATAGAAGAAAGACCCGGGCCGAGGTAAAGAGTACAGAGACCGTGACCAACACACAAAGACCTGTAGAGTCCAGGGGTCTGGACTTGCTCGGAGGTGCTTTGGCAAAAACCCTTTCAACAGAAAGACACAGAATCAAAGAAAAGTAAATGCTATTCATGAGGCAACATTGGTTGTTAAGGCTCTACTGTGGCTGTGCTTGCTTAGTATCTATTGACGGGTGATATCTGCATACTGTCAAGTGTGAGTAGAATGGATTGGGGGGGGCGGAGGCACTATGTGGAGTCTTCCGGCTCTGACTTGATGGTCTTCTTCTCTGCGTTGCTGGACGCTCGCTGCGACGTCCCGTTTTCTGAGGATAAGGACAAAAAGAAAGGAGGACATCATCAGCCAACGGGTTTATAACGCAGCAGAAAGCCTCGTAGAGACTCACAGAGCAGCGCTCGTCTTAGTGTCCTTGAGCAAGGCATTGAACCGTGAACCTACATGCCCACTGTAAACCTGGATACTCGCTCCAGCTAGTCCGCTAACGTCACCAACCTGTTGCTGGTGTTTTGGTCTCGTCTGCGTTGTTGTTGTTGTTGTTGTGGTTGTGGTTGTTGTGATGCCGCTTCAGCTCATTGGCTAGCTGCTTGCCCAATGGGAGGTCACCTTCCTGCATGTTCTGACTGACCACACGCAAGTTGATTGGTCGTTCATCTGAGAGGACAGAGAAGACAAACAGAGTTATTCTCACGTTGCTCACCTCTTCCTACAGAGAAGCATCTACCAATCAATCAATCAATCAATCAATGGGTATTACATACAGTCATTATCAATCAGAAGGGAACTGAGCCCAATCCAGGTGAATAAAAGCCAACATCAGCCTAGCTGTGGCTTTGTTTTACAGCACATGATCAATCACATGATTGATTAATCAGAATCTCTCAAATCATCCTTTTTGTGCATGAAATGTGAAAAAACCCAAACTCTAATAAACTCGGTTATTCTCTGAGATTACAGTTGTACACGAATGAGAAAAAACCCCTCAAATAGAGTGTTTTCTTCCAAATTAACTGCAGAGATTCCTCAAAGTCCTATTATGAGCATTTTCTATGGTAACGTGGCCCTAAAACAGCGTCGAAGAATGGAAGAAACCAGGAGAGTTCAATGCTGTGAGAGCAGGAGGAGGTTCAGACAGACGACAAGAAGGAGAAACGATGGGAGGACAAAAGAGAAGAAGAAGAAGAGGAGAATGGGAAGCAGAGAAGAAGAGGGGGAGGAGGGAGAGAGAGAGAGACAGACAGAGAGAGAGAGACAGACGCCCCCCTCCAGGCAACTGGCTGGAGGTAAACAGGCGTGGGCGTGATAATTACAGGTGCATTGTGGGCTTTGTGGGAACAGTGATATAATGAGCTGCCGGGAGTGGGTGAGGGAGGAAAGGGATGAAAATAAGATGAGGCCTGGAGGAGAAGTACGATCCTGAATAATATTTTCTCTTCTCTTCTTCTTCTTCTGTGTTTGAGACAAATAACAGAAAGTGACAGCTGCCAGAATCAGACCCACAGGTGTTGTTTCCTCCACCAACATGAAAAGCTGCTCTAATCAGCCTGCTGCCGAGAGATTAGGACACATTCAGATACACAAGCACTGTTTACCACGGCTGGATGTCTTCTCCTGATTGGACACTAGGGGCAACAGCGAGCTCATTACAAACGGGGCAAAACATACGCTCAAAGAAAAGTGCTAATTAAATCTGTGTCGGTCTCAAGGTGACCAGAACAACAGAACAACACTGAAGTCTGTTTAAAGGCTGACCTTGGGCGTCTCTGCTGGCGTCGGCGACGCCGCTGGCGGCTCCGTTGGTGTTCTGGGCGTCGTTGAGGTACTTTAAGGCGGCGGGGGGGATCCTCCAGTCCAGAGCCTGCAGCCGCTCCTGGACGGCGGCGTCCTGCAGGATCTCCATCTGCCGGGCCAGCAGACGCTCCAGCTGCATCTGATGCACACAAACACACACATATATATGACATGTATCAACATTCACAGGAGGGATTCCTTCTCTTTCACATGTTCACGTTAAAACATTGAGTTGGTCTTCGGCAGGCTGCTCTGAGGTCAGATTGGAGGGTTTGGACAGTGACAGGACGTCCAGATGATAGTCCAACTGTGACAGCTGTGGAGGTTGAAGAAGAGCATGAAGGCATCATCTTTTCAGACCTCGGCATGCATCCGGGAGGTCCGGAGGTCGGCACACTTCCACTCTGAACAGGAAGCAGCGAAGCGGCGAGGTCTCGCTGGCACGCAGCCTGGAGAAACAGAACTGGAGACTGACGAGCAGTCGACGTCTCCGCTTCACAGACCTCACCGTCAGTCTGCACATCACTGTCAGCTGTGACTACTATGGGATGTCTGATGTGAGCAGCTGTTCGGCAGAATGAAATCTGAGGAAGAAAGCTGCCTGACGAAGCAGCAGACAGCAGCTCACACGTGAACATGTGGGCTAATGACTGATCATAAAGCTCCCACTCTGAACCTCTAATGAGGAACCAGCAGCAGCACTGCTAGCATCCAAACGGATCCTACCGGCAGATGATGTACGATTGTTCCAGCATTGAAGACTTGTGATTGGACGAGAGGGGATCTACGATCGAGTTCACTTTAACTGGATGCAAATCATGACCTTGAATATAGACGTTTGACAAAAGGAAAAATGTTGCTTTTGTCAGCTGACGAATGAGAAAGTCTATAATAAATAAATCAATTAATCAAATAACTCGCGTCTAACAACGGAGCGGCACCTTCAGCACCAGGAGAGCGGTGCATCATCCTGGAGGACCGACCCCGGAAATAATCTGGTGTCCTGCATCCGCCTACCTGCAGGTTGCGTCCAACCGTTTCCTCTCCTTTGGACTTGGCGCAGGCCAGCTGCTCCCTCAGCATCTCCTGCCTCATGTGGATGGCCTGCAGCGCCTCCTGGATGTCGAAGAAGTTCTCCTGCAGGAGACCATGAGTTAGTTTACAGGAAGCAGCAGATCAGAGGAAGATTTCAGAGATCATTCTACTTCAGTCTTCTTTTACAAACCACCTTTTAAATAACTTGCTTCTGCTGGAAATCTCCTTTTTATCTTGATCTTTTCACCTTAGATTATATGATAATATATCTCTATACTATGAATTTATGATATGTTTGTGTTTAAAATCACATTCTTCTCCCTCATTGAAAAGCGTATGAATACGATCATAAAAACCATTCAGACATAAATACTTTATATAAAGCTTTAATGCTCCTGATGGCGACCTCACCTCAGTTTTAATCCTTTTCGGGGACGGCTCGTCTCGGTCTCCGCAGCGAGACCTGAACCAGAAACACACGTTAATACACAACCACTATGCTAGGTTCAGATGAGCACATGGAGGGTCCCGTCGTTTCCCAGTCAGACCAGCGGCGACTCACTTGCTGGTGCGGTACGTGTACTTGTAGGTGACCTCTCTGGAGATCTGCCGCGCCAGTCCGAACAGCTCGTCTCGCCGGGTCAGCAGAGCCATGTCCCTCATGCAGAGCTGCGCCGCCGCCTCGTTCACTGTCAGCTACACATCACACACAGTTAGAACCCTCTCACCTGATTGGTGGATCAACAATGATGTCATGGAGCAGTGGAGCACCTCGTGCAGAGTCAGGTGTTTGCCGTCCCTCCTCTTGGAGTCGAAGCGCCCGTAGATGGCGCTGTATTTCCGGACCTCCTCCTCCCTCCGTGGCTCCTCCTCGCTCATTTCAAAGATGTGTCCGATCATCTTCGCCAGCTTCTTGTTGTTCTTCAGCTGCTCTTTCACCTCGGCTAAGTCCGTCTTTGGGAGTCCCGGCGCCATCCGGTCCACACACTCCAGGACCGACTGCACGGCGGCGGCGTCCAGAGCCTCCAACGTGTCTCTGGGCGAGGACGGGGAGCCGAGGTCAGACGGGGACAGGCTGTGCTCACTGTCGTTGCTGTGGCCCGACCAGAACCTGGCCTCGCTGCCGCCCTGCAGGGGCGACCCGGCCGACACCTTGTCCCTCGCCACGTCCAGCTTCCCCGGGTCCGAGCAGGCGGCCGCCACGGCTTTGGGCATCTTGACGCTGGCAGTGTTGGCGCGGTCCTGGGCGCCCAGCAGCGTGGGCGAGCCCTCGGGCAGCTTGTAGACGGGGATGCTGCAGACGGGCAGCGAGGTGAGCGGCTGGTTGAAGATGGCCGGGTTGGTGACCCAGTCCCGCAGCGCCTTCTGCAGGCGGCGCACGTGCAGCGGCTTGCTGGCCATGCCCACCAGCGCCATGATCTCCAGGAACTCCTCCTCTCCGGCCTCGCACAGCTGCTGCACGTCGTCGCCGCCCTGCTGAATGAAGGCCTCGTAGTAGTAGAGCAGGTTGGCCCGCTGCAGGATCCGGTAGAGCTGCAGCTCACCCAGGGTTCTCGGCAACACCGCCGCCATACCTGGGGGGGGAGGGCACAAAGACCGAGTCAGGGATCCGGGCTTTACACGAGGCATTCACAGAAAAGCTTCACTTTCTCACAGAGAACCAGTTCAACACCACTGGAACCAGCTAGCCTAGCTTAGCTTAGCAAAAAGCCTGGAAACGGCATCAACACATTAGAGACACTCAGGAGAACCGAGGCAGGTTTGTGTGGTGAACATGTACATGACGTATATTCGGAGTGTGTGTTTCTTGGCAGCTGCAGGTTATCAGGACTCGGCAGGTTATCAGGACTCGGCAGGTTATCAGGACTCGGCAGGTTATCAGGACTCGGCAGGTTATCAGGACTCGGCAGGTTATCAGGACTCGGCAGGTTATGAGGACTCGGCAGGTTATCAGGACTCGGCAGGTTGTCAGGACTCGGCAGGTTGTCAGGACTCGGCAGGTTGTCAGGACTCGGCAGGTTATCAGGACTCGGCAGGTTATCAGGACTCGGCAGGTTATCAGGACTCGGCAGGTTAGTCAGGACTCGGCAGGTTATCAGGACTCGGCAGGTTATCAGGACTCGGCAGGTGCATGGAAAGCTTCTGTCCAGGTAGGAACCTGTGCAGTAAAGTGCATCCTTTCAGGTGTTCCAGCGTGAGAAAACTCTGGTTCCTGTCTGGGATGAAGAACACGTCGTCGGTGCAAAGCTGCCTTTTACTTTGTGTGTTTTAGGAATCAGCGGCAGTCGGATGTGTGCCTCGACACGCATCAGGCAGAGTAAACTTGTGTTGTCAGATGAGCGTTTATCTTCCTTGGCTCCGCCTCCTCGCTCCACCCTGACAACACAAAGGAACACTGTGCCGGATGCTCGTAGCTTGCCACCTTAAATGTGAGAAAAAGCAAAAGTGGAGGCTTGTTCTGGACTCTTCCTATGTGCATGTGAGGCCCTGCGGAGGCTCCGTTAACAGAGGAGTGGCAGTCAGCAGGCCGGGTTGCTGGGAGGACCACATGCCTCTCTCCACCCCTGCAGGATGTGTAGGTGGTGGGCTCGCCTCGCCCAGAATAGGCCCAGAGTCCCAGAGAGCCCCAGAGAGTGTGCGCCCAGGGAGCCAGGCAGACCTGACCCAGCCTGAGAATCACTGCTACTACCACCACTAGTACTACAACGAGGACCGATGCTGACAGAGCTCCCCAACCCCCCAACCAGTTAGCTGAAACCGACATCTAAAACTCAAGCATTGTGACCCTGTCCCTCCTCTGGAAGCTCTCCGGGGGTTTACGGTCCACATTCTGGGTTGGGGTTGAGGATCACACAACCTGATTGTGATCCTGTCCCTCCGCTGAGATCCACGTTATAGAAGTATAAGAGGATCACACAAGTTGAAACAAGTTCAGAAAGTCAAACAAAACAACGGCTCTTGTGAGGTTTTTCCAGCCAATCGTACGTCTTCGTAGTGTAGCTGTCTGAGATGACCTTTAACCCGCCAAGGTGGTGGCTTGTGGGAAAATGTGTTAGTTGCAACATGGCTGAGCAGAAGGAAAGCAAATGAATGACTGGAAACGCAACTGGAAAACTGCAAAGATGGCGCTTAAGATTTGTAGCTGTTCAAGTATTTTTTTAAACCTATGAAAGTATTCATTCATTGTTTGGGGTTGGCTGTTTCCGTCTTTTCTTCGACTCTTTCCTTTCACATCATCGCAGCGAGGAGATGGAATATATCTGTGTTCTGGTTCAAAGAGTCACCTTTGAGAATATAATTGAAGATTTTCTGACAGAACGATGAAAATGCTCGTTGGTCGCAGTTTTAACACACACTTGTCATGGAAGGTCATTTCTGCTGGTTTTTCACAATAAAGCGCAAATGTGTGAATTGATTAACTATATTTAGCTGCGGTGTGAACTCCTGTGTGTGTGTCGAGACAGACAGACAGACTGTTTCCTTCAGCAGACAGACGTCTGTCTGTCTGTCTGTCTGTCTTACTTTCTGCAAATAGAATCAGGATTCGTTTACATCCGCGAGAAAATAGCTTCAATAATTCTTATTGTGAGTGTTTTAGTTCAACAGCCATCTGCACGCTGATATCCAACAGGCTGCCATCTCACTCCAGTTATAGCACAGCAGACGTGTGTGTGTGAGAGTGTGTGTGTGTGTGTGTGGCTGTGAATGGCGACTCAAATTGAAGTCCTTTTACACAAAAGCAAGTTTAGCGAGTTTGGCTTTTCAGCTGGAGAAGAGAGGTGCACACACACACACTGAGATCACTCACACTCACACACACACACACACACACACACACACACACACACACACACACACGCACACACACGCAGGCTGGTGTGTATTTCCCAGTTGAAGAGCCTCCCAGCAGACCAGGCTTCTCTGAAGTGAGGAATGACTTGATCTCACTATGATTCATGAGAAATGTCCCGGTTTGTCAATGTGGAGCACCAATGTTGTAATAATCACGATGACCTGGTGTGTCTCTATACATGTGTGTGTGTGTGTGTGTGTGTGTGTGAAGAAGCCATTTAAATGAGAAACCAGGAATATTCCCACAATAATCATCCTTTAGTGACTAGTTTATGACGACTCTTCAATGACACCTTTCATGATGCTTTATATCCCATAATAGTCACACAACGTGCGTGTGGCGTGCACACGGGTGGGAATACTATTCATTTAAGGGGGTCTTCATCTCTAATGGTATTTCTAGAATATTCCTATAGGCCGTGGAGTGAGTTTATAATTGCATTTTATGTCTATAATATTGATATAAGGGGTTTTCATCTCTTCGTTCACAGACAGTGCATGGTGCACTTAATAATAATAATAATAATAATAATAATAATATTATTATTATAAGTCTATGAAGAGTAAAACAGCAGTATGGATCACAGCAGCAGCAGCAGCAGGTAGGTGCAGGATTAAAGCCATGTCTAATTGTGCCTACCTGGTGAGTTTTTGACCCCCTTCTGGTCCGCCCAGGTCCGGTTCTTCTTCTTCTCCTCCTCCTCCTCTTCTTTCTCCTTCGTCACTGTTTGTCAACACAAAGCGTGGACGTGTGCAAACACAGAAGGCAGCACACAAGGACGGGCCGGGACGGCTGGGCGCGTGGAAGGAAAAAAATTAAAATTATTTCCAGGACAACAGAAAGAAGAAGCGGCGCGTGCTCGTGTCTGTGCGTGCTCGAGTCGTCTCCTCTTCCTCTTTCTGTCAACTTTGTCTTCCTCCTGCCGATGAGAGAGACACAGAAGCTCAGACTTGGAGCAGAAAACAGCCGCTGACCTTCGCGTCTTCCTCCGAGTGTGAGAGTGTGTCGAGTGTGTGTGAGTGTGTGTGAGAGTGTGTGTGTGTGTGAGTGTTTGAGTCCTCTCCCAGCGTCTCTCTCCACTCCCCTGCACTACTCACCACTGTGTCAATCCACACTCACACACGCACGCGCACTTCCGGCTGCCGTGACAAAATAAAAGCACCGCTGAAGCGCTGGAAAAGATCATATAGATATAGAGATGCCACATATGCTCAAATAAAAAGGACATACTTTGACTGACGTTTGCCATTTTATCTGAAATATGTGGAAATGATAAAGATAAAGGTAGCAAAACTTCGGTACAAATACTACAAGTAAAAGTCGTATTGAAGTAGGCGTCCAAACAAGAGAAATGATTCACTAAACCTTATAAACTGTAAAAAATTAACCAGTAACTAAAGCTGTCAGATATATTTAGTGGCGTCAAAGTACAACATTTCCCTCTGAGGTGTAATCAAGTAGAAAGAATAGTAAATTCCGGGTATGGATAGAAATACAACAAGGAAAGACTACATTGTGATACTTTCTGACTACATTTTAGAGGGAAATATTGTAATTTTTACTGCACTACATTTGTTTTACTTTGTTAAACGAGGTAATGCCATGTTTTGTTATCTTTAAAAAAAAATATGCTTCACAATAAAATAAACATCTGAAACCAAATAATCTGTAATCTATATTAAAAAAACTGTCAAAAGACATAACTAACATGACTAGACATAGAAAAGATGACATAAATACTAAATACCATCAAAATGAATCTAAAATACTACCATCAATATAATAATAATTGTAAGAGATTTCCCAGAACGGTATTCCTACTTTGACTCGTGTAAAAGTACATACTTCCACCGACCAGTTAAATGTTCGAGTGAGCTCATATTTTAGACGCTTTTATTTTGTCACCGCTTCCGGTCCTCTGCTCGTCCTGCCCGCGCGCAGCTTCACGCTGGCAGCAGAATAATAAAGTGGGATATTCCGCGCGGCTGCCACAGCGCCTCTCTCTCTCTCTCTCCGTCTCCCTCTCTCTCTCTCTCGCCCACGCTGCTCCCTGCGTGACGCAAATCCGCGCGTGGGCGGACACACGGGGCGTGGGAGGCTTTCTGCACGGAATACCAAACACAGGCAGGTTCAACACCCACAGAGACGCAGAGACGCAGCACTTTGTACACTTCATGTTCTCAAACTCAACTCCGTTCATCACCATCTCATCCGCAAAGATTTACGATCAATACATATCACAATCGATCCGTTCAACATGGGGTTTTATCTTGAGTACATGTGTGTATTATCTTTATGTATGACGGCATTCATTTTCACAGTTCTACATATTTAACATGTTCTCCATTCACAGTTTATATGTATATTTATATTGTATATTAGTACAATGTATCCATGTGTAGTTGTTTGTGTCATGTGTGACAGATACTTTTACATATACAACCTCTACTTCACATATACACTGTATGTGTGTGAAACGTACTAACTAGGCAGTACTTTGTAGTATTCTTACTGGTAGTACCTTAGTACTAACTTTACGAGGTGTACACATACGTGGTATCAAAGAGGAAGCCCAGAGAATCCAGCTGAGAGCACAAGACTACTACTACTTAAATGAATACTATCCTGATACTTGGAGCTGATTAGTACTAGTACATACTAGTATGTACGAGAGTATCTGCATTAGAGATGAAGCCTGGAGAATCCAGCTGAGAGCTTGGAAAGGCGCTCCAATCAGGTCTCCATACGATCACTTCCACTCCGTCTGATTCCCCATCAATGAGCTATTTTGAGGAATGAGGCCAGCCGCCACCAGTGTAGCACCCTGGGGACCAAACCAGAACGCTTCTGTCACCCCCCACCCCCCCAAAAAAAACCCTGCCCTCCCACCTCAGCCACCCTGAAGTCGCAGCAAACAGCATGCAAACTATTTACACTCCAGCTGCTTTTATGTGTCTTCAAAAGCCCCAATGATGAGAAAACTAGTATTTGTACTGCGTACGAGTGTTTCTGTGTGCGTTTCTGTGTGTGAGGGGGAGGACGGGGTGGGACTGCTCGCTTTTCACATCCTCTAATTAAATTCACAGGGAAAGTAAAACAAATATCAAAGCAAAACTGCACATTATGCTGGAAACATCCTGCAGGAATATGATGTGCTGATAGCAAACAGAATGAGAGCTGGATTTCTTCTGGTCCATTTAAACTTCATATCCCCCGGACAGGAGGGCAGGAGGAAGTAACGCCAGGTAGGAAAGGTGCAGAGACAGGTGAAGATCTCCACCGTGAGGACGCAGCTTCCTGTTTGTCATCAGAGGCGTGGCCTAGTTTATAACCTCCGACCTCAGAAACAAGAAGCTTTCTTTCATCCGATAAAGGAACGTAAAGAAGGGTTCATGTACGGCAGGGTGGGAGAATCCCATAAACGTGTCAATAAAGTTTCTTTATGGCAACTATCGGTTCCACTCTCTAGCAGCAAGTTAGCGTAGCTTAGCACAATGACTGGAAACGGGGGAAACGGCTAGCGTGGCCATAAACCAAGTCTTTTTTCTACAATGTCAACAAACACGTTAACGAGTGATATTCAGAGACGGCAGCTGGACAGTCAGGCTAGCTGTTTCCCTCCGTTTCCAGTCTTTGTGCTAAGCTAAGTAGCTTCATATTTACCAAACAAACATGAGCGTCGTGTCGATCTAAAGGTAAAGAATAAACTTTCCAGCTTCAAAGAGCGATTTCAACATTGACTTTCTCACTTAATTCACTTTTTCAGAAGCTAATAAACGATTTCCGATGCTTTGAAGAACAGAAGTGTTTTCAGGAGGTTAAACTAGATGAGTCTGGATGTCACTGCAGCGTATAAATACGTTTGATATTCTATAACAGACTCAAAGTCATCACGCTGGGTTTCTACAGTCAAGAATCAGGTTTCATGCAAATATTTATGATGTGTTTTCCAAACGCAGGTAGGCAGGTAGGATTCCAGACCGCCCACCTTCAGCCTCTAAATCCACGTCTGGCTGCTCTCTCTCTCTCTCTCTCTCTGCCTGTGTGTGTGTGTGTGTGTGTGTTACTATGCAGATATGACCTTCTAGCGGCGTTCCCATGGATCAGCCTCCGAGCAGACGGGGATCAAATCAAATTATGAAAAGAAAATCAGAGAGGAGAAGAATATCAGCTCCATATCTTCCTCTTTTGACCTGCGACACACACACACACACACACACACACACACACTGCATTCAATGTCTTACAACACAAGCAAATTAAGATGCGGGCGCTGGCAGGAAGTAGGATGTCCACCCACACTGAGGTAGGCCGACACCCAGGCTGCCTGTTCCCACAAGTCCCAGTTCACCCAGTTTCACACCAGCAGCCTCTCTGTTGACATGATGGTTTGACGTCCTCACACTTCTCATTCCAATGGCTCCAGGATTCGGTTTGCACAGCCGATGACGCTCCCGTCAGCCTCGGCTGGACTCTCACTGATAATTAGCAACGTTAGCATGCTAACACGCTAATCGGACTAAAAACACGGGGTGTGCGTTTTCTTCAGCAGAAGAGAAATTGTGGCAGATATGTAACAAAGGGTGAACTTTCTGAAAGACTTTGGTGACTCACAGGCCTGCAGTGCATTGTTGAGATTACCCAGAACCCCCTTCTCTGGGTAGGTTCGTGGGGTTGAATCTCTACAAAAGATCCATCTGATCTGAAAACGTTTCAAAAACTCATCCTTCAATTAAGTCCTGAAAACATTTAAGAACTGCAGCGAGGAAGAGGTACAAGGTTTTCACACGACGGCAGCAATCTGCTTTCATGTCGTCCTGTCAATCATCTCCAGAGAGTGGGCGTCGCCCCCCCCCCCCCCCCCAATCCTCCAAACAGTGGATGTATCTCATTTGGCAGCGAGCCGCTTCATATTTCACTTTTCAGGAGACGCCTGTTCGTTTAATTTCTGCAGCTCTCTCTTCTTCTCTCCTTTTCTTTCTCCCTGCAACTTTTTTTCTCCTCCTTCTTCTTCTTCTTCTTCTCCCCCTCCGGAGAAGAAACACATTTCAATGACACGCCCACGCCTGGGCCTGTCAGCCCCTCGCCCTGTCAGAGCGCCCACGCTGCTCTGCTCCCCTTCTCCCTCCCTTCCCCCCTTCTCCTTCCCCTCCCTCCCTCCCACCAACCCACATCCTCAACACTTTGCTGTAAAAAAAGCAGCTCCTTTCATCCAAGTTCCTCTTCTGGAGGAAAGAAAAGAATGAGGAGGAACAACGGCTTCGTCTCCAGGCGGTGCTGGTGCTCGTCATGGAGTGTCCCTTTTCATTTGGAGGGGATCTGGCTTACAGGATGACTGTGATGCCAATGAGCCTCCGTGGAGTCGCTGCCTCCTGTTGTCGTCTCCTCCCAGTGTTTGGGTGGCAGCAGACGCTCTGAGACGGGCGTGGATGTGAGGGGGAAACTAAAAATCTGGTCAGAAAGCAGTTAAAGCAGCCGAGCAGCTTTTTTTCTTTGCGTTTACGAAGCCATACGAGGCCACTGCTGCTGTGTGTGTGTGTGTGTGTGTGTGTGTGTGAATATGCTCCCTGGGTAGCAGAGTCTTACTTTGTGTCTGTTGAGAAAGTGTGGGATGGTATGAGCGGCTTATGTCTGACTGAACACGTGTGTGCCTGCGTGGGTGGGGAGTGTGTATAGGGGCGATGTGTGTGTGTGTGTGTGAGTGTGTGTCTTTGCACACAGATTACAGTGGCGTGGGCGTTTTGGGCAAGGATGTGTGTGGGCGTTGTGAGCGTGGGCGGAGGTTATGTGACATACAGTTAGAGACTGCAGTGTGAAACTTTGCAGCAGAAGCAGCTATAGGGGCCCCACTGCTAATGCTAATGCTAAAGTAGTCCAACTCACCTCCACGGAGACGCACTCGCCGCCTTCCTCCGCAGGCTTCCTCGGCAGCCGCTAGTATCCAAAACACACACAAGGACAGAAGGATGAGCAGCATGTATGCTTTAACAGGAGCAGAATATACATCATATGACAGCAGTATTAATGTGTTCGGGTCTTTCATGTTGGTGGAGCTGATTTTAATGACTTGTGTGGAAGAATAAAAGCCGTGTTAATTGGGTTGGGTTTATTTGCAGTAGAAAAGTCATCGAACCCCTTGCTGGTGTTAAAACGCGGCGCGCTGCACCTTTAAGGCATCAGTGGGCAGCCCTGCGGCGCCCGCTGACAGGCCGTGGGCTGACGTGGAGGGGGTTTTGATCGTTTTGGCCCCGTACGGGCCTCAGCGACCCTCGCCACCCACGCTCGCCTCACCCCGAGAGCGCTGCTGACGTCTGACACGTCTGCTATCTGGCTGCCTCGCCACGACCACGCCGACTCCACAGTCAGAGGGAAACCAGCCGCGTGACATCCACACCTCAACTCTGAGCTCATCTGAAGGTCGTCGATGCAGAAAGGTCACGGCTGGCTCTCAGATCGCCTCCGAAACCTCGCCGTCCGACAGCGATGAACACGAGAGGGGGAAAGCAGGAGAGGACGAGAAGAAGTGGTGGAGAGGATGAAACTATGCGAGTACAAGGGTGTGAGCAAAGTTGAGGCAGGCTTTGAAGTGGAAGCCACACATTTTGCATGATTATTGCTGTTAAGTTTTTGATCTGGAGCCAGCAGGCACGAAAAACAACAGCAGCTTGGGATTAGTCTCCCCCCACTCACACGCCTACCTTGCCAGCATAAGTCCCTGACTCAATTAGAAAAAAACCTCTGCAACTTAGGGCTCCTCACGCACAAGTACCCACATGGCCCTGCCCACGTCCCTGCAGCACATCACAGGCTGCGGCGCCACAATGGATGCTGGGGGATTCGTCTGGGTGACACCAATATCCACAGATGAGATGAGACGACGGGGCCGAGCACGCGGAGGAGACGAGCGCTCATCTGCCTGTAATTAGATATCATCGGAGAGAGGGGGGATCTGCTCATCACAGTCAATCACCACAACATCGTGTCCTTGACCGAGGCGTTGAACCCACAACCCTGCAGGTGTGAAAACAAAGGCCAGCCTCTCAGATCCCGGCACCATGGATGTGTGTCGTTGGTTACTGCTCACGGAAGTCGCTCCAGGTAACGAAGCTGCGTCTCAATGAGTGAAACATACAAATCGTTATAATAATAAAGACTCAAATGTAAATGTGAGTTGTCACCTGGACCGGGGAGTCAGATTACAACAAGCGCACGCCTACGTTTCAAATGTTCACATCCTCACACACACCAGAGCAATCATTACTGCAGAAGCTGCTCATTCCTTAAACAGAGGAGCCTTTCTGCAGCTACAACAGAATGAAAGTGACTCTAAGAGGCATCCGATCATTCAGCGGGACGAACCAGATCTACTGTTCCATAGAATCATGGTAACCACAGAAACCTGGACGCAGACAGGCGACAGAGTGGACCGTCACATCTAACCAGACTGACTCAGATCAGCTGATTTATATCTCAATGTCTCCAGCTGGAGACTCATGACACGAGCAGCTCTCTTTGGTTTTCATCTGCGAGCTGCTTTGTGACTCAGTGTTGCCCGTTTGAAGGTGACATCAAGGTGAAAACCTCGTCCTCGTGGGACGACGTTCAGGGTAACGTCGCTCCACATCAACAACTCGTTTAGAAATGTGTCTGCTGCAGGAATGACCTGAAGGCCACGAAACGCACCTTATCCACTTTTCCTGTTTCTCAAAGAAAACGACGAAGCAGCGTGGGATCATGGGAGTTGTTCATCGTCACCACAATGCTGGCGCAAAGACGCTGTGGCGCCACCAACGGGCGATATAAAGAATCTTTTTATTTTTATATAGATGTATAACATTGGAATATATTTTCATCTTTTCTTTCCCGACAGCAGGAGTTTAATTTCGTAAAACTCGAAGACTTCTCACCCACTCAAATTGCCTCTCTGTCCCTCACTGAAATCCCATTGGCTGCGATTGGCCCCGCCTCCAGCAGGAAGTAGATCTCATCATGAAAGCTCCTCCAGTCACTTTAAAGTTCACTGGCGTGTCGGCTGAAAGCATTCAGATGTAAAGTGCAGCTCTCCTGTTGTGTTGGCCCTGCAGGCTGCGGGGGCCGAGAAGGGGCCGGAGCAGGGGCCGGAGAAGGGCCCAGGCGGGGCCGGACGAGGCCGGCCTGCTGGGCTGCTGGGCTCCCGGCCGCCCACGGAGAGGCCTGGCTGGGTGGGCGTCATCTATGGAGCGATTGATTCCAGCCAGGACACAAAGTCTCCCTGTTGTCCTGCTCGACCAGCAGCAGCACACAAAAGGTGCTCAGAGTCCCTGCAACATATACACCGTTGTGCTACACCAAGATACTACTACTACTACTACTACTACTACTAAAGTACTCCACAGTACTGCTGCCTCTCATCAGCTAGCTTATTGTCAAAGATGGGCTGGCACACTAATACGAGGACTACAGTATTACTCTGTTGTAGTCCTATGAGACTGGAAAAGTCAACGCTTGGGTTAAAGGTTATAAATGCACACGATCACATATGATATTCATAGAGCCGATGAATTGAAGAACAAAACTGTGAAGCTATGCGAGTCCTTTGAGCTGCTGTGAGATCACAAAGACCTCCATGAAACCAGCTGCTACAAAATGAATGAGATTTGCCACAAAACACAGCTGGGAGGCCGTAAAGGATCCTGGGGGATCAGGATCCGGAAGCCTTTTCTCAGGTCTTAAGACCATATATAGGTTGTTTAGTGACAAAAGACTTTGAAGAAGGTTCATGGAACATAGAAGACATATTTATATAATAATAATAATCTTACGTTTTCCATGATCTCCGTCGGTCAGCAGCAGCTTCTGTTGGAGTCTGCAGATGTTAAGGAGATTTGGTCATAATTAGTCCAGTTAGTGACTCAGAATTATCATCAGAATCCATCATTTATCGACTCTCATTGATCTTTAATCATTAATTAAGCATGTCCCTGATATTATCAGGTATCGATGACACCAGCCTGTATCTCATCAGTTCCTGATCAGGTGACAGTAATCGATCTCAAAGGAAAACCAGCAACAGGCTGATCCCGGGAAACTCCCAGCATCACACTCCTTCTGCTTTTTTCAAAATGCTATCTGGCTGGTGAGACGGTGAAAAGGCACCAAGCATTGTGACCGGTGGATGGAAATGTTAATTTGCTCCCTTGATAATGATGCATGTCGTTTCCAAATGTGATTATACAAAGAGAATGGTGCGTAACATTCTCGTAATGTGCTTAAGATGTTTTAAAATACATTAGCTTGCCGCCACACTGTGAAATGTAGAAAACCCCGAAGGAAAGCTTCAAGGTTTTTCAGATTTAAACTACAAGGGGATCAGGGATGGTTCCCTGAGGAACCCCAGGATTAAGGATTTACAGTCAAATCAAGGTCATTTGACAAATTTAAGCACTCTTGTGGGATTTGAAGGAAATGATACACTGTGTTTGGTTATTAGAAGATGAAATAAACAACAATTATTAGAGCCGACCCTCTGTTTGAACAAAGAATAAAACGGTTACTAGAGTAAGCTGGAATCTGGATCACTTGCAGGCCCTGTGCCTGGTCCACAGCCCCCATCCCCGGTGCCCTGACCCCTCCAGTGAGGAGACGTCATCACCTGGATTCAACAGATCGGCAGAGCCACTACACTCTTGGAATTGGACGATTGTGCAGGTCAGGGCTGCACATATCAGAGACGAGTGAGAGACAAGAAAGGCTGAGTGGCCTGGACCTCAGGTCTCATCTAAATGTACAGTGTGCTGCACCTGGTGGGCTCGACACCCCGCAGTAAAACACGATTATGTAGTTCATTATTCATTATGAGGGGAGACAAAACAACAGCAGCAGCAGAGCAAAGGGGCTGGAGAGATTTCTCCACGGACAGCAGACAGCCTGAGTGCACCAAGACCATCAAAATATATAAATATATATTTATATATTTACAGCAGCACATCTAGTCTAGTTTTTGAGGAAGCCTATTACTGTCCTCCCACACACACCCATCAGTAGCAGGCGCACCACGACCTCAATAACCCTCCACACACACACACACACACACACACTGCCGCTTCAGTCCATCTCAGACTCCGGAAACACACCCAGAACACTACTGCCATCAAGTGGCAGACTGCACAAACTGCACCCAAAGCACAGAAAACTGTGTAAAATACTATTAATAGTTCATCAACAGTGGTGGAAGAACTACTCAGAAACTGATCGTGTTGTAAAATTATTATGGAATGTACTTCTCATGCAGAATTGTTCATATAGATTATTTGATTTTTATTCATTAGAATTATGAGGAGCGAGTAAGTTACCATTCTTAAGAGTAAAATATCCTTTAATGCTTTAATTTACAGGAAGAAGAACAGATTTCCTTCATGTGGGTACGTTTTTGTCATCCAGAAATCCAGACTGAGAAATGTTTGGCATGAAAACGGAAGAAAGACGGGAAATATGGAGCGTCGGCTTCAAAACAGTGGAAACCCCGTTTGTGGAGCACAGGAAAGGGATCCTGGCATCACTTCTAATATTAATAATAACATTAAAAATAACAATAATCACGTTCAAATGAGGCACTTCTTCATCTCCGCTCCTCCCAGGAATAATATAAATAAAAGGAAGATTTAGAGGGTCGACTGGTTTCATTTAAGCTTTGGTTTTACAGGTTTGCTGCAGAGCTGCAAGGAAATAACAAGCTCGGTGATAATTAAGTACATTTGTATCGTCAGGGTTTCTGCATGATTTGAAATGCTAGATTTCAGACTTTTTAATTCCTTTTTCAAGCCTGAGATAATACAACTGAATACCTAAATCCCTTCTCATTTACTTTGACGGGTTCATTTCCTGTTGTCACTTCATTTAAAGGGCGTTCTAGTTCAAATGGAATCAGTCAATCTTTGATTAAATTAATGAAGTTCATACATAACTTTGTAGGCCACAAGGTGAGTTGGGCCTCTAAGGGGCCAAATCCACCAAGCAAAAATGTCCCATTTCAACCACGTTTGAGAGCTAAAACCATTTTTTAAACGAGTTCCAGTATTTCCAACTTGTTTCCTGAATTAGAATTTCATCTCAATAAATATACAGTATTTTGAAATGACGTAAGGGTGACCCTGATTAACATTTCTGCAGTCATAAAACAAACAGTTCAAATGTCCCCATGTGCAGATGAGGTGGTTTGTAAAGGATCATTCGGGGGCTGGTTTTCTGTTCCTCCGTCAGAGGACGGGTGCGTTTGTTCGTTGTCCTTGTGAGAGTCTGTGGGTGTCGGGTGGGTGGGGGTTGGTCGTGTGGGTGTTTCTGTGCCGTCATCACCCGGGTTTGTGTGTGACGTGGACTCGTACTCGGGCGACGCCTGCTCGTTAGTCACCTGGCAACGAGAGGAACAAACAGTGATGATGGCGGCAGCAACATGAAGCCACACGTCTTTATTGTCATGACATCCAGAAACCAGGAAGTGCTAGCTGACGTCCATGCTAACATGTTAGCTGCTACGAGTTATGCAGACTTCCCTCCATGTCTAACTTCAACTGCTGCACTAGTCTCCACCTTCTTCAGCCTTCAGGAGTGAGAGCTCCAAGATGGCCGCCAGGCAGCGAGGTCGGGGTGACGCCTGGCGGTGACGCCATCGGGGGCGTGATTAGCATGCTTCATGACGCGTACACATGCACGTATGCATGCACGTACACGCCCACATACCACACAGGTAAAGATGACTCACTGCACCACATGCATCATATCTCTCACACTCACACACACACGCAGGAAACCCTGGACACCCCCCCCACCCACACACACACACACTCTGTAGTTTTCCATCTACGTGCATGCAAACACTTTTTGCTTTTACCTTGCTTCTGAGTGAGCGCGTGTGTGTGTGTGTGTGTGTGGGCAGCCAGACAGAGGAGGAAGTGTCAGAAAGTTCAGGTTAGTGAAGTCATGATGACTATCAGACACACACATGAAAAGGTTATAATAACTATTTATATTTCATTATTAATAGTTGAGTCCATCCATAGATCGTGTATCTCATCCATGTAAAGCACATTGTTTCTAATAGTCTTTGTTCACCTGCAGCGGTTGGATCTCTGAAGGCGCCTCGCCGCTCTTCGCCGCGCTGATCATCTCCTTGATCTGGACGATGGCGAAGGCGATGGTGACCCAGGGCGAGCCGGAGAGCACCCAGGCCGGCCTGCTCACGTCCTCCTGCTCCTCCTGGTGTTTGGTCTTCTTGACCAGCAACGCGGAGGCCTGGCGAGCCAGGGCGGGGCTACCGCCGGCGGTCTGGCTCTGCACCAGGTCGATGGTGGCGATGGGAACCGGGCTGGAGGGAACCGGGATGTTCTCCGCCAGCATTTTGTCCTCTGAGAGAAAATGAGAGGAGAAGACGGTGAACGCTGCAGATATAGACAGACAGACTTCCTGCTGGAAACCTACAACTTCTCCCGGAGAAGGTTTGCTCACCTTTCCCCTCATTCTCTCCAGTCAGCCACTGGATGAAGGCGAAGATGAGGAGGATGACGAGGGAAGCCATGCCGATTCCTCTGAATGTCTCTGCAGCACCTGCAGAGCCAACGGAGGGTTAGTGTGAAAAACTACTCTAAAGTAGTTTAAAAACACAACTCATGAGTCAGAAAATCAGAAAGTCCTGAGTGAGTACGGCGAAAACAGCGTCATACCAAAGTAGTTGACAAAGACTCCTCCCACTATGGCCCCACAGCCGCGGCCCAGACCCAGGTGGAGACCCTGCAGGATGCCCTGCGCCGACGTCCTCAGGGCCGGCGGGACCGCCGCACTCAGGAAGGAGATGCAGGCTGCCCAGACCGAGGCGTGGGTCACACCTGGAGGACACAGGAAATGAGTGGTTTCAACATACAAGTACATCTAATGAGGGTTAGACTGCCAAAGATAGACATTTTTAAAAAGGTAAAATGTCACCCAACTCCCAAATGTGAATACTGATGTGTTTTTCTGGTCAAGACTAAAACAGGGAGTGACGTTCTTGTGATGTTAGTTCTTGTTTGTTCAGTGAGACGTCGTGTTTTCTCAGGGAGGACGTTCCCAACCAACCAACAGACGTTCTCCTCGACCAGCAACGACACTTCTTACATCGTTTAAAAAGAACCATCAGATTGACATTTCTATTAATAATAATGACAATTTTATATTTCAGCATGGATTGTTTCTACGTCCACACTGGCCATTTATGCAGTAAATAAACGTTATTCTCCCGATGCCCTGAGTTTCCTGTCATTCCCTCTGGAGGAGCTGCTGGTAGCAAACGTTTACCCTCTAACAGTGTCATTGGATGTTTGTCCACTCCTCCTATTGTCCTGCTGGATTAAGTATTGGACACACTGGAGATGACACTATTGTAAACGACTGCTGGTAATAAAACAGGCTGAACTATGTGCCGCCTGATAAGCGGCAGGCTCTTCCTGTGCCGTCCCCAGGGTCCTAGCTTCCCCAGGCTGCCTGCAGACGGAGGAAGGTTACCTTGGAGGACCTCCATGGGCAGGACGGTCCAGGCGTTCTTCAGGTAGGAGATGTACAGGTAGCGGGCTGTGTTGCAGGCCAGGCCGATGTACAGGACCCTGGGGGGGCAAGGAGGAGGACTTTATGTGGAGTTCATGTTGAATCACACCCACAGTACCGTCTTTGAAGCAGGACAAAAGTCAGCTGACAGCAAAGATTAGGGAACAATTACTCATGTTGCTTGTTTGATTTGCGGTCTCATGACATTTACTGTGTTTGTCTTTGCGTGACAAGAAAAACGAGCAAACAGATCTCAACAAGACACACCCCCAAAAAAGTTTGTTGTTCATTTGTTCATCGTTACACACGATTATATTGTTTGTTCATCCAAAGTAGGTTTGCTGAGCACACAGAGAGCCCAGAGCCATGACAATGCTCCTCGAGTACTTACACACTCACACGGCTTTTTATAATTACGGAGTTAGATGAGAAGATGGAGCAGCTTAGCATAGGTTAGCTTAGCATGAAGACTGGAAACAGAGGGAAACTTCACCTGCAGCTCTGTCCCAGCAGCCTCTCTGCTGTTGTCTCTTAAACAACAGAGTCAACTTCAGAGACCCTGCAGACACTGAGCTGCAGGAGAAACCCAACACCGCACTCTCAAATGTCCCTCCGGCCCCCCAGTCCGACCCCGAGTCCAAGTCACCGAGCATCAATGACGGCTTTGTCTGGAACGGCTGCAGACTGGAGGATGGATTTAACGGCTCAGTGTGAAGCACAGGAAGACGTCACATGTCACACGGTTGCAAATAATGAGGAAGTCAGTACTGATTTAGGAGTGACTGGACATTTAATTGGACCTGAAAGAAAATCGAACACCGACTGGTTTAAAGGAGATTCAGATAAATGTTCCTCTCGGCTAAAGTGCAAGAAGCCAGGTGTGCGTCTCACCTGACGTGTCCGACGAGCTCGATGAACTTGTGGCTGGTGAAGTAGGCGCAGAGCTCGGAGATGTGGCTCAATACGGAGCAGACCCCGAACAGCGTGGTGGTCCCCTTCAGGTCCTCCAGGTGCCAGTAGAGGAAGGTGAAGACGAAGCCGTAGCCGAAGCCCATGAACCAGGCGACGAACAGGACGGAGCTGTAGCGCACGCTGCACAGGAGCCTCAGCAGATCGCTGTAGTGGAACTCCTCAGCAGGGCTGATGGGAGTCTGGTCTGAGGAGCTGGACACCGGGACCTCCACCACCCCCTCTGGAAGCTCCTGCCGGTAGTTGCCACCCTTTTCAAAATAAAACTGAGTGGCAACGATGAACGCCACGCCCATCAGCACACCGAACACAATGAAGGCGATACGGTAGTTGTGGAGGCGGAAGTCGGGCACGACGCAGCCCACGCCGTCCAGCACCACGGTGAGGTGGGTGTGGTCGATCCAGATGCCCACCAGCAGCATGGCGATGCCCCAGCCCAACGAGCCCCACATCCTCTGCAGGCCGTAACGGTCTCGGGACTTCCCCAGGTACTGCAGGGTGACGGTGTCCACGATGGTGACGGCGGGGGCGCTGAAGAACTCGCCCACGATGATGACGAGCAGGATGATGAGGAAGATGTTCTCCACCTGGTCCTTGTTGTAGATGATCTGGTACGTCTTGGCTTGGGTCGGGGCAGGGGGGGTGGTGGTCGTGGTGGTGGTGAGGAGGGTGGTATTGGGCGTGAGATGGGTGGTGTTTGGCATGGGCTGGGTGGTGTTTGGCATGGGCTGGGTGGTGTTTTGTGTTAGCTGGGTGGCGTTAGCCGGCTTGGAGGAGACTGAGGTGGCGTTTGTGTCTACGCTCCGCTTGTGCCTGTGGAGCACGCTTAAATAGGAGTCCAGGATCTCAGGAAGCCACCGGAGGTCTAGAATGCTCCGTCGAATTCGGGTGTGGTTGGTGGAGTTACTCTGCGGCGTGAAGTTACCGTACGGCAGCGTCGTCGTCCCAGGCGCCACCGTCGACGGCAACTCGGCACCGTTCTCTTCACACTTCATCTCGGCCGGCTGCACGAAGCCGATGCCACAGTTGAACACCAGCCAGCACAGAACCGAGAACAGCAGGACCACCTTCCCCTTCTTGAAGCGGTCCGCCACCACCCCCCAGAAAGGGGCGCTGCAGAACTCAATGAAGTAGCGGATGCCGACGAGCAGCCCGCTGCGGCTGGCCGACATGCCCAGCTGCTTGAAGTAGACGGCCAGCAGAGGGTGCAGCGAGCCGTAGGCGGCGTAGAAGAAGAAGTAGAAGACTTTGGAGACGAGCAGCTGGGTGTTGATGCGGAGGCACATCCTCTCGCAGCAGTCTACGGAGTTGGGCTGCAAGTCCGCCGCTGGCGGCTGCTGGGGCGGGATGTCCAAGGTGGACGGCGGCGTGGCGGGGACACCCGCCGGCTGCTGCATCGACAGCGTGTCGAAGGGCTCCGCCAACACATACTTCCTCTTGTGCTCCTCCTCGTCGTCTGACAGGATGGCAACCTTGTCGTCAGCTGGCATATCTGGGAGATAAGGGAGAGGAAGTGAGGCCAGAGCTGCACCAAAGTCCAATAACCAAGTTATGAAATTAAAACCATGTTTGGGTTCTCGGCGGTAGATAGAGCAGTAAAAATCAGGGTCTCCAGCATCAATACTTCAAGTTAAAGTCATTATGTTATTAGTATATTCTGTGATGTGTCCTTCTCACTTAGAAAACAAGAGCATGAAAACACTCAACTCTGGAGCTTATGGAATATGTCACGAGGACATTAATCAAAGCAACAGTGATCAATACAGACCATCATAGCATCACTACTGCTATCAGGTCGGTGAAGCTACATCCGGGCTGCTGAGCCTCGACGACCCCTGGAGGTCCGCGGACCCCCGTCTGAAACCCGTCTGTCCGTCACTGACTGTCACTGGGGCTCCGATGCGGAAGTGCGTCGTGTTTGAACAAAGCGAGCTTATTTAGCGGCGAGACGAAGCACATTCAATACGTTCAAATAGAGAAAACTATGTAAATGAGCCAAAATGGCGTTCCTATTGTAAAGAAAACACACGAAAGCCGCTAAAAGGTCCGGAAAGGAGTCTGCCGTTAAACAGTCCGTCACTTTTAACAACAGTTAAACTCTGACTGAAACGTGACGTCAACCCCAGCATTCAGACCTAAAAAACGTCGCTTTCTTACCTGGTCAGGTCACCGCTCCCATTAAACTGCGACTGCGTACTTTCTGTCCAGTTTCTCTCCTTTGTCGCACATATTTTTCACGCAGAAGCCGCCAGAAATACGACTTTCATTTAGCGGACGATGTTTTCATTTAACGCTGCGAGTTTGCGTGTGATTTTAACGTTAATTTAACGCGTTTCTGCGGCTCGGCTCGCTCACTATTGTGAACAACGGCAGCTCGTCAGACCGGCGCTCCCACCTGTCCAACCGTCAAGTCCGCCATGATGGCCGCTACGGCTTCCGGCCCGCGCTTCCAAAATAAAAGTCATTGTTTTGATGAAAGATGAAAATGTGGAGGGGTGTTTACTGTCAATCGAAAGTTAAAGAAAACGTGTCGGTCAATGTGATTACATGATTTCATCTGAACGCTGGAAAACTAGTGTGTATTTCTCACTACTTTTAGACCTAATGATGAATACATTAAATCTAATTTAATTAACTAATCACATACTTATTTGATCATGTAAATAGTTATTGAAGCCCTTTATTAAACATTCATTCTGGCACCATTTTATTTGTATTTTATTTAATTGTTGTCCAGGCGTTCAAATATGATGTATTTTCCAGACGTTATGCTTTAATTTTGACAATTTCCGGTCGTCTCCGGGCTAAACTGTGTGGATGTGACGCAGCAGAGCGACTCCACCTAAATGTCTCCAGTAAAGGGGAAACCATTACTCCCAGTGAGAACACGTAATGGTTCCACTAACACAGTTTAATGGGGCTGTCACCAACTATCATTGTAAAACGGTTTCAAAATAAAAGATCCAACTCACCACTGAGCAGCGCAGAGAGGAAGCTAGATGTCCCTGAAGTGATGTTATGGGGAAATTACAGCAACTAACACACATGAATACTTTGTAAAATCATTATATCAAATGTCATAGAATGATTTTCAAAACAATACATCTATTTTACCTGCAGGGGGCGCTGTAAACCTGTCGAAGTGAATGTCCTGTGGATAGAAATGTTTCTTAAATAAGAAGTGTTAGTCTATAAAATGTCACAACATCCCATTTAATGTTTTCGTAAGCTGGAGTCACAACAGGAACATTACAAAAACACTAATTGAACCACATGCACCAAAATAAATATACATCAATATGAGAAAATAAAGCCTTTTAGGAATATATAAACTGTGTTTTTCTTCTTTCTGGGGCAGATGATTTAGAATAAGTCCTTTGACAGAAGCTTTTCAGGTTTTTTTTACGCAGAAGCAACATCTCTTTCCAGGGTTGCAGATGTTGCTGTGGGATTTAAGCAACAGCTGTCTGGAGGTCATAATGCTGAATGTGAGTCTTACTGTGGGAGAAAATAAAGAGTGTGAAGAGGCAGCGAGACTTCAGGATTCAGGAGTCGGACTCATCAGATAGCTCTCCCTGCTGCGTCCAGTGCTTCCTCCTCTTCTTCTTCTTCCTCTTTCTCTCACCCATCAGCATGGCGGCCAGCACGGTTATCACCACGGTGACGGTGATGATGAGCACGGTGACCGTCTCGGCCAGGCACAGCTCCGTGTCCACGTCCATCAGCAGGTAGTGTTTGAGGACCGGCGGCTCCTGGCAGGTCAGGTTGTAGTAGTCGTCCAGGAAGAGCCTCTGGATGCTCCGCAGCTTCCGGAAAACTCTCTGCAGGTCGCAGTCGCAGTTCCACGGGTTCTCCTCCAGCAGAACGTGGGTGCTGTAGGTGTGGATGCTGAGGAACGTCTTGAAGTCGATGGTGGACATGCGGTTGTTGGCCAGGTTGAGGAGCGTCATGCTGGTGAGAGGCTTGAAGATGCCCGTCTCCATGTAGCTGATCTGGTTCCCGGCCAGGTTGAGGACCTCCAGGGAGCGGAGCATAGAGAAGATCCCGCTCCTCAGGGCCGTCAGCTGGTTGTCCTGCAGGTGGAGCTGCCGCAGGCTGCTCATGGGGGAGAAGGACCTCACCTGGATGGTGCGGATACTGTTGCTGGTCAGGTTTAACTTCTGGAGGCCGTCCAGGTGCTGGAAGCTGCGGCTGTCCAGGCTGCTCAGGTGGTTGTGGGCGAGCTGCAGCTCCCGCAGGAAGGCCAAGCCCACGGAGAAACCTTCAGTCAGGGTGGAGATCCGGTTCCAGCTCAGGTCCAGTTTCTGCAGGAACTCCAACTGAGAGAAGCCAGCGTCCTCCACCACGCTGATGTTGTTGTTCTGCAGCAGCAGGAACCGGAGCTTGCGGTTCTTGTTGAAGGAGCGTTCGGGGATGACGGAGATGTGGTTGTCGGAGAGGTCCAGGAGCTCCGTGTTGGGGGGGACTCTGTCCGGGAGCTGGGCGAACAGAGACTGAGAACAGATGGTGAACTTCAGATCCCCCCGGCAGTCACAGCCACGCTCACACCAGTTGCTGTGAGACCTGGTCGAGGCCTCCGCCAGCACCAGGAGGAGGACCAGGAACTCCTTCATGGCTCCACAGCTCTCTGAAACAACCCCAGAGAGGAGTTTACACAGCACATAGCTAGTCCTAGTCCTGGGATTTAAATACTTTAAATCAGAACACAATGGTTTGTATTGATCAGGTAGTAAACAGTCGACTTCTAGAGCTGCAGCAAACAACAACAACCAACATCAGCTGTGCTGATTTGTCTTTCTTCAGCCGCACTGACAGATTTAAAGCAGCATCATCAGAGTGGAGGTCACAGTTATTAATAAACCCAACAAGATAAAAGCTTTTCATGGCAAAGAATGTCTGAAGAAAACTTACTGATCACTATCCTTGTACAGAATATAATCATAAAGACTACAGTTAAGGATCCAACATGTAAAGCTGTTAGAAATATTTATATAATATATATATAAATAAATATTTCTCTTACCAGCACGTTTTCCTCGTGTGGTTCACCTGCTGAACGGCGTCTGGAAACTGGACATGATGGCGGCGGCGAGGAGGAGGAGGAGGGAGGGCAGCCTGTCATGGCCCGGAGAAGCACAAAGAGGCGCAGGGAGGGACGGAAAGAGACGCTCGTCAATAATTCAGCCTGCGGCGCGGCATTGTGGGAGGGGGTCCGAGGGAGGTGGGAGAGACTGAAGCCAAACTGGGCCAGCGAGCGGAATTAGAAGGTCTGGACAGATTGGATTGATTGCAGGCGGAGGAGAGTTTATCTCCAGATTTATTTATAGATTCATAATCACCACTTCTCACTCTTCTTTCATTGGACAATATTAACAGTCTTAAGTCTATTCATCACTTGTTGTGTTGAAGTTGTTGTTCTGATGAAAGCTGCGATACAAATAAAGTTGATTGGTTCAGCATCGGGCTGAAGATACCGTTTCATTTCATGGTTTACCGTTGCTGACCAGAATGTGTTTATTGGGTATTAATTGTAAATAGTTTGATATCGTTTATAGTTTATTTTTGGATTGTCGTGGTGCCACATCTGTAACACAGCGAGATGATTTAAAGTTAACTTCTTCCATTTGACCAGATGACAGAGGTCAAAGGTCAGAGTTCTTTAGGGGGAGGTTTATCTTGGATTAAGGGTGATTTAATCGAGAGCTACAGAAAGAAATATGAAGTTGTGACTTCTATGAATAAGAGAAGCCCAGATGTGACCTTCTCTCCTCTCATCTGGAGGATGAAGCGAGGATGTGTTGCATGATGATGATGATGATGAGGAGGAGCGGACCTGTTGGTCACAGATGGAAAGATTACACTAATACCGTCCAAATCCGCGTCCCAGATAAACCAAACTGTGCATCCGTCCGTCCGTCTCCATTAACGGAGGAATCAGAACTCTTTCAACCGCATCCTCATCGGCTTTTTGAGCTTTTAGCTGAGTCACATTTCCCCCTAATCCGGGAATGTGTTCAACATATTAATCATACTTTCATCAAGTCACTATAGCAGAAAGTCCCTCCACCACGATGTAGAAATACTCTCCTGCAAGTATCCAAAGTAGTTACAAATACCAAACGGTCCTCAAAGTACTACAAGTCATAAGACTTCTCTAACAAGCATCATCAGTTTGTAAACTCATCGTCTGTAAAATAACTTGTGACTCCATTGATCTGCTAACATCTGCATCCTAATGTGTTGCTCATTACCATGGCGACGTGTCAGATCACCCGTTAGTGTCGTCGTCTTCTTCTCTAGATGCCACGGCTCTGCCTCTCTTCTTCTTCTTCTGCATGAACATAAAGACATAATATCATGATGTATCTGGGTGAGTGGAGCCTCTTTAGACGGGGATATCCAATATCAGCAGAGATCCAGTTTCACCTGGAAGCTGCTTCAGTTACCATCTACTGTACACTTCATATTACCACCACCAGCAGCAGGCTCCTCCTCACTCACTAGTACTTCTACTACAGCTACTGATATACAACAGTACCACTTACTACCACCGTGTCCTCCACACGTTCTATACAGATACCGTCTCCATGTGTCCACTGTGTGTATACAGACTACACGTGTACACACAGTGTACACAGACAGAGAGTACTTGGCAGCAGCAGGATTACAGTGAGACAGTGAAGACACTACTCGTTAATCTGCAGGGATTATCTCCACGTTCTGCTGCTGGACATAAAAGGAGAAATGAAAGTGAACTTTAGTCTTTCTGCTTTTAGCACCTTTTTAAATCCTAAATTATCTGAATTCCTAGACTTTGACTTGCAAATTTTGTCTTTATCAATTTCTTTCTCAATTCATTGATTGTTCTGCAACAAAATATTCACAATGTTTCTTGGATTTCCCCCCAAAACCAGACAAGGTGTATTTCTGACCGCTCTGGTTTCCTGTTCAATCAAAGATCAATAAATGCCACACCGTTCATCAGCTCGTGGTTGTGTCGTCAGTGTGGCCTGTGTGCAGTAAGAAACCAACCAGCAGGGGGCGACGCAGGTCCGTGTGAAAGCTCAGTGATCAGCAGCTCTATTAGCACAGACAACAATGGGAGAAGCAGTACTAGCAGGTAGCTGCAGTAGTGAATGTACTAGTATCACATCTTTTACTTGTATTGTGTCTTCTTTGATATTCTTCTTTTAGTTTTTGCTCTGTGAAGCCGGTTTAGAAAGCTGCTAACAAACTAGTTTTTATTCGTATCATTAGTAGTAATGGTAGTAGCAGTACAGGTAGTAGTATTTAAGGTGTGGCAGTAAAGGGTAGTAGCAGTACTTTGACTGAATACATCACAATATAAAGGTGTAGACTTCTCCAACAAAAGGAGGAACACTAAAAATAAATGTGTGATGTGTGAGAACCTGATGACAGGTCCCGCCCTCCAGCTGTCAATCATCCGCTTCCTGTCACTCACACCGTGTGTTTTAGTTTGTGCACCTGTGTGTGTGTGTGTGTGTGTGTGTGTGTGTGTGTGTGACAGATGGAGGTGCTAATGAACCTGACAGCGTTCACGCCACTCCTCACATCCAACATGGCAGCTCCTCCCGACTTTGACAGGAAGTCCTCGGAGAGGTCACACGAGGTCAGAAGAACAAGGAGGAACTGTCGAGTCCTCAACCAGGTCTGAGGACCTGGACGTGTCCTCGACCAGGTCCAAAGTCTAATTTTTTGTTCATAGTAGTACTAGTAGGAGTTTGATACTACACAACTACTACTACTACTAATAGTACTACTACTGCACAAACTACAACTACAATAGTGCTGCTACTTTAGCAGCTGCTGTAGCTGACTGACATATAAATACTACTACTACAAACTGTACTACTACAGTTCTACTGGCCAGATCGACATGATACATGCCATCTGTACCGGCAAACTACTTCCTGTTTGACCTCTGACCTTTGTGTGTGCGTGTGTGTTCTAGACAAAGCCACAGTCGATTAAGAAAACACCTCCAGGGAAACTGGAAAAGTGTGTGTGTGTGTGTGTTCAAGCTCAAACACACACACACACACACACACAGTCTCCGGTGGTCTCTGGTTGTCAGTGTGGATCCATCAGACCAACAGGAGGGAGGCCGTGACCTCCAAACCAACTCTACTCATCTTTTCTTCCCCTCTTCCTCTTCATCACCCAGCTCCTCTCTTCCTCTTTCTATGTTCTTATTGATCTAGGTTTCTCCTGGCATGTCTTCCTCCTCCTGGTCTCCTCCAACCCTCTGGTGGCTCCTCCAGTATCTGGGTCGAGGTTGTGTTTCTGCTCTCTAGTGTGGACGACTGGTGAGGACACACACACACACACACACACACACATTAGTTGTGGCAGCTCAGTGTGCGATCGCCCTTGGAGATGTCATGTCTTTAGTCTCAGACACGTCTGGGAGGTTCGGCAGCTTCCTGTAAAAACGGGAGGATGCTGAAAGTTGTTTTTTTAAAACTTCCTGAAACTAGAAAAGTAGCAAACCTGCACCAATGAACACTTTGGAGGATCATCCCTCCCTGTGAACGAAGTAGCAGACGATGTGAACCTGGAGGTTGTTGTTGCAGGTAAAGTTCACAGAACTAAAAGTGTCCTCTTCCTTCAGAGGGGAGCAGCTTCTCCACCTGCCTCAGCTGCTGGGCTGGACAAAACAAACGCACCCATCCGACCTGCTCTGGCATACTGACATGGAGACATGGCAGCCGTGTGTGTGTGTGTGTGTGTGTGTGAGGGCCTGGGTTAAAGGTGCTCAGTCTAAACACAGAAAGAAATAAACAGTCCCAGTGTTTGACCTGAAGTCTGACACAGAGCGCCGACATGTCTTCCGAGTCCTTACAGGAGTCCTTACAGGACTCTGAGCTCTGTGTGGTGGGTGTCACCTCCGGTCCACACAGAAGGTCTGCAGCGCGGCGCTGGGAGGAAGCCTGCAGGCTGGACACCGACACTCGCTAAAGGTCAGGACATTCAACCGGAGCATCCTGCAGACACACACACCTGACCTTTCAGCTCGTTACACATGGACTTCCACCACCTGCAACTACTGGAGAAGGTTTTCAGGAAACTGACAGAACATCTGGGACCAATGTGGTCCCGCTGTCCAACCGGGTTCAGTGTGATCTGACAGGATGCGGTTTGATTGAGTCTCCATCCTGCTGGGAAAAGACCTTTACAGCATAAACACACGACGACCTGCAGCCACAAACCACCTGGAACCTTCCGGCTCCATTCATCCACAAACCAGTCTCCTTTACATCCAGTTCTCTGGAATCTGGGATCCTGGTCCCGTTTTGGTCCTGGTAGGACGAGGATCTGTTGAGTCCACTACACTGAGATCAGGTGAATTCTTATTATTCAAAAGCTCTTCCAAATGTTCATAAACTATATTGTAGCAGGGATAAATATAAATAAGTTATATGCTAAAAATAATCATATATATATATATGAACAATTAAATGGGATGATAAATGGACATCCTGCTTTTAATGCTAAATAAAACAACACAGTGTGTATGTGTGTGTGTGTGCAGGGAGTCAAAGCTCTGATCTGGGTTAGTGATGGGGGGTTGTGGGGGGCGATGGGGGGCTGGGGGCTCCATTAGTCTCTGTTTAAACCTTTATGAATCTCTGTTCGGCCATCTGGACGTCGTTTCTGTGTCACTCAATGGAGATAAATCAAAGACCATCTTGTTTATCTTCAATCAGATTTAAATCCTTGATTTCCACTTCATCTATTCCTGTTTTATTGTCTGTAAAACCGTTATTGTGGAAGATATTAAGTTCACATTCATTATTGATCGTTGCCTTTTTCCTGGTGAGGAGTGTTCTACCTTCAAACCAGGAAGTGCTGGAGTCGCTGTTTGGTGGGCCGGAGGAAATGCAGATGGACGGCCCGACGGGTGGAGACATGGTGTGTGTGCAGGGACAGAGAGAGAGAGACAGGGAGAGCGTTTCGTCCTCTGCACGTGGACGAATAAAAGCTCAATGAAACGAACAGAAACAGACTTTGACAGAAAAATCCATCAATGTGAGAGAAATCCATCAGGGCTTCTGTGGCTTCCAAACAAAACAATACAGCAGACTGTTGTGGTTTAGACATCATCAAGGACGACATCATATAAAGATCTGTCCCTGAAATGAGGGAGATGAGAAGTGAAGCAGGTCAGCAGTCCGCAGCTCACAGAGAAACAGCACCGTGGCCATATTCTCCATCAGGGAAAATCAATATTTCATGTCTGTCTGCGCTGCAGGGGCGACGTACAGCCGCAGAGACTCTGGATCCAGGTGGTTAACACACAGCAGGTTTACAGCAACTACTCATCACAGTTCAACAAGGTGCCTTCCTGTGGTCGGGAGCCAAGCAGGAAGTAGTTAGGGCGGAGGTTTCACCTTTTAAACAGCAGCTTTATCTGTTGGGTAAATCAGTGTTGAAGAATGATCCCACGACGTACAGGTGAGGAGTCCATTAACACAAAGAACCACTGAATTATCTCAATGACAAACAACAGCGACGCCTGCTCTCGGCTGCCGTGAGGTTGGAGGCCTCGCCGCCGGCCTCGCCGCCGACCTGCGTGACGTCGTGGGCCGAGGAAGGAAGCTAAAGTGGGACACACAACATCTTGCTCGGATGACTGGTCACGTCACAAGCGGGCAAAGTTAACCGGCTGAAGGCTGCGGGAGAAGAAAAACTCTCATAAATGATTCGGGGCGGCTCATTAAAGATGTAAAGTCAGCAAGCAGAAAGCGTTCAGCACGTTTTAAACACCTCCACAGTCACAAAGAGACCACATGGATCCTCTCTGACCTCCTCGTCCCTCCCGTCCCCCTGGACCGGAGGACATGATAGCCCATAAACCAGAAGGGAACTACAACCAGGAGATATTTGAGGTCTCTGCTGCTGGTCAGTAAGAGTCATTATTATCACAGGTCGCCTCTGGTGTCGGCTTGTGTTTGTTTGCTTTCTGACGGGTGCAACTTCACACATGTGCTGGTGTAAAAAGCGTAAGAAGGGGGGTGGACAGTGGTGTGTTTGTGCCGTCGCTTCAGTGACAGCAGCTAAAAGCTTCCTCAGGTCATCGCTGACGTGCATCACTGCCCTTCTTAAAATCTCTGAGGTCCCATGATGCAGCAGCTCCAGGGCGTTTGATCGTAGTGGTTATTTTTCTGCACACAGCAAATAAGTCCTTCTTTCATTCTTGTTGACAAAAATCTTCAATAAAAGGTTAAAAACCACAGAGATTGTAAAAATGTGGCTTCTCCCCGGCACACAGAGAGGATATGAGGCCACGGCCAGGTGACCAAATTAAACGCACCCTTCAGGATAATGGAAGTACACAACCCAACAACATATGTTGAGTTTTTAGACATTTTAATGCAGAGTTAGATATTAAACGCTGAATTCCTCCCACTGTTGTCTGACTGTGTTGGATTTCTTACCTAACCTTCCTGCTCTGACTGGCTGGCTACTCTGCCTGAAGACTTGATGGGGGGATGGGGGGACAGGTGATGTGAGGCGGGGAGCTACAGTGACACCTGGTGGACAGGTGAGGAGTGACGGCCTCTGAAAAGACAGGAGACACAGTGAGACAGAGGAGACGACTCGGTGTGATTGCACGACATCCTTTAATCCAGGACCCAAGAGCACATTTCCAACACACGGCTCAAAGACAAACTGCATTTTTTAAGACGTTTTCTTGACGTACAGCTACAACGCTCTGTGATAAAAGTAGCAAAATAAAGTCTGTGTGCTTAAAAAAGAAAAAAGAAAACACGACAAAACAGCTTACGGAGAGTTTGGTTCCAGTTCGGCTGATAACACAATGCAAATATAAAACTTTTAAATGTTATCTGGTGGATAGAAAAGAGATTACTATGTAAAATGTAGCTCAAGTGAAACATACTAAATGCTGGACAGGCTCCTGTTATGGCACCGTTTCTGTTTTAGCTAAAGTGACATGAAGATAAAACACACCCCGACTCTTGGGAACTATATTCATACAACAAATGTTTTTTTCTACTTTCAGTGCTGGGAAAGAGTTTCTAAGCAGAGCAGTGATTTAAAGTAGTGCTTGCAACAACATCATTAAAAAAAACCCAGTTATAAACACACTCAACCATTGTTTTTGTTGTTGTTAAAGCACCATTGTCTTTTTATAATCTTTCATACAGCATTTGATCTCACAACTGGTTTAAATATTCTGTTTTATAAGAAAAAGTTCACAAAAACACAAAAATCAGGAGGCAAGTCTGTAAATGCATTCGTCTTCGGGACTGAGGAACCTTTGTGTGGTGAAATAAAAGCTTCATGTTCCGGTTTGAACACATTCAACGATGGAGAAACTGCAGACACGCGTGTCCACATGTCTCTCGTGCTAAATGCTGTCCACGCTAACGTCCACCTTCTTCCCCTTTGACTGGGAGTGATGCTGCGTTCATGTGGCGTAGGTTAACATGATCAAGCAGCACATATAGATCACTTTTTATAACTTTGTTGTTGTTTTCATCCATAACAAAGGTCTGCACGCATGTTAAAGGGATAGTTAACGTTACATCGGGCTTCAACATGACGACGTTACATGAACGCAGCCTCCTGGTCCCACTGATGGACGTGGAAGTTATTGATCGTTCATGAGGGAATCAGCGAAGTCTGCTGACTGTGGAACAGAAATCCAGGCGTTTGTTCGTATGTTGAAGTGCATCGTTTCTGACCTCGGTTCAGGTCTCCAGCTCATACCACGGATCGTTTCTATCATCTCCACACATGGACATAACGGCCAGGGATCACAATGAAAAAACACCCTTTCCTAAGTTTAAGTGCATATATTCTCTCACTCGTTTGTGATCACAAGAAAACAACAACGGAGAAGAGGAAGTGCATGGAAGTATATATATACATATACTTCCATGCACTTCCTCTTCTGCCTTCAGATGAAATCTATTATTTACAACTAGGTCCTTAATGCTTTCCGTGTGCATGGACTGACTGCAGGATACAGTAAGCGTGAGACGGACGGGCCGAGGCGGCGAGAGAAAGGCATTCACAGGACATTTTCACACGTCTCCACTCAGGAAACTAAAATGCTTATTTATACCAGAATCAGATCAGTTCTGATTACGTCTGCAATATTAATTAAGTGCACAACAAGTAGGCTGAAGTGCAGCGTAAGGACGAACACGCCACAGAAGCAACGTGGTTTTTCTGCAGCAGTTCCACCGTCTGTTTGAATCTCAACATTATGAACTTCATTATTAATAAGAATAAATGCTGTTTGTTGACATGGAGCACCAGGATGAGTGACTTCTATAGATCATCTACACCTTCCAACGAACACTGGCGGCCCATTATCCCAAATCTCATAATCACACACACACACACACACACACACCGCTTCAGCCCATTAACTGCAAATCTACAATTCTTTGAATACAACTGTAGAGCCTTTTTAAAGCATACTGTCATTTTAAGCTACAATATTTCATATTTTCCAGGCAGCCATCGGTTTAGACATAAATATGGGTTAATCCATCTGACGCAGCTTTATTTGACATGACTGTCGTCATGTGGTCGACGACGTGGACAGCAGGAACCTTTCTAACCTCCTGTATGCTTGTGAAGGATGCTGAATACGGGAACATTTTGATCGGGCTGGATTTGATCTCTGTAGTGATCAAGCAGATGAGAAAGAGGACTCGAATCCAAAGATGACCACTAATCTTTCAGTGAGCGCACAACAATACGAGAATACGCAGTGAGACGGATACGGAAACATGTTGGGGAGGAGACACCGAGACAAAGAGAAGCCGACATCAAGTCCTTTCGTCTTCTCCCCTCCCATTGTTTAGTAAAAAAAAGAAAAGATTGTGTCATGTGGAATATCTCCTTTTGTACCTCCTCCTCTGCTCTGACACTCGCCCTCGTCCCTTCAGAGTAAGAATCCAGATTTCTGGGGGTCCTGCAGGGCGTTCCGTCCATCTGGGACGTCGCCGCTTGCCCCTCCGTTCCCATTGGGCATCAGACACGTCCTGATGTACGCGGCGGCGTTGGCGGCACCGAGGAGGCGACCATTCTCCAGCTGGAAGCAAAGTAGTCACATTTCATTGATCTTTGTGAAAAGGGTTGCCTTGATGACTTTTTTCTTATTTCCTGCTCCCTCCCCCTCCCTCTCCCCCCTGCGTTCACAGCATTAGGTAATGATGACAGTGAGATTGTAGGTCAGCAGCGCTCATGCTTGACTGACCAGCCTGCCAGTATTTTTCTTTCCCCGACAGCCACTGACCCTGAAGAATAACAGCGGAGGCTGAATGGACGCCTGCGGCTGACCTTATTCTATTCATTATTGTGCTCTTTGGAACAATGACACTAAAAATAAAGACATCATGATCTCGACGTTTGAAAGCCTCATAAATGTGTCCATGGATGATATTTCCTTTAAATGCACTGCAGCAGTTTGGCTGGTGACATAGATTCAGCAGCGACATCCCATAATTGACAAGGGGGTCATGATGTTGGGAACAAAGCCAAGGTGAACTTTAACCTCCAGCAGACCTGTACAACTGAAGCTTTATTGTGCTTTATTGGATAGGAAAGTACAGCCGGGCTGCTATTATATATATATATATATATTTGTGGAATCCTGAGACGTTCCTTCATTGATTGAAATCCTGCTTCAGACTTAATTGCGTTGATTGCTGAGGCCTCATTACCTCGTTATGTTTTACGATGGGAATTTCTCCAGACCTCCAGCTCCGCGTTTGGTTTTTGAAGGATGACGTTCTCCAGCCATCGCTGCTCTGTCATTATTACTGGGAAACGTTTCTCCTGTTTTACAGTCTCATTAACCGCCCTAATCACGTTGTTGGGATCTATTATTGGGATCCGGGAGTCTGGCAGCACCAACATCCCTGTGGAACTACATGTGGAACTGCTTAAATAGCACACATTCATACAAGCTTAATTTTAATGTAAGGTTCACGTTTCATCGTTATTTTCTCTATTAATCATTTGGATGATTCACGGTTTCACAAAGGCTGGCTTCAACAACCCTCTTACCCCTCTTTCTCAGGCCTGTTCTATTGAAGGACATGATGGACTGGATGAGTATGGTGGAACAACACAGGTTTGGGTGCAGAGACTAGAATGTAGTGGACTCTATTCTCAGCCTGTGCTGCTCTGACCCGTCTCCCCCTCGTCTTATTTACATGGCATGTCTGCTCGCATCACCACAGTTTACTCTGAGCTCCACGCCAGCACGGGGCCTCTGTGTGCTGACTCGGAAGGAAATCCATTATTCTGACAGTGAAAGAGAACAGCGCAGAGTCGAAGGGCTGTGAATTCTGCAGCCCGCGGTTTGTTGACGTTCACTGATATTTGAGGGCAACGAGGATCGAGGGTCTGGATCCCAGACCAGACAGTTTGAGGAGAGCCATATTAAGATGGGAAGACGGATGTCTTCTTAGTGGGAGTGTCCAGGGAGGGAGGGACATTACTCCATGCAGCACAAGCCTGTTTTCATGGCAGCAGAATTATGTGGGAATGTCATCTAATGAGAAAATGACCCAATTAAAGTTGCTCATTGTCGTCCTGGACTGAACTCTATGACATCATGTCGTAATTACACGACTCTTTCTGCCACCAATAAAGAGTTTTTTCCAGGGCTTTAGTGGTTTCTGGTAATAGTAACAATGAAATGCAAACAGCCTGCAGGTTCGGTGTTTGAAGCAAACAATAATTAGATAGAGTTCAATCACATGACCGGTGGACTCAGGACAAGGAGTCTTATAGGAGTATTATGTTCACATCTAAATGAATTAAATGCCCTTACAGATGGGGTTGTCGGGTCATTTGAGACAGATTTTACAGTGATGCAGTCACAGTGACTGCACCACCTCCGCGTCCCGGTCCCGGTCTCTTACCTTGCTCACCGTGGGGTCCTGTGTGCTGCTGTTGAACATGCTGTAGGCCTCTAATGACGGCAGGCTGTGATCTGGCTGCGACAGGCCCAGTAACTGCTCCAGCTCCAGTGTAGAGCTCTGGGTGGGGCACTGGGACAAACAAGATGGTGGAACAGGGGTCTGCTGGTGCTTGTGGCCCCCCTGTAGCTGGTAGGGCCGAGTGGTGGCCAAACTCTGGTAGTGACAAGGGTCTGGAGGGGTGGCCCTGTTCAGCACTGAGCCGCCCGCCTGTGGCGTGATGGTGTAACCTGCGTGGCCGACCTCCACGTTCGGTGGGAAGGCTGCGTGTCCGTTTGGGGCGTAGGATCTGTGTGTTGTGGGTCCCAGCTGATGCTGGAAGCCAACGCTCTGGCTGCTGACCTGCTGGTGGGACTGGAGGTGGACCGGGTGCTGGTCCTGCTGAAGCTGCCACTGTTGACTGGAGCCCAGAAGCGAGTTCAGGTGTTTATGTTCACCGTTCAGCTGTGAGGCTGCGAGGACAGTATGTGGGTGATGATGGGTGTTGGGGTGATGGTGGTTCTCGGTCGTTACCACCCAGTGACTGGGAGGAATCCCATTTAAAGTCTTGGTTCCAACTGGTCCGGGCTGGGAGCCGGACTGGATCTTCCCCGGTGGAGCTTGCATCGGCGTACCTGCACTGATGTGTTGCTGCATCTGTTGTGACAGCTGGGTGATGGGGAGAGCTGGGGGGACGGCGGGGGTGAGGCACAGCGGCGGCTGCTGGGAGACACTCTGGACCGAGTCTGGTGGATGAGTCGCAGGTCCAAACCCGCCCCTGTTTCCCTGCTCCTCCACGTCTGTTCCACTTTCCAGAGAGTCGTGGATGTAGGAGAGGATTTCGTTGTTGGTGAGAAGGTCACTAAGTGTTGGGACGTGGTTCGGACCCAGCTCCACCTGGATCATCCTCTCGTCCAGCAGCAGGAGCTCCAGGTCTTCAGCGTTCAGGCCCAGGTTCTCCAGGGCGCTAAAGAGCTCGCTGTTGGAGCACGGCTCCTCTCCACCCAGGGACAGAGAGTCCAACGTGGCCAGAAGTGGGTCATAACTGGAGGCTTTGCTGCTGCACCTCCCTGTCTCCCTGTTAGATGCGATATGCCAGCTGTCGCCACTCAACAGGCCAGCAAAAGCCTCACCGTCACCTTGCTGCTCGCTAAAAAGGCTGCTGTGGTAAGACATCTTGGGCTCCGCCTCCTGCTGGCGGATGTACACGGACTCGTCCTGGCTCATCAGCGCTCCCAGCAGGGACTTTGGATCTAGGTCATCTGAGGGGCTTTTGTCCAGTTTTCCTTTCTTGGACTTGCTGCTTTTGGCTTTGCCCTGGAAAGAATCAGGAAAGCCGTGCAGCGGGTAACCGGTCTGGTAGAGCATCGCCTCTCCGGTGGCGAAGGTGAAGGGGAGGTGCATCGATCGCTTCCTCAGCTGTTCCCCCCCCTCCTCATCCCTGTGGAAATATGTGTCACAAAGGATTAATGAACTAGCTTCGCTAGCTAAAACCCAAAACTCAAGCCGGAGCTGTGGTGTACTTACACCAAGGGCCTCTGGGTGGCGATGATGTAGTCCGGCTTGCCGTTCTTGTAGACCAGCCTGGCGTTGGCTTGGACCCACTTCCACCGGTTGTCCTTGGTGAGCAGCCTGAAGACGGTGAGGCCGCTCTCGCCCGTCTTCATCACTGGAATCACACGAGACGAGACATGGAGGCTCCGTGTCACTGCTGTATGCACTCTGCACGCCCCGCAGTGCACACACACACACACACACACACACTCACACACTCACACTGCATTTGCTCAGTCTGGCGTGCTGCTGCGGCGGAGGCTACCTGCTGATGTTCACTTTGGCTACATGCACATGTTACAAGTCCTGTTTACACACTCAAACATCACCATCCCCCCAGTCCTCATCTCAGCGGCCCAGAGTCACCTGTGGTGCAGGTCTAGGTCCTAAACAAGCTTCATAGTGAAGCACACAATCATAGGGACATTCATACTCTGGATCTAGTCCGGATCCGAGTGGACCAGGACACATACAGCATGGATAATAGATAATATTAGTTGTATCAGCATTTTAGGTTTAAATTATCTACTAAAGAGACTAATCCTAGAGTCAAACACTCAATGCAGGAACATCATGTCGTCCATGTTGTGGTTGAGTTTCAGTCATTGCTGAGTATTTTTAGCGGCTGACCTTTAAAAGGAACTAAAATATTTATGTTTGTGGACAAACACTTCTTCTCATCCCGAAGGAGAAAGAACAGCTCAGAGACTCTGTGACCTACAACCACAAAGGTATTCTGGTATCATTACTAAATATAGTCAGTGACCTCATCCAGGTATCATTTTAAAAGTAACTTTCTATCACCTTTGGATGACCTCAATATCAAATATGCAAAAAAAGTACTGTGGTCATCATTTTGTATGTGAAATATCAAACAGGAACATATCATCGTACCGTTAGTTCTGCCTGATGTGAAGGTGGAGCAGCAGCAGCTGTCATGCATGTCATTGAATGAATCCTGCATTATGTTTGAACAGTTCACTCGTAGTTCATGCTGCTAAAACAGAGTCTGGATGAAAACTTCCCTCCTAATCTGAGGGATTACAGCAGTAACCGTCTGTACACTGCTTCATCTTTAAAATGGCTTCATGCTTCCATGTGTGCAGGCATTACAACGCGTGCATGTCTGTGTTGTACGTTTCCAAATGCATATGCATGTATTTCTGCTTCTGTATGCATGACTACATGCATACACTACGTGTCTTTGTGAGCCAGTGTGTCTGGTAGCGGCGTGTTGAGGGCGCCATGGTTACGACTAACCGGGTCATCCGGTACACGAGGTAAGTAGGACACTTGACTCTCGCTTGGAGATCTCCTCCATGATCAACAGAAGCACACAGCGCTTGTTTGTTTGTTTGCTGCATGTGTTACAAATGTGATGTCGAGCCAAACACCAGACAGTGTTGATCACTACGCATGAATATAGAGAGTTCTATGTAATGACGCCACAACCACACAACGCTGTGCAAAGACCGCACACAGCTGTGACTTACTTCGGACGTGATTTTCGGCGCAGTAGAGCATGTCTGCAGCGTGAATGAACTGGTAACCCGAACCTCTGACTCTCAGCTCCGCCTCCGTGTAGCCCAGAACTATTTTACCCCTGAAAAGCAGCAGACACAAAGAATGACTCACTTATTACAACGTGTTGAATCAAATTGGTCATGGCTGAGAGGTTTTGAGAGTATGCACTTTGCGTCGCAGGCCATGGGGGTGAAGTCGAGCTTGTGTTTGGTCCTGAAGATCATGTTCCTGGTCCTGATCTCCAGGATGGCTGGAGGCTGCAGGGGTGTGGCGATGGCGAACAGGGCGAGCTGAGGCGGGCTGCTGCCCTTGCTGCTGCACTGCTGGCGGCTCTGACCATGGAGGAACTTCAGTCGACCCTGGATGTTCAACGCCTGAGAGGAGAGACAGAGATGTAGTCAATCTATTTCTTAATGTAACAAAATACGATCATATTATGTTCAAGTATTTTACACCAGCAAACGAATGCAAGGAGAATGAAAAGATTTTGTGGGGATGTTGGGAAACGTCTCAGTGCTTCTTATCTATATGTGTCTGATGGTGAAAATCCAACAGCACTTTCTCCTATCTGCTGTCCTCCTCTCACCCTGTGGCGTCTCGTGTGAGGACCCCCACCTCCTCTGTTAGCTCTGGTTAATTGACCTTGGTGGGTTTAAGGGCCTGCAGCCGTGATGTCAGGAATCTAGCCCTGAATAGCAGGAGGGATTACGAAAAACAAAGCCATAGCGACGGGTAGACAGAAGCAGAAACCTGGCTTAATGCTCACGCAAACGCAGTGGGCGGGAGAAGAGAGAGAGAGACGCGGGTTCAAGCTCCTTCACCAGAGTTCCCTTGAGCAACACAATCCAACACTAACAAGAAAGACCCATACCAGTAACTTTGACTGGAACCACATTACCAAAAAACCCTGTAAACCTTGTTTATCTCCTACTAAACAATAAGTAAATGTGTTGGTGTTTTTTAGCCATCAATATTTAACGTTAGAGAAATAGAGAAATAAATCTTCTGCTGGTTGATTTTCACAGCAGACAGCGATGTAGTAAAATACCTCCATAAAGAGGTCTTTAACTGTCTTGTTTGGTGTGATCGACAGCCCCCAACTAAAGACATTAATATGTGAAACTAGAAATCAGTTATATCTGCACAAATGAGAGGCTGAAACTAGCAAGATCAATAGCTATGGCCCCTGAAGTGCCTTGCTCATGGGAGACCCTGCCCCAGGTTTCCCAGCAGCGTGACTTTCTCAACCTGCAGCTAATTGTATTAGTGGAAGTAGCAGCGGCCAGCGTGGAGCTACCGACCCTGACTAAGCAAGTTCTCCCTGTGCTCCGGGAGGATTAAGGCCCTTTTCCCCACGACCCCGAGGCTCTCTTAAGGCGGATTACAGGAGTAAATGGTGGCTTCTGATCGCTGAGGGACTCTGAGATGGCACGCCATACTGCTCGCAGCACCACCGGGCCTGAAAACATCACAAGCCTCATCACTTGATTCGACTGGGGCAGAGCATATCAATCGGGTCCTCCTCTGACGTGTGGTTCCGTAGCTACTGTGAAATGACTGCCTGAAGCTTTTGTGTTGTGCTGAGGCTTGCGTCTCACCAGGAAGCCGGACGAGTTGTCCAACAAGCAGCGGAAGCGGCAGACGAAGCCTCGCTCCAGGAAGGAGGAGTTCTCAGGTGGGAGCTGGTCTGGGTTGTAGCTCACCGGGCAGGAAGAGGCCGGCACCAACTCGCCATCTGAGGACACCAAACACCAACGTTTATTTCATCGGCGTGACATTTTGACGCCGCAGCGTGATGCTGCCGTTGCCTGCTGATGATGAACATGATCCCGTACTGCTGCACTGAATCGTCTTACAGACCTGTCGAGGGATCCGTGGGGGGGCCGAGGCCGGCAGGGGGGTTGAGGGCCCAGTGCAGGTTGCTCCTGAACTCCTGCTGGTCTTCAGTGTGGATCAGCTCAAACACACTCTGGTGCATCACGTCGGTCTGACAGGAAACCAAGTCACAAAGAGAACCAGAACTTTAAACGTTGAATATGAGCGTACAGGAGTCGAAGCAGATGTTTGTTGAACCCTGAAGGGTGCGTTTGATTGCGTTTGCCTTGAAGTGGAGCCAAAAGAAATCAAGTGTCGCTGAACATTTGATTCAAAAAGTTGAAACGGAGCCAAAGACCTGCTGTGACCCTGATTTCTGTGGTCCAGAGTGGAACCGGCTCCGGTCACCATGAAGGAGTTTTGACAGGAAGTCAAGTGTTACATGGACTATTTATCAAACAGAAGAATGAGATGGGGGGTTTCTTTGGCCTCCGTGCAGCCTGGTGATAGCGTGCTGCAGGGATGACGGACTTTTGAGTCAGACTCTCACTGGCATCCTCACAAAAAGCTAATGAGATTAAATTTGGGATGATTGCAGAAAATAAGCTCTGTGGCAAAACACGTTTATGACATTTACACATTTTGTATTCACAAATGAACACCACTTTTAGGACTTGTGAGGTGGAACTAATGCTAAAGCTGTGTTGACAGGATGAGAGCATCAAACGAGCACAGCGGTAATGGGAGACGGATGTCTTGGCTGATTTTGGCTGGATGTTCCTCAGCTCCGTCTTGTTTTCTGGTGTCAGAACAGCATTCAGCGTTTCTTTTTGTTTCCAAACACTCCACGTGAGCAGAGACAGCGGCTTCACCACCGATTTGGGTTTGTCGGCTAAATGCAAGGTGACGCGCCTCAGGTGGAGAAGGAAGTGAGGGGTGAGAGGTGATGTTTACACCTGAGCCTGTGTGTGTGTGTGTGTGTGTGGCAGAGAGACAGACACTCTGGATAATTTGATAATCACATTCTCCAAAATGAGATTAGGCCGGAGGCAGCGGCGCTTCGTTGTGAAGCCAATTGGATTAAAGCTCTCGCTCCATATGTGCGTTTGTTTCGATCCTCGGGGCATTCGGTGCGATGCGTTTGCTTGTCATGACCCTCATTGTGCTTGTTAACTGCTCTGCCTCACAACAGCATCAGCCTGCAGCCGAACTCCTCATCATTCATAACATGTTCTACTCCCACTGTGGCAGTGAGACTACATATGTCCTATCCTGTTATATTGTGTTTAGATTGTACCCAGGTTATAGATTTATAACAAATAACAGGATGTTCTTCATGTTACTTGTATAATTACAGACATACATAAACATTACATGACCCAGAAGTTGCCCATTTATCAGCCTGCCTTTGGACTTTATTTAGTTCTGCATAAGGAACTAGATCTGTCTTCCTCTACCCATAATTCCTCGTGTCATCAGGTCTGCAGATGAAACAAGCCATGAGTCACAGAGTGAAGAAGAAGAATTGTTTTCGGGAGGTTTTACCTGATGGAAGCCGAGGTAATCCTGGATGGTGTGAGAGCAGAAGAAGACGACTCCCTCAGCGGTCGTCACCAGGACGAAGCCGTTCAGGGCCTGCAGAGAGGAAACACAGCGCCCACAGCTTTGTCATCCCATTAGGTTACTCATTTAGGGGTTAAACCTCATAATAAAGAAAAGGTCAGGAAGAGAGGGAAGGTTTTAAAACCAGGAAGACGGAGCAGAAAGAGGAAGAGAAGAGTAAAGGGATGAGGCTTCTCCTCCAGGCAGAAAGAGAGGAAGACGAGGAGGAGGTCAGTCTCAGTAACACCTCCATCACCGCTCCTCGGGGCTCGGTGAGGAGGTGATGACACCGTGTCCTGACACAAAGAAGAGTCGGATCCTGCCTGCTGCATCCGCCGACGCCTCATTGTTGAGGAGGATGAAGACGACGTTGACCTCATTTCTCCATCAGATGGTTTTCTCAGATCTATCTCTGCTGTTGGCTCCAACATTTATTATTATTTTCACACATATTTCGCCTTTAACAAATATTGCACCATGAATCAATTCATTTTACACCAGAATACATCATTTATCACGCACACAAACACAGACTACAGTATGCATCAGCAGCCACTGAGTCAAAATATTTACTGTAGATTCCTCCTGTATGCCAACTCTGTCACATGACCACGTCCAGTGTGAGCAAACATGGGGGAAGTATCCATATTTACCACAGAAGAAGCATTCCCAAAACCACTTTTTGCCCCAGTTCACACACATCTGGTCTGAAAGTGGACGATGGGAAGCATGGGGGGCGTTAAACACATGCTGATATACTTTCACACATGCTTTTAGTTGATTTCCACCTCCAGCAACACACACACACACACACCTTTCATCCAAACCCCCTCACTTCAATAATGGATGTGTTCACCGGCTCTGTATAATTCATGGACCAGTGTCCATAATGGAACAGAGCAGCTGAAGGCAGGAAGCTGCTGGTCCTTGATTCTTCACTGCTGCAGTGACCCATTTACTCCTCTGGGATCGATACGTTTCATCAATAAACTGATTCAGGGCAGAGAAATCTGTCTGACTGTCTCTACCACGGGTTGAGCTTTTTACTGCCTTAACTTTCCTTGAGTGGACTTTTTCACAGCAGCTTCTAGACGGACCACGAGATGTCAAAGGTTAACAGTAAACCCGCTTTAAACCTGCGATACACGGAGATGGAGGTGAAAGCGAGTGACCACTGTGGAAAACTCAAACATGGTCAGGTTTCCTCCCTTCCTGCTGTGCAGAGCAGCCTCTCCTCCATCAAAAGCTTTTCCACAGACCTGAAGCAGCAGGCTGTCGTTGTCGACTCTCTGCATGCAGCTCAGAATAACTACGTCCGAGCGAGGCGGTCGGCGGCGCTTAGATGGCAGCTCCTTGACTGTGCCGAGATCCAGATATAAAAGGAAGGACAGCGATCTAACCCCTCAACACCAACTCCATCCAGATGTTTGCAAAGTGTAAAAACATCTGTTTATTAACTGCACAGCACATGATGAAGGACACACCAGACAGCAGACGAGGGAGAGGTGTTTACTGATGATGGAGGTCACCAACCTGCAGCAGGAGTTCCCCCTCAGGGATGGCATCGCTGCGGACGCTGCTCTTCTTGGTGCCGTTGGACAGTTGGTTCTTTAGCGCCACTACAGAAAGAAAACAGAGAGCGACAGACATTTAGACATTAAAACGTCACTTTTTCAGTTTGCACACGTCTCCAAAGAGCCAGTTGATTTGAAACCAAACCCCGACAACAGCACTGAGACTCAAACTGGAAGGAAAGGAAACGCTCACAACCAGACTTCCAAGTGTATTGACAGTTATTGTGACTGAAACATCTCCTGTGCAGTCAGGCAGGCGTCCCACAGGGGCTTCTCTGTGACCTCCGACCCCAGGGACAAAAGTGGAGGCCAACGCGTGTGACTTGGTGAAGATAAAACGTGCTCGAGTGGGCGAGTCTGAAGAAAACAGAGCTTTTCTGAGCTCTTTACGTTAATAAAGCAGGAAGGCGACCCGGATTCCACACGGGGATCAATGAAGCTCCATCGTCTCTATTTGTTAGCATTAATGGAGTCTTTGTGTCCACCAGCCTGAGAGGTCATCACACGGGACAGAAACCCACCACAAACCCTGGATCCAGCATTCATGGATATTAGATTTATTATAATCAATAGAGACAATGTTAGCCCTATTATCTGTAGCATTTCATATTAACTGCCTTATTATTAGTTTGTTTTAAGATGTATGTTATCAGAGAGAGAGAGAGAGCAGGAAAGGCATGTTGACCATCAATAATTAAAAGCAGCTTTTTTTGCACCCTGACGTCATGAACGCGAGCCAGCGGTAAGAAGAAACACCCCGAGGCGAGCAGGAGGGGGAGGGGGCGTCTGTTGGCACAACGGAGGGCGACGAAGACACCAGCAACCAATAAAACCATCACAACAGACGCTTTTCAGCCCTCCGGCGGGGGGAGGAGGGAGGATTCAGAAGAGAAAATCATCACAATAAACAAACGTAAATAATATTTCTTCCTGTTGTTTGTCAGAATGGATACGACCGAGTCTGAGAGCCAGCAGCTTCGTTGCAGACGTTCACAAGAGACGCATTCACCACAGACTGGAGCCCGTCTGTAGTCCCGTCAGCCGGTCTGGGGGGACGCCGACCGGAATAAATATTTCAAACCTTCAAGCGAGTGCAGCGGCGGCGGCGCTGAGGGAAGGGAGCTTCCCCCAAATGACAACATCAACAGCAGAGATGTGCAAACTACAATGTGTTTGTGGGTGTTGGGCTTAAACAGGTTGAAATATTTATGAAGGACCTGGAACACTTTACTATTTTGCTTATCCTCAGACAACAGGTCTGCATGTAAACAGTGTCAAATATAGGGATTGATCGTATTATCATGTGACGGGTACAAGACAACGCAACGCTGCTGTGTTATGCAAGTAAACACTAATCTGCTCTGAGCACATGGCAGATGGTTTCACATGGAGACAGATGTGGACCAACACACACACACACACACACACTGACCGTTGGACCTCCACCCTTCATTCACATTTGGCATCTCATTCTTGTGTATATTTGCTGCTGCATGAGATGGAGAAGAAAATCAGAAACACCATCTAATCTGAAATTTTAAATGTACACAAAGTCTGAAATACTGGGAGAAAATGGATAAGTTACATGGAACAGCTTTTTGTGTAATTAGAGGCCTTTCTTGGTGTGTGACGTGAACTAAACTCCTATCCAGAGCAGGTTAAATACATGAGGGAGAAGCTCTGGAAGAAAAATGGGTTCCTCTGAGGTTGCAGGAGTCAAAAGTTGAAAAGTGGGCGCCTGTTCCCCCTTCTTTCCTCAGAAGGTCTGTAAAGCGGTCGTGAGTGGATTATCCCGCCATGTTTTTATTCTCCGAGGCTTTCATCTCCTCCTCCCACCTCCTCTCTGCAGTCTCTCCAGACCTCCACTGCTGTGCCACGGAGACTTTGAGACAAGGGTCGACTCGTGGCCACGGGCGAGAGGAGGTGACCTACAATACGTCGAGGTTGGAGGAAGACATTCGGAGGAGCGGGGGGTCGTCCAGGGTTCATGCTCTCACACAAAGACGGGCCTGTTTCTGCAGGGGCCGCCTGTAACAACCGACCCTGATGGGTTTAAAGCCCGTCACAGTCCTTCAGTCGACTCAACATGTTTACCAAGTGTGTTGGAGTTTCTTTCTCAGCCAGACAAAATATGATGAGAACAAGAGAGACGTTATGATCTGTCTATGTTGACATTATCTGTGACTGCCCAACCTTTTTACACTTGCCACAGCTCATCTTGGGATCTGAACTCTAAAATCCTTCTTTGACCTTCTATCGTTGGACTTCAATCATCTGTTCACTGTCACCACTTTGAAACCACTGCTCAAGCTAGCAACGTAGCTGAAAATCCACAATCTGTGCTTCCCGTAAGCGTTTTGTTATATTTCCTCACAAAGACCACCACCTGCTGATGTTCACGTATTGTGGTGCTTGTGCATGGGTTCTATAATAACATGAATGAAGTACCAGAGAAGAAGCTCTTGGTGCGGAGGAAGCTGACGCTGAGCCTCAGGATGGACAGCTTGTCCAGGCTGGAGACCACGTCCTCGGGGAAGGGCAGCAGGCTGGCGAGCCGGTCCAGCTCAGAGTTCAGGCGGTCCCGGTGCCGTTTGGACGGGTTGGACTTGGCGCCTTCAGCGGGGGACGCTTTGAGTCTGGACATGAAGAGGTCGTGATATTCAACACTTTCTCCTTAACACCTCAGGAGTGTCACAAATACAGTCACACTGATATACAGGGCAAATACTTCACTGAGAATATAACACATTCAATCAATATATTATCATGAGCATTACTGTAAGTTTACTTGGCCGCTATGAATCCTGCAGAATAATGAAATCATTATGTTAATTTTAATCAACATTATCCAATATTGTACAATAAATACATCTTTCAACGTACCCCTTCTGAGCCGGTTTCCTTCTCTTCCGTCCAGCATACATGTTGATTTATTCACAGTGAAGCTGAAGGAAATCCATCAACTCTCAACGCAGAGGCGGTAGAATCCAGTAGAAGTCAGTCAGAGTCAGTAGAATCCAGTAGAAGTCGGTCAAAATCAGTAGAATCCTGTAGAAGTCAGTCAAAATCAGTAGAATCCTGTAGAAGACAGTCAGAGTCAGTAGAATCCAGTAGAAGTCAGTCAAAATCAGTAGAATCCTGTAGAAGTCAGTCAAAATCAGTAGAATCCTGTAGAAGTCAGTCAAAATCAGTAGAATCCTGTAGAAGTCAGTCAAAATCAGTAGAATCCTGTAGAAGACAGTCAGAGTCAGTAGAATCCAGTAGAAGTCAGTCAAAATCAGTAGAATCCTGTAGAAGTCAGTCAAAATCAGTAGAATCCTGTAGAAGTCAGTCAAAATCAGTAGAATCCAGTAGAAGTCGGTCAAAATTAGTAGAATCCAGTATAAGTCAGTCAAAATTAGTAGAATCCAGTAGAAGTCAGTCAAAATCAGTAGAATCCTGTAGAAGTCAGTCAGAGGCGGTAGAATCCTGTAGAAGTCAGTCAGAGGCGGTAGAATCCAGCAGAAGTCAGTCAGAGGCGGTAGAATCCAGCAGAAGTCACTAGAATCCAGTAGAAGTCAGTAGAATCTAGTAGATGTCAGTCAGAATCAGTAGAATCCAGTAGAAGTCACTAGAATCCAGTAGATGTCAGTCAGAATCAGTAGAATCCTGTAGAAGTCAGTCAGAGTCAGTAGAATCCAGCAGAAGTCAGTCAGAGGCGGTAGAATCCAGCAGAAGTCACTAGAATCCAGTAGAAGTCAGTAGAATCTAGTAGATGTCAGTCAGAATCAGTAGAATCCAGTAGAAGTCACTAGAAGCCTTCATTAAGTGACGACAGGACGCTGCTTTAAGCTAGTGCTAACGTTACGTTTAAATATCCTCGGCCGTTACGTTACCGTTACATTCAAGGTGGGGGCTCCGGCTCCTCCGGCTCCTCCGGCTCCGGTTAGCCCGTCTATGACGCTCCGCCGGGGCGTCAAATCCCGCGGAAGTTCCGTGATGAAAATATCCGTTTAAACTTCACATCCTGAGGAGAAGTTCAGTCCGAAAACCGTTGATGTCAAACCGTTAGAAAGTGAAATGTTGTCCCTTCGTCGTCCTCGACCGAGTCCCAGACCCGGATCTCCCTGCTGCCCCGCTCTCTATCTCTATCTCGCTCTCTCTCTCGCTCTCTCTCTCTCTCTCTGCTCTCCCGGACCAGCGCCCGCTTCCCGGGCACTGATTTGATGTCGGGAGCGCGCGGCGGGTCAAAGGTCACGTCAGAAACAGTCGACAGGTCTGAATGTAGTTAGAATGTCTAACTTTATTTTAGAAGTAAACATTTTTTAATCATAAAACACTTTTGGTGATTTAGATACGTGGAAACATTTAATTAATAAGCAGGAAAATGCAAATATTGCCTTTTTTAGTGACAAATAAAGATACAATGTGGAAGATTTAATTTACTTTCTATAGAGTTCAATAATATTTGATGTAGTTGAAATTTGATTCACCCCCGCCAACAAAAATATGAATTATAATTGCTTTTGATGACTTGATGAATCTAAAAATGTTAAAGTAAGCTTTCAATTGTATTTAGGTTGAAGTAAGACGGTATCAAAGTGTTTCTGATCCCTTCTGTCCCAGTTTGCTCCCAGTTAAGCCTATAATGGTTTCCAGTGCAGGACCAGATTGTCGAACAGGAACGATGCATTAAATTGCATACATGTAGAGTTAGACTGCCACCTAGTGAGCACTGGAGATCATCGCGTTAACTAAATATAAACACAAATTCACTCCCATTTAAATGCTTAATCCAATAAGTTAATAATTAAATGAGATTATGATTTTGGAGTCAATTTGTTTTCCCTCTATTTAATCAATAAACGCTCATTCAAGAAGTCAGAAGCCCTTTCTCTTTCCACAAACGTCGACACCGTTCTGTTAAAATATTAAAACATATTTATTTGAAGCCCAGAAGACAGAGCAGAAACACTACTACGTGTGATCAGGTCACCTTTAATAGGGTGAGCATGAAAACATGAACTCAAACACTCGATACACTGTTAAGAGGCAAAATATTGAAGGCAATTCCACGAGATATGAAAAGTTACAAAAACAACATAAGGAGGGTTACATAAGTCTAAGCTGTGCAGAGAATGTACAAAACATGATGAAGGCGTGAGTTAAGGCAATACGACGGTAGAATAAAAAACAATATAGGACAATACGTATTTGGAAGAAAAAGTATATTTATATAGACAAAGATACTGCAAAGTGGAGCCTCGGCCTCCGGGGGTTTGAAGAGAATAATATGTTTTTTTTTATCTAGAAGCAAGCGACGAGATATCGTCTTTTTATTCTGTGTGAATACTTTGAGATCGACTTTGGAAACAAGTGCTTCGTCTTCATTTTATGGTGAAGACGGCCATTTTTGGTTGTATTTTGGTGAATCTGCTGTCAAGACACAGTGATGAATTCTTGCTCGAGCACCTGAACGCACCACCGGATGATATTATAAAAAAAAAGAATAACTCTGGCTTCATTTTCACACTGAAGTGCTTCACTCTCGTCTTAAAAAACACAAATGTAGATTTACTACATTACCCAGAATACCTTTCAACTGAAGCCTTTGTGTCAAATAAGGTCTCCCACATCCAGACTTGGTTATTTTTGTCCGAGATGATATCGACGATGATCCAGTGAAAGCCACGTTTATCCAAATTTGATGGTAAAATTAAATTCCATGGGGTTCTGCTCATTCATTGTAAATCACTAAGACGACGATAAAAAAAAAGGCTAAATATTCAATTAACAATATGATGGAGACTCGTGAGGACGACCACTGCTGTGTCTTCTTTCCCTTTGGTATCCTGCAGAATCAAAGATCCTGTTTGCTATTGAAACGTCTGAAATCTTCTCGTCTACTTTGGTCTTTGAAAGCTTCTCGTTAAGTGCTGGTGACTCGCGACGTACAGATTAGATTCGGGGGCTCAGTGCCGATGAAGCGGTGCACATTTCTTGCAGTTTCAAAGTGCTGAACTGTGTTGCTTTTAAAAGAAACATAAAGAGGTCAATTAAAAAGGCACTTGTTGTTCATTTTTTTTCCATTTTTTTCCTCATTTCAAATGTACATTAGCTGCCTTTAAGTGTTTTTACTTCTGTGTTCCGGCTGCCGGCGATCGAGCGAGGATCGTCCGAGGATCATCATCCGAGGATCCTCCCGGTCCGAGCGAGAACGGCGATAAATTAACCATGAAGACAGGAAGAGGACGGAGGGATGAAGAAAGGGTCCACTCCTACGATCAGCATCTAACTGATTACGACAATGAGCATTTCAGGTTTGGATCTCAAAGTCAAATGATTATTCAATCACATGACCATGGCATCTCTGTGTAAAAGAAGGTTTAAAGCTCGTATATATTTGGATCTGTGAACTCACTTCACTTCACTTTGGCAAACACTTTAAAGGAATAGTGCAAAAACAAATCTCACAACGTGGCTCTGTGACGTTAAGGCGAGTTTGGTTTCTTTGTTTTCACTCTCCAACCATCAGTTTAAGGCACCGTCTGTATTTAGGCTTTCTCCCTACAACAGGAAAACGACAGAAATATTGAAGAAAAGGGGAAAATGAGGAACTGGCTCAGTGACTAAAGAATCTGTCAAAGAGGCGCCAACAAGAAGTCGCTGGGATTGTGTTGTTGTGTGTTTTTTCTTGGCGAAGTGAGTCTGCCTCACCGCCACAGGGAAGGGTTGAAATGAACGTAACATTGTCAAAAGGACAAGAACAACGACAAAAGTAGATATTTTTAAATTTAACCTCCTGAGCGCTCAAACTAGAAGATGAACGGGCTCTAGGCCATCTTGTGTTTTGCATCAGTCGGCTTTTCAACTTTCACTCGGGTCGAACGTTCAGGTTTCTAAAGCCACACTGAGTCCTCGTCCTTCATCCTCTCTCTTGTTTGTATGTAGTATTTTAAGACCTTCCGTCCAGGAAATCCAGTCCGTTTAATCCTGCGTTTCTTCAGAGGAAAACATGGCATTTGTGATTTCAATTAGTCCTCTGGCCTTCCACTTCCACTCACGTCCTTACTTCCACTTTAACAAAGATATCTCTGCGTAAATGTGTCCAGACGTAGACGTCTGCAGGCAGCACAAACCAAACGCTCGCTGCCGCAGATGCTTCTGCCCTCCGGCCACCGGGGGGCAGCGACGAGGCAAAGAAGATCAGTCAGATCAGAGTGTTTGTACAGTTCTTATGGGTTTAACAAGAGAAAAGGCTTCAGTGATGAGGACTAAGGAGTCGGTCTGTTGAGTGACATCACCAGAGCCGTCTGATTGGCTGACATGACGGAAAACCCACATGAGCTGCTGTTAATGTGCACAGAAGTCGTCTCTGACCGGGGGGGGGGGCAGAGAGAGTTGGACCCTGAAAGCTCTCATCGCTCTTTCCTGATACGAAGACAACGGGGAGAAAGGACGAGAAGGACTCGATGAGGCATTGTTCTGTTCTTCAGTCTGACCCTCCTCCATGTTTAGAGACGGGAGTCTTTAAAGTCCGAGCTGGGAGGAGCCACGGCGGCTCGCTCCTATTTGTTCTCTGAGTAGAAGGCGTTCCCGTTGGGCAGCGAGGAGAAGAGGAAGCCTCCGTTCCCGACGACCGGACAGCTGTTGATCTGTGGAGAAAAGAGAAGCATTTCTTAATCTCTTCCTTCAGGTGATCTTGATTTATCTGCGTGATGATGAAACGGAAATATTACCTGCGTCTGTTCACTGAAGTTCAGGTACGGCTGCTGCTGCACCAGCAGACCGTCTGGGTTCAGATGGCCCGGGTCCAGACCGGCGGTCATCTGGCAAGACAGCGCCGCCTCATCGGGGTTTGGGATGGCCGTCATCCCCGGCACGGACCCGCCTCGGGGGAGATCCTGGTAGAAGCAGGACGGCTTGGAGGGGATCTGGTTGCTGGCGGGGTTCAGTCTCTGGCAGGGGGGCGCCTGACTGAGGTTGACTCCGTTCACAGGCACAGAGGCAGGAGCCTGTCTGAACATGCAGCTGCTAGGGGGCGCCAGAGGGGCTGGCTCCATCACCTGCTGAACAGGAAACGGGACGTTTTGCGTCGCTGCACTCCTGAATATCGGCCTGCCGTTGACGGTGTTCTGGGCGACGCCCCCAGGAAGAGGACTCCTCTGAAAGCCCGACATCTGGTTGAGGCCCATCGGTTGGAGTCCACCCGAGATCAGCGGCTGCTCCAGGGGCCACGGCTGTTTCTGAATCCCACTGTTGGGGGTCTTATGTGCAAAGTGGCCCTGCAAGCAGCTCGATGAGGAGGGGTCCGCAGCAAATCCTGGTACGGTTGAAATATTTTGGGTGAAGGTTTCTAGAAAGTGGTCCGCTTGGTTGGAGTCGGGGACGGACGAGTTCCACTGGTTTCCCTGGAAGCTGAACGGCGGATTTAACCGTCTCTTTGCATTCGGATCCTGGAGGCCCCCCGGCCCCAGGTTAGGGGTCCTCATCTGAAGGTGGCTCTGCATCGGTTGAGCCATCTGGTTTGGGTGAATCTGATTGGTTGGCGCCTGCCTGAGCGAGAACGCTCCACAGCTGTTGTCCTTTTCAGCAACCTGCAAGGATCTCAGCTGGTTGTGCGTCTGAGCCGCCGCCGGGGTGTTGAAGCTAACTGGAGTGCCAGCGTTGCCCCCGGTTACCAGCTGTAGGCCGACGGCAGGTTGCTGGGAGGCGATCTGCTGAAGGGTCGGACCGTTTAAACCGGAACTCAGCTGAGGAAGATCCATGTGGGTCAGTTTCATGTGGTCCGGAGTCGGTTGCTCGGTGACCATCGGCCCTCCGTTCGGCATCGGCAGGTTCTGGGGCTCCAGATGCCAGCTGAAGTTGCACTCCGCGACCGGGTCAGGATTCTGGTTCTGCAGGTCCAGGGTGGAGAGGCAGGCCGGCATGCCCTCCCTCTGCAGCTGCTCCTCCACGTAGGACAGGATGTCGTTGCTGAGGATGTCGTCCAGGTTCTCGTTCATGTCGCAGCTGTTGCTGCTCATCTTCAGCAGTGTGCTCTCCCAGCTCTTCAGCTCCTCGGGGCCCACTTCCAGGACCTCGCCGAGGTCGTTGTCCCCCAGGATCTGCTGCAGGGTCTCCATCATGTCCTGCATCGTGGCCTCGGAGTCCACCAGGCTTCCCACTGCGGGTTTGGGTGTGGTGAGCTCCCAGATCTCCCCGGGGACGCTGACGGTGGCGTGGGTGTCCTTGAAGGCGGCGTCGTTGAGCGAGCTGAGGGCGTTGTTGTTGTTGTGTTCACAGTAGATGGACTGGTCCTGACTCAGCATGCAGCCCAGTATGGACTGGCGGCTGACGGAGTAGTTGTCCAACTTCCTCTGCTTGGGGGCGGAGCAAGGGTCGGGGACGTCGACGGTTGGGGTTACGTCGTAGAGCAGCGCCTCCCCGGTGGCGAAGTTGAACGGCAGCTGCAGCCGGCGGAGGCGGAGCTGCTCCTCCCCTTCTTCATTCCTGAGGCACAAAAACAGAGTGGGCCGCTCTCAACGTGCACCGCCACAGAGAAACACTTCCACGCCTTCAGGTACTTACGTCAGCGCTCGCTGCCGGGCCACGATGAAGTCTGGCTTCCCTGCTTTGAACACCAGCCTGGCGTTGGCCTGGACCCAGACCCAGACCCCCGCCTTGGTCAGGAGCCTGAAGACGGTGAAGCCGCTCTCTCCGGTTTTAATCACTGAAAAGAGCCATCGTGTCTGGTCCGTTAACAGGAAACAGGAAACCAGGTGTGAGGATGAAGTGGGCGGAGACTTACTGCGTAGGTGGTTGTCGGCGCAGTACATCATGTCTGCAGCGTGGATGAAGTTGTAGCCGGAGCCTTTCATGGAGATCTCCACCTCGCTGTAACCCAGCACCACCCTCCCTCTGCAATGGCAATGCAACGTCAGAAAACACACCACACCACTTCCCGTTTTCACACGCAGCACCCAAATATCCATCATCTCTCTCAACGTATGGTTTGAAAGCTGTTCTTTGTTTATGTTATCTAAAGATCCGTCTGGGAGGGGTCTGAGGTCTACCTGCTGTCGACGCCCGTGGGCGTGAAGTCCAGCTTGTGTTTGGTCTGGAAGATGAGCGTCTTGGCGCGGATCTCCAGGATGGACGCCGGTTGCGTTTGCGTGGCGATGCAGAACAGGGCGAGCTGCGGCGGGACCAGCGCCCCATCCTCCGATACCCGGTTCTGGCCGTGGATCAGCTTCAGGCGGCCGCGGAAGTTCAGCGCCTGCAGACGAGAGAGAGAGAGGTTTGAGAACAGTTGGCCCGGCGGGAAGCGCTCGGACAGCTGATAAGGTGTGCGGCGGTTTTCGTCACCAGGAAGCCGGAGGAGTTGTCCAGCAGGCAGCGGAAGCGGCAGCAGAAGTTCCTCTCCAGGAAGGAGGAGTTCTCCGGCGGGATGGCCTGGGGGTCGTAGTTGATCACGTTCCTGCTGACCTCCGCAGAGCTCTGGTCGCCTGTTATCATCAGCATGTATTATTATGATGCTGATGATGCATTAGAATGCAGGACCAGTGCATATTGCTGTAGGGCACGGTCAGAACCCTTTATTATTAGTATAATCCGTCATGTGTTGACACTCACTGGCACTGTCGCCGCTGCCGTCCGTCTGGCTGCCGTTGGGGTTGAGAGCGAAGTGAAGCTGCCGCCTGAAGAGAGCGCGGTCGTCTGTGTGGATCAACTCGAACACGCTCTGATGGATGACGTCGGACTGGAAACACACATGTTTTTATCATTCTCCTCCCTAACTGGACTGAAAACCTAATTAAACAGCATCTTGTCTTCTCTCCGCAGGACTCTGAGAGTAAGTTAGCCCATTGAAATATTGAGTTGAGACATTTGAGGGGACGTGATCTCGTTGAAACGTGACCAGAGGAAGAAAAGCAGCTATCAACGGTTTAACCTCGAGATAAAACATCGGATTCAGCAGAATCTCCAGTGAGGGGGCGCTCAAAAATCCTGACTCCGGGGTGTCTTTGAACTCAACAAAGCCAGGTGAAGCCACGACTCGGCAGCGTTGACAAAGGAGGTTTTGTGTCGGGATTGTTTGAGGAACAGAGAGAGAGAGAGAGAGATAGGTGTGGTTGGCTTGGCACCTCGGCCCTTCAGCACAACGCCGCCTCTGTGTTTCCAGCGGCGAGCCTTTTTCCAATTGCCCGCCGGCGTTGTTTGTTTACATCATCACCAACAAAGCGCTCCTCCTGAGTTCTTCCGGAGGATCTGTTATCTCACATTCATCATCTTTTATTGTGAAAGGACGTCTGTGATACCAGCGGTGCTGCTTCAGCGTTTACTTATTAACGATTAATCATTCAGATTCTGTGCAAGCAGACTAAAAGCTTCTGTTCTTATAGGAATACTTGTTATATCTTAATATCAAGCACATACAGTGTTTGGAATATTGCAGCTTTATCCCAAAACGTCCCTGAAATCTCTCTGATTGATAACCGATAGATGAGTTATTGATATGATTATTTGTATTAAATGTGAAAAGTGTTTATCTGTCTGTTTATAGTGTTGCTGCTGTTTTACCTCCTGGAAGCCGAGGAAGTCCTGGATGGTGGGGGAGGTGTAGAAGATGTAGCCTTCGGCCGTCACCACCAACACGAAGCCGTTCAGTGCCTGGACACAAAAATAAACAACATAAACACTTGCTGCTTCCTGTCGCTCCCCGTGGGCGCTCCTCGTGGGCGCTCCTCGTGGGCGCTCCTCGTGGGCGCTCCTCGTGGGCGCTCCTCGTGGGCGCTCCTCGTGGGCGCTCCTCGTGGGCTGGGTGTTACCTTCAGCAGCAGGTCGCCCTCGTTCAAGTTGACTCCGTCGATGGAGGTCAGCTGGCAGGAGGAGGAGGAGGAGCCTGTGGTGGACGGAGTCAGCGCATTCTGGACGTTTCCCCCCGACATGAGGTTCCGCCCGCTGGTCCAGCTGGAGTCGTTCTGGCCTTTCTTCATGGTGGCTGCAGAGGGACCAGAACCAGAAACCAGTCAGGCTTTTCAAGAAAGCTGTTGTAAGAAATACAACAACTCATATATCTGCATATAAATATATATATATTCTGTCTCAAGGGTGAGAGGAAACGAACCAGCTGCATTTTTGATATTGACTCGATTGCTATCACAAAGTGACCTTTGACCTTTCTCCACCCGGAGAACAAATCTCTGTACAAAGTTGCGGTTGGTTGTTTTGAGTCCAAACAGCTGATTGTGGTGAAATCAGAAAGAGGAAGGTCTCTTGGTATCAGGGCGGAGCCGCCTGATGCTTCCTGTCATCTTACAACACTGTCACTCAACTCTTCCTCCTCTTCCTCTTCCTCCGTTCTTATCAGCAGAGACAAATAACCCTGAAATCTGCTCTCAGACAGGAAGCAGGTGGAGGAAGCTGCAGGGCGGAGCAGCGCTTTGATGGATCATCGTTGTTTTTAATAAATCTACAGAAAGATGGCTCAGAAAAGAAACTTCCACATCTCTCCTGTTCTTCTGCAACAACACTTTCATAAACAGCATTTAATGTTTCATTTAGAGACATAATAACCCTCTCATTATAAGTCCATGATCAAAGTTGTATGGAGCATTCTTCACAAATGTTCCTGCTTCCTCACAGAGATTATAGTTTTAGATCCATGCGCTTTGTTTCTGCTCGATTTAATAATCTTTCTCCTGATATTTTGAGAGTTAAACCTTCATGTATTTTGGGTTTCATTGACAGAATGAGTCAGACTCGTAGTTGGAAAAGAAAGAAAGTTTTTACAGATTGGTTTGAGCCATAAAAGAGTGGGATAATTTGAGACTTGCCATAACAGCGTGCTACAAAGACAAGAGGACGCCAGCGGACGACCAAAACCGAACCGGACCAAACCAAACCAGACTGGTCGGGTCGGTTAAACACACTAAAGCCAGTTCCAGCATCTCATTAAATCTCCTCCAGGGAGGAAGACCAGGTGCTTCAGAAGGCCGTGTCCAGCTGTGGCAGCGGCGCAGGTTTAGCCAACATTAGCTACCAAACTATCTGTTCACAAATAAAGATGTACTCTCCGTAAAATTCTTGCGTCTAGTTTTGGGTTACATATCTTTACTCTTTGTCTTCGGTTTCACTGTTGCCTTCGTGTGGTTTGGTGTGTGAGTGTGTGTGTCTGTCTGGACATGCTCGGCATCAGGGCCTCTAACACACTCATATACACACACCACTCGTCGCCGGAGGCGATCTGGTTTAGTGGTTCAGCGTTTCAGTGCAGCAACAATGAGCTATTTTAGTCCAGAGAGCAACCGGGTGAGACCGAAGACTGATTAAAGAAGGGAGAGAAGAAATGAAAGAAGGATGTGAAAAGTATGAAAAGTGTGCCAAACAAAGGGAGAAAGGACGCGAGGACAAAGACAGAGCAAGTGTGGATGAAAGACAAATCAGAAAAATTTAATAAATCCTGAGAGGACCAATGTAGGAACCCTGGGGAACTCCTGGCTCTGTTTATGAAGTGGTGCAAAACACACATTCACCCCTCTAGCCCCAACACCGCCGTTTAAATCAGGAACAGCTGGCCAGACTGCTAGAACCCCCATAAAATCCTCCTGAAGAACAGGGGTACTGTACAGAGCTTGGTGCCCTTCTTTTATGGCTATATGTCGAACATATATGTTTGACAATAAATTAACGGACAGGACAAACTACTTTTTAAGGAGGAAAACTAAAGATTCTAATCAATGAATAATATCTAGAGAGATTTCTGATATGCTGATAAAAGGGTCTTCTTTCTAGGCGTGCCCTTGTTGACCCTACCAGAGCACATGAAATCATTTTGAGGCTGGAGCAACCACCTCCCCGATTCTCTCTTTTCTACACAAGCCACCCACCAACCCTCCATCTCCAAACACCCGCTACGAAGCACTTGCGGTTTCTGTCGACTTTGAAACCTGAGAGCTGAAAGGAGTCATTGTTCCTCATCCCTTTGGACTGCTGGATGGGGGCGGGGGGGCTGCCGGGAGATCAGAATCCTGACACACTCTCTCTCTCTCTGATGTCTGTGTGCAGGTCTGGACTTGCCTGAGCGGCGAGGACCGAGGTAGAGGGAGGAAGTGGAGAGGGGGTTCAGCCTCAGAGGGTTTCTCCACTGGGCCTCCAGCTCTTTGAGCGGACCATGAAATCTGCTGTGATTTGTCCATTAGGGGGCGCTGCAGTGATCCTGACTATGAGTGCAACACTTCACCCGGACATTTACAAATGTCACACACATGACAAACTGAGAAAATGGATCCATTAAACAAATCCCTTGAACGTCTTTTACACATCCGTCACTCGTCGCGTTGCTATTCACGAAGGCGTCTATTGTGTTTCTCCAACTCTTTATTTCCCCCTGCGATTGTCATAACTGCCACTTCCTGCTCCGCGGTCTGAAGCCTCATTTTCACAACCACAAAGTATTTCACAGATGGCCGCGCCCAAATGGCGAGCCCACAGAGCGATACGGTAAACAAGCCGGCGTCCCGCCTGCTACAGGTGAACACACACGCTTGGCGTCAAAGATAACCTGTTTATTTATATGATGGAAGCTTTCTCTCACACACACACACACACACACACACCGCTCCAGCCCTGACCCTGCTCTTCCTGCTCTTCCTACCACAGCGTCTGACCTCTGACCCCTGGCATGCTGCTACGATAGGCCGAGTCTGGAGGAGACGTCTCAGCGTTTACATTCCTCCTCATCTGAACGGCAGGTCACCCTCGGGTGCCTCCACTGATACTGCACACGACCCACCACACCCTGACACTGACACTGACACACACACACACACACACACACACACACACACACACACATACACCAATCAGTCAGAAAGTGAAGACTTCAGGAATCCCCAAACACACCACAAATCCACTTAAACTTTAAAGTGAGAATGTGTCTCATTTAAACTTCCTGTTTCATCTTTTGTAAAGTCGTTTTTCTTCCAGCGAACACGAAGACACTGAAACCAGCAACAAAGAAGATGGTATAGATGTCCGAGTGAGAGATGAACACATGAAGAAAGAAAGAAAGAAAGGAGCATCAGGAAGGAACTTTATTCGCTTGACAACTGATGGAAACACGGCTAATTTGCTGCTTAAATAAAAAATAACTCTCTCTTTCCGACACACACACACACACACACACACACACACACACACAGTTAGCCTCGCGTGCGAACTTTCAATCCCCGGCATCCTGAGCTGAGAAAGGAGAGGAAGGAGGCCGGGCGAGGAAAAGACCAGAGAGAGAGAGAGAGAGAGGGAGGGAGAGAGAGAGAGAGGGAGGAGGGGAAAAACATTTTCTACGATTATTGTGTGTGTGTGTGTGTGTGTGTCCATGATACACACAACGGCTGCCAAATGGTTTGGTCTAAATGTTATTTATACAGTAGATACTGATGGGGGGGCAAAGAGAGGAGGGCAGAGGAGGAGGAGGAGGAGGACAGAGATGGAGGTAAAGTAGAAACAAGATAGAAGGAGTAGGAGGAGAGGGGAGGTGAGACAGGAGGAGATGGTGTTGGAAAGGAAAAGGGGGCACAGGGAGGTGAAATGAGAGATCTGGTAAATGGAGAGGGGAGGGAGGAGGTGAGGATGGACGGGAGGAGGTGGCAGGAAAAAGGGGAGGAAGAGGAGGGGTGAAACCGAGCAACAGCCAGTAATCTGTAATGGAGTTACAGCATCATGGAGCTCCGGTGGTCTTATCGCTGTCGTGCCATGGAGCCATCGAGGACAGGAAACCATTCACTAACAAGCTGTACACACACACACACACACACGCACAGCTGACCCTTAATGTTAATGTCCTGGTAGAGAAAACGACCCATTTAAGAAACAAACGGAATGATCAGGTTTGACCCCATCAGCACGTCGTCTGCTTCCGATTTCTCCTCCGTGAACTCACTCGTTCCTCCGAGCACCAAACCAAAGACCACATCATCAGCTCAGACCCAGTAAAACCTTCTAGAACCCAGAAGGTCCAGGTCTGCAGCTCAGGAGCAGAAACCTCCAGAAATAATAATACGCTTGTTCCCAGAAAGTGCAGATGGTTTGCCTTCCGTTTCCCTGCTTCACCTCCCTCCAGCGTGCCTCCCTGCCGCCGTCGGCTTGATGCAGAAACGTGGTGACAACCTCAAGTGTTACCGGAGGAGGTCCACTCATTGTTATTATTACCGGTGGCAGCTGTAATTTTAATCCAGGGAAGATTATTAGAATGATTTATTGAGAGAACACTGCAGACAGACTTTGATCCTGTGTAAATGTCCCTGAGCCATTAATCCTCAATCAAACACATATTAAATAATATTTAAACAAGTTTGATCAGCTCTTATCGGCATCAGTATTAATCAACAGAATCTGCTTTAAAGCCGTGAAACCAGAGAAAACCAGCAAATCAGTCAGAAACCACCTGGAACCCCGATCGCTGACTGACAGGCGCTCTCGGCAGGCAGACGGGCTCGGCAGACGGCCAGTGGAGTTGCGTGTAAAGAGTTTATTTAGACAAGAGAGTGGGAGGTGAGGAGGATGGGGGGGGGTGGATCAAAGATCTTCTGTTCAGGCCTGAGGGATCAGTTCTGCTGCAGAGGGGGGGGACGAGGTCTCACTCCCTCAGAACCTCAGGAACCGAACGAAAGACGTTAGAACAGAACAACCGGTCGATCTTTTATAAACTGTTTGTGCACACACACACACACACAAAGAGATATAACGCACAAACTAGATAAAAGCATGTAAGAACGCCCAAAACACACTGATATCTCTGTTCCTGGCAGAGGTGTGTGTGTGTGTAGGAACACACTATCAGTTTGATCAGAGGAGTTGTGCTGATCTAATGTGTTCTCTGTTGTGTGTCTGATCATGTCCAAGTGATAAGTTCCCTCTCCACCAGACCTCATTGAGAAAACGATGAATTTAAGCTTCCTGGTCTGAGCTCCGTTAACAGCGTCCTCCTGCACCTTTAAATGCCTCAAAGCAGCCCATTTCTGCTCATGCCATGTGTTGTGGCTGGCACGAGGCGGAAGTGGTGTCACTTGGGTGCCACTGTGGTAAAACACACACACACACACAGCTAACATAGATGACATTCTGGAGGATGTGACGCCTCCCGAGCGGGGTAAAACTTAATGACATCTTGAAACTGAGCCCGTGTGATTGTGTAAACGAAGGCGTGGAGAGGAGAGGATTTATTGCACTTTAAAAGCAATTTGCCCCGAAGCACAAAGTTTAACAGAAGAGATCCCAGAGAGGAAGAGGACGTGTGGAGGGAAGAACCACAGCTGGATGGAGCAGCAGACTGATTCCAGATCAGTGTCTCTACACCTGTGAATTACATGGAGATCTGATCTATGGAGACAATATTTGTCTTTTATTAAATATCAGTTATCACCCGACTCCGATTACAGCTGCAGAAAGAAGACACTGATGAAGGTTCAGTTAAAAACAGCCACAGCTCCTCGTGAACAAAGCGAGTCATTAAGGGAGAAATGTAAAGTAATGGAGTAGATCTGTGGCATCACCACACACACATCTGGTTTTTTACATCTTTTCATTTTGGTGAATCTGCAGCAGCAAATCTCTCTGGTTCATGTTGATATTTTAATCGGTTTTATGCCTTGGAGTTTTGGTGCAATGACATGTTTTTATTCAAATAAATAATATTTCATAATAATATTTTGAAATGTTCCTGTGAAAAATGAAAAGAGCTGCACGATGTTGGAAATACAGAATGTGACGTTTGCCCTGAGAGTTAGTGTGTTAACGCCGGCTCGGCGGCGGCTGAATGCCGTCCAACAGGTCGGGTGGGTTTGTCCCAGCACGTCTGCAGGAATGTTACTCACAGTCAAAGTACAACCACAACTGGGACTCAACCGCCTGCTGCTGGTGATAAGAAAACGTCTCCCACAATGCACTGCAGCACATATCCTATATTTGATGACACACATGATAAAGGTCTTACCTGCGTGAGGGAAGAGAGCGGGTCATCGGACATGAAAGAGAAGAGAAAATAAAGGTTGGTTAGTGGAAGCTCACATTTCAGCCTGTTTACATGGACACGAGACGCCAACATAGCTGCAGGGAAATCAGGTTACAGGTGTAATCAGATTACATGTTTACACAGGGACCACAGACACACAGACAGGAATTCATAACAAGTACCACCGAGACCAGAAATAAATACAGGTTCTGTATCAACTCCGTTAAACTCAGGAGTCTGACATCAAAATCAAAGCTCTCCAGACTCTGGTACCAGAGTCCAGACGTCAGAGTGAAAACCCTGAAGCTAGGAGCCGCCGTCCCTCTGATTCTTTCTCTAATTATTATTGAGCAACAGACATCAGGCATCCATTTTCCTCTCCTAAGTGGATTTACGGTGTTTTGGAACGAAAGCCGTCCAACGTAAACTCAGGGCCGGCCCCGCGCCACAGAACCCAAAATGTCCGAAGTCCCCCCCCTGGATGGGAGGATCTGCATGGAAAGAAAGGAGCCCCACATTTCTGATCGTCCTTTGAGACCCGAAACTGCCGTCCTGACGTCACGGCAACCGCAGCGGAAAAAGCATCCTCTGGGATTCCTGTTGGTTCAGTAAAGCTGCAGGACTCTTCATCCTCTCGTGGTTCCAACACTGATCAGATGAATCTGCCTCCACAGTTCTTATTATCTGGAACGGGGAGATGTCGGCCGTGTTGTCTGCCTCCTCCGTCGCTTCACTGCAGGAATTTACTACGGTGGGTTGTTTGTTTTGTCTTCTTCTTCTCCTCCTCCGGAGCAAAGTGAAGCCGCATTTCCTCGTTGCATCATCACGACTAATACGATTCAAACAGAGAGAGTTTGTTCTAAACATCCGTGTTCAAGCTTGAACCTGCAGCAGCCAAAGTCCAGATGGAGCCACAACAGCATGAGTTGACCTAATGTCACCCCAGTGCTGCCTGTCTGTCTGCCTGCCTGTCTGTCTGTCTGGCCCCATCCTGACTCCTCCTCCCTCTGCATCTCCCTGGCTCCTTCATCTTCTCTTCTGTTAAACACAACTGTCAGCTGACTGAGATGTTAATAGAACAATCCTCCAGAGAGCTTATTCAAGTCTATTGGTGTTTAATATAACAATGTTAACTTTAAAAGGTGTGATTGTAATTTTTACTTTATCATGCATGTTTTTATAGATGGATCTGTTTTATTGCTCTTGGCCTTTATGATCCAGCGTTTGGGAGATTCATCTCCAGCTGGGTGATGATGGAAGGTTTTCATCCCTTTAGATTTCTGACTGCAGCAGAAAGCAGAGATTAATGCTGACGTGATGTATTAAAATACCTGGCATGAAGCAGCTGTTTGAATTAGTATCCGTGGTGTTAAAAATCTAACAGCAGACACTGGATCTGCCCGTCGGGGGCCGGGAATCTCTCGCCTCCCAACGCAGCCCGGCGGCGGTGGCGAGGAGGCCGACGCGGCTCCTAAATATACTCAACACTAAAAATATTGAGTCAAGAGCCCCGTCAGCTGCTGCCACACGAAGCCCGACAGGAAACACATGATACGCTTCAGTTAAAGAGGGTTTAATGCTGCTGCTTCAAGCCTGCTGACGTGTCCTCGAGCAAGGCTTTATGTTGGGTTACTGATTCTCGAAAGGAGGAATCTGAAGGTTCTGTTTCAACCACTTGGTTTACATTTACATTTACATTTAGGTCATTTAGCAGACGCTTTTGTCCAAAGCGACTTACAATAAGTACATTTGTCAAAAGAAGGAAACAAAGAAACCACGACTTATCATTGCCGATAAAGTAAGAGCTAAAAATAGAACAAGTGTTAGGTCCTCATCTGAGTAAAGTAGTACTTCAAGAGCAACAGTGCTAAGATCAGAGTGCTATAGGTAATTTTTTTTTTTTTTTTTTTTTTTTTTTTTTTTTTGGGGGGGGGGGGGGGTGGTGTCGAGGGAGGGTGCTAGTGGGTCATGCTATGTAGAGTCAAGGTGAAGTCTGAACAGGTGAGTCTTGAGCCTTTTTCGGAAGATGGCAAATGACTCTGCTGTCCTGACATTGGTCGGGAGTTCGTTCCACCACTGAGGCGCCAGAACAGAGAAGAGTCTGGACTTTGCTGAGCGACATTTGCTTGATTTCAGCGATGGTGGTACCAGCCGGCCAGCTGAAGTAGAAGAGCGAAGTGCTCGCTTCGGGGCATGAGGTTTGACCAGTGTTTGAAGGTAAAAGGGTGCCGTTCCATTGATGGCCCTGAAGGCCAGTGTCATCGTCTTGAATTGGATGCGTGCTGCAACAGGGAGCCAGTGGAGGTCACGGAGGAGGGGGGTCACGTGGGAGAATTTGGGTAGATTGAAGATAAGGCGTGCTGCAGCATTCTGGATACGCTGTAATGGTTTAATCGCAGAGGCCGGGAGTGGTTCATTCTGATGCGGTTTATTTTTAACATGCGCCGGGTTTCCTGGAGGACTTGAAGGGGTTAACGCAGCCTTGGCAGCGTGTAGCGGGATTACACAACCGGAGCCATTGTTTTGGTGCTCGGGGCCCGGCGGCGAGGAGGGTCAGCTCGCCGACATGTCTGAACCAGCTGGAAGGAGGCTCCGCTTTCATCTGCAGCAGCTCAAGTATGTAAACAAGACCAGCAGCGCTGCACAAAACCACCGGGATCGGGACCGGGACCAGGACTGAAGACCGTTTCTCAGACGGGACTCACACAAAACCTGAAGGTGACAAGCAGCCGGCAACATCAATACAAACATGCTAAAAGTTACGTTACGATCAAAGTAAAGAGACAGAAAACGGACTGAGAACTTGTTTGACTTTCTTTCTGCACTAAGAGAAAAGAACAAAGTTTCATGTTTGTATTTGCTTCAGGCCGTTGATGATGCGTGAGTTGATTTTGATGTGTCACAGTGAATCCTGCAGCAACACGCCAACACCTACAGCTGGGATTATCTACTGTAAACCATCACACACACACACACACACATACACACAGCTGCAGGTATTCATGCTGCAGCTGTGCAGCGACTCGGCTGAATGACTTCTGCAGGTTGCACGGATCCAGTATTCACGGCTGCACCGGAGACATTTCTGATACTGGTCTCGGTTCTGATACCAGACTTTTTCTTCTTGTTTTCTGCTCAGAGTAGAAGAAGAAGAAACGCTGCCTTGAATGCATAAAAAGTCTCTGTCTTTAATACGAGGATGGAGATCAACAACCTGCCAGAGAGAAACATGGCGGCTCGTCAAGGAAACAACAGAAAGGAGGAGAAGCCATTCATCAACACAACGGATCAGTTGTAGTTCTGAGGCTTCCAGCTGTTTCACATCATCCTGATAGATGCATCACAGTGGGAACAAGTCGTCAATAAATCACAAATAAACCACCTAAGATCTCCGCCGCAGTCAGATGGATACGGACCAATGACAGAGCAGCAGAATGACGTCCAGTGCTGAATGTTTTCTTATTCGTGTCTCCTCATGTCACATGATATCAAAGTGGAACCAGATTAAGCTGAAAGTAAAACCTCGGAGGTGAAATGTCGTGAAACTCCGCCATCTTCCTTCCCACCTCACTGGTCTGGGGACAGTTAGTCTCCCCTCGCTGTCCCAGCAGGCCTTTCTCTTTAAACCTGGCGGCACACATCCATATCAACTACATAACTTTGATTTCAGAGAGTAAACATTTTTATTCATTCTTTTTTCATTTCATTTCAGATGAAGCATCCCTGCAGCTTCTGCTTCTTTTAATAAGCGACACATATTTGCCTGCAGCCTGTATAAACTCTCATTCATGGGGAAGGGGGCGGGGCCATTAGGGGCGGGGCCTGGGCCAGAAGGGGGCAGCCAGTCATTTTCCAACCAAACTGTCTTCCCTGTCATTACAGCGACGGCGCCGCTGCAGGTTGTGCAGGCGTCCCACAACCTCAGCAGCCGACGGCACGTAGCTTTCACTCTGCAGCGCAGGAAGTAGCAGGTGGAGGTCACGAGGTCAACGTCAGACTCATCAGCGCCGCTCGCTTCACGCAGCATTTACGGCCGCGAGGAGAACACTAAGCATGAAAACAGGTGGCGCCCGCCGACAGCTGCCCACTTTTATGGATCACAGTCAGTAAAGCTGCTCGTCCTCCCAGGTGACCTTTGACCTTCCTGCTTCAAGGTCACATTAGTCCGTAGACAACAGCTTTATCTCGACAAAGAATTAATCTGCTGTGATGTGTTTTATTCATAGTTAATGAACGAAGGGCGAGCAGCTGATAAAAGGCCACTCTAAACTCAAGTATCTCTTCCTCAGTCAACATGAACAAGCTCCTCCCCTTTACACGACTGTACGTCACCACAGAACCATGCTGGACGCTGCAGAACGAAACATCGACTTTACATAATAATTGAGCAGCTCTAACACGTTTTATTTTATCTGAACGTTACTGTAATTACACAAATCGCGGCCATCGTCTCCGACCAATCAGAGCGCTCGGCTGGGGGGCGCGTCCCTCACCAGATGACCCGATGAGGAGACGCTAACGTCCGGGTCGACGGACAGGAAGTGAGGTCAGGAAGCAGCTTGTTCCTCAGCAACGGGATCCTGAATTCTCGGGAATGTTGGCGCTGCAAACACGATATTTTGTTTTTAGGAGCTCGTGTCTTATCTGGTCTGGATCCAACAGGGTTTGTGGGTCACTTTGGTGGGGGGACCCTGGAGGTCCCTAAAGGGGGTCTGTGTTCAGGCTCCTCCGTGAAGTCTAGTGAAGAAGCTGTTCAGCAGTGGAGGCAAGTAACCGAGTACATTTGGGCTACTCAAGTACTGGACTTTTGAGATACTAAAGAGATAATATTACAGATTCAACACACAAATAAATGAATAAACTATGATTATGAAGAAGTATGTTCTTATTGAGTATAAAAAGTCATTTCATTAGCTCCACCTTCACCAGCTGCAGCATTTAGGTGCTTCAGTGACATGAAAGCATCAGTAACGATCATCCTACTGTCAATATGTCATATTTCCCGGCAGAGCTCTAAACTGTGACGTGACTGATTCCTCTGATCGAAGTGAGTCACTGGATGACGACTGAAGGTCAACAAGTCATCAGAATCGGACCGGTTCTCTCTGTGTTTCCTGTCGCTGCAGGAAGCTGTGGTTCTTCACATAGTCCGACTTCCTGCAGCAGCTCAGTCTTCTACGTTTGCTCTCTATTCGAATCAGACTGGAATGCATCTTTAGAGAGAACAACAACATCGGCCTCTGGCTGATCCCGGTCCTGTTGGGCCCCGTTGGTCCTGTTTGGCACTGCTCGGCCTTGGTTGTGGTTAGATCAGAGGTTAGCAGACACCTTTCTCCCCACCACCACTTCGGCCCGGGCACTTCCTCCCGCATCCTCTGACAAACACGACTTCCTGTCAGACAGCATGGAGGAATCAGTGGACGAGTTCTACAGGTTTCCCAGAAGCACGTGGAGCTCTGCGTCTGACATCGGAGCGAAGCTGCACGACCCGATCCGCCTGAACTCCGGATCTGCTCTTCATTCAACTATTTCACTTCGTCACTCACTTCCTCTTCCATTAAAGCTCATCTGTGAAACAACAACGTGGAGACTGTGTGCAACAGAAAACCACAGAAACAACAACGACGCCATCTCCCCCGCACCGAGACCGCTCCGGTGTCGTGGAAGCAGTGCATCCTGGGTACAGAACTAAGTAAGTGCTGAGTCACTCACAGATTAAAGAGCCGGTGGTTTTACAGTTGTTGTCTGCGTGAGAGTTACGCAGCTAGACAAGAGGAGCCGCCACAGAGGTGGCTCGACTGTAGAGGACTCCATTACCCAGAGTTCAACAGGAGCATTGGGCTGTGCCTGTTCAGGTTAAACCATCAATATAAAGGTCTCGGCCTGTGAAGATTTATGAAATGTGTAAATGCGTTGCTAGGAAACGTCCATCCAATGGAAAGCAAGCAACTGTGTAAACTGTGAGAGGCAACCAGCGTAGCATGAAAGCATGGTGGACTCGAAGCGACGCTTTGTCACAGCGTAGGAAAGGCAGTGCTGGGAAAGTGAAAAGACGAGTCAGTGATCCAGATACCGGACTCTCCGTGAAGCCGCCCTGAAGCCGACCATTAAAGGCGTAGAAGGAAAACACTTTAATGACGGCACATTAAAAGCAAAGAAGGCAGGCGAGATAATAAAAAACACATCAGCCTGTTCCAGACTCTGGTCTTCCCCGGATACCTGGGCAGGTTTCTACATGACCGGCTGTCTGCTAGACTGCAATCCTCCGTTATCACACATCCCAGGACCCTCTCCAGGACTCGGGACATTAAATGGGCCATCTCTGCTCTCTGATTGGCTCATGTGTCACATGGTTCCTTCACCATCCCTCCCTCCTTCTCTGTTGTGTGGTTCTCTCATTGTGTCAACAGAACTGTTTTGTTAAAAGGTCCTCTGATGGACCAATAATAATAATAATAATAATAATAATAATAATAATAATAATAATAATATTGCCTTTAAATCTTGGGATGAGTCGGTGTGACACAATAAATGGAAGAATGCATGAAGCAGAAATGTGTGTGTGGCTGCAGACTCGGCCTCCCACACGGCCGGAGGCTTCCTCCTGGTTTCTCAACACTTTTTAATGGGACCCAAAAAATCACAACACTCCTTCAATGACGATTTTCAAATAATCAATTATCCCAAAACAATGTGAAAAACATTGCCAGACTTGGAAAAACACATATCTAACTAGATTGAAATGACTAATGAAGTCATTTCAAAGGAGCGTTTCATTCAGGGAGGAGGAGGAGAGGAGCGACAGTTTATTTAAAAAGATAATTGCTGAGCCGACGCTGGAGAGCCGAGGCGGCGTGGCAGACGGCCAAAGTCAAGTTTGTTTCATGTTTATGAGCCGCCAGATCTCCCTCCCGACCTCCGACCCCGTCCCCATGCATCTTCTAAGGAGTCCTGATGACTCTAGAGATCTTCATAGAGCCTCCTAGAGCGGGTCCCACCAAGCCCACTTCAACCTGGTCTGTCTGTGATGTCACTCAGAGAGCAGGAAGAAGAGCCGAAGATGCCCCTGCGGGGACAGAGTGTTCACAGCAACACTCCCATGATTCCTGTCTTCAGATTCACGGCGTCCTGCAGACCAGCTGCACGCCGCTTTACTTCAAACTCATTTATTGTTTCCGAGGGTCATATGGAATCTGGGCCCTTTTTATTGTGCATGCTGCTCACATGCTGAATGAGTTACCAGCAATTCACATAATCGATTGCTTATGTCATTTATCCAGTAAAAAGACTGTTTTCTATCACAATAAAATGTCTTTTGTTTTAGTTTGAAGTGTTTATTGGACAAAACAAGCGAGTTAACTACATCACCTTTTACTGTTGTTTTTAAAAAACAGTTTATAGACTATATGATGAACTGAATAATGGAACAGATCAGTTCGTTTCACACACATGAACTCCACTAAAGGTCCACTTACACATTTATTTTGTGTATATTTAACAGATCCGCTGATAAAGTATTGATTAAAATGCATTTGGAACTGCATCACGTCTTCCCAACCAGCTGCAGATGCTCAAACTTGGGATTACTTGACTAAAAATCCACTCACTAGCTGGCTCTGGAGCTTTGAGCATGTCACAGTCCAAGTTGTTCCTGCCTGTGGATTCTGTTACAGCACGGTGACCCCTGACCTTTACACCCACCTCCCTCCTTGACCGTGAGGCAGGTCAGAGGTCCAGCTGGGGGGGTCAGGAGGGGTCACGGGGTCCAGATAGAGGACTGGGAATCTGCTAGGAATGCTGACTGAGGCCCGAAACTGTCCGACTGGAAACACATCTGGAAAACGCATGGAGGCCGAGGGGGGAAGGGCGTGTGTGTGCAAGAAAATACTGAATGTGTAACAAAGAAAAAAGTGTGTATACATGCATGTGTGTGTGTGTGTGTGTGTGCTTCCTGAGGCCCTGCAGAGGAGGGAAGTTCAGCCGAGCTATTATAAGACCACAAATTAGGGCTCTCCACAGCCAGAGAGCTCCTCTGCTGGGCCTCATCGCTGCACAATGAAGACTTCACTGCAGAGAGAAAGCAGCCACGCTGGAGAAATGTGAGGAGACCTCCGATCCTTCCAGACCACCCTCATCACAAACCGCTGTTTAGATGGACTAATAAAGACAACATGGACTCTTCTCTCGGAAACAAACGGAGAATCCCACAGCCATGGAGGCGCCTCAGGTGCATACATATGAAACATTTATGCAGATAACAAAAGAGGAAGAAAGAGAGGGGCGAGGAGGAGGACGGACAGGCGTGGAGGGTGAAAACAGATCCGTGTCTGAAGACGAGGGCGCTCTAGTTCAGACAGTTTAGAACAATGGCGGCGTTGTGAGCGCCGGCCATGGGATCGAACCCCCGGGTGTTTCCCATCGGCCCGTCTGCCCGTCCCGCGGCCCGGGGATAGAAAGCGAGACGGAGGCCAGACGACGACGTTAACACAGAGTGCTCTTTACTCAGCACAGGCCTGGCCTTCCCATGAGCCTTTGCACTCCCGGTCGTCTTTGTTCCCTGAGAGGCATGCTGGGAAATCCAGCCATCAGACAGACTCTGGCCGGTCACAATGAGGGATTGACCGCGGCCCCAGACGTGAGACTGAGAAGGTCTTTGTGAAGGTCTTTTCATCTGATCTCTGATCAGATGAAACCACATTCTACACCGTTAACGGGAAGCTTCGTCCACAGAGAAGATTCAATATTATATTATTATAATATCCTCGTTATCCAAACTACTGAACTCCCGTTTCCTTTATGTAAATCAGCTTCGACGATGTCACCACGCCCGCAGCCATGGTCATGTTTCTGGCTCTGGTCCAGGACCAGCAGGTCCTCCAGGCCAGCCGACTTCTGGTCTGTTATTGTCTGATGAAAACACTTCATAATGAACCAACGAGGCTCTGATCTGCAGATCTCAAAAATCTGTTTCTGTGCAAGAACCTGTTTATATATTTATGTACATACTGTATATGTATATATATATATATATACAGTATATACATAAATATATAGATTGATAGAGATAGCGATAGAGATGTGATAAAGAGACAGCTGGCCTGTGCTGCAGTGACGGGGGAGAACGTACGTCTTTGTTGGCAAACAGCAGGCTTTCTCAGCCTCGGAGGTCTTGTGGTCGTCCGGATTCCTCATGAAGAATAATCTAATTGAGGATCAGCGTCCGGACGCCAGGGAGGCCACACAAGCAGGACCAGACAGTTCCCCCGATCCAAAGGTTGGAAACATTACAGAATAAGGTCTATCATCTTTAAGAGTCTGGCAAAGCCAGAACGTTGTGTTTTATACAAAACTAATGTGTTTTATAGAAGTATTTTCACTCCAGTCTCCAAGAAGAGAATTCTTATTTCTGCATCTCCAGAAAAGACAAAACACAAAGAGCTGAATCGATTCATCGACTGTCAGAAAAATGACCTTTCTAAATCGGAGTGGAAGAAAAGGGTCTGAATATACGGACACCTGGACCTGAGCAGCTGTGTTGTACCAATATCAGCATCACCTTTAAAATCACCTTGTAAATCTACACTTTATGGAGCTGCTGGGACATGATGTCTTTAGATAGTTTTCACTAGTATTTAGACCTCCTGTCCTTTTACCTCTTTTATCTCCACTTTCCTGACTCTGATGCTTTTTATTTTAATCTTTAAGTGCTTGATCAACTTTCATGTTTCGTTTTTGCAAAAGCTGCTCATGCAAATGGGATTCATTATCAACAATCAGACAGCAGCAGATAAAGAAGGAGACACACAGAGAAATTATGATATAATCCTCATTACTGAACTGAACTGCACGAGTCATTTCACTTGCATTGTCTCATCCAGATATCCGATTTCAGATGATTCAGATGACGAAGACGCAATTATAGGAGATCATCAGGGAGGATAACGAGGAACCAGGAAATTAAAAGGAACAAGTGGTTCCAGTGAAGCACATGTTGCTCTCTGCATTCATCTGAAGGTGGACGGACAAACGTGTCATTACATGACAAAAAAGCAAGAGTCACGAGGACTTTAGGAAGACGTCAAGAACAAGCCGTAAATGTGGATAATGACACAGACCACAATGCACTTCAATGGAGTCTGATGCATGCTCCGCAAGGCCTTTGAAGCAGGCAAGAAGGGGTGGATTCAAAGTGTGTGTGTGTGTGTGTGTGTGTGTCGGGGAGTTTCATGAATGCATAAAGCCCTGGGTTGTCCCGGTGCAGGCCTGCCGTGCGAACAGGCCTCCCTGCTGTAACAACAAACTGGAGTCCTGCAGCGTTTGTTTGAGGTGGGGGGGGAGACAGGAGGGAGGGGCGGGGGGGCGCGGAGCTGTGAACTTCAGACTAGCAACCGAGGAGGAAAAGGCTGAACAGTTGAAGGAAAAGGGGCCCCGGGGTGCTTCAGGGGCCGCCACAGGAAATGGGTGGGGCTCGGTGGGAGGCAGGGTGACGAATAGGCGGCCAAGACATGGGTGGGGGGGCGAAGTGTGTATGTGTGTGCGTTCTCTCTTACAGGCAACCAATCAATCTCTCCTTATTGATTAATAGGCTCTCAACCTGGAACAACATCGTCAATCAGAAGGGAGAGTTCACGGCTACGAGGCGACGCTGCCAAAAAACCCGCCATGATTCATTCCTACCTTTCTGTGGAGGTTTTTACAGGCGGGATTAAGGAGGAGGAGGATGAGATCAACGCAGCTGTGCAGGTAGCAGATTCACTCAACAACAGGAAGGTTCTAGAAACCTTCAGTTCATACCGAAGAGACGCTTTCAGCTCTTTGCAATCTGCAAATCAGAACAATCACAACTGCAAATACATTCAAATAATAAGAAGATTCTGGCCAAAGCACGAGAAGCCACGGCGTTGCCGCCCGCTGACGTTGGACTTTGACAGGAACCAGACCCCTAACGTATTTGAGCTGAGCCCTAGTGACCAGACCAGAGCGGACCAGAGAGGTCTGCCTCCCCACAACGAGCTCTGCTCTCCACTGCAGCGAAGAACAGATGCACACATATATTAAGGAGGTTTTACTCCAGACTATAACATGTCTGCGGGGGGTCGCCGGGGTCATTCATCAACGCCGGTGACTCACCAGTCTCTCGCCGGTGGCGGAAGGTTTTGGCGAACTTTGCAGCCCAGTTTGGGAACAAAACCTCCCATTGATTCCAGCAGTAAACGCCTCAGTTCCAATCCAATAAAGTGTTTTATTATTCCAGTGTTGGTGATGTGTCACATCCTCACCAGGGTTCCCCATTGGTTCTGGGACCTGATTACCGTGTTGACCAGGAGGGCCATGGAAAAGGATAAAAAGAAATTAAAGGGAGAAATATAAAGAGGAATGGAGTAGATGATTGCTCGGTGATGACGATGACGCCCTAGTTCAGAATAGAAACGTAAAAGATGATCAGATACTTCCTCTCCAACTCAACTGTGGATGTGTTTCCTCCCTCGAGGCGTTTCTAGAAACGTCCACAAACCAAACGTCTGTCTGGTGTTGCCTTCGTGCTCATCCACACTCTGAAAACTCAGCAGCACGTTAGCTTCCTAGCCTGTAGCACGTTAGCTTCCTGGCCCGTAGCACGTTAGCTTCCTAGCCTGCAGCACGTTAGCTTCCTAGCCTGTAGCACGTTAGCTTCCTAGCCTGTAGCACGTTAGCTTCCTAGCCTGCAGCTCGCCTCTTCTCTTCCACTTCACACCTCCTGTCAGCCTCAAATATACGGAAAGCCAGAAGGGCCACATTTCACAGTCATGCACTGATATAGCCTCTCAGCTGCCCCCCCCCCCCCCCCTTAACTGTAAATAGGAACCTTGTCTCTCAGGCCGTCTGGATCCAATCACGGCGGCGGAACAATCTGAGGAAGCTGGAAACTGGAATAACCTCGCTGGCTTCAAGTTGACAGAAGTAGGTCGGAATTCACTCACTTCTTAGAAACAGTCCACTGTGATGGAGGAATGTGAAGATAAGCAGAATCCCTCCTGCTTTTTGCTCTTAGCAACATTTCAAAACAAACAGGAGTCTTTATTCTACTTTCTGACACGTTATTCCAAGGAACTGTCTGAACTTTTGGCTCGGTTTCTACTGTAAATGTCCCGCATGTCTGCAGGAAGCAGTAAGGACCTTCTCCTCCACACATCCTCCTGTAAATGTACATGTAAGTGTGAGGAAGTACAGTGAGACAGGTACAGCAGACTGACCGTTGAAGAAGCTCTTGACCTTCAGGTACCCGACGCTGAGGCGGAGCACCGACAGCTTGTCCAGCCGAGCCCTGACCTCCTCGGTGAAGGGCAGCAGGCTGGTGAGCTTGTCCAGTTCGCCGTTGAGCCGGTCGCGGTGGCGTTTGGACGGGTTGGACTTGGCGCCATCGGGAGGTGGTGGTTTGGGTCTGAGGACACAGAGAAGAAGGAACAGGGCTGGATTAGGAGAAGCCAACCTTCCTGGACGACCAGCAATATGTATATTTGTAAATCCTGACAGCAGCATGTGCTATTAATACAACCGCTGCTTCCATTCATTTCCAATTCAACACAAGTCTCTCATCACAAGTCATCTTTACTTCTGCTTCCCACTCGAAGAAAACAAGTTTAGAAATAAATCTCTGAGCTGATAGCGGACGTCTATGTGGTCGTCGTCTTTCAGGACAAAAACCCTGGAACAACAACGTTGGAAACAGTCGTCAACCTTAAAGCTCTTTGCTGGAACGTTCATCGCATATTTAAGTCATTTAGTCCAAAGCTGGAGGAAAACAAAAATCAAACTAAATTTGACGTTTTTGCTGAATCATTGCTGAGGTCACGTGACTGATCAGCTGTTCCAGTGTCTCCTGGACTCGTGTTTTTATTGTGGATATAATAATTAGAACGTGAAACAAACGGCTGGCGGATCTCATTTCATGTACAGTTTGCTTCAGATTCACTTGATAATTGCACGTAAACACAGCTGCCGGCTGCCTTGCTCAAGGGCAACCTGCCGTTATCCGACACACAAATAAACAACGAAGCTGACAATGATTCGCCAGATAACTCAACGGAAAATAAAAAATGGTTTTAATGATCTTTCAGTCATTTTTTCATTCAGAAAACTGCTGGTTTGATTCCCTCAATAATATTTCCTGCTTTAGTTTGTGAATATTTGGGGATTTTAACCGTTGCTCAGGCGAAAGTATCTATATTTTGTCTTTTTTTAGACCAAAAACTAATCAATGAAACAACAAAGTCTTCTGCAGATTAAACGATAACAATTTAAAAAAGAACCCAAGCAGATGTGGTTTCCATGTCTTGCTCAAGAGCACTTGAGCAGAAAGCGTGTGGTTGTTGTGGGAGTTAAACCTGCGACCTTCCAGTTACAGGTCGCACTCACACCGAGCAGCTGCACGTCTGCTGCCTCTCCACTTAAATCAGGTTCAGATGTTGCTGCTGACGACTCCGCTGGGGATTTCTAGGTCAGGTGAGGCCAATCATCTCGGAGTGAGTGGTGTGTGTGTGTGTGTGCACCTGCAGACCGCCTCGTTACAGAGACCCCAGGTGAGAAAATGTGCTGCCTGAAGTTGCAGAAACATGGAGCAACGTAAACTTCCTCAAACTTACAGGAATGTGGAAATCGTAGCTCGAGGACAGAAGAACTTCCCTTTTAGCACCAAAAAATGACATGTCATCAAATGTTTGTTTTCTAATACCAGAGAAGCACATTTATGATAATGTAGTTCAACTCAGGGGGAGCTTATGGTGATTTAATAAGCAATTTCCTTCTTTTGTTGGACGTGTCTCTGGGAAAGTCAGATCTGATCTGAGATCCAGAGTAAATGTCATTTAGCTCAGAGTAACATACGTTTCCTGGAAATTCCCTCATTAAAAGGGACTTGAATGCAGCTTCGGGGCTGGAGGCGGTTCTGTACTCCTGCACCAATAAAAACACATGTTCATTAATAAAATGTATACAGCGGGTACAGTTTAACCAGAAAAGAGGAAGAACCAACTCTGGACTGTACGAGAGAGGGAAAAAAAAGCACCAACACGCTGCTCAAAATAACATTAAGGAAGGAAAGGAAGAACAACTCGAGACTGTAAATTCAGGCCTGTTGTGAGATATTCTGCTGAAACTCAACCACAAACCCAGAAGTGTGATTTTACAGATAGCCGCTGTCAGAGGGAACACATCATGCTCGTAGCCGCCTGCTCGATATTATAATCAATCTGCAAACTTCAAGTACAACCTCACTTTCTCCAACACCGCCGACCTTCCCCCGAGTCTGTGGGGTGAAGGTCGTGGGCTGAACGGCTGCACTGCAACAGGAACATAAATGTGTAAAATGTGGACCCCCCCCCTCCCCAGAATAAGACATCTGCTTCCAATAATACTCCAGAACATGACATATATATCTGAAATGGAGGCGAGATGGTATCGCTGCATTCCTGACGGCACGACTCGCTGCGAGAACAATGAACGGCCAGTGTTGTTGCTCCTCGCTTTATCTACAGGATCTGCCCTGGGAGGGGCGTGCACCCGAATCTGAGGGTGTGTGTGTGTGTGTGTGTGTGGGGTTTACAAAAACCCTCCCCTGCGTTCACACAAAGGCACTTTGTCTCCGTCGGAGCAACGACACCTCGGCAGAACAAAAGCAACTAAATACCATGTTGGCGTCGGTTCCACTGCTGGAGTTATGATCCAGCACCGGAGCTCCGCCCACAGATTATAATCCAGCCCAGATATGTTCCAGCTCACATATATTCCAGTCCGTATGTCAGGTTTGAATCTGCCGATGACTGAACGTTCCTACATATTTAAGTTTACCTTTAAATGCAAAACATTTTACCCTTTAAAATCACGTTTATATTTGTCATCGTGTGACTTTTTAGACGTTTTGCTCATTTAACTTCATCGTGACGCGTGAATAACATCTTAATTAATCAAAAGAACACTGATCACAGTTTACAGCTGACCTAAAGGAACATTTGGGGGATTTTAGGTGCTGCATTTACCTCCATGTACTCTTTGATTTCTTTGCTTCACTACCCAGAGTCATCGCTCCGCAGAAGGTGACTACTTTCAGTCCTTCTCTTTGACTGTTTGTTGAATATCTAAATACCTGACAATCAAGAAAGGTCATCACATCGATGCAAATGTGTTCATAAGGTTCAATGATACGTATATATTTACCGCCATAAGTTACTCATCACGTCCTGATCAACGCTCAGAAACAGGAAGTAAACGCCCACAAAGCCAAGCATCGGTGTGTGTTTGAAGTCTGCAGTGCCGCGTCCACTCGCTCTCTGGAGGAACAGTCACAAGCATGCATGTTCCACATTTCACAACCAGAACTCAACTTCTCATCAAATCCACCGACTTTCTGCAGCGCCTCAAACCCATCATCACATCAACCGAGTGGAAATCTCCATCTCAGGGTTCTAAATCAGAGCCGCGTAGAAAAACACAGCTGATCAAAGTTGTTTTAAAAATTTGATCCAGCTCACTGTTCCATTCATGTGCTTTGTGTAAACACTTCACATTCAATATCAGTTGTTCGAGGTCGCTGAGTTCCAACCAGAGACGTCTTCAGGCTGCAGACGAGTTTGTGCTCAATAAAGGAAAACGTTCCCACTCGGCCTGCACGCCGCTTTGACCTCACCGTGGGTTTGGTAGCGTTTTATTGAAGAATACGTCTGTCCTTCATGCTCTCCTGAATCACAGACACCTTCCAGCAGAACGTCTGGAGTTATGAAAACTTTTTATATTGGTCCACATTCTTGCATTTGGCTTCCACAAAGTCGATCCACGCTCTGCAGATTCCTGCAGAGTCAGAACGAGGCAGCTAAAGTCCCTTATTTAACGGCTCCGGTTCTGAGGTCCAGCCTGAACCCCCGTCCCCCCGGAGGTGACCTGGGTCCAGACCTCATCCCCACGCTGGACCACGTTGAAGACTATGTAGTAGAACATGTACTTATTTAGACACACAATGTAAACAGCCTCGGGGTCGATGGCTGCAGCTACCCGTCTGTGGATTAACCTGTCTCTCTCCTCACACACACACACACACATCTGTAAGTAACACACCATTTCCTAAACAACCAGAGATAAACTCGCCGAGAGCAACTTTTCCTAAAAACCAAAAGGCGAGGGAACACGGCACGGTTATGTAAGCGTTTGCGTGACACAGAACTATGTTAATTTGTGTTGAGGGAGGGAGGGAGGAAAGAAACAACCCCCCACCCAAAAAACACCCAGAGAGACAGAAGGAAAGACAGGAAAAAAGTATGTTGTGGCAGCCGGAGGAGGAGGAAAAAACACACAGCGAGTCTCAGATTACGCCATCCTCCCTCCCTCCCTCCTCCCTCGTGGAAACATCGCGTGAGAGAGCTCTCGCTCCACGTCCTGATTATGATGAATGCAGGTAGTACCACACACACCGAAACCACGGTTCTGGCAGGGTTCTGGGCCCCGGTTCTCTGCTCGGGGCCCGTGGTTCTGCACGGAGCAGTTAACACTCCCATCTGGCTTGTTAAAAGTTCAAAAATCACAACCTGGACGAATCACAGCTCAGAGAAGCTCTTGGGTTCCAACAGGGGTTCTTTGCAGCAACAAGGCGTGTTCTTTAGAGAACAGCATGGTGATGGGTCTTTATAGCACCACAAAGGGTCCAAGAAGAACCCTTTAGCATGGTGCCTCAGGTCACTTCTCCAGAGGGTTCCTTGGGGTTTTCTAGGACCACATGTTGAGTCTCTCTCAAGGTTCTCTGCGTCTACAACTAAATATTTGAGTAACAATCATGAGACAGGTTACCATGGTGCTCGAACACTGTGAGATTCTGAGAAGAACATGCTGCCTGTGGTGCTTTCAAGTACTTCCTTAGAAGGTGGTTCAAATCCAGAACCGTTCTGCACAGCAGCATCAAAGGTCACTGGAAAAACTGTGCATGGTGCATTTAAGAACCTCTCTAAAAAAAAGGTTTTTACAGCAGTTCTTCACAGTGAATCAGGGTTCTGTAGTTGTTATGTTCCTTCAGAGTTCTTCATAGTGCATCATGTGTGTCAGTGGTTGCCAGATTAGTAGAGCCACAGAAGGATTGTTATTGTGCAACTCTAACGAACCACTACATTCACCCCATTCGCTCCGGTATGGTTCTAAAAATGAGGTCCAGATCCCTCAGAGATCCTTGGAAGGGTTCTTACAAGTCATCAAGTTCAAACCTGAGAAATCACGATTAACAGAATTTTTGAGGCAACAAAGTAGAAAACAAGCTCTAAAAGTCCTGCAAGAAGAGGAAATCAGTGCTAGAGAAAACAGACATGCCTGGAGAACGATTTCCTGGTGCTACGGAACTCAGTTGTGGTTCTCAAATTGTGGTCTGGGGTTCTCGAGGGGGAATGCAAGAGAGAACCAGGTGCAGTTTAAACAGACATCCAACACGATCAGGTGGTACCATGCTTCTGCTCAGAGGAACATGTGGAACGAGGAGGAACATCTGCACGGACGAGCCTCTAAGAGGGTTTTTTCATCGGACTCCAACCCCCATGAAGCAACAGTGTTCTGGTTCCTGCTGCTGGACTTCAGCTCTCTTACCTCAGTCAACGTTGCATAACCACAGCAGGGAAATAGACTTTATGGCCTTTGTGGCTTCTAGTGCAACCACACTGTTATTACTATGTAATACATGCTGTAATACACACAGATGGAAGCCCATTAAATACAACCCTGTCTGGTGTAAACTGCATGTTAGGAAGCTTCAAAATAAATGTGATTATAAATATCAGTAAATAATAAACGAGCACAACGGGTTCAGAGTAAAAGTACAACAATAAGTACAGCATATGAGTATTACAGACACCCCATGGAAGGTAGACAACACGGTCCCGGAACATTACCGCAACACTACCGTGATTTCTGCGCGTCGGCGGTTGTTTACGTACATTTTCTGGACCGGCTTCTTCCGTTTCTTGGCCGCGTACAGCGCCGTGTTCGCCAGCATGGTGACTTCCAGCGTGATCCCGGTTTGACGTACGGACACGTTCGCAGCTCCACGTCGGTAAAAACTCACATCCCTCGGAAAAGAAACGAATAACGTGGAAAGAAAATAGAAAAAAAAACGGTTAAATCCCCCGAACGTCTCCTCGTCTCGTGCGCCTCTGAACTGAAAAAAAAAAAAACTACTTTATCGTGTACTTTAGTGGCTCTACACGCCCGCGAGACTATCGCAACTTTTGTTAATCCAGTCGTTTGCGTATTTCGTCCAAACTCCGCGACCTTTAGCCGTTTAACGAAGTCTTCGGGAGACTTTTACGTCCGTCCTCCGCCCGCGCGTCACCCCGCCGTGTGTCCGTCTGTCTGACAGGCTGCTGCCGCCGCGCGCTCCCGACGCCGCCGTACACGAGTGTGACGCGGTAGACTATTTAAGGTGGGCCGAATATGGGCCAACAGACTTAGTGGCGAGAATGAACGGAAAACTGCATTCCGACCGGCACACCTTAAGCCTGTATCAGCGCTGTGCTATCATATTACAGTATTTCAATAATTGTATTTATTTTTATTGCCATACTAAGTTAAAATAATAATACATATATTAAATAATGTGTTGAGTATTTATTTATATTATACTTTTGTACATCAATGGAAATAAATAGATATACTAATAATATTAATTAATAATAATAATAATAATAATAATTGTGTAATAAAATAACCACATTTACAAATATCACAATACATTATATAAAAACATTTATGCAGTATAACACTCACCTCTGTAAAGTGTATAAAGGCATGAAGGATGCAAGTACTACAGTTTTGCAGTAGTGCAAGAAGTATCATGTATTTTTACTTAAATAAACGCAGCAACACAGTGTACAAATACAAGTAAACATCCTGCGTTGCAAATTCTTCTCAAGTAAAAGGAGTCTTTGTGCAGAAAGGCCATTTCAGAATTGTTTTAATATTGAATTTGCATCACTTTAATGCTGCAGCTTGTAAAAGTAGAGTTCATTGAACTAATCCATAACAGTAAATCATAATGTATTAGTGGATTTAGTATAAAGTTTGTCACAGAGTAATATTATTAAAACGAAATATTTAACATATTTAAAGTTGCATAAAATACTCAAGTCCAGACTAGTAATTATTATTATTATTATTATTATTATAGTTATTATTATTATTGTTTTGGAGGAAAGCACAGTGGTTGGTTTCAGATGAAGAAGCAGGTTCAGCCTGGCCCTCCAGGTGATCCAGACCCCGAGGGTCCAGACCCCGAGGGTCCAGGTTGATCTTCAGTTGCTTCCCTCTGCCGACTGCCACACGTTTGCATATGAAACACACTGCATGTACACATTTATCCGATGTTTCACCGTTTGGTGCCCAGTCACCACGTCCTCCGACGCTCCGTCACACGGAGGTGAACCGGCTTCTACGGGGTCACGACCTCGCAGGTTTGTATTGAATGCAGCCTGTTGCATGGAGGTGCGTTTCTTCTCGGTGCTCACGGCAGCAACCCGACTGAAAGCCACAAACTCAGTCCGACTTCAGGCTGGAAATGAAACGGCTCTGAAGTCGGCAGCCGCAGCATTTGTCATCCAACATCTGAGATTGTTATAAAGTAAACAGGAATTGTTTTCCTTCGTGACTCCTCATCATGACGCTTCAGGTTGTGTAATCCACAGTGGTGAATATGAGCAGTCACGCATCAGGATTCCTCTGGATGGAAATACTGAGGAGAAGTCGGGGTTATTTACTGTGTGAAGTTCAGAGCGAGAAAAACATTTTCTTCATCATTTTACACCAAAGAGGAGAAAGTGACTTCTGCAGCTGTGAAGGTGAACCTTTAAAACAGGGAGAAATAAACAAGCAATGTGTAGAAATGAATTCATCATGTCAACTTCATCGGCAGATTCCAGAACGTGGAGTTCAGGGACACTTTTCTGGCTGCAGCATTTATTAGATTAAGGAAGAAAACATTATCCAAATATGACATGCATGCAATAATTTAGAGAAACAACAGCAGCCGCTGTTAGAAAATGTTCCATGTTGACAAGAATCAGCTGCACTGTTTCTTTGTTTGTGAACAAACTGAACCACGAAGACAAACAAATATATAAAGTTTGAGTGTGAAATTTCAATACTGTGAAGTGAGTAAAAGTGCTGAATCAGATGATGATACCTCGTTGTTATATAAAAAGCCTTTATCTTCTTCCCCTGTAATTAAAACGACTTCTCTTTTGTGATCGCTTTGCATAAAAAACCAGGTTTGGCAGGGCAGCGGCAGCGGCGAGGGGCAACGCTCGGCCTCCGTGTCGCCGTGTCCATGTTGAAGGCTGAACATGTCAGCAGCTCTCTGCCGTGTAGACGCCGCCCTCTGGCCTTATTAACACACAGCCTTTGTTTAACATGCACCGTTTTACTGCAGCTGGCAGCCGCTCGCTCTCCTTCCTTCACAAGCTGCAGCTTCTTCTGTGCATGCAGGCCTCCGAGCCGCCTCTGTAGTTGCAGGATTGTGAGGAAGACATCAGCTGATGGTTCCTGCTCGACTCCCAACGGCTCTGTGACGTCGAGATGCTAACGGAGCCGAGCAGATCCTAAGTGAGACATCCACAAAGAGATTCAAACAAATGATAGTCTGACGCCGTGATTACCAATGTGCAGCTTTCTTCTTTGGGCTTGGTTGTTCGGAGAAGCAGGAGAACGGAGGGCCGGGAGGACGGAGGGCCGGGAGCCAGCAGCCGTTGGTCCTCATCATTTGCATGCCATGACTAAACTGCAGCACTTTTTATATTTGGCAGCACGGAGAGCTGCTGAAGAGCTGCGGTGACTTTCCAGTGCGGCACCGCAGGCCGCTGCAGCGTTTTACTGCAACATGCAGAGGTGGCATTTACACGGCAGTAAACACGCTCCTAAACTCGACTCCAACTCCTCCACCTTCAGGCCGCCATCTTTCCTTGGCTTCATTTTAGCTGGGGGGAACGCCACGCACGCATCATCGGCCTTCAGTCACTGATTCTTGATCAGAAGCTCCTCTTTAATAGGAATATTTTGGTTTGGCCTCCAATAAAACTTATGAATGTAATAATATGAATTACAACATGAATGTAATGTGCTTTATTACATTTTCCAGTAATGAGTGTAAATCGAATCATATGAAGCTCCAACATTATCTTCACTTTACTTAACTTTGTTAGCAACTGTTTCCTTTCCAAAATTCATAAAAATTCCTGGAATTTTTTTCTACAAAGAGTGCCAGGACTTTGTAATAATATGAAAGCAATTGACAGACAAACTGTCTCAGTATGTCTTTCAGTCAGCTGCTGCTTTCACTTCCTGCTTCTCTTCACCCAGAAGAGTGGAGGTCAAAGGTCAAGCATGCATAACAACAGCTCAGTTTAACTGTTTTTATTGTTTACTTTTATTATTTAACTAAACTTAACTTCACATTCCTGCATGTTCATCTCTAATTCAAGTTTCTCCGTCTCATCAGCCCCAAATTACAGAAAGTTAGTGGATGTTTTTCTTTTCCCGGTAAAATAAAGCATTACTTTATCATTTCTCCAGTTTAAGGAAGTCTTTACTGATAACATCGAACTTCACGGAGAACTTTCGGTGGTGAAGACGTTGGCCTCGACCAATCAAACACCTGCAGGACGAGCTGTGAGCCGACATCAGTGTTGCCGAGCAGCAGATTCAGGATCAGGGAGTCCTCAGGTTGTCCTCTTGTCCCGGGACGGAGATCAGGTCCAAACGCTTCGACACAGAGTCTCAAATTAGCGCCGAGGCCACCAGGATGAAGGATGTAGATCAAATATGATTAAAGGTCGCAGCCACTCAAGATTACAGGCCTGCTGCACTCGTGGTATTTTCCATGCCAGGTCTCCCAGGTCTGGAAGGACTCGGACCCGTGGCTCATCCTCCCCGCTTGGTGGTGAAAGCAGCCGGCGGAGACACGGCAGCTCTGGTTAATAGCCGCATCCGGGACGGCGTGTTCTGGCAAATCGCTGGCAGATGTTGGCGAGTTCGGAGGCAGAGCCTTTCAAAGGAGAAGCGGTCGGCTTGGATCAAACCGTGGAAGCGGGAATCCAGAGTGCTTGTCATTACTGGGACGAGGAAGAGGATCCGTTTGTACGCGTTCCTTCATGGTATTTCAGAAAGCCGAGGCTTCCTGTAAAGAGGAAACAGACTTCCACTCGCTCATCACGAGGCCGTTTCATTAACGCTGCGAGCCACAGAGGACGCTTTGTGAGCGGTGACTTCATTAGAGCGTCACAGCTCCACGTGTTGTCGACAGGAAGCTCGACGACACACAGCAAGATGGCTGATTGTTAATTAAGCACTCATCTTCAATGTGTGCAGGAATGAAAGGGAAGCCGGAGACGAGCTTCGTTAGCACACACAGATGAAGGTTGACCTTAAAACCCCTAAAAGTCCCAGAAGATTGGAGTCATGCACTTTCCGGCCAACAATCGCAGCACTTTGCTTTCCTGAAACAGGGTTTCTGCTGTCGTCCCCGGTCCTCAGCTTTATTTTAGTTGTCTACATTTTTACACAGTTAACCACTTCCCAGAATAGGCAAAGCAGCCATTTCCTGTCCCGGTTTGACCTTCAAATGAAGGAATCAGACCTCATTACTGTATTTACTGACGTATTAGATGATGGCGCGTTTCACCTTTGAGCTGGTTTTGCTCTTCCGTTCTTATCAGCTGCTTTCTGGAAGTCACGTCTGCATCTTCTAACTGTTTTACTGGGCCTGTCTATTTATTTACTGTGGTTTTGTTGTTTTTTAAGATGGAAACTCAGATTAAATGTTTGAAAGCGACTCTACACCGCAAGCATTAAAATCTGGTCAGTAAACGTCTGTAATAACAATAACGACGACGGTGTTCAATTACAAAAACAACGCAGCCAACATGGCTGAGTGAGGAAACCAAACAATGCAGCATCTCTTGTGCGTCATCAGAGCAGCGCATCACCTGATCCCACGCCGCTTGATGCCAGAAAGTGTGTGTTTGCGGATTCGTTTTTCTTTCCATGTCGGACCTCCGAGCCGCTGAGTCACTCTGACCTTTAGATTCGTCATCGTTTACAGGAGATGCTGACAGCTAAATGAAATTAGATACTCACCAGCACTATTACGCTCAAAAAGATCAGGTTTTTATTTGTTTTTATATCGTAGCCTGATGCTGCCAGAGAGGAAACAGACTGATGAGTCACTGCAGCTACATCTAGCTGCGTGGCTGCATGGATTATTCTCCTCAGATTTAAGGTGTCTTGGTTTAAGGTGACCTCCAGAGAGGAAACAGGTGAACTGTGCTGGCCTGAATAAAGATGGAGGTGCGTGGGCCTCCCACGACGGCGACAGCTGGACTGTAGCGCTGCCAGTCGTCTCCTCTCATGAAAGCGTCTGGCCGTCGGATCTACCGGCCTCCAACCCTGTACTTTTACCCAGCAGATCCTATTTATACCGCACGCTCACAAGCCGCTTGTTAAGGCCGCTCTTGTGGCCAACGGCGAGCTTTTAAGCAATTTGTTACAGGGGGGTATCAGGCCGGGAGCTGCACATGGATTCATCTGGTTTGCATGCAAATCAGAATATATAAATATATGACCTGATAACAAAAAAACAAAAGAAAAACTCCAGAAGAGAAAAGTCTTGTTGGTTTAATCTTCCTTTGACAGAAGTTGGTTTCAGGTTGGGATGAGACTCCTCATTAGTCGTCAGCATCGGTCCGTCCCACTTCACAAGAGGTCAAAGTGTTTTTCTGCACCGACGTGCCGAGAGGTCACAAATCAGCCGGAGAGAGAAACGATGCTGAGATCCTCCATGAAGATAAATGTAAAAAACTTCATTTGTTACAGCGGAGGAATGTGAAGATGAGAGAGAGAGAGAGTGTGTGTGTGTGTGTGTGTGTGTGTGTGTGTGTCAGTGATGGGATATTTATTCTGCAGAGGAATCTGAAGCCTATTGAAGTGTTAAAAACATCTCCAGCAGTAAGATGCACCAGGAATTAAGGTTGTACTTCTTTCGTACATTCTTCCATAAGTTTGTTTCCTGTTTCGTAGGTTTCCTTTAACCACGACTCGTCATTATCGTAACCGTGGCGACGTTTTAACTGACACCGTTCAGCGGGCGACCATGTAGGGAGGAGGCCGGCGAGCCGGAAGGGTCCAAACACACCTGCAGCTACAGGTGTGTGACGATGACGGCGATGATGGACGCCCTGAAGATAAACGAACATGAAACGTCCTTTCAGCCGCCGACGTCGGAGACACGAACGAAAAGAGGAGAAGAAGAAACGGTGGATTTATGAGGAACGTGATGGATTGGGTTCTCCCACTTCATTCCTCGCTTATCAAACGGCCCGCAGACTTCACGTCAACATCAGAGCTGCAGAGTTACATCACAGGTTTACCTGGCCAGAGAGGAAGGTCACACAGAGGTCACACACACTGCTCACAAACAAACAGACAAACAAAGATGAAGAACCTCAGCAGCAAACTGCTTAATCAATCAACCTGATCACCAATCAGGAAGACTTTCAGAACTACACGCTGGTTGTATACAGCTCCCAGAATGCATCACTGAATGTTCCCTGAATAAACAGAGGTTATATAAAAACCTCATCTCTGACCCTGGAAGCGGTGATTTGTTTTGGAGCCTTTATTTGACTTTGGATCCATCATCCTGCTGTGACTAACCGAGCATGCTGGGAAATGTGTTCATCAGCGGCGAAGGTTTTCTTCATGACTCACTCCGGGGCGTCTGGAGAGCGAGGCTGGCCGCTCTTTCATTCCTCCGTTATGAAATGAACGTGTTTGATGAGGAGAGTAGAGGGAAATGGTGAGGTGCTGCTTGACCCTCAACAAATCCTCTCAGAACCTCCACGTGGACTCACCTCGGCCCTCCAGACCCCTTCAGCTTTTATTGGTTTGGTCTATCAAAGTCAAATGTGAGAGATGTCAGAGGTCGGCCCACATAACAGCTGTTAGCTTAGCTGTTAGCAGCAGAAAAACACGATGCAAAAAAATTACTCACACCTTCGGTACTTCTACCACCTTAAATGATACTTTCACTGAAGTAAATTGTCAGGTCGCACACACACACACACACACACACACAAGTCACGTCTGGCCTCTTTGCTCATCTGGGGTTGATTAGCGTCACTACTTCCCAACACACACACTTACGAGCGACATGACGGCGGATACCCATGAACTCAGTCACCCCTTCAAAATAAAACCTCTCTTCTGCTCTCAAATAAGTTCCTTCGCTTTTCTTTTCTTTAGGTCGACACTTCTCCAGGACTTTCCGGGATGGGCCTCAAAAATCCAGGGTGGCCAGATCGACCTCCACTGAGACCACGCAGTGATGGAGAACAGGAAGAGGCTGCAGGAAATGAGCGGGCCCTGCAGCCAAGCGTGCGTGGTCCTTCTAGACCCGCCTGCAGGTGAATCAAGGAAACGCCTCGTCACAATGATGGATTTTCAGATTGCAGTAACGGGACGTTGCCAAGCCTCGGCTCTCCGAGGAAATTCGCAGCTCCCTCTTTGATTTCTTCTTTGATTCTGGCCCGTTCTCTCCTTGGCAGCCGCCGCGCCGGTAACTCAAATTGATTTGACAACCGATGAGTCACAGATGAAATGTCCCACCTTGGCGGAGCTCCGAGCTGCTCGCCTCCTCCTGGTTTGGGCTTGAATGGCTGGCGTGCTGATGATGATGAGGAGGAGGAGGGGGGCAGACCTTCCCTTTGAACCATGTTTATGTCCTCACCTGCTCGAGGAGGAAGTCTCTCACGCACCCTCGTAAAACTCAAACCTGGGCAACCTCCACGTTAGTTCAAAGGTCTCTGAGTCAGCCGGGACTTCTGGGTAAAACCATCATCAGCAGTTCAGCAGCTGCTCGGGGTCCAATCCAAAGAAACTCACCTCACTCTGGTACTATCTGGTACGAGGTATACTAGTCTAATGTAGCCTACTTTGTGATATGTATGGATAACTGTTACTGAGTATAAAATACACAACGGAACTATTTTATTTCCTGTTTTGATGTTTGATTTGATTGTGATATACTTTAGTTCAGAAAATGATCAATATGTCCAATGAGAAACTATGTTGTTATTGATCGTTCAGTTAATAGAGTAGACTGTCATTAGTTTGCTGTGAGGCTCCTTTTTGGTCCAGCACTACCACCTGCAGGCCACTAGTGGTATTACAACAGACACGTTTCCACATGATTACGTTTTCAGATTTCAGAAAACTGATAATTAAAATTATTCACTTTATTTTGACTCAATATTGGAGGGTAAGAATTTAACTTTACATATTTTGACGCAACTCTTCATTTTAAAAGCTCTTATATATACAAATGTAAACGTATAATATTTAAACTCTGTTTGGTATATGATTAAAGAACCACAATTGAATATGAAAGATTCTGGCAGAACCAACATAAATGTGTTGCTTTTCCTCTGAATAATGTTAATAAATTGTAATGATATTAAACTTTGTGAAGGCGTCACCAACATGTTCACTATTTCATAAACAAGCGATCAATTAATAGAGAAATAATCAGCAGATTTATCCATAAAGGAATTAATAAACAGCTCAAAATCAATCTCTTACATTAATGCACAAGTAATAATAATAATCTGATGTGTTCAAATGAAATACTTAGTAAAATAGTGTGAAAATAGAAACCTGCTATTATAAATAAAGTGTGTTGTGGGTTTTCTGAACGTTGGAAATGTGTTTTGATTGAAAATCTAATTAATTTCTCTTCCGAGTGCAGTTCTTTTTCCTGACTACTAGATGGATTTAAATTCAATTCTAATTAAAAACTCACCAAAATAAAAGTTATAAATAAGAAAAAGTAAACAAAGTTTAAAAACAGTAAAATGTCATTACTGGCTGTAGAAAACAATTTATTATTGCAATTTATACGACTTTCTTCCATTCTTTACTTCTTAATAGCCCCTTCACTTTCTATTGTATCTTGCCTTTTGTTACTATTTATTATGAAACTGAAAAAAAGCAACTCTGATTGTACAAAAACGCAAAAAGAAACATCAGCTTGGATTGAATTCAGGTTGAAAATAAGCAAATAAGTGTCTTCATATCGGCAACAACAACCAGCAGTAGCAGCAGCAGTCTGGCTGTTTGTTCTGCTGTAAAAAGATTTTCACATTTGATTCAGGACATGAGACGGATAACAAACCTGACCTCAAGAGGAAATACATTCACGGTTGTTATTCTGCAAAAGTAGAGTATGGACTGTTTATATGTTTTTATATTTGATCAAATGAAGCAGAAAGAATGAAAAACTGCTGCAGATGCTACGTTTCTGCAGATTTAAGGAAGCTGTCGCATTCAACGCTGGCTTTCCATTTAAAATGCAGAATTTTCACATCAGCAAGAGCATCAGCTTATGAAGGAAATGACCTGCATGAGTGTCAGGAAGTAACTGGTGTCACGTGTCAGTTTGATCTGGCGAACATTAGGGGGCAGCAGAGTGCAAAGTTGCTCAGTGCAGCTTTAGGAAATTGGCTTTTATAGAAAATGAGGCGTAAAGAAGCTCTGTGTTCCCCGACAGCTGACCTCAAGTCTGTTTTTGTAACGTTTTCTCGTCTTCCTTCATCAGAGGTTCCCTTCTTTGGAGCTCCATGTCAGAGGTCACCGACTCGTCCTCCATGCCGTCCTCCACCTCGTTGGTGACGTAGGAGCCTTTGCGTCTGGACCAACACCAGAGAAACACCACGCAGATGAGCAGCAGCAGCAAGACGACCACGGCCCCTGGAAGGCGGAGCTTAAATGTCAACCGTGATGCTTCTTTTCTTTAAGCAGAAATGATGCATTTGTGTTACGTGGGATATAATCAGGCCTTAAATTCTGGCTCCAGAGGGAGAGGAATACAATTATTCTATGAAGGAATGCATATTAAATATAATCTGGAGTAAAACTTTCAACTCTCACCTCCAATTAAAGCTGCAAACGCTCCGTTGTCCCTGACGATGTCTGTGAAAGACAAGGAAAAACCATTCATTCATTTGGACCGTTAATTCATTCACTGCTCCTCTCTGGGATTCTACAGCTCCAGTATGGAACCAGCACTCCCATTAGGAAACCAGCTGGAGGACCATGAACGTCTGTCAAGGCCCCTCAGTCTCCTTTAGGGCCCCAGGGTGCAGAGACGAGGTGACAGGGGCCACTTTGGGGCCAAAAAAACTCATAAGATCTGCTATCTGGATCTGTGGTCCTCCCTGCCCCTCTGTGACCCTCATTGGTCCTCTGTGACCCACTATGACCCTCTTTTGGCTCTGCTGTGGAAACGAGTGCCAGCCACTATCTGTGAGTGGGCTCTTATCACCGTGGCGACAGACCCTGGCGGCGTCACACTCTCACACTCCTTCCCATGATCCTCTCCTCTAGCAGCCTGATAAGACACTCCCTGCTAACACACACACACACACACACACACACACACACACAGCATCAACATGTAATAATAATATTTGATCATTTGTAATTAATATATTTATTTCCTTTCATAGAACTGTATTTCGAGGTACTTATAAAATAGTATTTACATTTACTTTGGAATAGCTTCATTGATTAACAGTCATATTTTATATATAAAATATAACTTTCCATCAAAGAATACTTTACTTTAATAGTAAGTGTTTTGTTACTTTGACTTGAGTAAAAGATCTGAGTACTTTATACTGTTGTGTTACCCAACATCGGGGGCGGGCCCCTGCAGAGGGCCACCACATAACCCTAAAGGGGTCACGGGATGATTAACACCACCTTTGGGTTTTGAAATTAAAAAGTTTTAATTTGACTTCTGGAATGAAAAGTAAATGTATCACATTCATACCCGTCGTCACGATCTGGGTCACAATGTCAGGAAGAGGAGGCGCTGTTCCAGCCGCCGTTACAGCCGCCGTTACAGCCGCCGCTGGAGTCAGAGGGGCGGGACTCCGAGGAGGGGCGGAACTCTGAGGAGGGGCCGCCGTTACAGCTGCTGTTACAGCCGCCGCTGGAGTCAGAGGGGCGGGACTCCGAGGAGGGGCCGCCGTTACAGCTGCTGTTACAGCCCGAGGGGTGGGCCTCCAGGGAGGGGTGGTCGTTACAGCCGCCGTTACAGCCGTTGCAGCCGTTGCTGGAGGCAGAGTGGAAGGCGGAGGGAATGCAGACGATGCGGGGGTAGGCATGATGGCGTCAACCTGAGCAGGAAATACATCAGAAATGTACAGCTTATTAGAAAATATGCCATCATATTTGTTCCAAGGCAAAAAGCAGATTTTGTTAAAATGGTGACTGATACGGGGAAGTTTGTAGCAGGTTTACATTCACACGTTCTCTGTGAAGCGGTTCAGGCACTAGATGTTCACAAATGCTACAAACTCGTCTTTTATCTGCGAGCTGCAGAACGTTGAGCTCACTTTAATCTGATGTCATTCTCCCTAAACGGCCACAGATGAGTGGACAAGTTCTCCGCTCTCACTACCTTTCTATGAACGTAAGTTTAAAGTCGAGCTGCAAACACCAGAATATGAACACAGGAAACACAAAACTCACCAGTTCTGAGACGACGACGAAGAAGAAGAAACACAGCAGAGTGTATGGTGGACAACATGCACACACACAAACACACACACACACGCATGCACACACACAGATGGGAGTTGTCAGTCCCCAGGGTTGGGATCTGTTCCCCCTCCAACCAATCACGAGGCGGACTCCACCTCTCTGATGCTTCACAGCCTGCAGATGTCTGAAACTGTGCAGCTGACGACGCCTCTAACACACACACACACACACACACACATCTAATCACCTTCAGCCTGTTTATTAAAGCAGATCTTCACTCGTGTTTGTTTTGTTTGCTGCAAGACATTTGTTGACTGTTTCCTACATTACCCAGAATGCCTGAAAACAACCAGAGAAGGTGCAGGGCGTTAAATGAATAGAATATAATGGGTACTGTTTGGTGACCTACCGGCGCTGACATGAAAATAAATCTGCAACGTCGCCCTGAAAGATGCTAAAGGAAGCTGCTCCAGGGGTTTGAGATGCATTCTGGGAATTCTGTTGCCACATGAGATGCGTTTCAGGCTTGTGGAACTCTGTAGAAACTCTGCATATATTATTTAACGTTTATTGATGAAAACCAACCCAGAATAAAAACAGCAATGTGTTGTTAACCAGCAGTAATGTTTATCAAGAATCACGTTTTTCATCAAACTCCTTCCATCAGATTGTTGGCCACGAAACATCAGAACATTTTATGATGATTATTGTTACATTAAGTGTTGATTATTTGTTTACCAGCCACCTAAACATGAATTATCTCTTCTAAACAACAAACAATGATTTCAAGTTATTTTACCAGCCACTTACACGTACAACAAATATTTGATCGTCAACTCAATTCTTTGTGCCTTTAAAAGTTGGTCAACTCCAAAATTGTGGCCTTTTCTCCCAGATAAAGTTTGCTACCATCGCCAGGAAGTTGGCGTTACCGTGGAAACCTAAAGTCAACATTACATCCATGACACATACAGACTTTATTTCAAGCCAAACCTAATTGATGGTTCACAACGTCATGTTTAAAATCGAAATAAAATGTGTTTCAGGTTGCTATGGGAACCAACTTTTTCATTGACGGGGTTGGAAGAACTTTTCTCTTTCCAACAGAAGAACCTTCCGGTCTCTAGAACTCAGGCGGCGAACCCGAAGTCCTCGGTTTCATTCGTACAATAAAGAAACGATGCTGGATTTCAAAAGTACAGAAACATTTGCCGCCGACTGGCGTCTAACATGGAAGAAGTTGTTAAAGAATTAGAAATCAGAGGCTCGTTGTCTTATTGATCCCGAAGCCGTTTCAAAGACTTTACAAGGTTGATCTGAGCTATGAGACGCCTTGTCTGTTGCTAGGCTCCTCCTCCTCCTCCTCCTCCTCTCTGATTTATTGCAGCTCCCCTCTCTTGTCCAGCCGCCTCCTTTACTCGTCCTCGTGCTCAAAGAACTCGTGGCAACAGATGGTAACCATGGAGATGAATGTCATGAACTCCTGGAAGTCGCACTCGGCGTCGCCGTCGGCGTCCAGGCCCTCCATCAGACTGTCGAGGGCGGCCTGGTCCTTCACATGCTGCAGGACGGACGGACGGATCACATCAGCAGGAAGTCACATCCTCACACATACACTCTACTCATATTTCTGTCATATTTCTACTTCTTGTACACATTCTGATCAGGAAGATCCCACAGAAATTATACATATCTTTATACCAGTTTCACATAGAAAAGCTGAAAAAACTAAACAGATTTAGATTTAAACTATTGAAAATGATCAATACTATAATATAAAGTATATTTTATTGGATGGACTCACCGCCATCAGATCCGGCAGCTCGTCCTGCAGCAGATCCTTCAGCTCGCTCTTCTTCAGCTTGTGTTTGTCTCCCTCTCTCTCTGCGTACTTCTGGAACACGCCAATGATGGTCGCCATCGAGGTCTCTAGGTCGCTCATCGCCATCCGTCTTCTCACCGGTTCACCAATAAATCACGAGCCCAAGTCTGATGATTATTTACATTGTTGGATGCTGGCATTTCAAAGTAAAGTATACTAGAAAGTGCTGCATTTGTCATGATCTCACCTCTTTGGAGGACCACAGCTGACCTGATAGAGGAGCAGTGAGGAGGACCACAGCAGACAATAAGGAGGATCCCAGCAGACCTGATAGGAGGACCACAGCAGACTTTATAGAGGACCGCAGTAGGTTTTACAAGGGAGCAGTGAGGAGGACCACAGCAGACTTTATAGAGGAGCAGCGAGGAGGAGGACGCAGCTCTGAGATCAGTCAACCTGCTGACCAATCCTGCGTGCCCTCCTCCTCCTAACTCCACTGCAGCTCTGATGGCCCTGATGGTTTGTGGGAGATTAACACATTTCTCATGACTCATGTTAACTTGAAGAAGACATGAGGTTTGATATGTAGATAAAAATCAACGTCAAACTTCCAGAAAATCTATGTAATTTAGTAGAATAAAATTCCAAAATGCCATGAGTCAGCAATCACAGGGATGTGAAAGTGTCCCGGATAACATGCAGGGTGTTTTCCAGCTGACATGTATTTAAAAGGCTTGCCAAGCAGCTGAGTATCTGTGCCCCTCTATCACGTATCATCGTATATACGATCTGTTTGATCTAGATCTGCTTCTCTGCCATGTGTTGGGGGATCTGCTGGGAGACAAAGGCCCGTTTCAGAGGAAGCTGCTGGCCGTGCATGTTAATGAAGACGCTCTTTTCACTGCTGGAGTTGGCCAGACGTTTGCCCTCCGCAGCCTAAACAGCTCACACAAACGGCACGTCGGCCCCGGCCAAAGAGGAGATGTCCAGATGCCAGATTTCTGCTGCTAAAGGGCTGGAAACAGACGTTAGAGAGTTCTGGGGGGGAGCAGACACACTTTAGTCAGGATGATTCCCAGAAATGTGCAGGATCTTCTAATATATCCTTCAAATACAGATTATTACATGAAGTTCTGCAGGTTTAATCATGTGATTGAGTTGATAAGATAACGGAGCAGGTGCATCTCGTGAACATGATGCGAATGATCTCCACAATGTGCTGAATTCCCCAGATGACTCCGGTGACCTCTGACCTCCCTCAGCTCTTTGTGTTCTCAGCCAGAACAAAGCGGTTTCTAACATGATGAACTGTGTCTTTGTCTCGCTGATAAATACACTCGTCCTCACGCGGACGACCACAAACTGTCTCACTGTTCGCTCCGGACACTGAAGCCAAAGATCCTGGAAACATCCGTCATTTCTTCACTTCTCTGCCTTCTGGTCTGTCTTCTGGTTCTGGTTCTGGTTCTGTCTGCTGAATACGAGTCGGGAGTGAGACCACGGCAGGCAAAGATATAGGACATAGTGAAGCAGTACAGTAAATACATATTAATGATAATAACAAATAAAGTCGAATGTTTGATGACGTTTGCATATTCAGATAAGAGAAAACAGGTTTTTCTCTTCTTTCTTTCTTCTCCTCTGTTTTGTTTTCGTCTCCAGGGAGACGCCGTCCTCAAATGGCCGGGGCGTCCTCAGAGCCAGCCCCGGGGACCCTGAGCTGAGCGGTTGCCATGGCAACATGGGAAAGGGTTTGCCAGGCCGCTGACTCATCACCTGGCAGCCATGATCAACACACATGAGGTTTTAATTTATTGTTTAAGGACTTTTGATTAAATTGTTGGTGTTTGTTTTTATTGTTTTTCTGTTCTTAAAGTTACTGTGACCTTTGACCTTCTCGTTTTTCAAACTGTTTATCTAGAGAGAAAATCCAACATGTACAAAGTGAGAAAGAAGAAAAACCAGGGCAATGTTCCAAAAAGTAACTTGTAACTCTCATAAATCGCCATGAGAGGGCAGCAGTGTGTCACGCAACCTCATCTCAGATCAAACATGATGTTTATGTCTAAAAACAGATCAATAATCGAACGAACTGGGAACCAAAGCTCATGTTTCCATCATTAAAGTTAAGTTATTGTACCTCTAATTAATCAGCATCATCAAATTAGTACAGTTCTATCTTTAAGGGCTTTGATTATGGAGAAGTAATTAAGGGCTTATTTTAATGAAGTATTCAGATCAATTTACTTCAGGTAGGGTACTAATACTAACAGGGAAGTCAGGGAAAACCTCCAAATGAGTAGGACTCAATCAGAACGACGTGTTGAAGCACTGCTGCTGGTAAAACTACAAAGATGGTGGAAGAGAACTCCAACAAGCTGCTGATAGGACAACATCCTGGCGTTGTGTCTGGTGGTATCATGGCAGCTGCTCTGGCTGGATGACTTCCTGGCGTTGGCGTTGTGTCTGGCTGCAGATCACAGTGTAATCTGGACAGATCCTCAATCTGTCAAATCCCATCTGGCTCATTGGGGTGATCACACGGCGGCGTGGGACCATAAACCCGGATAAGACGGAGGAGGAAAGTGTTTTCTGGAGGCTCAGGGCCGCCGCCGGTCTTCACCCTGAGTTATGGCTGCAATCAAGTCTCTTGGGGGGTGTTGGTGAAGGTCGGCGGTCGCCGCCTGGGGCTCCGAGGTGATGATTCTCCGTCTTCCTGTCTCCTCGGGTCTCTTCAACACTCTCCCTGCAAAGAACATCCGTCTGAACAAATTATTGGGTCTCCGTTTCAACCTTTCACATCGGGTTTTATCGGATGGTTCCACTTTTTAAGAAAAGTTACTTTTATTTAAGACACAACGTTATCACTGTGGATTCAGTACCTCAACATGTTTCAACACCATGTCAGCGTTTTATTTAGACCAGGACTCCCCAGACCGGAACCTGGCTGAGACAGCAGATTAAAGTTTGGTTGATGGTAAAACTCCTTTAACTGTGCAGGAAAACGGAGCCCGATGACAGGAAGTAGAGCAGGTAAAAGCTGAATCAGGAAGTGCTACCTTTAGCTGATGACGTCACAAGATAAAACTACTAAAACGTGGAGAGAAGACCACGGTAACGGGTCTTCAGGTTCAGTCTGAACGGAATCTATATGCAGATGATGTAAACTTGAACTAAAGATAGAGACATATCAAGTGATGAATGTGTATTTTTGGGCGCCGCTGCGGCGGATTTGAACCGGCGCCGTCACCGTTTTGCTGCTGCTGCAGAGTGGCCATCTCATGTCGCATCTACCCTCCCTAATCCCATAATCCTCTGCTGCCTCCACTCTCACCCCCCCATCCCCCCTTTGATCGGATTAGAGGCTGTATCCTCCTCACACACACACACCCTACCTGATGGCCTACATATCTACTCCGTGTTTCCAGCGTGGGCTAATTGGAGGGACGGTGAGACGAGTCAATAAACGGGTTAAAGGTCATCGACGATGAACAACAACAACAACATGGAGTCTTGTTGAGTCTTTTCTAACTAAGACTCGGACTCAACGTGGTCACAAAAATCGTCAGGTCTGACCGACTCGTCCTCGGACCGGGTCCTAGAGGAACGTGTCCGAGTCTGGGGGGCGGAGCTTAGCTTCCTCGTGATGTCCCTTTAAGACGCATCAAAGTCAAGAGAAGACAGACGATGACTCATCACACGCTCACAATAACCACGGGTTACATTTCATTACCCACAATGCAACTCAGCCGCAGACAGGTTCAGGTTTGTTACGCCAGCTAATCTGTTACTAAATAACAGTCGTGTGACGAACGCCCAGCATGACGGCACCCACACACAACTAATCTCTCTCTCTCTCTCACACACACACACACACACACACACACCACCATATGGTGAACACTAAGCTGCCGTCAGGTCGTACCAGCAGCACTCGGAGTGGATTACCGGTGTCCGACTGCACTTCACGGAGCTGCAGAAAGGAAGCCACGGAAGGCCGAGAGGTAATCCTGCTTCTGGAAGGATCCCGCCGCCTCGACACCACTGATCTAAAGAATTAGGACACATTAGGAACTTTTATTCTTCATCCTTGAAGTCTGGCTGCTCGAGCGTGGATGCTGAGAAATCAAACGGCAGTGAAGCTCCACGTTTTATAGGAATTCAGAGTAAGAAGCAGCTCGGAGCATGATCGACTTTATTCCTCACAAACTCTCAAATCTCTGCAAAAGCTGTCCGAACACATGACCACATCTGAGTGGTTGCTATCGGCGATGCACGTCTATGCACACAAACACAGGAAAACCTCCTGAATTGCACTGATTGATGTTCGCAGCCTGAAGCTGCACAAATAGGCTGGATGTGCAAGGACAGCGAGGATGCGTGGATGAAACAGGAAGTGGCCTCCGTCGCCGTCCTCCTCTGATGTCAGCGTTCAAACGGCTGAAAGGGAAAGCAAAGAGCTCATCATGATAAAAGGAAGTCTGCAGGCGAGCATTCCAACTAGATTAAAAACAAGTTGATTAAAACCCGTCTGAAACAGGAATCTCATTCGGCCGTGCTGTGGGTTCCCACGCTTCACCAGTCCTCCCAGTTAACTGAGATTCATACTTCCTGAGGTTACGCCCAAAGTGACCCGCAGCCTCGCATCAATCACAGCTGATAATTATGATGGATGGGGGGGATGGAGTCCTCCTTTCAAAGAGAAGCATTGTGGTTTCTCTGGAGCCCAAATGTCAGATTCTCAGTCTCAGTGTGGAATAAATGTTTTCTGGATTTGGGATGAGATCAGCAATAAAGAAAACCAAACTCTGCAGGATTTCTGTCTTGATTTATAGTTTGCATGACTGCAAATGTTATACATTTATCACGAGGAATTAATGCTGAATCCTAAAAACGCTGCCGCAGGACCGAGGCCCGCTCCAGGACCGAAGCAGACCTCAGGTGTGTGTTCGCCTGCAGAGAGAGCGAGTTAGTCCGCGGCCTTTTCCTGCAACAGAGGAAACCATGAATTAGTCATTTCCTGTGAACAGGTGGCTCTGCCTCTAGAGTGGAGATGGAGGCGAGAGGAAGATGAGCCAAGAGGAAGAGAAGAACAAACTGGAGCTTTCCTGCAACGTTAGGCTCTTTGCACCAATGATACTGATTTTATTTGCTTTAAAATAACATGTTTGGTTTCAATAACAGTAAGTTATAACGTGTTCATTTTGTCCATGACGCATTCGGTTATCCAACGGGTGAGATAATAATATGTTTGTAGACTTGCATGCATATTAACATCAGAATTGAGACTTTCGAGTAAAGAATCTAATTGAATTGTAAAAAATGTGAAACTTTCCATGGATTTGCTTAAATGTAGAGCAATTAAAGGGAGTTGAGTATTTCTTTTAAGTCGGTCTAACAATCTTCTTTGTACGAGTTCTCCTCAGCTCATCATTGTATTTAAAGAGCAGAGTGACAGAGGGGATTTCCATTCACACATCATGTGAACTCAAGTCCTGCTGTCTCTTCCCAGAAGCAACATGGCTGCCAAGCGAGCGCCCCGTCATTGTGATGCAAAGCGAGCGGCTGATAGCGAACGCTCTTCGATAAAGCCGTGAATAGAAGAGCCCACAGCTCCCATTCAGACCAGATGAATAGACGCCTGGATTCCAGTCGGAGCCTCCGATGGGAGCTGAACTTCAGGGGCAGCAACGGCCGCTCCGACTGGGAAACGTTCCCCTCTTTATCCCAAACGTCCCGGCTGCTGCTCGTCGTCTTCTCTTCTCTTTCACAGGTTTAAATCTGGAAATCTGCTCGCTGTTCTGAGGGTTCACTCAACGGCAAATTCAGCTCCAAATATGGAGAGAAATGTTGGTAAAACTGGATGATGAGCTTTCCTATGATGGATGATAATAACTCACCTAAGTGTTTACTAGATGCACAATCAAAGGCAATGAAAAGAACAGGTTAAACTGCTGGGAAACAGAAGGAAGAAGTTTCCAACCGGATCTCTGTTTGATGATGTCATTAAAGCTGGAGAGGAGCAAATATATGAAACAAATGCTGCTTCAGATTCAGTCGAATAAAAGGAAACTTCAGCCGATTAGACGATCCAAGGTGACTCCTAGGATGGCTATCAGAGGCCTGCACTGATCTCCAGTCAGTCTCCTTCCAGACATCCATCATGGCCGCCTGATGGTCCACAATGAGAGAGCGTGTGCACGGCGAGTCGGATGAATCACCTGCCTTTCACTCTTCTGAAGCCGGAGCTGCAGCATTCATCACGCACGGACAGAACGGTGGAGACGCCGGGTGTTTTCTAACTCTAAAGTGCAGCAGGAAAGCATGGGGGCTGAAGAAGAAGATGATGAATAAGGACTCTTCCACCCTCGGTGCTGGTCGAAGTCGGCCTTTAGAGACCTTGAAAGGAAAATTGATCCGTCCTGCTGAGACGAAGCTGAGACGAAGCTGCACCATCCCCCGCTATTCCATGTGGTTTCGTGGGACCAGGACTTAGATTCAGAGAGACTCGTCTCCTGTTGCCTCTCCAGCTGTTGCCTGTCGCTCTAATTACAAAACTTTGGGTTCGGCCTTTAAAAAGCTCCCCGAGGCGTCACAGAGGGGGAGAAGGACCTGCAGCATGTCTTTTCTCTCAGCTTTGTTTTCATGCTTCATGTCTTCAAGGGTTGCTGCATTCAGGCACCCTAAATTATTTGCAGGAATAAAGAGAATATATTTTACTTTCAACTGAACCAACATGTTTAAAAAGGGTGAAACACAAGATGCAAAGGAAGGTCAGAGGTCAGGACTGTAGGGTGACAGCTGCACATACCTGGAAACGCTACAATATATGTGACTTTACTTGAATCTCTCGTCGGTAAATCTTCGGATGCAGGGAATCATCTCTGCATTTCTGAGTTTATTTTTGTCTCCTCTTGTCGGCTGCAGAGCAACTTCCTGTCTCTGCACCGCCAGCAGCTTCTACACTTCGTCTGAGGGCTTTTTGTCGATGAGATGAACGAGGAAGACCTATTAGACTCCCTTTTTAAGAGGCGTCCTCATCATTTAAAGCTAATAAACCTCCATCAGAATGCAGGAATATCTGATTGTGAAGTTGGAAAGCTCATTATCAGAGGAGCGTGTCCCCGGCAGATCATTACGGACTGCAGCCACGCTTTCATTCCCTTTATTTACTGGGAGAGTGTTCCTGTAGTGATGTGATGGACACATGATGGACATTCAAGGAAAGCAGGAGAGGACTGACCTAAATGGACTACAAGATATGGATTAGAAGAAGTAGAAATCACTGACCAATAACAAGCTAGAATGTCAATAAAGTTTAAAGTAGCAGAAGTGTGCAGTATTTGAGTAAAGGTACCTGGAAGCAGGGGCGGGGTGGCCACAGGGAGGTTCGGGAGGATTCCCGAACGGCCGGTCTGTTCTGGGCCGAACCGGCCGGTGGTCAGATTTTTTTTTTTTTTTTTTTTTTTTTTTTTATGTAAAACGGGGCCGCGATTAAACAGGCAGCCTGCCCTTACAGCCCTTGTAGGTGGCAGATTGGAACGCCAGACTGGGTCACTCTAATATCTTGCATTTTAAGGGGGGATACGAGCGGCCCCCCCTCTCAATTTGAGCTGATCCTTGTTCCTATTGACATGTGATTGGCTCAGCCGCTCAGTCAGAAGAACGGCTGGTTTTCCTGTTAAAAAAAACAGAAAAGGAAGGAAGGAAGAGGGGCAGGATCGCGATGATGAAAAGAAAGAAGCCAGAGAAAGAGATGGGTGGAGCAGAGAATGTGAGGATGAAAAAGAAAAGAAAGTTGATAGAAGACGCAGCAAAATGCGCGAAATTAACTGATATGTTCCGTCGTGGTGGGACCAAGGTCGGCCAGGCCGGTGATGACGACACGGGTCCGAGCAGCACGGCCACAGCAGGTTAACAAGCACCGTCTACACCGCGCCATCATCCCAGACCCAGACAATATAGTGTTTGTGTTTCAGGACACAGACAGAGCTATCAGTAAAGTTACACAATAAATAAATCATTAATTTGCTTTGTCAATTAAAAATAAAATCCATACCAACTGACCATAAAACACTAAAATTCATTGCAATAATAAATAAATAAATAACATTCTGTTTTAAAGATATAATTTAAAATTATAAATATATATATAATATAATACGGCTATATTTCCTGTTATGTTTCTGCATTAGTGTGTGTGTGTGTGTGTGTGTGTGTGTGTGTGTGTGTGTGTGTGTGTGTGCGCGGCACTTTTCTTAAATTGAATTTTAGATTTTGTTTGTGTTCTAACACTGAATTATTTGCAAAAGTACTATAAATGTTATCATTGTTGCTGTTAATGTTAGACACAGATAATGAGAGTGAGGAGGAGAGAGGGACAGATGAGGAGGGACAGGAGAAGGAGGAGGAGCAGAAGGAGGAGGAGGAGAAGGAGGAAGAGGACAAAGAGGAGGAGGAGGAGAAAGAAGAGGAGTAGGAGGAGTAGAAAAAGGAGGATTACACAGGGAGAGGAGAAAGAAGAGGAGGAGGAGTAGAAAAAGGAGGATTACACAGGGAGAGAGAAAGAAGAGGAGGAGGAGAAAAAGGAGGATTAAACAGGGAGAGGAGAAAGAGGAGGAGGAGGAGAAAGAAGAGGATGGGGAGAAAGAGGAGGATTTAACAGGGAGAGGAGAAAGAAGATGAAGAGGAGGAGAAAGAGGAGGATTAAACAGGGAGAGGAGAAAGAAGAGGAGGAGAAGGAGTAGAAAAAGAAGGATTAAACAGGGAGAGGAGAAAGAAGAGGAGGAGTAGAAAAAGGAGGATTACACAGAGAGAGGAGAAAGAAGAGGAGGAGGAGAAAAAGGAGGATTAAACAGGGAGAGGAGAAAGAAGAGGAGGAGGAGGAGAAAGAAGAGGAGGGGGAGAAAGAGGATGATTTAACAGGGAGAGGAGAAAGAAGATGAAGAGGAGGAGAAAGAAGAGGGGGAGGAGAAAGAAGAGGAGGAAGAGGAGTAGAAAAAGGAGGATTAAACAGGGAGAGGAGAAAGAAGAGGAGGAGAAGAGGGAGGGAGGGAGGGAGAGAGAGAGAGAAAGGAGGAGCAGCAGTTTGTACAGTATATTGAACAGGTATTTTTTCACACACACACACACACAGTAGTTTTGTTGGTTGAAAATAAAGTATTTGTGTTTAAATTAAATTACGGTTCTACTTGTGTCCTTCGTGCGATCGGATAAAAGGCCTCTCCAAACCAAGCTCCCGGGCTGAATTTCAACCCCAGCCCGCCCCTGCCTGGAAGTACACACATGAATTACAAGTATGATGTATGGAGAGTGTGTGTGTGTGTGTGTGTGGCCACGCCCCCTCACCGTGACGCCACACCTCCACCAGAGCAGAGCCGCGCTGCTCGTCAGTCCTCCGGCAGACCGGAGCGGAGCCGGACTCGGACCTCGTGCGCGTCTATCGCCGGTAACTGTGGGACGATCATTTATTCATCATTTATTCATGACTTTATTTATTTTTGCACATTGAAGGTAAACGACACGAGGACAAGAAGAAGAAGAAGAAGTCTCTCCATCATCATCTCCTTCTTCTCTCTGAGCGTCCGGGCTTCGAGCCAGCAGGTCAGTTGACTTTACACTCACTTTTACACGTATTCACCGCTCATTGCCGTTTAAACCCGCGGTTTGCTCAGGTTGTTCGCGGGTTGAGCAGAGCTGTGTCCGGGGAGGAAGTCGGCTTCACTCCGATGGAAAGTCTCTGCAGGATTCATGTGATATTATTATGATTATGGTCTACAATAACGGGTTTACTGTCTGTCTGTAGGGACTTCATGCACTTTGTGAAGTGGTCCTGTGGTGTTCTAACTGAGTATTATTATACGTGTATGGATTATTATGGATCCTAATGGTGGTGATTCTCTCTAATATTACCTCCAGGATTTAATTGAAAGCCTTTCCCTATGATGCCCCCCGGCAGAATGACCTTTAATGAGAAGTTGCCCGTTAGCGTCACATTGTCACCTGTGTGTGTGCACGGACATGCTCGTGCACGCCTCCCCTGCCTGGCCAATCAGGTCATCTGCTAATCCGAAAATCCTCCTCCTGTCAGCCAGGCGTTTGAAACCTCTTGTTCCTCATCCTCCTTTCTTCTTCTACCTTCTTCTCTCCTTTTTGTCCCCCAATTTACCTCCCCTTACCGTCTCTCTCCTTCCTCCCTCCCTTCCTTCATCCAACTCTTCTTCTTCTTCAACATTTTACTTTTCATTTGCCTCCAAATCCTCTTCCTCTGTTTCTTTGTTGTTTTTCCTCTTCCTCAGTAAAACACACACACAGAAACTGAAGGAAAGTGACACACACACACTACTCTAGGCTAAGCCTGAATACCAGCATGTCATCGTTTTCCAGCTCTATGCGAAGGTGTGCAACGTTTTGTAATTAATGGCCACACACACACACACACACACACACACACACGCACACACACACACGCACGCGCACGCGCACACGCACACGCACACGCACACACACACACGCACTCCAGCTCCGACCCTCTCCAGCTGAAGAATCTCCTTCAGCAGCGAGGTGGAAGCGACACTAAAACTCAGCACTAACGGTCCCCGGCTCATTTACCTGCAGATCCGTCCTGAGGGGAGAGAGGAGAGGAGAGGAGAGGAGGGAGAAGAGAAGAGAGGAGAGGAGAGGAGAGAGGGAGAAGAGAGGAGAGGAGAGGAGAGGAGAGGAGAGAGGAGATGGATTTCTCCGGTGAGAGTACCACCGCTGCAGACTGATGTACTCGACCACACGGCGAAGCCACAGAGCTGCAGCAGGACAGTAAGAACGTCCCGTCTAATGGAAGAAAAGACATTATTAATCCAACATCCGTCTAAAATACAGGAAAACTCCTCAAAGGGAGAAAAAAAGTGCATCATCAAAAGGAAAAACTCAGCATAAATCTTTCATAATTCACCATAAATTACTTAGAGCTTGAGGAATCAGACATTTCATGACTCAGAGGCAAATCAGTGAGCTTTCCTCACAGGAACCTCTCCATCAGCGTTGCCGTAACAACAACAAAACTCTAAACTCATTCATGTTCCCGTTGCTTTTAACGTACATCCCGATGCGTGCTAGGAGAAGGGCTGCGTTGCCGGGGCGACCGAATGTTCTTCCCTCCTGTAGGTCGGGACTGAGTTACGGCTGCTGTCTAGAAGTTAAAGTCAAACCAAGTTTCAATGCAGTTTGTTTTCATCGACGATGGAGTTTGGATCGGGAACGGAAGCAGATCCACCAGATCAATAATAATAATAATAAAACACGCGATTGAAGAAGCATGCAGCTTCTAATATTAGAACCTGGGGAGACTTTTGGCGTCTCTTCCTCCACTAGCATCCTTTAAGACTTGTACAATCAGTTAACAAGCCTTTTAAAGGTATTTTATTAAAGGGAAAGTGCTGAGTCATGTTTTGGATGATCTGACGAGGACTTGGGACTCTGCAGCCTCCGACCTAAGACAGGAAAGTTTGTTTTCCACTCGCCGGTCTCATTCTCTGTCCTGCAATCTGCTCGTTTTCGGCCGCAATGGAAAAGTGATAAACTCTCTGAGAACATACGGCTGCTGGAAACGGTTCTTACAGCAACATTCATCCAGGGATTAGGACGGGCTGACTCACGGCTAATTAAACTCACCACTCTCCGCTCCGTCAGCCGGACTGAAAGGCGGATTTCACACACTCTGATATTAATGCACCGGTGGGGGAAATATTCCTGTCTCATCCTGAGGAAGCCACAAGGCCTCCAGCAGCTGGCGGAGCTCCCTGAGAGATCTCCCTGAGCACCTCCTCTCCCTCTCTGATTGAAATGTATCTGCCAAAACACCCCGTCTGTACTCTCTCCAAGATAGTGTAAAAGAGGACACAATACCATCCCTTCTTTCACTTTTTGTAGTTGTGGGTTTTCCTGGAACAAAGGTCTCCGGGAGGCTGATTGTGGATCAGCAGGACGAATCCCAAACCTCCTGATGAGTTTCCGATCTCAGCAAACATCAGTTTCTAGCTCCTCCTCGCCTCCTGCTGCCTTCAGCGGGGACCGACTCCGTGTTCCATCAAAGCCGCCGTCTTTGTGTGCTGGGCGGCGAGTTATTGATCGCCGAGCGCTCATCTCTGAGGGGGGGGGGGGGGTTTATCGACGGCGACACGCTGGCGAGCAGAAAGGCTGCAGGGAGATGAAATGCCACCTCGTCGGGGTTGGACTGACTTTCAGCAGCAAATCCCATTTAACAGATGCGGCTGTTAAACAAGCCCAACTTGCTCTTCGCTGCATGCTCCGCATCCCAGAGTGCACCTCTGCTCCGAACCAATGGCAGTCATCGTTCAGGCCTCGCTCATTAAAGAAAGAGCAGATTAAAGCAGATTAAAGCTGATTTAAGCTGCAGAGGGTTGAAGGAAGACTTAAGAAGAAAGTCAACAGGACTGCAGCCGCAAAAGGAGGGAGATTCGAGTCAAACAAATAAAACATGTTTGAAGATAAAAGTTTGGATATTAGTTTTAAAAAGTATCATGTTAATGTTATTTTGGGTGTTTGTCATCTCCTTGTGTCTGAAGATGCTGGAAGAGAGTGGAGAGCTGTATTTGATCAGACACAGCTGCAGCTGAACAGAAACCCTCCCAACATTAAAGCTCTAATGAAGAGAACCAGTGAAAGGCATTTAAATGGCAGCGTCTCCAGTCTGCGTTGCTTTAATCAGATTAAAACGGCGTCATTAGTGTGCAAATATTGCTGCTTGCTGTCCTGCAGGACGAAGGGAAGCCTCGTAGGACTGAAGGGAACTATGGGAAGCAGCTTTTTGTCCATAAGTGTCTGTGCAGAAGAACTTGGCTTGTTGGAACCATCCTGATTTAAAGCCCAGCAAACACTCTGATTCTTTTGGCAACCGAAGAGTATCAGGAAGACAGAATGTAAAGATCAGGCCTCTCATTTCATTACGTTTCTGAACTTCTTCATTGTCACTTTCACTCAACCGAAATCTCTTTTTGCTTCGTGTCTTTATTGCTCTCCTATTAAATCACGTATCGCTCTCTGCTTCTCTCAACTCTTTGCATCGATTTGGAAGCAATTTCTCTCTCTCCAGCACATCCGTCAGAAATGCAGTGATATTTTCCAACTATAAATATAACTGCTGCTGCAGCTTTGATGGCTGTATTATCTAGAGAACGAAGCTTCCTGCTGCAGCGTTGTATTGGGAAGTTGCTCCGGATCGGAGCTCTATGCGAAGGTGTGCAACGTTTTGTAATTAATGGCCACACACACACACACACACACACACACACGCACACACACGCACACACACACACACACACACACACGCACACACACACACACACGCACACACACACACACACACACACACACACACACACGCACACACACACACACACACACGCACACACACACACACACACGCACACACGCACTCCAGCTCCGACCCTCTCCAGCTGAAGAATCTCCTTCAGCAGCGAGGTGGAAGCGACACTAAAACTCAGCACTAACGGTCCCCGGCTCATTTACCTGCAGATCCGTCCTGAGGGGAGAGAGGAGAAGAGAGGAGAGGAGGGAGAAGAGAGGAGAGGAGAGGAGAGAGGGAGAAGAGAGGAGAGGAGAGGAGAGGAGAGAGGAGATGGATTTCTCCGGTGAGAGTACCACCGCTGCAGACTGATGTACTCGACCACACGGCGAAGCCACAGAGCTGCAGCAGGACAGTAAGAACGTCCCGTCTAATGGAAGAAAAGACATTATTAATCCAACATCCGTCTAAAATACAGGAAAACTCCTCAAAGGGAGAAAAAAAGTGCATCATCAAAAGGAAAAACTCAGCATAAATCTTTCATAATTCACCATAAATTACTTAGAGCTTGAGGAATCAGACATTTCATGACTCAGAGGCAAATCAGTGAGCTTTCCTCACAGGAACCTCTCCATCAGCGTTGCCGTAACAACAACAAAACTCTAAACTCATTCATGTTCCCGTTGCTTTTAACGTACATCCCGATGCGTGCTAGGAGAAGGGCTGCGTTGCCGGGGCGACCGAATGTTCTTCCCTCCTGTAGGTCGGGACTGAGTTACGGCTGCTGTCTAGAAGTTAAAGTCAAACCAAGTTTCAATGCAGTTTGTTTTCATCGACGATGGAGTTTGGATCGGGAAAGGAAGCAGATCCACCAGATCAATAATAATAATAATAAAAACACGCGATTGAAGAAGCATGCAGCTTCTAATATTAGAACCTGGGGAGACTTTTGGCGTCTCTTCCTCCACTAGCATCCTTTAAGACTTGTACAATCAGTTAACAAGCCTTTTAAAGGTATTTTATTAAAGGGAAAGTGCTGAGTCATGTTTTGGATGATCTGACGAGGACTTGGGACTCTGCAGCCTCCGACCTAAGACAGGAAAGTTTGTTTTCCACTCGCCGGTCTCATTCTCTGTCCTGCAATCTGCTCGTTTTCGGCCGCAATGGAAAAGTGATAAACTCTCTGAGAACATACGGCTGCTGGAAACGGTTCTTACAGCAACATTCATCCAGGGATTAGGACGGGCTGACTCACGGCTAATTAAACTCACCACTCTCCGCTCCGTCAGCCGGACTGAAAGGCGGATTTCACACACTCTGATATTAATGCACCGGTGGGGGAAATATTCCTGTCTCATCCTGAGGAAGCCACAAGGCCTCCAGCAGCTGGCGGAGCTCCCTGAGAGATCTCCCTGAGCACCTCCTCTCCCTCTCTGATTGAAATGTATCTGCCAAAACACCCCGTCTGTACTCTCTCCAAGATAGTGTAAAAGAGGACACAATACCATCCCTTCTTTCACTTTTTGTAGTTGTGGGTTTTCCTGGAACAAAGGTCTCCGGGAGGCTGATTGTGGATCAGCAGGACGAATCCCAAACCTCCTGATGAGTTTCCGATCTCAGCAAACATCAGTTTCTAGCTCCTCCTCGCCTCCTGCTGCCTTCAGCGGGGACCGACTCCGTGTTCCATCAAAGCCGGCGTCTTTGTCTGCTGGGCGGCGAGTTATTGATCGCCGAGCGCTCATCTCTGAGGGGGGGGGGGTGGTTTATCGACGGCGACACGCTGGCGAGCAGAAAGGCTGCAGGGAGATGAAATGCCACCTCGCCGGGGTTGGACTGACTTTCAGCAGCAAATCCCATTTAACAGATGCGGCTGTTAAACAAGCCCAACTTGCTCTTCGCTGCATGCTCCACATCCCAGAGTGCACCTCTGCTCCGAACCAATGGCAGTCATCGTTCAGGCCTCGCTCATTAAAGAAAGAGCAGATTAAAGCTGATTTAAGCTGCAGAGGGTTGAAGGAAGACTTAAGAAGAAAGTCAACAGGACTGCAGCCGCAAAAGGAGGGAGATTCGAGTCAAACAAATAAAACATGTTTGAAGATAAAAGTTTGGATATTAGTTTTAAAAAGTATCATGTTAATGTTATTTTGGGTGTTTGTCATCTCCTTGTGTCTGAAGATGCTGGAAGAGAGTGGAGAGCTGTATTTGATCAGACACAGCTGCAGCTGAACAGAAACCCTCCCAACATTAAAGCTCTAATGAAGAGAACCAGTGAAAGGCATTTAAATGGCAGCGTCTCCAGTCTGCGTTGCTTTAATCAGATTAAAACGGCGTCATTAGTGTGCAAATGTTGCTGCTTGCTGTCCTGCAGGACGAAGGGAAGCCTCTTGGGACTGAAGGGAAGTATGGGAAGCAGCTTTTTGTCCATACGGAAAGTGTCTGTGCAGAAGGACTTGTTGGAACCATCCTGATTTAAAGCCCAGCAAACACTCTGATTCTTTTTGGCAACCGGAAGAGTATCAGGAAGACAGAATGTAAAGATCAGGCCTCTCATTTCATTACGTTTCTGAACTTCTTCATTGTCACTTTCACTCAACCGAAATCTCTTTTTGCTTCGTGTCTTTATTGCTCTCCTATTAAATCACGTATCGCTCTCCGCTTCTCTCAGCTCTTTGCATCGATTTGGAAGCAATTTCTCTCTCTCCAGCACATCCGTCAGAAATGCAGTGATATTTTCCAACTATAAGTATAACTGCTGCTGCAGCTTTGATGGCTGTATTATCTAGAGAACGAAGCTTCCTGCTGCAGCGTTGTATTGGGAAGTTGCTCCGGATCGGAGCTGCAGATAAAAGCCTGCATGAACATGTTTGTATGTTTGTCTCCCAACCTGAAACGCTTCGTTTGATTCCCGTCCAGATGAAAAGCTGCCGATGAGAGGATTGGATGGGAAGTAGCGGCCATGGCGGCCCATCGAATCATCAGAGTGACCAACAACAATCACGTCCTCCCTCGCTGCAAGTCTGAGGGGACGCTGATCGACCTGAGCGAGGGGGTCACCGGGGCCAGCCTCAGCGATGTGAAAGGTCAGCGTTTACATGTACACGCTCAGTTAGCCAATCAAAGCAATCTCTCAAGAATTCATTTTTAATGATGAGCTGTTGATCTTTTGTAATTAGATCATCAGTCACATGTTGGAAGCTGTATATTCACACTTCACTGCTTTATTTACATGCTCTACATACGCTCATAACGTGAGCTAAAAATAGAAAATGAGCTCATCTGCTCATGTGTTTACTTAGTGATCTGGAAATGTTGTCAATGAAGGTTTGGGTTCTTTGGGGGGCTATTTGGGACCAGTACTTGCTGTAAAGTTTTACTGTAGAAGCACTGAACCTGTCTGTTTGATGTGTGGCACCAGCACCTCATTATTCCATCCGGGCCATTACATCTGTGTCTGATTAGGAGATAAGTGCCGTTAACTGCAGTGTTTTTGGTAATCAGCCACCAAGTGATTCCAGTGAGTGCACTTATCTCAAATAGTGAACAACCACTTTGCAATCAGGGGAGAAGAGCATCACTAATAGAACATCTTTTTCCCTTTTCAGTGCCTTCTCCCAGTGCCTTACGGCTGGACACCTCCACCTCCTACGGAGCCGCGCAGGAAGTGGTTGCCATAAAGGATTATTGCCCCAGCAGCTTCACCACACTGAGGTTCTGCAAAGGCGACCGCCTCTATGTGTTGGACACGTCAGGTGGCGAATGGTGGTACGCCCACAACAACACGGAAATGGGCTACATCCCATCCGCCTACGTCCAGCCGGTCAACTTCAGGGACTCTTCGCTTAGCGACAGCGGCATGATTGATAGCCTTGGGGAAGGATACGAGGTTGGGTCCAAGGAGTTTGGAGGTTTGGGGGAGTGGACTGGGATGACCCTTAAGCCCTCCCAACTTTACAACAACAGATCCTCCTCTGCAAACCCTTTTATATGTCCGATAGATCAGAACTGCAAAGATTTAAGTGCAAGGAACGCAACAGACTTGATTCTGTTCGATGCCCTGGCATCTCCATCATCTTGTTCAAACGCTAACACGAGTACAATCGTGACCAATGGGTTCAGCAGCTGCCACACCAACAGTACCCCCCCCACCAGCCCAATCCAAGACATTGTACCTAACCTCCACAGGGATAACCCGTTTTTCAGGAGTAAGCGTTCCCACAGTCTCTCAGAACTGTCAGTCCTGCAGGCTCAGTCCAATCCGACCTTACCTTCTTCTGGATTCTTCACAGGCCTCAAGGCTCCGTCACCGGAGCAGTTTCAGAGCAGGGAAGACTTCAGGACTGCTTGGTTGCACCACAGAAAGTTAGCCAGGTCTTGCCATGACCTTGACTCCCTGGGCCAGAGTCCTGGGTGGGGCCAGACCCAGCCTGTGGAGACCAACATTGTGTGCAGATTGGACACTAACGGAGGAGTGGTTCAGCTCCCGGACACCCAAATCAGTGCACACATCCCCGAAGGCCACGTCAGCCATGGAGACCACCAGCAGATCTCCATGAAAGCCCTGCTAGACCTTCCTCTGGAGCTTAACGGGGACCACTGCTCCACAGTCAGCCCCGTGGTGGAGATCAAGCTGAGCAACATGGAGACCAAGTCCTTCATCGCGTTGGAGATGAAGGTGTTGGTAAGCGTGAAGAAGGAGAGCTGTCACATTGCGGAGGTGCTTTGTGTTAGAAGCGACTGTAAAGAAGGGCCTTACACACCGATCCCTAATGCCTACATCTACAAAGAAACGGTCCAAGTCCAGCTGGATAGACTAGAGCCTTGTATGTATGTGGCTGTTGTGGTTAAGTCACAGCACCTCAGCCACAATACCACCGTTTGGGACCATATGCAGAGGAAAGTTACTCTGGGCGTCTACGGTCCAAAGCACATTCACCCTTCCTTCAAGACAGTCGTGGCCATGTTCGGGCATGACTGTGCCCCCAATACTTTGTTGGTGAATGAGGTGGGCTGGCAGGCTAGCTCCAGCCCGCCAGTGGCCCTCCAGCTGTGGGGGAAGCACCAGTTCGTGCTGGGGTACCCTCAGGACCTCCAGGTGGGGTTGTACTCCAACATGTCCAACTACCAGGTGAAGGCCAACGAGGGTTCTGGGGTGATTCGGGGCTTTCAGGTCAAACTGGGGAAAGTCAGCAGGCTGCTCTACATGATCTCATCGCACAACCCCAACAGCATCTCTGACTTCACTCTCAGGGTCCAAGTCAAGGACGCTCTCGACTGTATCCTCACCCAGTTCTGCGTCCAGACGCCACCGCCGCCACCAAAGACGTGTGCAAGGATAACGGGCCAGAGAAGGTTTCTGAAAAAGAAAGAGGTGGATAAAATCGTCCTCTCACCGCTGGCCGTCACTTCCAAATACCCGAAGTTTCAAGACCGGTGCATTACCAACCTTAAATTTGGCAAGTTGATCAAAACGGTGATCAGGCAGCACAAGAGCACGTATCTGTTGGAGTACAAAAAGGGGGATGTTATCGCTTTGCTCAGCGAGGAGAAAATCAAGCTGCGAGGGCAGCTGCGGACCAAAGAGTGGTACATCGGATACTATCAGGGGAAGATCGGACTTGTCCACGCCAAGAATGTTCTAGTTCTGGGGAAAGTCAAGCCCATTTATTGGTGTGGGCCGGACCTAACGACCACCATGCTGCTGGAGCAGATCCTGAAGCCTTGCAAATTTCTCACGTACATCTACGCGACGGTGAGGACGGTTCTAATGGAGAACGTGGGCAACTGGAGGGCGTTTGCCGATGCCCTCGGGAACGGGAATTTGCCCCTGAATTATTTCTGCCGGACCGAGCTGGACAACGAGCCGGAGAAGGTGGCGTCGGTTCTGGAGAAACTCAAAGAGGAGTGTACCAACATGGAGAACAAGGAGAGGAAGTCCTTCCAGAGGGAACTCATGATGGTGAGACCACATTTTTAATCCTCCAAAACCCAAATATACTGAATTTAGTGATAAAAAATGATTGTTTGACAACTAACTGCTAAACAGTGTTTCCTCTTTGTAGATTGGGGGTCATTTTTAAGGGCAAGTCCAGAGAGATACAGTACATAAAGTGCCATTTCTCTTTTCTGTTTCATTGCTGCAAGAACACTCATGCATTACGGTAACACTGCTGACAACAGCTATTATGATGATGATGATGATCACAAACTGAGCGAGAAGGCGTTTGCGAGTGTCGCTGCGATGGTTGCTGCATAGAAGCTAATGTAGTGAGTCAGACAGTCACACGAACGGGAAGGATCGAGTCTTCCAGTCTGAGGAGGCTCACAGTGGGAACAACTGGAGGTGAAAATCCTGCAGAGGCAAAATAAAACAGAACATCTGCAGTTTCAGCGAAAACAACTCCGTCTAGCATACGCACGGCGGCCTTGATGGGTTTTTCTTCTCCGACAGCGCCGGGCACCCGGAGACGCAAAATAGTCCCGAGACATTTCCCTCGCCAGACGGTCATTATTCACAAAGTACTTCAGCAGAGCACGCTCTCCTGCTGCTGTTTATCCAGCCACAGTTGATGAAGCGTGCATGCAGCCACCAGAGCAGCTCTGGGGAAAGTGCCTTGCTAAATGACACTTTGGCGGTCACTGTTAAGGTAAAGCTGTTCACCTGTATCTTCCCGTTTGGCTGCACGTCATGTGACGTCGCCATCATCTCACAAGGTTAAAACAAAGAAGGCTAGCTTTTATGTTTTATAAAGGGCTTTTATTCTGGCGGGTACAGCGCTTTCTTATCTCCATCCTCGGCTCCTCGGAGCTGCTTTCTTGTTGGATATTTACTGGGAAATGAACCGAGGACAGTCTCAGACGTCCGTCACTGAAGTCACTTTTCAAGGATGATGGAGACTTTTGTTCTGTTGACCTTGATGGAAAGAATTGGTTATATTTATGCAGCAACTGTAGACGGATGGACGGCATTTAGCTCTGATAGGAGACGTTCGGTGTCTCATGTTGCTCTGCTGGCTGTAAAGTTATCGTTCAAAGTGACCAAAAGTTTAACATCTTCTAATGGATCATGAAGCTCATTCTGATGAAACAATTGGTCATCCAGTCGTTCCTGCTTCTCTCGCAGTAAATTTATATCTTTATGAACTGATGAGGTGCTTATTTATTGATGTAGCTGTTTGCGTTGGACACCACTATTCATCAGGTTTTGCCTTTTAGGGCGTCCAGCTGTACTTATCAGTCATAAGGATGATGAATAATATTGATTTCCTCCTGGTTTCACTGGAAAGTAGATGTTTTTATAAAAGAACAAGGTAATTTCTATGTGCAGATAAATCTATAACTTGTTTCCTGCTACACAAAGTGAGTTTGCTGCTGCAGTCACGATAAACCAGGATGTGTGTGAATTTGTATATATATATGCGTGTGTGTGTGTTGAGATATTTTCCCCAGAGAGCAGTAAATTTTCATCAGGCTGCAGGAACAAGGTCCAGTGAGTCACACAGGCTTGAATTACTAAATCTTCTCCTTGAAGAAAGAAAGAAAGAAAGAAAGAAAAAGCCAGTCTTATATAACTATTATAATTAAACATTCCTAAGCTGAGAACCTCTGGATTAAATCCTCCATTAGCAAACAAGGCGTTCATTCTCTTAATAATGACGCTTTATCCTCTTTTAGGACAAAAATGTTCCTAAATCTGTGAAACGCTCCAAATAAAAGCATCCTGGAGAAACTCTGTGATTAAACTACTCTGATTAGTTGATTGGGATGAAATAATCTCTTCTCAAGGGGACGAAGGGACGTTTAATCGGGAATCGATGCTTCGTAGAAAGTGGAAAGGGGCTCCAGGGACCCAGACTCCAGACTTCATTGTCCCCCCTGTGGTTTCTGTAATGAGAGAGGAGCCAGAAAAGTGGATTTGGTGGAAGAACTGAAGTGGAAAAGAAAGAGTTTAGACACAGATACATTAACAGCAGTCTCCTGAGTGAAAGTCCTCTTATGTAACGGAACTTTCCTTTAGCGGGCTTTCCTATCTAACGATCTCACATGAAAGGTGTCTCAAAATTCAGTTTGGTTTCATATCAACTGTCAAATCACTTTGCTTGTTGTACTACAGAACTTTCTAACGTATCTGTGGTTTCCGTGGCAACTTGTCTCGCCGGCTGCGTTTCCTGCTTCCTGTTGTATGCTAAGCGAAGTTAACCACGTTCTGACTGACTCAGGAAACCTTGAGTCTGATCAGCTGATGTTCTAAATAAAGAGGGAACATTTCTGCTCCTTCAGCCTGACTTTGTAAAATGGCAACATGCGCCTGCAGCGCGTCCCAAACAACGCCGCCGATTGTTTCCTGCTGAAGCTCACACAACCACAGGATGTCATTTATTAGATTTCTAAAAGTAAAAAAGCCTCAACAGGCCAGAGCTGCAACAGAGAAAGTCCACCTCCCTCCCTTACTATTGTTTATTGTGTGTATTAAGTGGATTAGTTCTTATCCATGAAGCTAAAGCAGGGTTTTCATTGATCCAGTTCAGTAGTTCACATCGTCTTGCTGAGAAAAGCAGCAGTAGGTTGTATGCGAGTACGGGCACTTCCTGGCCTCTGTTACCTGGACGGGCACTTCCTGGCCTCTGTTACCTGGAAGGGCACTTCCTGGCCTCTGTTACCTGGACGGGCACTTCCTGGCCTCTGTTACCTGGACGGGCACTTCCTGGCCTCTGTTACCTGGACGGGCACTTCCTGGCCTCTGTTACCTGGACGGGCACTTCCTAGCCTCTGTTACCTGGAAGGGCACTTCCTGGCCTCTGTTACCTGGACGGGCACTTCCTGGCCTCCGTACCTGGACGGGCACTTCCTGGCCTCTGTTACCTGGACGGGCACTTCCTGGCCTCTGTTACCTGGACGGGCACTTCCTGGCCTCTGTTACCTGGAAGGGCACTTCCTGGCCTCTGTTACCTGGACGGGCACTTCCTGGCCTCTGTTACCTGGACGGGCACTTCCTGGCCTCTGTTACCTGGACGGGCACTTCCTGGCCTCTGTTACCTGGACGGGCACTTCCTGGCCTCTGTTACCTGGACGGGCACTTCCTGGCCTCTGTTACCTGGACGGGCACTTCCTGGCCTCCGTACCTGGACGGGCACTTCCTGGCCTCTGTTACCTGGACGGGCACTTCCTGGCCTCCGTACCTGGACGGGCACTTCCTGGCCTCCGTACCTGGACGGGCACTTCCTGGCCTCCGATCCTGGACGGGCACTACCGTGTGAAACATAAAAAATGAAAGTGTTGCAGCAGATCTTGGGGGTTGGATCGGCTCACCGTATCTGGTTCAAACCCACCGCCGACAGGTGTTCTGGTGTGAAACGTGAGCCGGCATTGATGAGGACGGAGCTGGAGGGCCGGGGGGCATCCGACACCGCCCGGCAGATCTGTTAACGCCGAGGCTCCGGTTACCGAGGAGAGGACAAAACGGAAAAGAGGAGTGTTGTTTAATAATAGATCTGTGCCGGGAGGCGGGGCCAAACTCTTTGCAGGGACGAAATCAATCCCCCAAAAAGACTTCTTTAAAGTTAGAAATATGTCTGAGAAACACCAGAAACAAGAATACCTTTCCTGTCAAATGAACACAGAGTCCAGACGCTGTCAGACCCGATCCAGGAGGAGGAGGTCTATCCAGTCTGAGAGCTGAACCCCAAACAGGGAACCATGGGATCGCCTTCTGTCAGCCAAACAGAGTCAAGCAGCAGAGAGGCAGCAACCTTATCTGCAACAGAGAAGCTCTGCACGTTGCTTTATTAACTTCATTGGAAAATGTGTGGTTTTATCTTCCGCCTGTTCATTAAACATGAATAATAATGTTTGTTAACAAAACTAGTTTTTTGTGCTGAAAACACGCCATGTTTTTATCCAAAACATGCAGATTTGTTAAAAAGGCAAACGTGAACAAATGGCATCTAATTAGCTTTTAAAAAGAATGAATGATGCAACACGATTCCATTATTTTTGTTTTCCTGTTCAGTTTGAAGGTTTTAGGTCATTCATGTTTCTTAATGGGAGATAATTGCTTTTTCATACAAAATCTCAGCATCAGCTGCATATTTAAATTCCAGTCTAAAGGGACGTGTTTCTCTTCCAGTTTTCTACCCGTCACTATTACCCTGGACCCCGTTAGAGCTGGTCTGGACCCCGTTAGAGCTGGTCTGGACCCCGTTAGAGCTGTGAAAAAGGGATGATTTTGGTTGGACAGACCTCCCCGAGAGAACTGTGACTTCTGAATATAAAGTAGACCAGATCTTCATGGACTTGTCTTTGTCCCCCATCAGGCGCTGCTGAAGATGGACTGCCAGGGTCTGGTGGCCAGACTGGTCCTGGACTTCGTGCTGCTGACAACGGCGGTGGAGGTGGCGTTCCGATGGCGGGAGCTGGCGGAGAAACTGGCCCGCGTGTCCAGAGCGCAGATGGAGGCGTACGAGGCTCCGCACCGTGACAAGAACGGCGTTCTGGACGGCGAGGTGAGAGACGCGGCGTCCTCCGGGAATCTCGTTGTTATACTTTTGTGTTTATTAAAAGTCCATCCTCCCCCCCTCCAGTCCATGTGGAAGCCAGCCTACGACTTCCTGCTGACGTGGGCCGCCCACGTGGGGGACAGTTACCGGGACGTGATCCAGGAGCTGCACCTGGGCCTGGACAAGATGAGGAACCCCATCACCAAGAGGTGGAAGCACCTGACCGGCACGCTCATCCTGGTCAACTGCCTGGACTCGCTCCGCGGCGCCGCCTTCTGCCCCACCGGGTACGGAGACTTCGCCGTGTGACCTTCTGATGGAGAACTGGGGGGTCATCCTTTGATGGTCCAGGTCAGGGGCTGGGTTCAGATTCTGCACTTCCTGGTCCCGTTTAGTGTCGCCCGATGTGGAAACGCCTTCGGTCGACGTGAAACTGTTCTCTTCTTCGTCTCTTTAGATAAACGTCTTCACATTTTCTCTTTTTGGGGTTTTTCATTCGTCTCTGCTTGACGACGGTTACCATGACTCCATGACTCGTTACCATGACTCCTCAGGACAACGTCAGAGACCTCAACCACTGCAGTACAGGACACACCGACAGACTGTGACCTTTGACCTGCTGTTTCAGTCACATTAAAGCTGTAAACTGAACAAACATGTTATATTTTTAAAAAGCCTTTTTGTCTCCGTTGTTTTCAAGAGTTTCATCTTTGATTTTCTGATCTCAGTGAACAGAATCCGACGGCTTTCGATGCTTTTACTGTTTGATTTCAGTCTTTGTGTCGGAGTCGGTGCCGGCTGCAGCGTTTCTCTGTCTGAATATGAAATGTTTATATATTTATACACACGTTCTTCTGTTCAGAAAGTTTCAATAAAACTTAAAACATTTAGTGATTTGATTGAATATAATTCATGTTATAATGACATGTATTTTCGCTTGGCTCATTAACAACAGTATTGTAGCTTCCTAGTACAAATTAATTTCATAAATCTCCCAAACTCAAAGCCACGACGTCTTGGAGCTCGGCTAGCAGTTACCACCTACTGCAGTCTTTGTGCTAAGCTAGGCTAATGTTGTTGAATCCAATGCTTCTTTGTGTGTCATGGAAACACAGACAGGAGGACGTCCAGACGTTCCCACAAACACGCTTTAATGAAAGCAGGTCGTCACTCATTCTGCTCGTCTCCTCACTTCAGCCCGACGAGGCCATAAAGCTTTCAACAAGCTGCTTGTCAGGAGGACAGCAGATAAATCAGCTCTCACATCTTCCCAGAGAGAAATATCTGCCATCTAACTTCATCACTGACGCTCTTTTAGAGGATCCACCTGGCTCAGCTGATAATGCAATCTGGAAGTTTGTGTGTGGAAACGGGAATATAAAAGGTCCTTTATCTGCTGTTGTCATGTGGGAACCTCATGGAAGCTGTAGTCATGGCGATGACCACAGCTGGAAAGAGACGTGAATCCTCTCTAGAAGGTTATTAGACGTTTTAAACAGTTTGTGTTCAGCGTCGTGAATAATTCCCTTCATGTCTCTTTTATTTCTAAGGAATCTGGTTCAGGATCTAAAACACTGAACTAATGGACTGAGAGTCTGTGACCGTCTCCCTGGTTTCCTTGAGATGAGGTGAGACAGGTTAACTAGTCTGCCGTGTCTCACCTCACCTCTCTCACCAGCTGGCTGCGTGTCCTCGGTTACCTGAGGAATACATCGGAGCTAAAACTCTGTTTTATGGATGAGGAGGACGTGGGCGGCGGGCGAGAGACATCCTTGTTAGAGAAAGAGAGAGAGAGTTAATCATTGAATGAACACACACACCAACACACACACACACCAACACACACACAAATCGATAGGAGGAGGAAACGATCAGGGAGGTCTTGATGACTCAGGTTTCATTCATTCTGGATCTCGTTGGGTTCAGACCTGATCAGGGTTGGTGTCCTCCAGGATGATCCGTGTCCTCCAGGATGAACAATGTCCTCCAGGATGATCCGTGTCCTCCAGGATGAACAATGTCCTCCAGGATGATCCGTGTCCTCCAGGATGAACAGTGTCCTCCAGGATGATCCGTGTCCTCCAGAATGAACAATGTCCTCCAGGATTGGTGTATTTTTCTACATTTCTAATTGATATATGGGATTTTGAATTTAGTGATTCTAACTTGTGAATCATTATATTGTATTATTTTATGTAAAATACACAAATGTCATATCTTATTCATCTTTTCAGTTAGAGAATACTAATTGAGTTACAAAATAATGTATGTAATTATAATATTTTAAATACCTCATACCTTATGACAGTAAACCGCTCACATGCTCTCCAATCATTGATAATTATAATTCATTAATTAAATTATCTTGATATCTTATGTATGATTTCTTATATTTACAGACACTGCACTGACCGTTTTATCACCAGCGTCAATACTCATGACTATATACTGTCATGGTGCGTAATTACACCCCGTTGTCTTTTATTCTGAAAGATTCAACCGTTAGTACCGACTTCATGTAATTACGCTATGGTGTCTTATTTTGAAATCTATCGGAAGTACCGCGTGTATGTAATCTGTCTCTCTTGATGATACCGCTGTTGTAATTCACGGTTGTGGCCACCGGAGGGCGTTAGAGCTCGCGAGCTGAATTGTTAGATTTAGATGGGATGTTGTTTGGCGTTCTGTGGAAGCAAAGGAAGGATCTCAAGGGGCACAGAAATCCGACAATGAATCTTTTGAATCCTGAATCTAGTTCGCCTACAGCCACTGCAGTGACACTGCCCTCCGGTGGTCACGGCGCGTAATTACACGTCGTTGTCGTTGATTTTACGGGCTTTTAACTGCTTGTATGTAACGTCCACCTTGATAACACCGCTGATGTAATAAACGGCTGTGGCCACAAGAGGGCGTTAAAGCTCGTTATCTCAATACAATTTGAATTAATATAAGATTGCTGAATTTGAATACTTGTAGCTAACGTTAGCTAATAAATGACTAGTTTAGCTTTAGTAGAACATGACGTTAATAGTATTTATTGTTTAACTCTTCGGTCAGAACGTTGTGGTCTTTACAATCTCACGATTAGCTTACAGCTAACCGGATGTGTTGTCACTGCTTTGAGCTCTCAGGGCCACCGTAGTGCAGGACGATTAGCTTACAGCATTAGCCGAGGCTAACGAAGCCTTCCCCCCCAACGGCGTGTTGCTCTACTTTTAGTTAGAAGAATGATGTTTAATGTGTATCCATAATCCTCTATCAAGTTGAGTCCACTGCCACGAACTCAGTCGACGTTCCCGTCTCCTAAAACGGTCTTATTTTGAAAGGATTAAACGAGAATACGTCTCTGCAAATCCTATTAACTTAATAGAACATAAAAACAATAAACATGCAAAAAGATCATATGGTAACTCTCCAGACATGTATCATGATCAATTACTAATTTTTTGGTTGATTGTCTTATTTATAATTATATTTACGGACACCGCAGTGACGATTCGTCTTTTATTTTGAATGACAACAGGAAGCACAGCTTGTCTACCGCTGTTGTACTTATCAGATATGGCCACCAGAGGGCGTTAAAGCCTATTGATTTTCAGATCATGAGCTTTAACGCCCTCTGGTGGCCACAACCGTTTAGTACAACAGCGGTGTTTTCAAGGTAGACATTACATACAAGCAGTACTTCCAGTAGAACCATAAATACAAGACAAGGAAGGGTAATTACGCGCCGTGGCCACCGGAGGGCAGTGTGCCTTAGTAGGCGAACTAGATTCAAGATTCAAAAGATTCATCGTCAGATTTCTGTGCCCCATGAAATCCTTCGTTTGCTTCCACAGAACGCCAAACAATGTCCCATCTAAATCTACTATCAATTCAGACCATGAGCTCTAACGCCCTCCGGTGGACACAACTGAATTACAACAGCGGTCTCATCAAGAGACAAATTACGTACACGCAGCACTTCCGGTAGATTTCAAAATAAATGGCAACGGAGTGCAATTAGGCACCGTGACCACAGTTGGACAGAGATTACTTCCGGTCGAATCCTTCAAAATAAAGACAACCGAGTGGAACTTCACACCGTGACCACAGTTGTACAGAGATTCCATACAAGCAGTACTAGTATAGTATATAATATTCAGAGCATGAGCTTTAACGCCCTCTGGTCCCAACGGCAACAGTGGAATTGACAAGGTAGACAAATTAAATACTATCCGTACTTCCGGTTGAATCAAGCAAAATAAGACTTGCTGTAATTACGCACCATGACCACCATGCAGTCATGATTGAGACCGGTGGTAGAAGTCACTGAAGGGTCTAAAAAAATATCAGGAAAGGATACAATTAAAGTAAACAAAAGGAACGATAATGATTTGTTTCCGTGTGAGTTTATTGTATCCACACAATAATTCCAACATACATTTTTCCCCCTCAATATTTTAAATTGAGAGTATGGTTCAGTGGATACAAAGATGTAAAATAATCTCTTAATCAAAAAAAATACATTCACATAAATGGTATTTATTTTATTATGGTTCAATGACAAAAAGGAAATATGTGTTGACTGGGAACACAATATATTTACAAGTATAATTTAATAATTTAGTATAAAAAGTCATTGAACCATAATAAAATACATAAAATGATTATTTTTTTACACATTAAATAAAAAAAAAAAAAAAAGCTCTTTCCGGCTATGCGGGAACCTGGAGGACGCCTCTCACTGAAACAGAACACAGAAACAAACACAAATTAGTACTAGTCTATGGTAATCATGCAGAGTTTAAAAATGAAAAAGTGGTATCGTACCCCACGACGCCGTCTGAACAGCAGTGCTGGTCCTGGTCCACATCGGTGTGCTTCAGGATGCTGACTTTCTGGGCCGTCTGGATCTCTTTCACCTCGGCATCAGTGGGCCAGGAACGTGAAGATGTGAAGTACAAAAAAAAGACAATTTAGTTCATTATAACAGAAACGGAATCAAACCACTTACAATAAAAACAATTTTTTTTTTTAATTGAAAAAGGCATACCTTAGGTATCTCTAGCTGAAACAGAAAAGTTATTGCACCATACAGATCTAAGCTGATGATTCAGAAGTCGAAGACCTGTTGGGATATCAGTCCCTGCAGTGTTTGAAATGCTGGAAAAGTCTGTTTAAAAAAATTTTACTTGAAAGCAATTCGTTGCTGTGAATGTTTGAGCCTTTGTATTAGCCAAATAGTTGATAGACTTTGTTACTCATGTATTTATTTTGTCTCTTGTGCATAAATCATATATGGAGGTCGTGTTCAATGGCTTTAGCTTTAGTGAGTGTGAATGTGTTGTATTGTTTTTGTCCTGTGAGAAGATGCATCTCGAGGGGTTATCCTGTTTAAACCGTGCACTGTACTCTCCAGGATGTTAGAAAGAGTGATCAGATGAATTGAAATTCATTGCAAAGCCCCCACTTGCTCTGAAAATGCCACAGAAGGCCCAGCTGACCTCAGGTCAGCGATTCTCTCAGGGATACCGTGGTGATAGTGTTGATGAGGACAAGGCTGTCGTGCTGATTGAGTTCGAACGACGGACTGGATGTGTGGCACTTTAAATCATTGTTCTTCCTCTGGTAACCATGGTAACCTGCAGTCATTGGGTTGCAGAGAAAGGGCATCACAGGCCAGGATATTGCTGCTGGTGAGTGCACCTAAATCAACCGTTTATCGGATCATCAAGGATGTTCAGTGGTTGGAAGATGACGTCAGAGCGCCGAAGAAAGTCCAGCAAGGACCTGAAAGTTGATTCAGCTGCATGCACAGCAAAGTGAAGGCTTGTGGAGGATGACCTGGTGTTGAGAAGGGCAGCAAGGAAGCCACTTCTCACCATGAAAACCATCAGACTGATATCCTGATAAAAAGGTTCAGGGATTGTTCTGCTGAGGACGGGGTGAAGTCATGTTCTGCTTGTTAGGGCATCCAGGAGATATATATGTGAGCGAGCGAGAGATCAATAAACCAAGTGAATGATCGGTGGGCGTGGTGGCCATGTTTGTATGAAACCAGTTTTTGTGAATTGCAGACCAGGAAATGGCAGCAATAAATTGGCAGCTGCAGCTGCCAACCAAAAAATAAATAAATAAATAAATAAAATAAAAAGGCACGTCTGCCATTGCACTGTCATGTGAGATGTTTGAGTGAAAGAGCCATTGAATGTTTGCAGACCAGCCCTGTAAGCAGCTCTGTGGCTGCTTCACACCTTCCTATGAAACCAGAATGTGAATTTCCGTTTAAACCACGTTTTTAGACCCAAACCGGCACGTCTGCCATTGCACTGTCATGTAAGATGTTTGAGTGAAGGAGCCATTGAATGTTTGCAGACCAGCCCTGTAAGCAGCTCTGTGGCTGCATCACACCATATGAAACCAGGATTTGTGAATTTCCGTTTACACCACGTTTTTTTAGACCCAAACTGGCACGTCTGCCATTGCACTGTCATGTCAGAGGTTTGTAAAAAGGACCCATAGAGTTTGTTCGACACCTTTGTATGAAACCAGTATTGGTGAATTGCAGACCAGGAAATGGCACGGTAATAAATAGGCAGCTGCCAACCCAAATAAAAATAATACCACACATCCACATTCATACACAAGCACACAAAGACAGGCGGGCGTGGTGGCCAACCACACCCGCCTGTCTGCCCTGTAAGCAGCTCTGTGGCTGCTGAGAAAGTCAGTCAGTCATCGGTGCACCGTTGGTCAGTAGAGTATTAGGTCACCAATGCTGGCAATAATAAAAAAAATAATCTGAAAAAACCCAACAATTAAAATACATATTAAAAAAAAAAAAAGTCTCACCTTATCCACCCGGGAAAAGAAAAAAGCAGTTTCACCAACACTGCGATGGACAAACCAGTCTGGAACGACGTGAAGACATTCAGATCTACAGTAAACATAAATATTAGTATTAAAATATAAATACTACGGTTTTGTAAATCTAAACAGGATGTTAATAAATCCACCCACTGGTAATATCACTTATATTCTGATTGTGTATTTAGCATTTTTAAATGTTTCAATCATACTTCGTAAACTAAATTTACCTACAATATTTATTAAATAGATATTTAATATATTAAAAGGGTAAGCTCGTGGCAAACCCCCAAAAAACCCACACAATTATTAAATAAAAAATATAAGGACTTACCTTTTGTAGATCCACCCAGGAAAAGAAGAAAGTAGTTCCACCAACACTTGGATGACGAGTCTGGAACGCCCGTCATGAAAGAGAGACACGCAGGTGTTTTTAAACTTCTCTATTACAACATAACTCATTGAAACTAATCCAAATGATATACAATATTTATTAATATATTTTAAAAAAAAGTAGTCTTACCTTCTGTAGATCCACCCAGGAAAAGAAGAAAGTAGTCCCACCAACACTTGGATGACGAGTCTGGAACGCCCGTCATGAAAGAGAGACATGCAGGTGTTTTTAAACTTCTCTATTACAAAGTAACTCATTGACACGAATCCAAATGATATACAATATTTATTCATATATTAAAAAAAGTAGTCTTACCTTCTGTAGATCCACCCAGGAAAAGAAGAAAGTAGTCCCACCAACACTTGGATGACGAGTCTGGAATGCCCGTCATGAAAGAGAGACATGCAGGTGTTTTTAAACTTCTCTATTACAACATAACTCATTGAAACTAATCCAAATGATATACAATATTTATTAATGTATTTAAAAAAAGTAGTCTTACCTTCTGTAGATCCACCCAGGAAAAGAAGAAAGTAGTCCCACCAACACTTGGATGACGAGTCTGGAACGCCCGTCATGAAAGAGAGAGAGACATGCAGGTCATTTTTTGTAAACTGAATTTATCCACAATATTTATTAAAGAAATTTTATATATTTAATGGGCAGGCTCTGGCCAACCCAAAACCCTCACCTTCAGTCGATCCACCCGGGAAAAGAAGAAAGTAGTTCCAACACTTGGATGACGAGTCTGGAACGGCCAGAGAGAGAGAGAGCGAGAGAGAGCGAGAGTGTGAGAGAGAGCGAGAGAGCGAGAGATTCTCTATTACAACATAACTCATTGAAACGAATCCAAATGTAAATACAATATTTATTAATTTATAAAAAAGTAGTCTTACTTACTTTTAAATAAAAGGACTTACCTTCAGTCGATCCAGCCAGGAAAAGAAGAAAGTAGTTCCACCAACACTTGGATGGACAGACAAGTCTGGAACGCCCGTCATGAAAGAGAGAGCGAGAGAGACATGCAGATCGACAGAAAAAAGGTTATTGCATCAACATGGCACGGCGGCCATGTCCGGTGGCGACACGGCCACCATGTCCGGTGGCGACACGGCCGCCATGCTGGACAGACATGCTAGACAGACGTGGCACGCCGGCCATGTCCTGGAATGACGCGGCTGCTGTGCCGGAGAGGACAGACCAATAAATGCCATAAACACCCAACAATTTTATTAAAATGGACATCATTAGATTAAATTAAACTCTATTTTGGATTTAATTAACTTTAAATTAATTCCTATATTATACAGTTTGTGCTACATTATAATTAAATATATTGTGTGGAAAAGAACTGACACAGCAGCCATGTCGGAGAGGACAGCTAGATTTGGAGGCTCGGCGGCCAGCCAAACCAAAAAAGAGGGGTGTCTTACCTTATGTGGCGCCACCTGTGGAGAAATTCCCTACACTGATTGCACACATTTGCCTGCCAACAGCCCTACGTCACCAAGGGGCGTCCACTCATGAAAACTCAAGGACAGTCGTATGGGAGGAAACAGGGCAACAGAAACCATCGGACTGAAAACCCAACCCACGTTCAGACCCCATTGTGACCGACGTGTGAAACGACGCTGTAGACACCAAAGAGCCTCTACCTATGATGGAACATTCCAAGCCTCCAAATTCACTAGTCAGATGCTGAAGGTTTTGGTCGCCCTCCGATACCTTGTCCGAACGCCCACCGATACCTTCTGACCGCCCTCCGATACCTTCTCCGAACGCCCTACGAAGCCGTCACCAACGTTAGCATAGCAGCTGTAGCTAGCCTGCGTTTAAACAACCTGCTTCACCCCTAGTAGGCAGCAAAACTCCGACACCTCAGTATGAAACCCGTAGTTGTGAATTAAGGGGGAAAACTCACAGTACAATGTACTGCACTGCAGGAAAGGCACGGCGGCCGTGAACATCTATACAACTTTTGTTAGTGATATCACCTTAAGACAATAAAAGGTATCTGTATTTATAGTCATTAGTGACTTAATTTGAGATGATTATGGAATATATCTATATTTATCTATGTAACTAAGAAATTAATTTGAGATAAAGATATATATTTATCTAAGCTTAATATATCTATATTTATCTATGTAACTAAGAAATTAATTTGAGATAAAGATATATATTTATGTAAGCTAAATATATCTATATTTATCTATGTAACTAAAATTAATTTGCGATAAAGAGACATTTTGTAGGCATAATATTTCTATATTTATTGTTTATCTATGCAATTAAATTAATTTGAGAGAAAGATACATATTTTGTAGGCATAATATATCTATTTATTGTTTATCTATGCAATTAAATTAATTTGAGATACCTTTGAAGAATCTACATAATTTTTAATTAATCCACTGATTAGTCAGCGATATCACCGTTTTCATTATGTAGGCTACATGTCGTCTTGTTTGTTTTCATACATATTTTGCTTTAAGTCTAGTTATTCATCTGCATTTTGTGTATGCGATGATAAAACTAAAGATCCACATGGCACGGCGGCCATGTTGGAAGGAAGAAAAGGAAAGTACAAGCCGCCATGCTGATATGCAACAAAACAATCACTTTTAAATGTAGACTTACCTGACGAGACTTACCTGACATCAGACCACCTAGGAGAAAACCACAATTAAAATAAAAGTATTTAGCACCACCTGGGGGAAAATAAGTTAGTACATCAACATGGCACGGCGGCCATGTTGGGCAAACACGGACAACGACTGAGGCGGTCCGGCACGGTGACGATGCGAGTGAGTTAGTGGGTTACAGAGGTAGTGAGTGATGAACGGAGCGATAACTAAGAGCCATCAGCTCGTCTCAAACGCACCTAATACAGAAATGGCACAAAGGCCGACAGTGATGTCATGTCAGATGCTGGAGTGAAGGGTCTATTTTAATTAACTTTTGTGTGTGATATCACATATATTCTTATTATTCCTAAGAATTGCTTTAAAGTTTAACTAAAGTATCAATTTAGTTTTTAATACACCTGTCTGTGATATCACTTATTTTTTGATAATGTATATGTTGTCTTGTTTATCATTGTTTAAATTAATTACAATTAAATTTAAATTAAATTTAAAATTTAATTATATAATAATAAATATATTTTACTTCTACAAAGTTTGTTGGTATGTACCTGAATGTTTATGTGATGATGCACCTTGATTTGAGATAAAGATGGAAGGTTAGACCAAATACACAGCAAATACATCAACAACCAAATAAACCACACAATTCAAATAAGGACATATGTAGCGCCACCTATAGGAAAACAAGTTATTGAGCAAACACCGAGACGGACGGAACGGTCGGGCGATGTGAGCGATTGAGTGAAACAGGGAGGGGTGGGTGAGGGTGGTGACAGTGGTAAGAACGCGTAAGAGTTAGTGAGTGTTAAACGGACGGACGGCTCAATCAGCATTCACCTGGGGAAAAAGGTTAGTGCACAAACAATACATTTTGGCATGGCGGCAATGATAGAGAGAGAGAGGGAGAGACAAGCAGGCAGATCGATACTGTGATCTCCCCAAGCAATTCACAGTTTCCATTCTGAGGGTGTCAGACATACTACGTGCTATCAAAGCATGCCAGCTACAGCCGTGCCAACGCCAGCACATGGTACCTTCAGTCACCTTTGAACCTTGTGAACCCTTTGGCTCAGAAGCCCATTTAAGTGGCCAAGACCCAGTGGCTCTTGCAACGCCGCTGCGGAATCACACAAGCCACAACAGGGTTTTACCATCCCGTGGGTTAAAGTCATGGAGTACGACCCATCTGCCACCTCGGAATCCCCCTACCCAGGCGTGACCTGCCCTCGCAGCAACATAAGCAACGCAGCTACATGAGAAACGCAACCTAATGAGCAACGCAACACAATCGGCAAACCCCTGCTTCATGGCCAATCCCGTGCTCCATTCGCAACCCAGCTCTACTCGCAACCCGTGCTCCATTCGCAACCCAGCTCCATGGCCAACTCAAGAAGCAACGTAACATCATGAGCAATACACCTTGGTGACGTAGGACCCTCAACAAAAGCAATGCTGCAACCATCTCACCTGACTGCTCTGCATTTAATTACTAACTATACCACTGTGGTCTATGGACAACATGTCCACAAAGATTATTAACATTAGGTTTAAAACAGAATTACTATATCCTAGCTGGCAATTTAGCATAGCATTGACATGTGGTGGCTAAGCTATGAGGCTACAAACAAAACGGGAGAAGAAATCCAAGTAAATCAACCTAAAACAGGTCTAAAACAGCACTATTTAGATATTGTCAATATATTATTTGAATACACAGACAGTCTGGGACAACCTGTGTCGCACCAAACAAACCTCTAAGTAACACTGAAGCTACAAGGCCCACATGGCCTGGCAAAAACCACCAACTAATACCACCTTTAAGCTACATAGGCTACCGACAGTTCAGTATATCACAGCATCATACCAAACTGCTAAATTTAAACACCAAACGAAAATAAACCAACAAACTGCTAACATCAAAACCACCAGAGATAATATACTAAACTGCTCATTTAACACCCAAAATCACCAGAGACAATTAACCAAACAAACAGCCAACACCAAAACCACCACAGTCAATCCAAAACAACTAATGCAACCTAAAAATGACCAACACCAGTGACAAAAACTCCAATACTACCTTCAAGCTCCTGACTGTCACAAACCAAACAAACAAAGCCAATTGAAGGCCAAACCACCAGAGAAAAACACACCAAACAACCGATGCAAGCCAAAAAACACCAGCCACAAAAATGGCATCAAACCAAACAAACAGCCAGTAGAAGGCCAAACCACCAGAGAAAACGTACTAAACAACTGATGCAAGCTAAAAAAACCACCAACACCAGCCACAAAAACGGCATCAAACCAAGCTAACGGCCAATTGAAGGCCAAACGAGCAGAGAAACCGCACTAAACAACTGATGCGAGTCAAAAAAACCCACCAACACCAGCCACAAAAACGGCATCAAACCAAACCAGCGGCCAATTGAAGGCCAAACCACCAGAGAAAAACGCACCAAACAACTGATGCATGCCAAAAAACACCAACACCAGCCACAAAAACGGCTTCAAACCAAACAAACGGCCAATTGAAGGCCAAGCGAGCAGAGAAAACGCACCAAACAACTGATGCATGCCAAAAAACACCAACACCAGCCACAAAAACGGCATCAAACCAAACAAACGGCCAATTGAAGGCCAAATCAACACAGAAAATGCACCAAACAACTGATGCGAGCTAAAAGAAAACAACAACGCCGCCAGAAGCTGGCGAGCTAATGCAGATTCCAGCTAACGCAGACTCCAGCTGACGCAGACTCCAGCTGACGCAGACTCCAGCTGACGTACAGACCCCAGCTAACGCAGACTCCAGCTGCGGCCTCCTCATCTCCGAGAGAAAGACCGAACGACGGGGGAAGTCACCTTTTATACTTAGAGCATGTGGGCCTCGGGAAATTAGAAAATGTCCACTTCCGGGGCAAAGTCACCGTGATTGGATGACCTGCTGCTCAGTAGGCGGGACTAAAATAAAAACAGCCAATGAAATCATCACAAACACTCACCACTACCTTATTGGTTTACTTTCATCACATGGCCACGTGCTTCCTTTAATTGACTGCGGTAAAACACGGGAGCTTCTTTACATTAAAATATGACTTTATGCACGCGCACACGCGCACACGCGCACACACATAGTTATTATATTTCTTTATACAGTGGACGGTTTCATCAATTAAATTGATTACAATTGTTTTCTTTTCAAGTATGTCCATTTGTAAATCCAGTGAGCTTGGATCACCAGTATAGCAGATAGAAGCAGAAACTCACCACTTAATATCTTTATTTCTTCAAAATATACATTAAAGTCATATGTTCTTTATAATTATTCTTATTTATGTACTTGCACATCAGTTGCAATGCTACGGTATCAGCTGCACACATCTTTCATTGCCTGGTCAATACAAAATCAAAATGAGTTTTGCATTTCAGGAGAATTTATTATTTTGGAGCAAACATGCAGAACAACAGTTAGTTGTGTTTGAGACGTTTAAGAAGTGACACGTGGAGTCACTTTAACCAGAAGAACTCAGGGTACATATAGCTGTAATATCCAGTGAGACCACCAGAGAGCAGCATAGAGCAAGTTTTAAATCATCAGTGTGTTAAACAAACATGACAAGTTGAATGTGAATCATTAACACCTATTATTTGCTTCACAGCTATTCACCTGGAGTTTTCAGGTCATGACCCCAGCAGCCTGGACACAGAAGAAGAAAATGCAAAATGCAAAGTTCTTCTGAAGTTTAAATGAGATTTCAGCATTCTGAGCTTGATCAACGAAGTGAATTTGGTTATTTGGTTATATCTTTTGAGCTGGTTCAATAATAATACCATACTGATGATAGAAAAGCATTTTCAAAGCAATTCCTTCAGGAAGATATTCAATCTGCACTAAACTTCACATTGCCCCTCTGTTTTATGTCGGAATGTGCCTTGAAATTATAAATGTTAGCGACAAATCACCTTCTGGAGTCTCCACATGTTTGTTGTAAAAACAGCTGACCTCAGACACGACCTTCAGGAAACCTCAAGTAGAAGGTCAAGCTGATTGACCTCTGACCCCGTTCAACTCTTGAGTTTACTGAAGGTGAATGACGTTGTAGACATTTCTGTCTTCCACAAGATCTGGAAACAATAATTGCAAATTAGACAAACGGGCAAAACCCAGGAAATCAGTTCTGTAATGAAGACATGTCTACATGTGTGGTGAAAAGTTGGTGTTTTGAAAAGATGGCTTTTTAAGAGGAGCAATGTGGTTGCAAGATGTTTGCGTTGCACTGTAGCTGGCATGCCTCTCGTATGTTTTCTCACAGTGAAGGAGGATGTGTGACATCTGGAAGTGCTCAGGAGGGCCGGGCAGAAACTTCCCCCTCGTCGTTTCTCAGGGCAACAAACATCAAAGCAGGCTGCAGATAATGTTGAGACGCTGGGGCGAGGAGCTGCCACCGCCGCCGCCGCCACCTCGACCTGGGGAGGTTTTCAGGGGGCTCGTGGTGGTCCGGCATGGATGATATGCAGCCTGAAGAAGGCTGAGAGGAGCAGAGGATGATTTATATAATTATGCAATAAAGAAACATGATGTTTAAGGTATTAAAAAACTAACCCAGCTGATGGTCTGGATACCTGGCCCCCTGAGGAGTCATCAGACTCATGACTCATCAGAATCAGGCTGTCTGCTGGGGGAAGGTTGCTAGTTTGTTGTAAAGGCTAATTGGTTGAAACCTGTCGGGTCTGAAGCTCTGAGACTTTCTCACGGTGCCGAAACGACGTCTGAATGAAAAGGCGAGTGGAGAACACCTGCTTGCTCCTCGCGCTCTTTTATTTAGCGTCTCTCTTTTTGTCCTCCGGCACCTGATGTTTACTTCCAGCTCCTCCTGCAGCAGTGAAATCATCTCAGGCTCAGAGTGTTTTCAGTCACATGAAGAGATCATGAGCTCAGTGTTCAGGAGGAGGAACGCATACTGAGTCGGAGAGATCATGGGCGATTAGGAGACAATGGGCCCCCGGGGTCGTAAAGGGCCCCCGACCCCTCCTACATAAGTACAAGAGCCACAGATTCAAAGAGACGTCTGAATCAGACCTCTCTGGTCCCGTTCATCTCTTTGTTGCTTTGCTTTTTCATCCTTTTTACAGCTATTTTTGTTTTTTTGCTTCTATTTGTGGTCATTTTCTGTCTATTTTGGGTCCCGTTGCACTTTTTGTAGCTGTTTAGCATCTTGTTTTGAATAGTTGTACAACATGACAGAATTTTAGAAATTGATTAATGAATGTCATTAAAAGAAGTAATAAAAATGTATTTCATGGGAATTTGCATGTGAAATTAAATATAAAGCAGCATATTTTGTGAGTATTTGGTGTTTAGAAATTTTAAAAAGCTAGTCGACTTTACTTCAAACTACAAGTAAAATAAGAAACAAGTTAACAAAAACTCAGCTTGAAAAAACCAACCACTTTGGCATTGTTATTTTGAATAAAATGTCCTGTTAATAATGCATTTCACGTGCATCCTTTTATCCTCGTGTTTCTCTAAATTGACTGGAAGCTCACTTCCCCTCCAGCTGACGACATGCTGAGTTTATTAAAACGCTTTCTTGGACCATTCATTGATTTGCATGCACGTGACACTGATGGGGATCTGAGAGGACCCACCTATAGGAAGCGGACTATCTGGAGCCTCCTCCCTCCCTCTCCTTTGGTCATCTTGCGTCTCCAGCGAGCGGAGCGCAAACTGAAGGTTTTTTTTTAGTTGAAATACTGTCTGCGCCACTTTCACACCGATTCTCCAAACTCTCAATGGGACCCGACGACTGAAGCAGACCCGCTTACATCTCAGACCCGGATCCGCAGACATGGACCGTGACGCATCTGGGTCGGCGCGCCCGCTGTTCCCCGGATATTTACGCATCGCGTTGCTGTTGGCGCTGCGGTTTGGAGCGTTTGCGCAAAATGGTAAGTGGAAGGCAAACTGTTTATGGCTCATAGTTATGTCTTAATACAATGTTCTTCATGAAATGCAAATATGTCTCCAGCTGGGAAGAAGCAGAAGATACTGAACTACTTTTCACCTTCATGATCAGAGACATCAAAGACTCTCCTCAGTCTCACGTCGTTATTTGTTGAAATAAAACGCATGAAAATGATCTTCTTGCCCGTTTCAAGCTGCAGATTCTGCATTCTTGTCCTTCAGCTGGTCCACAGGTTGGATGGACCTTCAGAGACAGAGAGGAAACACATTATTATTTAGTAAAAGTTCACTTTAGATGCAGCAGTTTTTCTTCCTGCAGAAGAAGAACAGCAGTCATTCATTGAGTTACACATGTTGCTCACTATAATCTGCTTCATGCTGCTTCCTCTCTCCTCCCATCACTTCTCCTGCAGGTCATATTTGACTTGAACATGAAGCTGTAGCTCATGTCTCCCGTCTTTGTCTGCAGGCGTCCTGCAGCACATCAAAGCCTGCGGTCGTAACTGTCAGGCAGGCCGTCGTAAAATCAGGCGTCAGACAACAAACCACATCTCTGTGCACAAACAACGTCTGAGTGGAGGCGACACAGTTAGTCTAGTTAACAAACCAATAAATCAAACTGTTGGTTTACACTAGCAGGGAGGGATTTCTTTAGTCCCCCAGACAAGACCTCCAGGTCCATCAATAAAAGGTCTCATGCAACAGTTCACTATTTTAGAGTCGGCTGGAATAATCCTTCTTAAAGCCAACAGTATCAGCATCCATTAAATTGTTTGTATAACAACATATCGCTGTTTCCCTCAAAGTGTCGTCTCTAAACCGTCGTCCTCTAACATGTCGTCCTCCAACCCGTCCTCTAACACGTCGTCCTCTAACATGTCGTCCTGTAACCTGTCGTCCTCTAACCCGTCGTCCTGTAACCTGTCGTCCTCTAACATGTCATCCTGTAACCCGTCGTCCTCTAACACGTCGTCCTCTAACCCGTCGTCCTGTAACCTGTCGTCCTCTAACCCGTCGTCCTGTAACCCGTCGTCCTCTAACATGTCGTCCTCCAACCCGTCCTCTAACACGTCGTCCTCTAACCCGTTGTCCTCTAACCCGTCGTCCTGTAACCTGTCGTCCTCTAACACGTCGTCCTCTAACACGTCGTCCTCTAACCTGTCGTCCTCTAACACGTCGTCCTCTAACACGTCGTCCTCTAACATGTCGTCCTCTAACACGTCGTCCTCTAACCCGTCCTCTAACCCGTCGTCCTCTAACATGTCGTCCTCTAACACGTCGTCCTCTAACACGTCGTCCTCTAACACGTCGTCCTCTAACATGTCGTCCTCTAACCCGTCGTCCTGTAACCTGTCGTCCTCTAACCCGTTGTCCTCTAACCCGTCGTCCTGTAACCTGTCGTCCTCTAACATGTCATCCTGTAACCCGTCGTCCTCTAACCCGTCCTCCTCTAACACGTCGTCCTCTAACATGTCGTCCTCTAACCCGTCGTCCTCTAACCTGTCGTCCTCTAACCCGTCGTCCTCTAACCCGTCGTCCTGTAACCTGTCGTCCTCTAACATGTCATCCTGTAACCCGTCGTCCTCTAACCTGTCGTCCTCTAACATGTCGTCCTCTAACATGTCGTCCTCTAGCCCGTCATCCTCTAACCCGTCGTCCTCTAACCCGTCTTCCTATAACATGTCGTCCTCTAACATGTCGTCCTCCAACCCGTCGTCCTCTAACATGTCGTCCTCTAACATGTCGTCCTCTAACCCGTCGTCCTCTAACCCGTCCTCTAACCCGTCGTCCTGTAACCTGTCGTCCTCTAACATGTCATCCTGTAACCCGTCGTCCTCTAACCCGTCGTCCTCTAACCCGTCGTCCTCTAACATGTCATCCTGTAACCCGTCGTCCTCTAACCCGTCGTCCTCTAACCCGTCGTCCTCTAACATGTCGTCCTCTAACATGTCGTCCTCTAACCCGTCGTCCTCTAACATGTCGTCCTCTAACATGTCGTCCTCTAACATGTCGTCCTCTAACATGTCGTCCTCTAACCCGTCGTCCTCTAACATGTCGTCCTCTAACATGTCGTCCTCTAGCCCGTCGTCCTCTAACCCGTCGTCCTCTAACCCGTCGTCCTCTAACATGTCGTCCTCTAACATGTCGTCCTCCAACCCGTCGTCCTCTAACATGTCGTCCTCTAACATGTCGTCCTCTAACCCGTCGTCCTCTAACATGTCGTCCTCTAACATGTCGTCCTCTAACCCATCGTCCTCTAACATGTCGTCCTCTAACCGTCGTCCTCTAACATGTCGTCCTCTAGCCCGTCATCCTCTAACCCGTCGTCCTCTAACCCGTCGTCCTCTAACATGTCGTCCTCTAACCCGTCGTCCTCTAACATGTCGTCCTCTAACCCGTCGTCCTCTAACATGTCGTCCTCTAGCCCGTCATCCTCTAACCCGTCGTCCTCTAACCCGTCGTCCTCTAACCCATCGTCCTCTAACATGTCGTCCTCTAACATGTCGTACTCTAGCCCGTCGTCCTCTAACCCATCGTCCTCTAGCCCGTCGTCCTCTAACCCGTCGTCCTCTAACCCATCGTCCTCTAACATGTCGTCCTCTAACATGTCGTCCTCTAACCCATCGTCCTCTAACATGTCGTCCTCTAACATGTCGTCCTCTAACATGTCGTCCTCTAGCCCGTCATCCTCTAGCTCGTCATCCTCTAACCCGTCGTCCTCTAACATGTCGTCCTCTAACATGTCGTCCTCTAACCCATCGTCCTCTAACATGTCGTCCTCTAACATGTCGTCCTCTAACATGTCGTCCTCTAGCCCGTCATCCTCTAGCTCGTCATCCTCTAACCCGTCGTCCTCTTACATGTCGTCCTCTAACCCGTCGTCCTCTAACATGTCGTCCTCTAACCCGTCGTCCTCTAACCCATCCTCCTCTAACCCGTCCACCTCTAACCCGTCGTCCTCTAACCCGTCGTCCTCTAACATGTCATCCTGTAATCCGTCGTCCTCTAACCCGTCGTCCTCTAACATGTCGTCCTGTAACCCGTCGTCCTCTAACCTGTCGTCCTCTACTTGATGATACCGCTGTTGTAATTCACGGTTGTGGCCACCGGAGGGCGTTAGAGCTCGCGAGCTGAATTGTTAGATTTAGATGGGATGTTGTTTGCGTTCTGTGGAAGCAAAGGAAGGATCTCAAGGGGCACAGAAATCCGACAATGAATCTTTTGAATCCTGAATCTAGTTCGCCTACAGCCACTGCAGTGACACTGCCCTCCGGTGGTCACGGCGCGTAATTACACGTCGTTGTCGTTGATTTTACGGGCTTTTAACTGCTTGTATGTAACGTCCACCTTGATAACACCGCTGATGTAATAAACGGCTGTGGACCACATGAGGGCGTTAAAGCTCGTTATCTCAATACAATTTGAATTAATATAGATTGCTGAATTTGAATACTTGTAGCTAACGTTAGCTAATAAATGACTAGTTTAGCTTTAGTAGAACATGACGTTAATAGTATTTATTGTTTAACTCTTCGGTCAGAACGTTGTGGTCTTTACAATCTCACGATTAGCTTACAGCTAACCGGATGTGTTGTCACTGCTTTGAGCTCTCAGGGCCACCGTAGTGCAGGACGATTAGCTTACAGCATTAGCCGAGGCTAACGAAGCCTTCCCCCCCAACGGCGTGTTGCTCTACTTTTAGTTAGAAGAATGATGTTTAATGTGTATCCATAATCCTCTATCAAGTTGAGTCCACTGCCACGAACTCAGTCGACGTTCCCGTCTCCTAAAACGGTCTTATTTTGAAAGGATTAAACGAGAATACGTCTCTGCAAATCCTATTAACTTAATAGAACATAAAAACAATAAACATGCAAAAAGATCATATGGTAACTCTCCAGACATGTATCATGATCAATTACTAATTTTTTGGTTGATTGTCTTATTTATAATTATATTTACGGACACCGCAGTGACGATTCGTCTTTTATTTTGAATGACAACAGGAAGCACAGCTTGTCTACCGCTGTTGTACTTATCAGATATGGCCACCAGAGGGCGTTAAAGCCTATTGATTTTCAGATCATGAGCTTTAACGCCCTCTGGTGGCCACAACCGTTTAGTACAACAGCGGTGTTTTCAAGGTAGACATTACATACAAGCAGTACTTCCAGTAGAACCATAAATACAAGACAAGGAAGGGTAATTACGCGCCGTGGCCACCGGAGGGCAGTGTGCCTTAGTAGGCGAACTAGATTCAAGATTCAAAAGATTCATCGTCAGATTTCTGTGCCCCATGAAATCCTTCGTTTGCTTCCACAGAACGCCAAACAATGTCCCATCTAAATCTACTATCAATTCAGACCATGAGCTCTAACGCCCTCCGGTGGACACAACTGAATTACAACAGCGGTCTCATCAAGAGACAAATTACGTACACGCAGCACTTCCGGTAGATTTCAAAATAAATGGCAACGGAGTGCAATTAGGCACCGTGACCACAGTTGGACAGAGATTACTTCCGGTCGAATCCTTCAAAATAAAGACAACCGAGTGGAACTTCACACCGTGACCACAGTTGTACAGAGATTCCATACAAGCAGTACTAGTATAGTATATAATATTCAGAGCATGAGCTTTAACGCCCTCTGGTCCCAACGGCAACAGTGGAATTGACAAGGTAGACAAATTAAATACTATCCGTACTTCCGGTTGAATCAAGCAAAATAAGACTTGCTGTAATTACGCACCATGACCACCATGCAGTCATGATTGAGACCGGTGGTAGAAGTCACTGAAGGGTCTAAAAAAATATCAGGAAAGGATACAATTAAAGTAAACAAAAGGAACGATAATGATTTGTTTCCGTGTGAGTTTATTGTATCCACACAATAATTCCAACATACATTTTTCCCCCTCAATATTTTAAATTGAGAGTATGGTTCAGTGGATACAAAGATGTAAAATAATCTCTTAATCAAAAAAAATACATTCACATAAATGGTATTTATTTTATTATGGTTCAATGACAAAAAGGAAATATGTGTTGACTGGGAACACAATATATTTACAAGTATAATTTAATAATTTAGTATAAAAAGTCATTGAACCATAATAAAATACATAAAATGATTATTTTTTTACACATTAAATAAAAAAAAAAAAAAAAGCTCTTTCCGGCTATGCGGGAACCTGGAGGACGCCTCTCACTGAAACAGAACACAGAAACAAACACAAATTAGTACTAGTCTATGGTAATCATGCAGAGTTTAAAAATGAAAAAGTGGTATCGTACCCCACGACGCCGTCTGAACAGCAGTGCTGGTCCTGGTCCACATCGGTGTGCTTCAGGATGCTGACTTTCTGGGCCGTCTGGATCTCTTTCACCTCGGCATCAGTGGGCCAGGAACGTGAAGATGTGAAGTACAAAAAAAAGACAATTTAGTTCATTATAACAGAAACGGAATCAAACCACTTACAATAAAAACAATTTTTTTTTTTAATTGAAAAAGGCATACCTTAGGTATCTCTAGCTGAAACAGAAAAGTTATTGCACCATACAGATCTAAGCTGATGATTCAGAAGTCGAAGACCTGTTGGGATATCAGTCCCTGCAGTGTTTGAAATGCTGGAAAAGTCTGTTTAAAAAAATTTTACTTGAAAGCAATTCGTTGCTGTGAATGTTTGAGCCTTTGTATTAGCCAAATAGTTGATAGACTTTGTTACTCATGTATTTATTTTGTCTCTTGTGCATAAATCATATATGGAGGTCGTGTTCAATGGCTTTAGCTTTAGTGAGTGTGAATGTGTTGTATTGTTTTTGTCCTGTGAGAAGATGCATCTCGAGGGGTTATCCTGTTTAAACCGTGCACTGTACTCTCCAGGATGTTAGAAAGAGTGATCAGATGAATTGAAATTCATTGCAAAGCCCCCACTTGCTCTGAAAATGCCACAGAAGGCCCAGCTGACCTCAGGTCAGCGATTCTCTCAGGGATACCGTGGTGATAGTGTTGATGAGGACAAGGCTGTCGTGCTGATTGAGTTCGAACGACGGACTGGATGTGTGGCACTTTAAATCATTGTTCTTCCTCTGGTAACCATGGTAACCTGCAGTCATTGGGTTGCAGAGAAAGGGCATCACAGGCCAGGATATTGCTGCTGGTGAGTGCACCTAAATCAACCGTTTATCGGATCATCAAGGATGTTCAGTGGTTGGAAGATGACGTCAGAGCGCCGAAGAAAGTCCAGCAAGGACCTGAAAGTTGATTCAGCTGCATGCACAGCAAAGTGAAGGCTTGTGGAGGATGACCTGGTGTTGAGAAGGGCAGCAAGGAAGCCACTTCTCACCATGAAAACCATCAGACTGATATCCTGATAAAAAGGTTCAGGGATTGTTCTGCTGAGGACGGGGTGAAGTCATGTTCTGCTTGTTAGGGCATCCAGGAGATATATATGTGAGCGAGCGAGAGATCAATAAACCAAGTGAATGATCGGTGGGCGTGGTGGCCATGTTTGTATGAAACCAGTTTTTGTGAATTGCAGACCAGGAAATGGCAGCAATAAATTGGCAGCTGCAGCTGCCAACCAAAAAATAAATAAATAAATAAATAAAATAAAAAGGCACGTCTGCCATTGCACTGTCATGTGAGATGTTTGAGTGAAAGAGCCATTGAATGTTTGCAGACCAGCCCTGTAAGCAGCTCTGTGGCTGCTTCACACCTTCCTATGAAACCAGAATGTGAATTTCCGTTTAAACCACGTTTTTAGACCCAAACCGGCACGTCTGCCATTGCACTGTCATGTAAGATGTTTGAGTGAAGGAGCCATTGAATGTTTGCAGACCAGCCCTGTAAGCAGCTCTGTGGCTGCATCACACCATATGAAACCAGGATTTGTGAATTTCCGTTTACACCACGTTTTTTTAGACCCAAACTGGCACGTCTGCCATTGCACTGTCATGTCAGAGGTTTGTAAAAAGGACCCATAGAGTTTGTTCGACACCTTTGTATGAAACCAGTATTGGTGAATTGCAGACCAGGAAATGGCACGGTAATAAATAGGCAGCTGCCAACCCAAATAAAAATAATACCACACATCCACATTCATACACAAGCACACAAAGACAGGCGGGCGTGGTGGCCAACCACACCCGCCTGTCTGCCCTGTAAGCAGCTCTGTGGCTGCTGAGAAAGTCAGTCAGTCATCGGTGCACCGTTGGTCAGTAGAGTATTAGGTCACCAATGCTGGCAATAATAAAAAAAATAATCTGAAAAAACCCAACAATTAAAATACATATTAAAAAAAAAAAAAGTCTCACCTTATCCACCCGGGAAAAGAAAAAAGCAGTTTCACCAACACTGCGATGGACAAACCAGTCTGGAACGACGTGAAGACATTCAGATCTACAGTAAACATAAATATTAGTATTAAAATATAAATACTACGGTTTTGTAAATCTAAACAGGATGTTAATAAATCCACCCACTGGTAATATCACTTATATTCTGATTGTGTATTTAGCATTTTTAAATGTTTCAATCATACTTCGTAAACTAAATTTACCTACAATATTTATTAAATAGATATTTAATATATTAAAAGGGTAAGCTCGTGGCAAACCCCCAAAAAACCCACACAATTATTAAATAAAAAATATAAGGACTTACCTTTTGTAGATCCACCCAGGAAAAGAAGAAAGTAGTTCCACCAACACTTGGATGACGAGTCTGGAACGCCCGTCATGAAAGAGAGACACGCAGGTGTTTTTAAACTTCTCTATTACAACATAACTCATTGAAACTAATCCAAATGATATACAATATTTATTAATATATTTTAAAAAAAAGTAGTCTTACCTTCTGTAGATCCACCCAGGAAAAGAAGAAAGTAGTCCCACCAACACTTGGATGACGAGTCTGGAACGCCCGTCATGAAAGAGAGACATGCAGGTGTTTTTAAACTTCTCTATTACAAAGTAACTCATTGACACGAATCCAAATGATATACAATATTTATTCATATATTAAAAAAAGTAGTCTTACCTTCTGTAGATCCACCCAGGAAAAGAAGAAAGTAGTCCCACCAACACTTGGATGACGAGTCTGGAATGCCCGTCATGAAAGAGAGACATGCAGGTGTTTTTAAACTTCTCTATTACAACATAACTCATTGAAACTAATCCAAATGATATACAATATTTATTAATGTATTTAAAAAAAGTAGTCTTACCTTCTGTAGATCCACCCAGGAAAAGAAGAAAGTAGTCCCACCAACACTTGGATGACGAGTCTGGAACGCCCGTCATGAAAGAGAGAGAGACATGCAGGTCATTTTTTGTAAACTGAATTTATCCACAATATTTATTAAAGAAATTTTATATATTTAATGGGCAGGCTCTGGCCAACCCAAAACCCTCACCTTCAGTCGATCCACCCGGGAAAAGAAGAAAGTAGTTCCAACACTTGGATGACGAGTCTGGAACGGCCAGAGAGAGAGAGAGCGAGAGAGAGCGAGAGTGTGAGAGAGAGCGAGAGAGCGAGAGATTCTCTATTACAACATAACTCATTGAAACGAATCCAAATGTAAATACAATATTTATTAATTTATAAAAAAGTAGTCTTACTTACTTTTAAATAAAAGGACTTACCTTCAGTCGATCCAGCCAGGAAAAGAAGAAAGTAGTTCCACCAACACTTGGATGGACAGACAAGTCTGGAACGCCCGTCATGAAAGAGAGAGCGAGAGAGACATGCAGATCGACAGAAAAAAGGTTATTGCATCAACATGGCACGGCGGCCATGTCCGGTGGCGACACGGCCACCATGTCCGGTGGCGACACGGCCGCCATGCTGGACAGACATGCTAGACAGACGTGGCACGCCGGCCATGTCCTGGAATGACGCGGCTGCTGTGCCGGAGAGGACAGACCAATAAATGCCATAAACACCCAACAATTTTATTAAAATGGACATCATTAGATTAAATTAAACTCTATTTTGGATTTAATTAACTTTAAATTAATTCCTATATTATACAGTTTGTGCTACATTATAATTAAATATATTGTGTGGAAAAGAACTGACACAGCAGCCATGTCGGAGAGGACAGCTAGATTTGGAGGCTCGGCGGCCAGCCAAACCAAAAAAGAGGGGTGTCTTACCTTATGTGGCGCCACCTGTGGAGAAATTCCCTACACTGATTGCACACATTTGCCTGCCAACAGCCCTACGTCACCAAGGGGCGTCCACTCATGAAAACTCAAGGACAGTCGTATGGGAGGAAACAGGGCAACAGAAACCATCGGACTGAAAACCCAACCCACGTTCAGACCCCATTGTGACCGACGTGTGAAACGACGCTGTAGACACCAAAGAGCCTCTACCTATGATGGAACATTCCAAGCCTCCAAATTCACTAGTCAGATGCTGAAGGTTTTGGTCGCCCTCCGATACCTTGTCCGAACGCCCACCGATACCTTCTGACCGCCCTCCGATACCTTCTCCGAACGCCCTACGAAGCCGTCACCAACGTTAGCATAGCAGCTGTAGCTAGCCTGCGTTTAAACAACCTGCTTCACCCCTAGTAGGCAGCAAAACTCCGACACCTCAGTATGAAACCCGTAGTTGTGAATTAAGGGGGAAAACTCACAGTACAATGTACTGCACTGCAGGAAAGGCACGGCGGCCGTGAACATCTATACAACTTTTGTTAGTGATATCACCTTAAGACAATAAAAGGTATCTGTATTTATAGTCATTAGTGACTTAATTTGAGATGATTATGGAATATATCTATATTTATCTATGTAACTAAGAAATTAATTTGAGATAAAGATATATATTTATCTAAGCTTAATATATCTATATTTATCTATGTAACTAAGAAATTAATTTGAGATAAAGATATATATTTATGTAAGCTAAATATATCTATATTTATCTATGTAACTAAAATTAATTTGCGATAAAGAGACATTTTGTAGGCATAATATTTCTATATTTATTGTTTATCTATGCAATTAAATTAATTTGAGAGAAAGATACATATTTTGTAGGCATAATATATCTATTTATTGTTTATCTATGCAATTAAATTAATTTGAGATACCTTTGAAGAATCTACATAATTTTTAATTAATCCACTGATTAGTCAGCGATATCACCGTTTTCATTATGTAGGCTACATGTCGTCTTGTTTGTTTTCATACATATTTTGCTTTAAGTCTAGTTATTCATCTGCATTTTGTGTATGCGATGATAAAACTAAAGATCCACATGGCACGGCGGCCATGTTGGAAGGAAGAAAAGGAAAGTACAAGCCGCCATGCTGATATGCAACAAAACAATCACTTTTAAATGTAGACTTACCTGACGAGACTTACCTGACATCAGACCACCTAGGAGAAAACCACAATTAAAATAAAAGTATTTAGCACCACCTGGGGGAAAATAAGTTAGTACATCAACATGGCACGGCGGCCATGTTGGGCAAACACGGACAACGACTGAGGCGGTCCGGCACGGTGACGATGCGAGTGAGTTAGTGGGTTACAGAGGTAGTGAGTGATGAACGGAGCGATAACTAAGAGCCATCAGCTCGTCTCAAACGCACCTAATACAGAAATGGCACAAAGGCCGACAGTGATGTCATGTCAGATGCTGGAGTGAAGGGTCTATTTTAATTAACTTTTGTGTGTGATATCACATATATTCTTATTATTCCTAAGAATTGCTTTAAAGTTTAACTAAAGTATCAATTTAGTTTTTAATACACCTGTCTGTGATATCACTTATTTTTTGATAATGTATATGTTGTCTTGTTTATCATTGTTTAAATTAATTACAATTAAATTTAAATTAAATTTAAAATTTAATTATATAATAATAAATATATTTTACTTCTACAAAGTTTGTTGGTATGTACCTGAATGTTTATGTGATGATGCACCTTGATTTGAGATAAAGATGGAAGGTTAGACCAAATACACAGCAAATACATCAACAACCAAATAAACCACACAATTCAAATAAGGACATATGTAGCGCCACCTATAGGAAAACAAGTTATTGAGCAAACACCGAGACGGACGGAACGGTCGGGCGATGTGAGCGATTGAGTGAAACAGGGAGGGGTGGGTGAGGGTGGTGACAGTGGTAAGAACGCGTAAGAGTTAGTGAGTGTTAAACGGACGGACGGCTCAATCAGCATTCACCTGGGGAAAAAGGTTAGTGCACAAACAATACATTTTGGCATGGCGGCAATGATAGAGAGAGAGAGGGAGAGACAAGCAGGCAGATCGATACTGTGATCTCCCCAAGCAATTCACAGTTTCCATTCTGAGGGTGTCAGACATACTACGTGCTATCAAAGCATGCCAGCTACAGCCGTGCCAACGCCAGCACATGGTACCTTCAGTCACCTTTGAACCTTGTGAACCCTTTGGCTCAGAAGCCCATTTAAGTGGCCAAGACCCAGTGGCTCTTGCAACGCCGCTGCGGAATCACACAAGCCACAACAGGGTTTTACCATCCCGTGGGTTAAAGTCATGGAGTACGACCCATCTGCCACCTCGGAATCCCCCTACCCAGGCGTGACCTGCCCTCGCAGCAACATAAGCAACGCAGCTACATGAGAAACGCAACCTAATGAGCAACGCAACACAATCGGCAAACCCCTGCTTCATGGCCAATCCCGTGCTCCATTCGCAACCCAGCTCTACTCGCAACCCGTGCTCCATTCGCAACCCAGCTCCATGGCCAACTCAAGAAGCAACGTAACATCATGAGCAATACACCTTGGTGACGTAGGACCCTCAACAAAAGCAATGCTGCAACCATCTCACCTGACTGCTCTGCATTTAATTACTAACTATACCACTGTGGTCTATGGACAACATGTCCACAAAGATTATTAACATTAGGTTTAAAACAGAATTACTATATCCTAGCTGGCAATTTAGCATAGCATTGACATGTGGTGGCTAAGCTATGAGGCTACAAACAAAACGGGAGAAGAAATCCAAGTAAATCAACCTAAAACAGGTCTAAAACAGCACTATTTAGATATTGTCAATATATTATTTGAATACACAGACAGTCTGGGACAACCTGTGTCGCACCAAACAAACCTCTAAGTAACACTGAAGCTACAAGGCCCACATGGCCTGGCAAAAACCACCAACTAATACCACCTTTAAGCTACATAGGCTACCGACAGTTCAGTATATCACAGCATCATACCAAACTGCTAAATTTAAACACCAAACGAAAATAAACCAACAAACTGCTAACATCAAAACCACCAGAGATAATATACTAAACTGCTCATTTAACACCCAAAATCACCAGAGACAATTAACCAAACAAACAGCCAACACCAAAACCACCACAGTCAATCCAAAACAACTAATGCAACCTAAAAATGACCAACACCAGTGACAAAAACTCCAATACTACCTTCAAGCTCCTGACTGTCACAAACCAAACAAACAAAGCCAATTGAAGGCCAAACCACCAGAGAAAAACACACCAAACAACCGATGCAAGCCAAAAAACACCAGCCACAAAAATGGCATCAAACCAAACAAACAGCCAGTAGAAGGCCAAACCACCAGAGAAAACGTACTAAACAACTGATGCAAGCTAAAAAAACCACCAACACCAGCCACAAAAACGGCATCAAACCAAGCTAACGGCCAATTGAAGGCCAAACGAGCAGAGAAACCGCACTAAACAACTGATGCGAGTCAAAAAAACCCACCAACACCAGCCACAAAAACGGCATCAAACCAAACCAGCGGCCAATTGAAGGCCAAACCACCAGAGAAAAACGCACCAAACAACTGATGCATGCCAAAAAACACCAACACCAGCCACAAAAACGGCTTCAAACCAAACAAACGGCCAATTGAAGGCCAAGCGAGCAGAGAAAACGCACCAAACAACTGATGCATGCCAAAAAACACCAACACCAGCCACAAAAACGGCATCAAACCAAACAAACGGCCAATTGAAGGCCAAATCAACACAGAAAATGCACCAAACAACTGATGCGAGCTAAAAGAAAACAACAACGCCGCCAGAAGCTGGCGAGCTAACGCAGACTCCAGCTAACACAGACCCCAGCTAACGCAGACTCCAGCTGACGCAGACCCCAGCTGACGTACAGACCCCAGCTAACGCAGACTCCAGCTGCGGCCTCCTCATCTCCGAGAGAAAGACCGAACGACGGGGGAAGTCACCTTTTATACTTAGAGCATGTGGGCCTCGGGAAATTAGAAAATGTCCACTTCCGGGGCAAAGTCACCGTGATTGGATGACCTGCTGCTCAGTAGGCGGGACTAAAATAAAAACAGCCAATGAAATCATCACAAACACTCACCACTACCTTATTGGTTTACTTTCATCACATGGCCACGTGCTTCCTTTAATTGACTGCGGTAAAACACGGGAGCTTCTTTACATTAAAATATGACTTTATGCACGCGCACACGCGCACACGCGCACACACATAGTTATTATATTTCTTTATACAGTGGACGGTTTCATCAATTAAATTGATTACAATTGTTTTCTTTTCAAGTATGTCCATTTGTAAATCCAGTGAGCTTGGATCACCAGTATAGCAGATAGAAGCAGAAACTCACCACTTAATATCTTTATTTCTTCAAAATATACATTAAAGTCATATGTTCTTTATAATTATTCTTATTTATGTACTTGCACATCAGTTGCAATGCTACGGTATCAGCTGCACACATCTTTCATTGCCTGGTCAATACAAAATCAAAATGAGTTTTGCATTTCAGGAGAATTTATTATTTTGGAGCAAACATGCAGAACAACAGTTAGTTGTGTTTGAGACGTTTAAGAAGTGACACGTGGAGTCACTTTAACCAGAAGAACTCAGGGTACATATAGCTGTAATATCCAGTGAGACCACCAGAGAGCAGCATAGAGCAAGTTTTAAATCATCAGTGTGTTAAACAAACATGACAAGTTGAATGTGAATCATTAACACCTATTATTTGCTTCACAGCTATTCACCTGGAGTTTTCAGGTCATGACCCCAGCAGCCTGGACACAGAAGAAGAAAATGCAAAATGCAAAGTTCTTCTGAAGTTTAAATGAGATTTCAGCATTCTGAGCTTGATCAACGAAGTGAATTTGGTTATTTGGTTATATCTTTTGAGCTGGTTCAATAATAATACCATACTGATGATAGAAAAGCATTTTCAAAGCAATTCCTTCAGGAAGATATTCAATCTGCACTAAACTTCACATTGCCCCTCTGTTTTATGTCGGAATGTGCCTTGAAATTATAAATGTTAGCGACAAATCACCTTCTGGAGTCTCCACATGTTTGTTGTAAAAACAGCTGACCTCAGACACGACCTTCAGGAAACCTCAAGTAGAAGGTCAAGCTGATTGACCTCTGACCCCGTTCAACTCTTGAGTTTACTGAAGGTGAATGACGTTGTAGACATTTCTGTCTTCCACAAGATCTGGAAACAATAATTGCAAATTAGACAAACGGGCAAAACCCAGGAAATCAGTTCTGTAATGAAGACATGTCTACATGTGTGGTGAAAAGTTGGTGTTTTGAAAAGATGGCTTTTTAAGAGGAGCAATGTGGTTGCAAGATGTTTGCGTTGCACTGTAGCTGGCATGCCTCTCGTATGTTTTCTCACAGTGAAGGAGGATGTGTGACATCTGGAAGTGCTCAGGAGGGCCGGGCAGAAACTTCCCCCTCGTCGTTTCTCAGGGCAACAAACATCAAAGCAGGCTGCAGATAATGTTGAGACGCTGGGGCGAGGAGCTGCCACCGCCGCCGCCGCCACCTCGACCTGGGGAGGTTTTCAGGGGGCTCGTGGTGGTCCGGCATGGATGATATGCAGCCTGAAGAAGGCTGAGAGGAGCAGAGGATGATTTATATAATTATGCAATAAAGAAACATGATGTTTAAGGTATTAAAAAACTAACCCAGCTGATGGTCTGGATACCTGGCCCCCTGAGGAGTCATCAGACTCATGACTCATCAGAATCAGGCTGTCTGCTGGGGGAAGGTTGCTAGTTTGTTGTAAAGGCTAATTGGTTGAAACCTGTCGGGTCTGAAGCTCTGAGACTTTCTCACGGTGCCGAAACGACGTCTGAATGAAAAGGCGAGTGGAGAACACCTGCTTGCTCCTCGCGCTCTTTTATTTAGCGTCTCTCTTTTTGTCCTCCGGCACCTGATGTTTACTTCCAGCTCCTCCTGCAGCAGTGAAATCATCTCAGGCTCAGAGTGTTTTCAGTCACATGAAGAGATCATGAGCTCAGTGTTCAGGAGGAGGAACGCATACTGAGTCGGAGAGATCATGGGCGATTAGGAGACAATGGGCCCCCGGGGTCGTAAAGGGCCCCCGACCCCTCCTACATAAGTACAAGAGCCACAGATTCAAAGAGACGTCTGAATCAGACCTCTCTGGTCCCGTTCATCTCTTTGTTGCTTTGCTTTTTCATCCTTTTTACAGCTATTTTTGTTTTTTTGCTTCTATTTGTGGTCATTTTCTGTCTATTTTGGGTCCCGTTGCACTTTTTGTAGCTGTTTAGCATCTTGTTTTGAATAGTTGTACAACATGACAGAATTTTAGAAATTGATTAATGAATGTCATTAAAAGAAGTAATAAAAATGTATTTCATGGGGAATTTGCATGTGAAATTAAATATAAAGCAGCATATTTTGTGAGTATTTGGTGTTTAGAAATTTTAAAAAGCTAGTCGACTTTACTTCAAACTACAAGTAAAATAAGAAACAAGTTAACAAAAACTCAGCTTGAAAAAACCAACCACTTTGGCATTGTTATTTTGAATAAAATGTCCTGTTAATAATGCATTTCACGTGCATCCTTTTATCCTCGTGTTTCTCTAAATTGACTGGAAGCTCACTTCCCCTCCAGCTGACGACATGCTGAGTTTATTAAAACGCTTTCTTGGACCATTCATTGATTTGCATGCACGTGACACTGATGGGGATCTGAGAGGACCCACCTATAGGAAGCGGACTATCTGGAGCCTCCTCCCTCCCTCTCCTTTGGTCATCTTGCGTCTCCAGCGAGCGGAGCGCAAACTGAAGGTTTTTTTTTAGTTGAAATACTGTCTGCGCCACTTTCACACCGATTCTCCAAACTCTCAATGGGACCCGACGACTGAAGCAGACCCGCTTACATCTCAGACCCGGATCCGCAGACATGGACCGTGACGCATCTGGGTCGGCGCGCCCGCTGTTCCCCGGATATTTACGCATCGCGTTGCTGTTGGCGCTGCGGTTTGGAGCGTTTGCGCAAAATGGTAAGTGGAAGGCAAACTGTTTATGGCTCATAGTTATGTCTTAATACAATGTTCTTCATGAAATGCAAATATGTCTCCAGCTGGGAAGAAGCAGAAGATACTGAACTACTTTTCACCTTCATGATCAGAGACATCAAAGACTCTCCTCAGTCTCACGTCGTTATTTGTTGAAATAAAACGCATGAAAATGATCTTCTTGCCCGTTTCAAGCTGCAGATTCTGCATTCTTGTCCTTCAGCTGGTCCACAGGTTGGATGGACCTTCAGAGACAGAGAGGAAACACATTATTATTTAGTAAAAGTTCACTTTAGATGCAGCAGTTTTTCTTCCTGCAGAAGAAGAACAGCAGTCATTCATTGAGTTACACATGTTGCTCACTATAATCTGCTTCATGCTGCTTCCTCTCTCCTCCCATCACTTCTCCTGCAGGTCATATTTGACTTGAACATGAAGCTGTAGCTCATGTCTCCCGTCTTTGTCTGCAGGCGTCCTGCAGCACATCAAAGCCTGCGGTCGTAACTGTCAGGCAGGCCGTCGTAAAATCAGGCGTCAGACAACAAACCACATCTCTGTGCACAAACAACGTCTGAGTGGAGGCGACACAGTTAGTCTAGTTAACAAACCAATAAATCAAACTGTTGGTTTACACTAGCAGGGAGGGATTTCTTTAGTCCCCCAGACAAGACCTCCAGGTCCATCAATAAAAGGTCTCATGCAACAGTTCACTATTTTAGAGTCGGCTGGAATAATCCTTCTTAAAGCCAACAGTATCAGCATCCATTAAATTGTTTGTATAACAACATATCGCTGTTTCCCTCAAAGTGTCGTCTCTAAACCGTCGTCCTCTAACATGTCGTCCTCCAACCCGTCCTCTAACACGTCGTCCTCTAACATGTCGTCCTGTAACCTGTCGTCCTCTAACCCGTCGTCCTGTAACCTGTCGTCCTCTAACATGTCATCCTGTAACCCGTCGTCCTCTAACACGTCGTCCTCTAACCCGTCGTCCTGTAACCTGTCGTCCTCTAACCCGTCGTCCTGTAACCCGTCGTCCTCTAACATGTCGTCCTCCAACCCGTCCTCTAACACGTCGTCCTCTAACCCGTTGTCCTCTAACCCGTCGTCCTGTAACCTGTCGTCCTCTAACACGTCGTCCTCTAACACGTCGTCCTCTAACCTGTCGTCCTCTAACACGTCGTCCTCTAACACGTCGTCCTCTAACATGTCGTCCTCTAACACGTCGTCCTCTAACCCGTCCTCTAACCCGTCGTCCTCTAACATGTCGTCCTCTAACACGTCGTCCTCTAACACGTCGTCCTCTAACACGTCGTCCTCTAACATGTCGTCCTCTAACACGTCGTCCTGTAACCTGTCGTCCTCTAACCCGTTGTCCTCTAACCCGTCGTCCTGTAACCTGTCGTCCTCTAACATGTCATCCTGTAACCCGTCGTCCTCTAACCCGTCGTCCTCTAACACGTCGTCCTCTAACATGTCGTCCTCTAACCCGTCGTCCTCTAACCTGTCGTCCTCTAACCCGTCGTCCTCTAACCCGTCGTCCTGTAACCTGTCGTCCTCTAACATGTCATCCTGTAACCCGTCGTCCTCTAACCTGTCGTCCTCTAACATGTCGTCCTCTAACATGTCGTCCTCTAGCCCGTCATCCTCTAACCCGTCGTCCTCTAACCCGTCTTCCTATAACATGTCGTCCTCTAACATGTCGTCCTCCAACCCGTCGTCCTCTAACATGTCGTCCTCTAACATGTCGTCCTCTAACCCGTCGTCCTCTAACCCGTCGTCCTCTAACCCGTCGTCCTGTAACCTGTCGTCCTCTAACATGTCATCCTGTAACCCGTCGTCCTCTAACCCGTCCTCCTCTAACCCGTCGTCCTCTAACATGTCATCCTGTAACCCGTCGTCCTCTAACCCGTCGTCCTCTAACCCGTCGTCCTCTAACATGTCGTCCTCTAACATGTCGTCCTCTAACCCGTCGTCCTCTAACATGTCGTCCTCTAACATGTCGTCCTCTAACATGTCGTCCTCTAACATGTCGTCCTCTAACCCGTCGTCCTCTAACATGTCGTCCTCTAACATGTCGTCCTCTAGCCCGTCGTCCTCTAACCCGTCGTCCTCTAACCCGTCGTCCTCTAACATGTCGTCCTCTAACATGTCGTCCTCCAACCCGTCGTCCTCTAACATGTCGTCCTCTAACATGTCGTCCTCTAACCCGTCGTCCTCTAACATGTCGTCCTCTAACATGTCGTCCTCTAACCCATCGTCCTCTAACATGTCGTCCTCTAACCCGTCGTCCTCTAACATGTCGTCCTCTAGCCCGTCATCCTCTAACCCGTCGTCCTCTAACCCGTCGTCCTCTAACATGTCGTCCTCTAACCCGTCGTCCTCTAACATGTCGTCCTCTAACCCGTCGTCCTCTAACATGTCGTCCTCTAGCCCGTCATCCTCTAACCCGTCGTCCTCTAACCCGTCGTCCTCTAACCCATCGTCCTCTAACATGTCGTCCTCTAACATGTCGTACTCTAGCCCGTCGTCCTCTAACCCATCGTCCTCTAGCCCGTCGTCCTCTAACCCGTCGTCCTCTAACCCATCGTCCTCTAACATGTCGTCCTCTAACATGTCGTCCTCTAACCCATCGTCCTCTAACATGTCGTCCTCTAACATGTCGTCCTCTAACATGTCGTCCTCTAGCCCGTCATCCTCTAGCCCGTCATCCTCTAACCCGTCGTCCTCTAACATGTCGTCCTCTAACATGTCGTCCTCTAACCCGTCGTCCTCTAACATGTCGTCCTCTAACATGTCGTCCTCTAACATGTCGTCCTCTAGCCCGTCATCCTCTAGCTCGTCATCCTCTAACCCGTCGTCCTCTTACATGTCGTCCTCTAACCCGTCGTCCTCTAACATGTCGTCCTCTAACCCGTCGTCCTCTAACCCATCCTCCTCTAACCCGTCCACCTCTAACCCGTCGTCCTCTAACCCGTCGTCCTCTAACATGTCATCCTGTAATCCGTCGTCCTCTAACCCGTCGTCCTTAAACATGTCGTCCTGTAACCCGTCGTCCTCTAACCTGTGACCCTGGATCTTGTCGGTGGAGCTTCCAGACGACGTCAACAGCAGCATTGGCTTTCAGGGGGGGGGGGCTGTCAACATGGAGAGCAGCCTGTAAGACCTTGTTTGGGCTTTGGGCCTCACCGGCAGTAACTCGGCCCCGTCCATTCAAGGCCTTAATACCCCGAATGTTTGCTTTCCCCGATGTGACTTTGCCCATCCGCCAATCAAAAGGATCTCTTTGTTTGGCTTTGTTAAGAAAAGCCTCTTCAGCCATTCCACTTGACAGATGTGGAGCGTTTGAGTGTGTTAGCGTGGATAAACGACATGTTCTGCTCAAGTAACCCGCCGGTTGTTTCAGCCTGCAGCTGCAGGCGGTGCGTTCACAGGCCGGTCATGCGCCAGTTGGCTTGATGGTCCTTTTCCCGGGGCGAGTTTAGAGAGGCGAGAGCCTCGCAGGAATGTCTGTTATTCTTAGCAATTTAGATAACCTCCGGGGGTGAAATGATCCTTCCCGCTCGTCTCCTCGATGGACACTGACAGTTTAAAGAGGGAATCATACCCGTGATGTTCTCTGTGTGGCCGTTCCCGTGATAACGGAGATTAAATCCTTAATATATACAACAATTTTAAAACGTTTTCCTGAAGGAACTCAAAGTGTAGCCGGGTTCACATACGCTCAATTAAATCCTTCATTCAAGCCTTTAAACTGAGTTTGTTCCAGTCAGTCGGAGGACGGCTGAGTTTGACTTCACGCTGAAGTTTTTAGAGGATCGTTTGGTGTCTCTTCATCCTTGAATTCTGCCCTTTTATTTGAGATTTTTGCATCTCTTTGTGTTCCTATTCTGTCTCTTCGTGGTCCTTTCCGTCTCTGGTGATCATGTTCTGTCTTGTTTCGGTCATTTCCTGTCTGTTTGTGATGTAAACTTCAAACAGAGGCCCAGGCGGAGGGGCCTCCCAACCTGTTGCCTCTCCATTCAGTAACCTATTCATGACACAAATCAGAAAGAACATTGAGCCTTCATAATGAGATTTTATTTATTGTCTTTTTAAAGAAATTAGCAGGATTGAGCAGCTGAAAATGGTCTTGTTTTCCAAAAGTCTTTAAGTCAGGACTATTAGTCCCAAAGCCAAACAAACATCCACACTCGGGTTTACATGAAGCCTTTTAGCGCACCGATGAGAGAACTTCAGACTGAGTCACCAGCAGAGACCTGACTCCGGGGTAAACCTGCTCCTCTGATCACAGCCGGAGATTTTACTCTTTTCATTTCCTCTCATATCTTGATCTGGAGCTCAAAAAGACAAAGTGAGAGGAGACTTTCGGTTTAATAAACCAGCATCCTTGTTGTCGTTGTCACGCCTCAGCTCCAGAGTGTTTCGCCGGAGGTCATCAGACTCTGCATAACCCGTATCGCAGCGTGGACTTTGACTCCACGGAGATCCAGAACACGGCGATCCAGGACCTGATCTGTGACCACTCGCTGCCGCCGGGCTGGTACCGGTTCAGCATCAACAACAAGCCGGCGGAGATGCCAACCAGCTGCGTTGAGGTATGACTCCTCCACTCTGCAGCAGGTGGCCTTAATAAGCACCTTCGGCTCAGGTGGAGGGTGTTATGGCCCCCTATAATAGCCCCTCGCTGCAGGTAATGACAGTTTCTGTTGCCCTGCAGATGAACCGCTGTGGCACACAGGCTCCGGTGTGGCTGTCGCTGAAGGACGGCGCCCTGCCGCGGCCCGGCGAGGTCCGCCAGCTCTCCGCCTGCGCCACATGGCAGTTCTTCCACGGCAGCACCAAAGACTGCTGCCTCTTCCGCATCCCCATCACGGTGAGGAACTGTGGCGACTTCCTGCTCTACCGGCTGCAGCCCACGCAGGGCTGCATGGGATACTGCGCTCAAGGTGAGCCTGCTGGACGGGTCCACGGCCCGACACCGTCTGAGGTCTGCAGCTTTAGACAAAGAGCTAAAGCTGATGTTGACATGTATAGTGAATGATGTCACAGCTAATATTTGTGATCCTGTTTCAGTGACTCCAGTTTTGGGACCCAGACTCTGCCCGCCAGGTGAGGTGGAGGTCAACGGCCGATGCAAAGGTGAGAAGGTTCTAGCTCTATCTAGTAAAAATTTGTATTGGGCTAAAGTTAATTATAAAGTTTTTTTTTAAAAGATGTTTGAAGGAGATGTTTTCACAGAACTTTTAGTCATAATTGACTTCTGAATAATAATATTATACATATTTAAAACTGCCAAGAATGTATTTAATCAAAGCTCAAAAGACAATAATTTGTTACCTAATAATTTGGGTGTTTTTATGGAGATAACCACCAGAGATGACGATAAATTAAAAGGACCACAGAAATCCTCATCAGGATGCCTTAAGGTGACCTCTCTCTTCGTTTGCAGCCGCCGTCCCGTCCCTGCCGTCCCGGCCGCTGATCACCCCGGAGCTCGTCGGCCACAGCGTCCACCTGAGGTGCTCCTTCATCCCGCCGCCGTGGAGCCAGCCGCTGGGCTTCCTGGTGGTCTGGGCCCGACACATCGGCCACAGCATGAAGGCTGAGATCAGGCAGGAATCCACGGCCAAGCCCTTCTCTCTGGTGGAGATGGACGGCGTTCACTTCAGGCTCGGGGAAACGGTAACGCCTGCCAGACCTGATTCACGGAGCACATGTGGAGGGTCTGGCCCGTTCTGCGGGCGACGTGGTTCACACTGACCTCTCCGTGGTTCAGCCGTACAAAGTGAAGGCAGAGAGGCATCATGAGAGGAGGAGGAGGGGGGAGGAGGGAGGAAGAGAAATGAGTTGCAGGTTGGGAAAGCCTTCACGTGCTTCCCATTTAAACTGAATTCTGGGAAAGTTATTTTTACAAGTGAGAAAAGAGAAAGCAAAGACGCTCTAAAAAACGTTCCTTTATCTGATTTGTCCTCAAAGTGTTCTTTAAAAACAGAATCAGAGCTGTGTGTTTGCATGTTGGGGGTCAGACGGCCTGTGATGCATTTGATCTTCTCTTCGAGTCCTTTGAGGTCGACTTTGTGCATCCAGACCATTCGTCATACCCAATCCATCAACCCAGGAGCTCGGAGAGGAAAATCAAACCTGAACTACCTTTCTTTCATTGGGGTGATAATTGTTCTAGTTCTTCTTTGCAGCTGGTCTGCTGCACCGACGCCACCGCCTCTCATTTCCTGGAGAAATTATCTCTCGACGGGGAAAATTAGCAGTTAGATTGCAAACGTGATGCTATTTGAGAGTGAGGCGATGTGATGTGTGACTCAGCTGTGGAGCGCCGCAGGGCTCCGTATTCGGACACCAGGGATGTATTAGTTGTGTCTGGAACGTGTTGTGGAGGGCTGAGCTTCGCTCACGCAGCTTTTCTCTTAACACGTGTTGATGTAGCAGCTGAGTCGGGTCAAAGGTCATCTTCACCATGAGGGAGTTAAATGTGGACGAGGGGAGCTCAATTCAGTTTATCTACCAGTTGCTTTTGAATTTTAACTATTTAACATACATATATGTGTGTGTATTTTTGTCTTCCTTGCAGTATTCCTGCAGCGTTTCCACTTTCAGAGCCAACTCCAGCCACGGCAGATCTCCTCCAAAGGAGAGCGAGGGTTTCTACGCCGGACTGAAGGTAAACCTTGTGTTTCAGACTGTGTGGAGCTGATACCTGCCCAGTCACACTCACCTCTTTGTTCCCTTTTCCCCCTCAGTTTTCTCCAGACTCACTCCACATAGCAGAGAACAGTAAAGAGCTGGAGGTGACCGTGACCAGCACCGTGCCCATCCCATGCTTTGGCGGCGACCACGGCCGTCAGTGTGGCGTTCCCCTGGCTCTGAGCGTCAGCGACCCAGGTCACTGCAGGGAAACAGCACACAGTGTTACAGTTTGACGAGATTAGGCCTCATATCCCTTTAATTATTTTTAAATGCATGACCAGAACACAAATCCCCAACATCTTATTCCTGGATATGGGATCTTTTAAAAGATCATTTTACAGCGTCTTGGATTAGAGACTTCAGGGGAAACGGTTATTGAATGGACGTTTGTTTCATCTGTTCCGACTCGCCCCTGTACATCATCACATGAAAGCCCAGGAAGACGTTACAACAGCTCTGCAGGCAGCTGCGTGCCGTCCGTTAACACTAACTCACTGCTGCGTTGACATCCAACAGACGCTCTCGGACACGAGGCCCCGAACGTGGCGCTGTCCGCCTGCCAGGTGGAGCTCCAGCCCAGCACCTGCAGCGCCGGCAGCTGCGGCCGGGCGACCTTTCATGTCACCGCCGTCACCGACTTCACGCGGGACGGGAATCGGCCGAGTCTGGTGGAAGTTTCTCCCGGAGCCAGCGCACCACGACTCTGGAGGAGCTACGTCCCGACGCCTCTGAAAGTGAGTAGAAAGGCAAAGATTGATAGATTATTACATTATCACATTTGAAATATTGATTTAAAGTCATATGTATGAAAGCAGAGCTCCCAGGGAGACTTGCAACCTGTAGATAAAGTTCTTCAGTGGCTCTTAAGGTCCTGAGGTCCTGGGTAATGGTCCTTATAAGTGGTCCTTGGACTGTCGGAGTCCTGCAGGAGATTCATAAAGAAGAATAAAGAAACAGCAGTGTGATTTAATCATCCGAGTATTACTTTAATAAGACTCTAATTACAGGTCTGTCCGCTCTCATACTGTTTATAGCTAAACAATCCTTTTAAAACTGGGGGGCCGGGTGGGGGTTTCGTGGGTTTAGGGCCCAACGTGTGCCTGTTTGACGGGTTGACATCATGTTTAAAGCGCGCTGCTCTGCGTGGTCGTTAGGAGGTTATGTAAGACGTGACGTCAGCCCTCCAGACATCGTGTCTCTGAAGGGTTTGCAACAGGAGGAGTTTCCCCATCTGTGTTTGCTGAGGACATCAAAGCCCCAGGTCACAGGGGTCACAGGGTGGAGCCCCCCTAATCTTTGTTCTCCCGACCCCCCCCTCGCCTCCAGGTCACGGTTCAGGACGTTCCTACTTCCATCTGCTACTCTCTGACCGACCCACATGTGGTGACTCTGGACGGCAGGTAATTTACCGCTTAATCTGTCATCAGCAGGCGTCAAATGGTGATTGGCCCACTAAAACATCTGCACCGTCTTCCCCCGCAGGCGTTACGAAAACCAGCAGACAGGCACCTTCGTCCTCTACCGGAGCCTCGGCCGGGACTTCGAGGTCCACTCCCGCCAGTGGGACTGTGGCAGCCGGCACTACGGCGTCACCTGCAGCTGCGGCGTGGCGGCGCGGGAGGGCAACGACGTCGCCATCTTCGACATGTGCAACGGCCAGCCGCAGGAAACCCGGCCGCAGCTCACCCTGAAGAAGGCAGGGGACCGGGAGGGCAGCCGGGTCCAGGTGCTGGAGTCCCACCAGGGGAAGAAGGTCACCGTAGGTATCCAGATGTTTTGTTTGTGAAATAACTTTGTGCTTCCCAGGAAACATCTCTGACATCTGATGCCATGTGGGATATTTCATATATATCTGATTAAATGTGTTTGTGTTAACGAGCTGCCGGATGTGACTCTCCTCTCCTAGCTGGTCTTTCCGTCCGGGGCCTTCGTCAGGGCCGATGTCGGCGACTGGGGGATGAGTCTGTCCGTTCGGGCGCCCAGCGTCGACTACGGCAACACCCAAGGCCTCTGCGGCACCTTTGACCGCAACGCCAACAACGACCTCCGCGGCTCTGATGGCGCCGTCTACGGCCCCGACGACCTGCAGCGCTTCATCGAGGACTGGAGGTCAGTGGGGGAATACAATGAGGTGAGCTCTGTTAGATCCTGATTTGGCTGAAATCCTTGACGGAGCTGTTTTTCCTCTCTTCGTGTGGTTGCTAGGATACCTCCCGGTGAGAGTTTATTCGACAGGACTCCTCCCGGGTCGACGCAGGACGCCAGAAGGCCTTTCTGTGGGTGCCAGAAAAGATTCAGCGCCTCTCCGTCCGCTCACTCCGACTGCGTAGCGTACGATAATGTGGATTACACATCTGTGTTCCCCTCCATGGACACGACCGTGGAATACATCAAGAGTCCGGAGAGGCAGGAGAGCATCCTGGATATGTCTGCCTTTAACGCTCATCCTCTGGAGAGGAGGCATCTTCGTTTCCACGCCGACGACCACCAAGGCCTTGACCTGGACTTCAGGGAGGACTTCCTGCTGTCCGCTAACAGGCTGAGGAGACAGGCGCCATTTGAGTTCCAGCCCGTCTTCGCAGCTCAGAGCCTCAGCCCGGCTGATCTGGAGAATTTGGCCTACTTCTTCCCCGAGGATCACCTGGCGGAGGCCCGACCGGAGGTGCAGCCTCGGTGGCCTACGCCGAGCGGCCTGACCTCGGCCAAAGCTCTGGAGGTGTGTCTGGCGGCGTTGGCCAACTCCACCGTCGGGGCCGTGTGCCGGGGGCTGCTGGGACGCCGCCTGGACGAAGCGGTGGACCTCTGTGTCCTGGACCTGCAGCTGAAGGACGACCTGAGCTGGGAGGAGGCCCTGCTGCCGTACCTGGAGAACGAGTGTGAGAGGAGGCTGCTGGAGAACCGGTCCGGGGGGGCCTCGGAGGCAGCTGGGCCCCTGGGGGCCTCCAGGGAGGTGGTGAGGGCACTGCGCTGCCCCAACTTCTGCAACGGGAACGGAGAGTGTACGGAGTGGGGCTGCCAGTGTCGACCGAGCCACAGCTTCTACGACTGCAGCCTGGCCATCAGTGAGTTCCTGCAGCTCTGACGTCATCAGTTTAATAGAATCGGCTCTTTTGATTGGCTAGTAACAGACCAACATCCCTCCTACAGGCCAGCCAATAGAGCTGACAGACCTGGAGAACGGCGGACTCTGTGACATACGAGCCGTCAACTGTCGCAGCATCCGCGTCTTCGGCCTCGGGTTCATCAACTCCCCCGACCTCAGTTGCCATGCCAACAGGCTGAAGGTGAGGAGAGTACCAGCGTCAAAAAAGGCTCAGTTTCTCCAGAGCATTTCGTCTGAATAGTTGTTGATCTGCCTCCTCTGCAGTACATGAACGGCGTCTGGGTTCCCGGGGAAAAGCAGAGAACCAAGGCCACGTTCCTCAGCTCCAAGGCGCTGGACTGTGCTGTCCCTTCGCTGAGCAACGCGGCGGTCAACACGGAGGACTTCATGATGGACGACAAACCGTACGCACGCTGGGAGATCAAGGTATCTGATCTTCTTGTTTGTTGGTGTTTGGTGTTGGTCGGAAGCGTTTCCCCCCCCCCCTGTGGTCAGCTCATGCGTTTCCTGTCACAGGTCACCAACGACGGCTCCCAGTACAGCCGGGCCAAGGTGCTGACCATCTACGACGGCGTCTGCCAGGTCTGCGAGGCCTCGCGCTCAGGACTCTGTAAGTTAAAGGTAACTCGCATGCAAACAAAATATACCTTTTTCTCCAGTTGTTCATGATGACTCAGCACTAATCCTCTGGTACAATAACAACACAATCCTGAAGTGAAAACACCCCTGCTTTCTGGTCTGTTGGACTCTAGAAACTAGAGATTAAGAACATAAACTCTTCTTTAAGTCATAAGTGATGATTCTGTTTGAAGTTTTAGAGAAATTAACTCATTGTGCATTTAATGAACCCCATAGATCTCAAATAAAAGTAAACTTGGACTCTCCGGTGTTTTAGATTTAGGAGACAGACGTGTTCCAGCTGGTGTTTGGTGGAAAAGTGTGGCGAAGCGTTTTATAAGCTCTTAAATACATGAATGACTAAACCAGAGACGCTGTGATTTCCTCCACAACATGCAGCAGCTGTTTTGTCTTCTTAAAAAACCCAACAAAGGTGCAGAGGAGCTGCTGCTGTTCCTGGAAGGTTTTTTATGGGACAACACGAACACAGTGAACACATCTGCCTGATAAACAGAGTTACCTCCAGAGAGAAGCGCTGAAGGGAAACAAACATGTCAGCATTGTAAATAGAGCAAACCTCTGTGTGTGGTTCTCCAGGAGAGGACATGCAACATCGACGGGATGTGTTTCGCAGAGGGCGTCTCCAGTCCCAGCAGCCCCTGCCTCCTCTGTGACCCGGACATCTCCAAGTTCACCTGGTCCGTCAATCAAGGTACAAACAACGGATTCTGGATCTCACCAGGAGGAGATGTTCTCACAGATAAGCTGCCTGGACCATTATTAAATCAAAACTACACTTATATGTCCTTAAATGTTCTCGTCAGCTAATCTCGATAAATAAAACACAAAGCAAATTTATTTATAGAAAAAATTCTACTCGATATTTTTATTTCAGTTTTTAAATATCAACCTAATTATTTGAATTACTGAAGGGATTCCTATTTTTGTCTTTATTTATTTTAGGGTATATTGTTTATATATAGTCTTTGCCTGTAAATTATATTAAATAATAATAAAAGAACAAAAATTAAAACATTTCCATAAAAAATAAATCAGTGATATTTTTGATATGATTTCCACTCACTAATGATGAACAACAGGACAAACCGTTTTGTCGTGGTCGGCTGTTGCCGTGGAAGCTGTCCAACTGTGGTCCTGTTTGTCCCCATTAGCAGATCAAAGGAGCAGAGGTTTAGGTTTCCCAGCATGCCCTGACCCGCCGCTTAACCACCCTGAGACGGAGGGGGTTAAATCACATGGTTGATTACTACAGCTACACACACACCAACTATTACAACAGTGAGGCTGACCAACTTAACACGTCTGCTAGTGTCACGTTCAGCCTCCGGGCTGAATTCTCTAAAAGCAATAATCTGATTAATGGGTTTCCTGACGTATGAGGTCCTGCTGAGCAGGTGTTTCCTGGGATCTTCGTCACCGTGTTGCTATCAAACACCAGCGGACCAGCGGGGGGGAAGAGTGATGCTACATGATCTGGTTGAAATGGGAAGAGCAGCTGGAAAACCCCTCCAGATGTGGAGGAGTGTGTTTACAGGGATTCTTCCAGGAACAGCCTGGAGGAATGGGTTTCACTTGGAAAGAGTTTAATTGAGGACAGGAAGTAGATTCTGTAGTCAAAACAGAGCGGCTTGTAATAAAATGTTTCCTCTTGTGTGTTCAGTCAACGAGCCGCCGGCCTTCCACCGGCCTCAGAGCAACCTGCGGACGTTCGCCGGCGAGCACTTCGTCTTTCAGTTCGCCGCCTCGGACCCCGAAGGCTCGGCCCTCCTCTTCCAGCTGGAGGCGGGGCCAAAGGGGGCCGTCCTCTCCCCCGCGGGCCTCCTCATCTGGAGGGTCCCATCGCCTCCCGAGGCCGAGGAGGAGGAGGGACGTCAATCCAGACACTCCTTCCGCTTCACGCTGTCGGACGAGTGCAACGCTCAGAGCAGCTTCACCGTGGAGGTAAACGTTTCTCAGGTTGCATCAACACCGAGGTCAGCGAGGTCACGCCCATCAGAGGCCACAGCAAGGATTCATAGGAAATGTGGTCTTAGACATTAAAGCTCCTGTCTAGAAATGAATAATGCTGATGTTGTTAAATCAATAAACTGTGCTGCAGGTTGCCGTGGTGACGTGTGGGTGTCAGAACGGAGGCACCTGCGTGACAGACGTCCACTTCCCCGCCGGCAGCGGGAAGCACCTATGTGTGTGTCCCGAGGGCAAGCGGGGCGACCTCTGCGGCGAGGACATGGACGCGTGCCGCTCGGCGCCGTGCACCATCGGCGAGTGCATAAACACGGCCGGCGGCGGCTACAGGTGCGAGTGTCCCGCCGGGCTGAGAGGTGAGAAGTTTCGTGAAAACGTCCTTCAGAAGTCACACGTTTGCAGGTGAAGAGTAGACGCCGTCAACTTTCTGTCCCGTGTGCGTCTCTCCGGTAGGTGTGGCGTGTCTGGAAGATATCAACGAGTGTGAACGGAAGCCGTGTTTCCCAGGAGTCCAGTGCTTCAACAGCTTCGGCTCCTACGGCTGCGGCCCGTGCCCCAAAGGCATGCTGGGAAATGGGACAATATGCACAGGTACTGCACGTATGTGTAAATTGTGTTATGTCATGCCTGTGGCTTGGTGCCCTAACCCTAACCCTTACAGATAAGACTTTAAGACTGACATAATGATGAAAGTGGACACATACGAGAGCCTCCAATCCTCCAAACCTGGATCTCATTAACAGGAATAACATGAGTTGATCAGATAATTCTGTTCTTTGAAATGACGCAGAACTCCACTGTCTCGCATGATGAAACAAATAAACCTCTCTATGTTTATTTACATGCAAAGATTTCTCTTTTGTTGCTCTTGAACATTCGCTTGGGATCAGCTCTCTTGTCCAGAACGTGCCGGTGCATTTCTTCATCGCAGGGAGTCGCCGTTTGTGTTGAATGGAAACCAGATGGCTGCTGATAGCGGCTGCTTGCTTTGAAATGCTGCTCACTGGAGCCTCCTGCTAAGCTTAAACGCCCATGTTTGTGTACATGCATGTGTACAGACGACATCGCCAACAGTTGCATTGCTAACAAATACGTCTGATATTCAGAGAGCTCCTCCAGCTGCTTCACAGTGCTGCAGGGAATCGTTTCTCAATCACAGCCAACTTCCATCTTCATTTGTCAGTGAGAGCTTTGTGGGAACTCTCTGTTTAGGAAAGCTGGTGTGTTGTTGCTTTTTGCAAAAACAGATGCTCTGCCTTCTTTCCACCGTGCTTATAAACGGTTGTCGTTTGACAAAAGTCCATCGTGGTTTTCACCTCATGCATGACGTTAAAACAAAGCTGTTGTTGAGCAGTTCTCTGAGCGAAGCACGCAACATAAATCAGTGTCAGTGTTTTTGTCATTTTATGGAACTTCTAGATCCTTAGATTGCCTCACCCCCTTTTGTTTTACTGCTGACTCATCACTCATCGTATCTTTGGTCAAACTCGTTGGACCTCCTTGCTCTTTCAAACGTTTTTTTCTTCTACTTGTTTTTCTGTCATCTCTTGTTGTCGGTCAAAGCAACTTCCCACCGATGAATTTCCACAACTTAATCACAAGCATGACATGAAGACTAAAGATCAGGAGCTTAAAAACATCAAACTACTCAATTGACATTTGATAAATGAACCAGACAGAAATCAATTCAGCTCCAGAAAGGTTTAGAAAGGTCACAAGGGTCAAGACGTCGTAAAAGTGGACTCAAAGTCTCGTCGAGAACTCATTCCAAAGTCTCGTCTTACTAAAAACAACCTTTTGACCCTTCCAGGCTACAGTATAATCCTTCACCTCTTTGCTGTTGGATTATAAAGAGCATCAGATAAAGGAGATTTGTAGCCGTCCAGAATATAATCTGTGTTTTTCTTCGCTCAGCAGTCGTCAGGTCTGTCGCCGTCTCTGCCACATCTGCTCCTCGTACGACGCTCTTCAAGACACCAGATGTTCTGCAAACACCCAAAATAAAGACGGACACCCTCCGGAAGACCTGGAGCGGTGGCTCTCCGCAGACGAGGCCCGAGGCGGAGAAGACAAGTCCAAGGATTGACCCGAACCGATCGCTGACTAAGACCCCCACTGGCAGATGGGTTCCAGGGATGAGCCTGATCCCGGCACCCCCTAAGGCAGAAACCAACAAGACCATCCCAGCAGGTACTCCAATCAGGTCCCAGACAAAGAGCGATGCTTTGACAAGAAGCCGGGGGATTAAACTTAACACGGACTCTTTCAAGAACGTCTCAGGGATTACACCGGACCGGGTCATGCCCAAGGAACCCAGAATCACTATAACCAAAACATCCTCAGTAGGCCAACCTTCAGGAAGTGGCAGACCAGCTTCAGGTACGTTTACAGCCATGTCTACCAAACGTTAGTGGGTCGAAGTGGACTCTACTGAATCCCGGTTTGTGTCTCTCTAGGATCTGGTCTAGCGAATGTGTCGGCTACGTGTGCTAGCCGGCCGTGCTTTCCTGGCGTTCAATGCATCAACCGCAGGCCGCCACACGTCGGCTACGTCTGCAGCCGCTGCCCGCCCGGCCTCTACGGCAACGGACGCGTCTGCATGAAGAACGCCAAGGAAGGTAAGGGGTTTCCCTCTCAACAGCTCAGGGGTTAGTTCGCCTGAAGCACTGATGACCTCATCGTCTTTCACCAGCATCCAACCGCCTTCCTCAGCAGCAGCAGACGCTCAGCAGGACGAGCCGACTGTCCCACGGGAGCAGTAAAGTCTCTCAGCTGCACCTTCCCAACCTGCACACCAGGCCCGGCATCAATCCCTCGGCCTGGGCCGTCACCAGAGCCAACCGAGACAACGCAGCACGCCCGGTCCCTGCTGCGGGGAGGGGAGGCGGCACGGGGAGGAGGGAGGCGGTCACCGTCGCTGCGAGAGATGTTCCCCGCGTCCTCCACGTCACCGCAAATACTCACATCCAGCGCCACCGAGTGGACGCCAGGACGTACGCCAGACCCAGCACGTACGCCAGACCCAGCACGTACGCCAGACCCAGCGCGACCATCTCCAGAGATACGGCGGCCTTCAAGGTGAGTTTTCTACCGAGCATCGTCTTCACGTGACATTATCGTCCAATCACCTTGGTGGTTCTCCCAGCAGCCTGAAGGAGCCCCGCCCCTTCCTCAACTGTCGACTGGCAAACAGACAACGGGGCCCCAGCTGAACCACCTGGCCTCCACCTACGCCAAACCCTGGACCGCTCCGAGACCGGCCTTCCCTCTCACGGCGGCGCTCACCGCGCTCTCGTACTCGCTGCATGAATCAGATTTCTCTGCAGACGGAGACGAGGCTTCTGATCCCGGATCTGATTTGGGATCTGAAGGTCCAGAGATGCGCTTGCAGACGGCCCCACCGTTCACGACGCCTAGCAAGACGGCGTACAGCTCCCCGCTACAAAGAGTGACCTCCATCCAGCCGGGGGTTAGAGGCGAAACGACGGCCGGCAGACACGTGATGACCTGCGCCGAGCGGCCATGTTTTCCCGGCGTCCCGTGTGTACCCGCCCTGGAGGAGGGTTTCCACTGCGGGAGGTGTCCCGTCGGGTACACCGGCGATGGACGAGCCTGTCGAGGTAAACGTCTCCAACACTAGATTCATGATGAAAATAAACATTTTGGTGTAACACCTGCCTGTCTCTCCAGCCGTCTGCAGGCACACCTGTGGGAGGAACATGGAGTGTGCTGCACCGAACACCTGCCGCTGCAAACCGGGCTTCACCGGATCCGACTGTCAGACAGGTGAACACACAAGCGGCTTGTAGGAATTATTTTACCCGTTATTTCTATTACTATTGATTATTTTCATCCATATTTTCTTTCAGCAATCTGCGAGCCGGCGTGTGTGAACGGGGGTGTTTGCGTGGCTCCGGGCGTGTGTCGGTGTCTTGGAGGGTTTCATGGAGAAACCTGTCAGGAAGGTGAACTTTCATTTTGTGTCGACTTTAGCACCCCCCGTGGACAAAAGCAGTAGTGTTTCTGAGCACCAGACAAGTTCCTCACAGTAACTTAAATCCCTAAAACAGATGTTTTTAACACATCTGTAAATATTCTAGAAGCATCTTCACACAAATTAGTTTTCCTAATTAGGAATATTATAACTAATAAAGTGCATGGTGCAGCTCTGTGCAGGTCACCGTGTGAAAACGGAGGAACCTGCGTGGGACTGCAGACGTGTTCGTGTCCTTATGGGTTCGTTGGACCTCGTTGTGAAACCAGTGAGTTCCCCGTTACTGGGATTCAAACGATCACTGGGAGGCCTTCGTTTAGACCGTCTCCTGATGTTGTTGTTGTTGTTGATTGTAGTGGTGTGTAGCCGCCACTGTCACAACGGAGGCCAGTGTGCGTCTCCAGACGAGTGCACGTGTCCGACGGGCTGGAGCGGACCGTCCTGTGAGACCGGTGAGTGTTGAGTGTGTGTGTGTGTGTGTGTGTGTGTGTGTGTGTGTGTAATCTGATGTCCTCGCCTCTCCGTCCAGCTCTCTGCTCTCCCGTGTGTCTCAACGGAGGTTCCTGCGTTCGGCCGAATGTCTGCGAGTGTCCTCGTGGTTTCTACGGCGCCCGCTGTCAGATCGGTACATTTACGTCTCCGGCCGTCAATCAATAAGTCGATCAGTAGCATGCAAGTCAATTTAGTGTCTCATTATCTTCTTTCTTCTTCTTCTTCCTGCAGCTTTCTGCAGTCCTCCCTGTAAGAACGGCGGCCTGTGCATCAGGAACAACGTGTGCTCGTGTCTGCAGGGATACACCGGGAGGAGATGCGAGAAAAGTCCGTCTCTCTTCCTCTTCATCACTTTACTTAGTAAAACCGTTTCATTCTCTTCATCCTCTTCTTCTTCAAGCATTCTCCTCTTCATCCGTCGCTCTCTTCCTTTCATTTTTGGTGTTTAATAAGCTTCAAGTTGCTACAGTAGCCTAGAAGGGACAAACCTTTAAAGTTATGGTTGCCTGGTAACCTGTGATGTCATGAATCATCTCTCTCTGCAGGTGTGTGTGAGCCCATGTGCATGAACGGCGGCAGGTGTGTCGGCCCAGACGTTTGCGACTGCCCGTCAGGTTGGCGAGGAAAGAGATGCGATAAACGTGAGTACAGGGGGCCGACCCGTTAACTCCCATGATGCATCAGTTTCAACACCAGGTTGTCACTAAAAGTCAGTTCGTCCAACAGCGTAGAATTCAAAGATATTCAATTTACAATGATAGAAAACAGCAGATCCAGCTGAAATTAGAACCTTTATAAAGAGTTCATCACACTTCTGTGAAACTCATCAAACTCGTCTGAGGTTTATTTTTGAGCGGCCGAGTCCAGTTCACGTCTTCAAGTCTTCATTTCTGTGATTCGAGTGTGAAAGTGTTGTCGTCTCTCAGCCAGCTGTCTGCAGAAGTGTCTGAACGGAGGCGAGTGTGTCGGAGCGAACGCCTGCCACTGTGAGCCGGGCTGGAGAGGCATGCAGTGTCAGACCCGTGAGTATATCTCGATAAAACACACCTTCAGGTGATCACACTTCACTCGACTTCTTCTCCGTCCGTCCTCAGCTCACTGTGAACAGAAGTGTCTCTACGGCAGTCGGTGTGTCCGACCAAACGTCTGCGCCTGTCAGGGCGGATCTCTCTGCTCCAGAAGGGTAAGAGGGCTCCTCAGATCAGACTTCACTCCTCAGACATTAAACCAGTTCACTTAGCTGCATATTATGCAATTAAGGTCCTGTTATTTGATCTTCACCTTGTTTTTTTTTCAGCTCCCTATTGGTCGAAGTTGAGACCGACTTCCAACCAGAAAACACCAAACAGTTCGATGGTTGATGACGCCTCCGGGTGAAGCCCAGAGTGTCTCTCCACTGGCAGAAAACCACAGAAACTCAAAGCAGGCGGACATTTAGGTTTTTACAAGCTGATAGCATGAAAACATATTTAGAAGCAGTTATACAATTTACCCAGAAACCCTTCCTGCCATTGCTCCACATGTCAGTGATATAGGCTAACAGTTCCCCCTTGCTTCTAGTCTTTGTGCTAAGCTAGGATAATAAAGTCACACCTCCTATGACAGGAAATGATGTCACCATGTATCCCGTCAGTATAAAAGTCTGTGACGCATCATACATGAAAGAGAGGTACTATTCATCATCAGGACTTTACAAGCAGCTACTTCATTCAGCATTAAACAGCTACAGGTGGGAAACGTTTTTCACTCTAACTGCCATCGGGTTCAACGCTACGAACCCAAACCTCCGTATGAGTATTTATTTATTTGGTTGTTTTATATTGTCACATATTTCTTGTTGTATATATCGTAATCACGGTGTAATCTATTATTTCTCATTAAAGCTTTGCATATTTGGTTGTTTTGTAATAAAACAAATAAAAGGTCCTTTAAAGACGCTTCTTTTTATGCTAATAACATAATAATCTGTTAATTTTATATCTGGTTTGCTCAAATTAAACCAACCAGGACTGAAGCATGACGACGTAATAATTGATGTTGGGTTCCTGACTATCTGACATATTGTGATGCCTCACCTGTTGTATGTGCTGCATCCGTCTCCATGGTAACGGCTGCTCACAGAGCTGAGGACCAGAAGAGGATGCGTCACCTAAAAAAAAAAAAAATTGAGACAATCCCTCCACGTACAACGTGTTTTATGACATTTATACATTTGTTTAAGTTTGCTGACGTTTGTGAGAAGCGTTTGCTTCAGGGGCCAGACGAGTTCAGGGCCAGCGGGTCGGGGCCACGGGGGCCGAGAGGAAACGAGGATTAAAAGATTAATGAGGCCACATTAGCTCCGCACCAATTAGGATTTCTGACCTGCTGCCTCCATGGGGCCGACCACTATAGAGCCGGATGATGAGGATGAATATGAAGGTGACGAGGATGAAGATGATGAGGATGAAGATGATGCAAATCTTCAATGTATGGCAAGAAAAAACAACCTTCTAGAAATGATCCATGGCGTTTTACCGCCCTCTGGTGGCAGAAATTATACAATCAAGACTATAAAAGAGCTCAGGAATGCAGAGAAAACTGAAACTTCAGCAGATTTAAATTAACTTCAGGTTCAGGATGTGATTGGAATGAAATTGACAAACTCACGTGAAGGTTGCTGCAAGCTTTTTGCCACAGAAGGCATCGCCCGTTCACAGATATTTATATCCACCCCCAAAGATGGCACTGGGCAAGGTGGGAGGGGTGTGTCCACCCTGGTGGGCACACAGAGGACGGGACCCGGGACCAGGGGACAGTGTACTGGGGCTGGTCCACCTGGACTGTTGACCCAAAGCTCTCCTCCATCCTGGATGCCAACAGACAGGAAACACACTCGTTAGTTGACTGACTGGTTACCAACTTTAAACTGGTCTTCAAGTTCATCAGTAGAACTGCACTAATGTTAAATTGACATCCTTTAGAATGTCCCATTTCATAACGATACATTATATTATTGAGTTGTAAATATTGATGCATTAATGTTGCAGCTGCTCATTTGAGTATAATTTAGCTCATTATATGCTGATGTAGCATGTAAATTTAAACAGTTTCATTCAAAAGAATAAATCAGAATCTGTTATCATAATTTTATGATTAATCTGAAGACATTATTCATTTTAATTACATATAGTAAAAGAATAAAGTAGCAGTTCTTTTATAAATCAAATTTATAAATCTCTCCGAAACACAAACATGCAGTTTTTGTTAATTCAGATGAACATGACATTTTGTCCTCTCTGAGTTTGCAAGATGATTTTCATTTTTTATAATATAATGTTATTATGATTATTTAATATTTTAGCATATCACTTATTTACCCCAGTCCTATTATAAATGTTGCTCCTCACTCGGGATATATGTTTGAGCTTTATTTCTGCAGCTTTAAATAATTTAAAATAAATAAAAACCAATAGAGAACTGATGTTTATAATATTCATATATGGAATATTTAATATTCAATATTAAACACCGGCCAGAATATCAATAGTTCTGATCTGAAAGTGGCCTTGAAGGCGGTCCCATATGAGAGGAGCCTAATTTAAACCTGGATCCTCCAGTCCACAACAGGTGCCCCCTCCCTCCCTCCCTGCAGGCTCCACCTGTCTTCTCTTCTCCGCGGCGCGCTGGCGACCCAGAAAGCAGCCGTCATTCATTAGCAATGGCATGTCGACGGCCGGGGGGCCGGACGGCGCAAACCCCCTCGGTCACCGGATCGGCGGCAGCTGCTCGGCCCCCCGGTGCTATTTTCACCCTCAGGATAAAGTGATGAGCAGCAGCCCGCCCGCCCCGCACGGTCAGAACAGACCCGAGCCAGGATGAAGTCCACCGGCAGCGCGCAGCCCGACGGCTTCACGTCCGAGCTGGACGACCTGGACAGCGGCAGCGGGAGCTCCGACGGCAGGGAGCCGGAGGAGGAGGAACCGGAGGAGGAGGAGGCTTCCCGGAGACGCAGACGGAGGCGATGGCGGAGGCGCGCGAGCGAAGAGGACGCGCGTCTCCCCGGCGCGAGCAAACAGAGGCAGGCGGCCAACGCGCGCGAGCGGGACAGGACGCACAGCGTGAACACGGCCTTCACGGCGCTCCGCACGCTCATCCCCACCGAGCCCGCGGACCGGAAGCTGTCCAAGATCGAGACGCTGCGCCTGGCCTCCAGCTACATCTCGCACCTGGCCAACGTGCTGCTGCTGGGGGAGGACTGCCGGGACGGGCAGCCCTGCCTCGGCTACCAGGGCATCCTGCACGGCCCCGCGGCGCTCAGCGCGCCCTCGCTGCGGCCCATCTGCACCTTCTGCCTCGGCAACCAGAGGAAACTGGTGAGAGCCACCTGTTGTACCCACGGTAACGTTACTTTTCTCCGGAAATAGAAGTCATCCAGGTGCTGCTGGTTGGTGGTACCTGGTGCCCCCAGTGGTTAACAAAGACAATTAAAACAAGCTGTGCTTTAAAATAGTGTTACACTGTTTGAGGTTCAAGTCTGGCACAATTCATATATATGATGAATTAACTCATTTCTGCAGAGAGAGAAAGTCTAATACACACGTGCCGTGGATTAGGAGTGTTTACAGTATGACTGGACGCCTTACACTTATAAATAGAACTGGCACAACATCAGTAATTATGTCACCGTTACCTTCAAGTAAATCTGTATTTTCGCTATCACAGCAGCATAAACTCAGGTAAAATCAAATCTTTTGAATACAAATGATGTTACAAAATGGGTCAGACTTTAAATAAAGACATTACATTTAAATAAATAAACAAATCTAAATAAGATGAGCATTATAAGGATACAGGCGATGGTGCATTCACTGTGTTTGTGGTAAAAAATGACCGTCTCTTTGCCCCCACAGCTCAGAGATGGAGGGAAGCACTCAGCTGCTGTATGAAGCGAAGACGGGGGGAGTACCACCTCGATGTTGTTTACATGTAAACAAACAAACATGTACATATATATAAATATATTTATTATTGTTGGATTAGACTAGAAAAACTAACTGCAAAGCACTTTCTGTTCATGTTGGTGTGCTTCTGAACCTGTGTTTTGGTTGAGCTGCAACCTGAGCTCATGTGTAAGGTTGCACCTGACGGGGGGTCTATTTTGGTCACATGGATACTAAAAAAAAAGAAAAAAAAGAAACAACCTTGTCGCCTTCAGTCACATGAAGCAAACTGAAGAGCAGCTTCTGCAGTGGTTGCTGTCAGTTTAGTGTTAATGCTGCCTTCAAGTGCCACCGGGAATATATAAATATCGTTACACCGTCTAATCAGGTCATTTTTTGGGACATTAAAAATTGTAACGCCTGCGTTTTTCCACCACGTTTGACGCGAAAGGACGACAGTTTCTCCAGTTTTGAGGAAGAACGCTGCAGTCGCTAAGCGCTCCGTTACCAATCGCTCGTTTTGGTCTCAGTCGTCTCAAAATTTTGGCCTGAAATGGAGATGAAATGTGAAGATAAATATATTTTTGCATTGTGATGAAATGTTTACTTTTGCATTGTTGCACAAACTGTTTCACTTAAACAAAAAAAACAAACAAAACAAAAAAAAGCACATGGCATGCAAAGTGCATAAGGTCACCTTCTGCACGAATCTGGAGAATCTATAAATGTAATCCTTTATACAAATCAACCGGATCCCTATTTTTATTTATTATACAGCCGATATGGATGAGATCGTTGCACGCTACCTCAGACCTGACTTAAACATAAAGGCCTACCTCTAAATCTAAGCCTAGAACGTACTTGAATGTCTCACAACTGTGTCCTTTGCACATTGCAACTACTGAGAAAGCTGCTTGAAGAGAAATGTATTTTTGTACAACACAAATAAAAAGTGACAACAATATCAAACTGTCTTCTTTGTTCGTTCTCCATAAAAAAGTGCATCTACGATAATTCTTTGTACCATTTGGATGTCAACTTTTAACAGTAAATAAAGCACTCGAACAAAAGTTCTGTTCAATAATGAACTATTGATTTTTCATGGTGTATAAAATACTTCATTAAATTGTAAAACTAAATCAATTTAATTTAATATTTAACGCACTTTATTACAGTTATTTCTATTTAGAAACTTTGATCAAAACAACACAGCCGATCCATTTCAATAATCTTTATTTTCATAAAAAAAGTCAATCGGTTCATATCAGATTGAAGAAAGTAGAAACCAATAATCAGTTAGCGGGCGAGGCATCTTTCGGAGGGGGGCGTGTCTTGTCGCGGTAACCCGAGACGCGCATACAGGTTTACCCGAAAGCAGAGTTTGAGACTCAACAGGAGCCAAAACATGAGCCGAGCAAAATAAAGTCAAAAAGGGGGAGAAGAAGAAGAAACGTTGGCAGAAATTGCATTTTCGTCTGTGAAAAAAAAAAAGGCGAATATCAAACGAATCGTGGCTGCGATTTGTACGAGCAGCGGCCATCGAGATCACATGGAATGTTTTGTATCCAAATTACAGAAGGAAGTACAACAATAATAATAATACCAAAAAAAGAAGGGAGTATTCATCGCTTTCTGCTTCCACTGAGCCGCGACACGACACGGATAGGACTTTTTAATTTAGTTTGAAAGGGTTTTTTTAAGCGTTTGTGTGTGTTTGGGGATAAATAACGTAACAGGAGGTAGAAGTAAAAGAAGCTCCTGCTGCTAAAAGAAAAAAGGGAAAAGAAAAAAAGCTCATCTGGCGGCGAAGGTTTTAGTCCGTCTCCTCTTCGTCCGATTCAGACTCTGCAGAGACAAAATTATTGAGTTGGTGACCTTAACGACATTAAGAATCACAAGCTGGACAAGCATGTTGTTCTGGGTTTAATATGAAGCTCTAATGCTCCCACATAACACATAAATATGATTAAATAAATAGCCAAGAACACAGACAATAAGACCATTATCTGATCTCAATGTTTCAGAGGAAGAAAACTGGATTTTTCCACTGTTGCTTTGGAATCAACAGGTTGTTAAGCACCAGATTTATTTATCCCATCTTATAGTTAAAACAATGAAAGTTAAGAAAAAATAAATGCAAGTCATTTAAATAACTCGTATCAGCCCAATGTGTATGTCTTAAAGGTGCAGACATTTAAAAACAGTTATTTTTACCTGCTACCGAGATATCTGCCGGGAAACATGTTTATTATGAAAGAGTGCATCTTTTTACCTTCCTCTGCATTCTTCAGCCACTCGACAAATTTCCTCATCTGCTCGAGAAAAACGCTCTTCCCCTTGGCGACGTGGGCTTCGGTGTACCACTTCAGAATGGCCTCTTCGCTCAATACATCCGCTGTTATACGAGGAAAGGGACAGCGTCAAAGAAACGCTCACAATCACCACATTAAGGTACGGTTTAAAGGTAGAGTTACGTGTGAACAGACTTTCATGTTCTTCCACAAACCTTTGTAGAGGAGCACCACGATCTTCTGAAAGGCCTTCATGAAGTTGATGTTGTCGTAGCAGTACTCCTGGATCTTCAGCAGCAGGCTGAGCTCGGACAGACCCTGGGAGGTGAAGGCTTTCAGCAGGAGGCTGTATTGCTGCAGAAATGTGAGGGCAGAGGAAAACAGCTCAGCTAATGCACAAATTTAAAAGCTTGTTGGTGCATTAAAGCTCTTTGATTGACAGCAGCTGATGTACTCGTGTTGTTCCCGTCTCTGGCTTCTATCACACGTTTCATAATCACGGCAACTGGACAAATTCTGTCAGCACTGAGCTCTGCTTCTTCAGTGTGAAACAAGAAGAACAAGAATAAAACAAGGTTGATTCCTCCTAAATTCAGTGCCTTTATTCTTACCAACACTTCTAATCCACCCTGACTATTTAAGTAGTTTTTCCTGTTTTCAGCGATTCCAAACTGAAAAGATTTAAAGGACTTTTAATGTAAATTAAAAATAAATACAAAATAGGGCTCCTCTGCTGCTGAAGACAAACATTCAGACGTGCCAGAGCCTGCAACCCCTGTGGTAAGGTGCAGGACTTATTGCTCAATCCTTGCGATTCATGAATAAAGCACCTAAAGTAGCACTGAACCAAAAGAGAGACTTTGCTCAACGGCATTGAGGCATTTAAAGGATGACCAGGACGTGAAACAACCCAACAGTGTTGCGTACCTTCAAGTGTTTGATGGCTTGTTCGGTCACCAGCTCTTCCTTCTTGTTCCACTCCACGGAGCTCATCACGCTGCTCCAGATGATGCTGATCATGGCCTGCTCAGAGAGGTTGGACCTTTTCATCTCCTCTTTGGTGAAGGCGATAATCTGAACCGACAGGGAGAAAAACACAGCCGGGGTTAGTTTCTTACTGGCCACGGGACGCCACATTCACACTCGGAGACTGATTTAAGCCATTCAAAGCCTCACATGGTTGAGTAAGAAATGCTGCATTTTGGGTACATTTGTCACCTCCAGATGATGCAGTTAAGTCAGGGATCATGCCAACCACCGTCACTGACAAACTGACAGTTTGTATTCAACTTCATGACTGCCTGAACTGCTAATGCATCAGCCACAAATACAAAAATTATGCAACATGACAAAGAGGGGAGTGGGGGTCAATAATGAGGACATTTGCCAAACACAAAAAGCCGTTACGAAACAGGAACAATATCATTGAGACCTGCACTCACGAGAAAAGTATTAAAGCAGAGACAATGCCTCACGATTGTGGAGCATTTGCTCATTTTTCAAGCATATGTACAACTTATAAACCATTCTTAGTTCGACCACGATGTAAATACAGACGTGATGTCAGCAACCTCACCTCCTTCTGAGGGTCGCCGCGGGACATCTGCTCCTGGAGCTCCTTCTGCAGCTCCTTGCGGGCGCCGATGGATTGCTGGTTGCGGGCGAAGTCAGACAGCTCCTTCAGCCCGGCGTCGGTGAAGTACTTAGAAAAATGCTCACAGCTCCGTTTGTTGGCAGGAAAGAGTTCCTGGGGGGCCGAGATACTTTCAGGTTAGAGTTGATACGCATCGAACATCGGATGGAAAAATCTGGAATAACTATGTGGAAATAAATGGGATAACATTTTCCAGCCACTCTTCATAAAATAGTTAATTTACCATCAGCCTGTTGTCCATGCCAACTTTGCGGAGCATGGCAGCAACAGAGTTGATGTCCTTCTCATTGATCCATGACTTGAACAGCTTGACAGCGAAGGCTGCCGACACTCCTAAAGAAAAACCAGACGGTTTCTGTTGCATTATAACTGAACACAAGGTCTCCCACGCTTAAAAAAGGTCTTTGAAGTCCAACAAAAGGACCTAAAGAGAAGGAGGACTTCCAAACTTTTCTAGGAATTCTCACCTTCTTTGACGAGGTTCTCGTTGAAGAGGCTGTTAAGGATGGAGGCTGATATGTTGTTGTTTGCCAGCAGGATGCCGGTCAACATCGCCAGTTTGTTGCGCTCGGACTCAGTGAAACCCTTAAGAAACAGCAGCAACTACAGAGACAAGACACATACAAGAGAGAGTTTAGTTAAAAGCACATCTTTGATTGCAGCCACATTCATAATGTTTACAACCCTGCAGGTTTTTCTGTTTTATGCATCAATGTTGCTTTCTTACATTAAAACTGCTAATGACAAAAATGTAATTTCAACTATAAATCTACAGTATCACTCCTATTAGAATCCAGATGTGACTAAACTGTTTAACACCTATGCAAGTTCTGTTATATTAAAACCGGTCTGAAATCCAGTTTGAAAAATAAAACAATCTCACCTTCTTGATTTCCTCTTCGAAACCCTTCTCCAGGTACTTGTAACGCCGGATCAGCTTGTTAAAAACCTGTTTTTCAACATTAGAAAGACATTCAATTGAACTCTGTGCTCAAACAAATGCATTAAAATCATATGGCATAAGTCTTAAGGGATTTGTGGCTGCTTTTCCCCACGCCGTAATGGGGAGAGGAATGACAAATAATTTATTTATTTAATAAAGAGCCGTAGATGGACGTGATCTGTACCTGAGCATAAGCTTGCATCGTTTCCAGGTCTTCTTGTGCCGTGAAGAGGCAGAACTCAGTGCGGGTCATGTCGTCGGATAGAGTCCCACCTGGGGCTGCAGGAGAGAAAATTATTATTATCAAAGTTCAAACTGTCTGCTTTAATAACATGGATTTCCCACAGTACATTTATACATTTTATATTATTGTGTTTCCATCAACCGTGCAAAATAATACACAGTGATTGAAAAGGCAGATATGCATGCATATAATGTCTTTCTGCGCACAACTTACCCAGCATGCCGCCAGCCACCAGGATATCAAAGAGCGTCTCAGCATACCGGCGGTAGTCAAGCTTGGCGCCAGAGGCGTCAAGGAACTTTGCGACTGCTTCCAAATCAGTGCCAGTTTGATTCAAGCCTTGTACGATACTTTCTTGAAACTGAGTAGGGTCAAATCTCTCCTTTTCATCTGTGGAAAGAGGATGCACATGTTGTTGGATTCAGGAAATACAAATAATTAAAAGGGAGGATTTACACATGCAGAAGTAGTAAAACAGGTAAAGCAGCACAAACCTCTTTTCCTCGTTTTGAACCGCTGGCCTGTTAGCGTCGGCTTTTGCTGCTTCTGATTACTCATAAAAGACACTCTGAAAAAAAGAGCAGAGTTAACGGATACGGAAGCTGTGCAGAGAGCAAGTTAACACATGATTTTTATTATTATTGGTATTTGGGTGTAACCTGGATGAGCTCCATGGCACATTCTTCGTACATAAGTTTAACAACAACACACGAAATATGTACCTTTGGTACCAAAACTTAAGATTTCTACATATGATGTAAAATGTCCAACAAATGCACCATTTAATTGTGCAAGAAAAACAACCACCACTCTCAGTTGTAGGAAGTTAGAATCAGAAGTTTATTGCAAAATATGTTTTCACACAAGGAATTTGCCCAACATGCACCGTAATAAGATATTTACAATGTTGTGCAGAATGATGCAAATATTGATTTGATGCAGATGATTGTGTTGTCAGTATTTAAGAAATGAAACAATATAGTAGTTTAGTTTCTATAATAGAAACCAGTGGGTGGTGCTTTACACATTTCATGTTTGCCAACTAAATTATTCAAGGAACTAAATATAGACAACACAAAAAAACATAATAAAATCAGTGCCACGTTTTAATAATCCGAATGAAGAATGAAGGGCAGATCGTGGTATCTTCATGTAACCAGGAGGATTTAGGAGCTCAGACAGTGATGTGGTGTGATGCTCTGAAGCAGGAATGGTGTGTGGAGGGGGAAGCAGACATAAGTATCGAGGGATTCTCCTAACTACAGCTAGCGGATTGTAGCATTAGCATGGGCTAACTGGGCCCCACCATGCGCCCGGCTGTTAGCTTAGCCGGGCCCGCTAGCTGCTAGTTTAACTCCACTAAAACCTCTGCTAACACACTAAACACAACACGACGTGTTGATCAGCCACGAAACGTAACTCCATGTCGAAATGTCACCACAGACTTTTGAGTTTAAAAGTCAAAGAGACAGTGTGGATGTATGCGAGCTACAAAGAAGCTAACGGCTAAGTTAGCTCAACTCTCCCCCATGATGCCAACATTCCCAGGAAAATAACGCTCATTTCACACAGTCCAAAACGACGTATTAGCGTCGTCACGGTGACGTCAATGTGCGAGACAACACTGAGAAGTAACACATACGAGTACTCACCGAAAGTAATGCAGATATAAAACGGTTGTAAACCAGGGGAATCAAAAGTAAATGGTCGATTCTCTCTCAGCGGCCCAAACAAAAAGACCTTTCCTTCAGGACTTCCGCAGGCTCCGCCCGCTGCGCATGCGCGGTTTAAAGGGGCTTTCCAATTCCAAGAAAAAACAATAAAGATATAAACTTATTCGAGAATCATTTATTGTCATTGTACAACAGACATATTCACAATGAAACGTTATATCCGAGGTATAGAAGACAGAATATATGACACATGAATTCTATAATTGTTTTACATTCTGCTATGTTTTGGACTTGAATCATCAAATTGATAAAAAGAAATACAACTTTTTACTTTATTTATAGAAGATTCATATTTTTATATTAACTTATTTTATATGGTATGCTTTTACTGGAACTTTTTATCCCAAGACTTATTTTCTTTTTTTCTCAATTGGCAAAAGTCAGGTCATGTCTAATCTAATCTAATCTATCTAAGCTATAAAAATGTGGTTAATTCACAAGAAAACCTTGACAAACAAAACACAGTCGTGCATTCCTGTGGTTCAGTTTTTTCAAATTTGTATTAGAAGGAATAGAAGCAGAATCAATTCATTATATTATTCATTATATTATATATGTATGACATGTATTTATTGTCCATGTTTAGGTGTCTAAAATCCGTCCGCAGCAGTTCAGTCAGTCTAGCATTTGTTTAGTAAAAAAACAAAACAGTCTCAGATGTTTAAGGCCCACGGTTTGAAAGATCCTGGTTTGATGGCTGCAATCTGGAAACACGACAAAAACATGAACATAAAGTAATAAATGAATTTACTTTGTGAACTTTGTTTTTTACACCATTTACTTTGTGAGATCGCCAGTACTTCATCAGTTTTACCTTCTGAGTGAGCGGCGAGGCACACGCCAGACAGGCCCTCTCGGGCGTGGCGGGGCTGTCCAGGGAAAACGGGCCAACAAGACCGGAGTCTGAGCGGGCCGCGGCCACCGCATCTTTGATGGCGAAGAGCACTGAGCTGCCCAGGAAGATGGACGGTTCCCCGATACCCTGCAGAGCCGAATGATCCAGAAATGTACTTGTTACATGGACAAAAAATTACTGTAGACGAGGGAGTCTGAGACATGTGTTTCGCGATGACCTCTGACCTTTGAGGAGTAGATGGCGTGAGGATTGTGGGAGTCTGACAGCAGATAAACGTTGAAGCGAAGCGGCACGTCGCAGACCGCCGGGATCTTGTACTGAGACGGACCTCGAGTGTACAGGAGCCCGGAGGGGGAAAACTTCAACTCCTCCAGAGTGTAGAGACCCAGACCCTGCATAACGGCTCCCTCGATCTGAGAGGAGGAGGGAGGGAAGGGAGGAGGGAGGGGAGAGAGAAGGGAAGGACAGAAAGATGGAGGAATTTAAACAAGGTCCCATAAGTTCCTCTCCATTAGGGGAAATACACTTTTAAATTGTATTTATCCTTTATAATGATGGCTTTCTATGACACTCACCTGGCCGATGTCCACTGAAGGGTTCACACTTTGACCGATGTCCATCACGACGTCCATCCTCACCGTCTGCAAGACAAAACAAAGAAAGTACTTTTCAGCTTCTGCCGATATCTCTGCCACGGTGAGACGGTGCAGTCCTGACCCTGTAGTCTCCCGTGAGGCAGTCCAGCTCCACCTCACTGCAACACGCTCCAAACGTAAAGTAAGCGTACGGCTGCCCCTCCATCTTGTCCCAGTCCATGTAGAGGTCTGGACCTCTGAGGACACACACAGGAAGCCGTTGCTGTCACTGGACTAATTCATCAAACCTGACGTCATCGGTTTCTCTCCTCGTACCTGTAGAATCCAGTCGCCGATAAACTGATTTTCTCAAAAAACGCTGCCATCACCTGGGTACAAATCAAATACATGTTTTTCTCTGTCATTACAGAATGATAATTCATCTCCTTTCTTATCAAATCGTACCCAACTCTCCCATGATCCTTGGGGGTCATTCTGCCTGATGGGCTCCAGCCGCTGGTACAGAGTTTGGCAGGCATTCTGAACGACAGAAAAAGTGCATTTGTAAACCTGAATTAAGGATGACTCAGCACAAAGTCACCTTACTAACGGGAAGTAGACTCTACCTGGACCGCCATGCCGTTGGCGTCGGTACCGAAGGAGGCAGCAGAGGGGCAGGTGTTGGGGACCGTGTTGGTGCTGGTTTCGCTGATGTAGATCTTAGAGGCCGGAATGTGAAGCTCCCGACTCGCCACCTAACAGGAAACAGGAAAACAAACCCTGGACGAGCTGAGAGGTTTTCATTTACAGATAAAGTAGATGAGGAGAGTGTGTGCCGTGGAGGCCAGAGGACACTAGTCCTTGTAGTACCTGTTGCATTTTAGTGTGGATTCCCTGACCCATCTCTGCCCCGCCATGACTGACCAGGACGGAGCCGTCCTTATAGATGTGGACCAGAGCTGCAGCCTGTTACACACAGACAATCAGGCATCAGGTAACATGACAGGATATGGGTACCGTCCCTTTAAGGCTGCCGTCTCTGCCTCCGTACTGATTGAAATCACCAAACAGACCTGGTTCAAGAAGCTCTCTGCGAACGCGATCCCATATTTAATGGGGATGATCGACATCCCTCTCTTCTTCCAGCGGTTCTGCTGGTTAAACCGGTCCACGGCTCCGCGGCGGACGCCGTAGTCGGCCTTGGCTTTACATTCCTCCCAGCAGCGCAGCATGTTCTCCGGGCTGAACTCCAGCTTGTAGTGGGTGACCGACGGCCCCTTGTACATGTTGAGCTCCCGGATCTGACGAGGAATTACGAAAAGGGTCGATGAGGCCGACTTCACCTTACTTCAGTGTATTCTATAGAGAGTATTCAACATAAATATTCCTCTATATTCAAATTGTAGATTGTGTACCATGAATTTAATTGTATAGGTTATGTATGTATGCATATTATCATGTTCATAGTACTGTTCTCCTCAGTGCATTTTATATTGTGGAGGTTATGTGCGTTTGTGTTTTTGTGTAGGGTATTTTATTGTGAACTGTATTTTGCTGCATCTAAAGATGGAAATTATTTTTTTACTATATCTGGTGCAAGCATCTTTTCATTTTCTGAATAATCAACGTAATGTTGTCCCTTGACAAAAAACTTAAAATAAAAAACACATCGGCCAGCGTCCGCTGCCTTTCCGTGTTTTTACGACACATGATGTGAAACATGAGCATGACCTGATCTGCGGGGCGTCCCAGCACCGCGGCCACGTCGTTGACCATGTTCTCCACCACCGCGAGGCTCTGGGGCACGCCGAAGCCCCTGAAGGCCGTGTTGGAGGGCAGGTTGGTCCTGCAGGCGGCGCCGCGGCCTCTCAGGTTGGGGATGTTGTAGGCGTTGTCAAAGTGGAGCAGGATCTTTTCTATTATCTGCAAGAAGTAGAGAATCACTAATTCCATTTTGTTTAACTTCATAAATAAACACGAGCGCGTTGACCAACCAGAGGAGACTCATCCACGGCGTTGCCAGCGTTGGCGTAGTACTGCATATCTGCAGCCACGATCCTCCCATCATTCATGAAACCCACCTGAAACACACATCAGTCCCTTGAATAAAGTTGGATTTAAAGGTTTAACTTGAGATGAAACGGATGAGATGTGTGTCGCTGTACTCGGTATTTTGCGAGGACGGGGTGGCGCCCTCCTGTGATCAACATGTCCTCCCCTCGCTCCAGGACACAGCGGACTGCACGGCCGGTCCTGAGCACAACAATTATATGATTATTATATATTCTGATGCTGTTTGAGGTTTATTTAGAAGTTATTTGTCCAGGATGAATGTTTTATATATAGATCATGCATTCTGTGAACTCTGATCACCCAAAACAGAAAGTTCAAGCCGTCGTGTGTGAGTGGGGTCTTACTTCCACGCAGCCACGGCAGTAATACACGCCAGTATGCCAGTCTTAACGACCTTCCCCCCGAAGGCTCCGCCTATCCGCTTGACGTGACAGGTAACTCTGTTGGACGGGACGCCCAACGTCTCCGCTATGGCCTCCTGCAGTCGGGAGCACGAGACAACGCCAATGAGCTCTTTTAAGCAGCGGCGGTGACGTTAACTCAAAGCGTTTAAATCGCCATGAGCGTACCTGCATTCCCATCGGCCACTGGGTGGAGACGTATGCGTTGAACTCCGTCTCCTCGCCGACGGGAACGACCAGCATGCTCTGGGTCTCCATGTAGAAATGCTCCTGGCCGCCCATCCGAAACTCTCCTGTGGACAAAAACGTTGCTTTAAAACCATTAAGGTTTCCTGTAATTAAACCAACACAGATGGAAAACTTTTACCTTCATGAACTTGATCGACGGTTTCAAAGGCTTCCGTCACGTTTCCTCTCTCGATCCTCCTCCGAGGCTCAAAGAAAGACGACTTCTCGATGGCTTCCTGTCACCGCGAGAAACAAACAAACACAATAAGAAGCTGCAAGAATTCAAAGATGATAAAAAGGAAGTAAGCTGAGCCGGACTTCACAGACCTCCACGGTAAAAACCGGGTCCGGCAGGTCTTCGTAGTCCACCTTCACAGCTGCTGCTCCTCGTTTGGCGTGCGCCCTCGTGTCGGCGAGCACGGCACATAAAATCTGTCCGATGCAGGAAACCTGCAGAAACACAGCAAGGAGGCAAGTATACTGTAGATTAAACCTCGAGGAGCCCTGGAACTTTACGACACACCCTGCAGAATACAGGAGAAAGTGTGGTTTTGCAATGCAGAGAATTGTTATTATATTATTCATGTAGATTATTATTATCCAGAGAATGGTTTTTGTTGTCATTATTTTCATTCCCTCAGATGCTAATTAAAAAAAAATGCACTACAGGAATGACTTATCTTCAGTGTGTGTTTAATTTTTATTTTTCTGCCATATATGTACTCACCTCGGTCTCAGCAAGCAGCTCCTCCTCATAACCGAACATTTTACGAACTTTCTGCCCGGGAATATCTTTGGCCGTGACGACCTCGACGACACCGGGAAGCCGCAGAGCGTCGCTCACATGCAGGCCTCTGTTGGATCAAGAAAACGTGAGCCGAAGTGCAGTAAAAACAACAACGTGGGTCAGAGATCATCCTCCTTTTTGTGCTTACGTGACTTTAGCGTGAGCTCGGGAGCTGGTTACCACAGACAGGAAGAGCTCCCCGTCGGTTCTGGGGATGTCGTCGCAGTACACAGCCTCACCTGTGGCCTGGCTGATGGCAGAGCGATGCATGATGGGACGCCCCACTGGGTCCTGGTCGCTCTGGTCCTCTGACACATGCTGAAGAAGAAGAGGAAGAAATGTACTGTTAAGTGTGGGTGGAAGAAAGGAAAAGCAGCCTTGTTAGCTCATAAAAAGTGACCTGGAAGTCCTGCAGACTGGGTTGGATCTCTCTGGGTAAAGGCTGCATCTTCTCAGGGAGCTCGTCCGTCACCACATTCTGTTCACAGAAACTCTCCGCTAGAAACAGTCAAGTAAAGAGTCACGTTGGAGTTTGAAATCAGTCATCCGTCCTACCGTTTCTCTAAGTTTCTGCAGGACCTCCAGGTTAAATTTGAAGAGGAAGCTGAGAGTCAAAGAGCGACGGAACTCCACTTTTCCTCCGGGAGTCGACGGAGGGAGGACCAACTCATCCAGGAGGACGTCGTAGGCCCGGCTGAGGGTCTCATCGTCCCAAGGCCTGGAGGAAAACACTCCCTCGGGTCATTTAAGTGAAATGTAATGCAAATTACCAGGAAACACAAACTCCTTAAACACCGATTAGACTAAATGATCCCGACAGTGATGGATAAACACCGTGACATCTGACCTAGCGACGATAGCGGCGCAGGTTTTGGCGGCGCTAACGGTGGTCGGTCCCATCCCTCCATAGTAAATACTGACATCCTGGACCACCCTGGAGCCCTCTGAGAACAGCACTCTCATCCCGGTCGTCACCGTGGGGAAGGAGCCCTCCTTCCTCGGAGCCTGGCGGAAAGCTCGGACAAACTCCCCCTGCAGGACAGACGATCACCTCTTACTCCATGACCTTTGACCTGCGTCCACAATCATAACCTGGAAACGGGTACTCCACCTTTCTGGAGAAGGGAACGAAGACAGAAACGACAATCTCTTCTGGCTTCAGGGCGGTTTTCCCAAAGCTCACAAAGAAGTCCTGATTCAGAGGAACCTCTCGTCTTCCTCCTGGTGGATTCAGACGGTTCATCGGGAGTGAGGAAGAGGCAAGGTGTCGCACGGGAAGCAACATAAATGAAAATAATAAAACTCACCAGTGGAGATGACGCTCACTCTGCAGTTCCCGGCAGCCAACACGGGGTTCAGGTCTGAGTTTGGGTACGCACTCATGATGTTGCCCCCGAGAGACTGAATACACAATTCTATGATGTCATCTGAACTCCAGTAAATCTACCTCTGAGATTTGAGACATATTAGCAGAGTTGAAGTGTACTCACGGCCACGTTACGGATCTGCTGGCCTCCCAAGTTCCCCAGCTGGTGGCTCAGAGCTCTGAACAGCTCGGTCTGGTCCTCGGGGAACTGAGGGACCAGTTTGTCGAGAAGAGAGCGAAGCTCGGTGAGACTGAAGCCGGCTCCCAGCCAAACACCTGCAGAGCAGACCGTTTCGTCAAATCAACAGAGCTGAAGGCTTTCAGGTGCTGCACGGTCTAGAAGATCTTCTTGTCATCGGGTCACCGTGGAGGTTTCTCACCCTGCGGCGTCCGAGTGACTTCGAACAGCTCCTCCACTCTGGTTGGAGAGATGATCAGAGGATGCAGGACGCCTTTGAACTTCATATCTACACCTGCAACACAAAGCCAGACACAGAATCTATCTTTCAACAACCCTCCCACATCCTCACGGCCTTATTAGGAACACGATCGCCACAGTGACATCATGCTGACCTATGTTGGTGTTCCCCATGACCAGCGGGGCTTCGGGGTAACTGGTCTTGAGCTGGACCAGCTCCTCCAGGGAGACGGGGGACACCCAGCTCACCCGCTCCCCGTGAAAGGTGAGTGTCTGAGGCTTCGTCGTCTCCGCCGTCCGCTGCGGAGAGAAAACGTTTTAACGTGACGAATAACGGAGCTCTGCTCGTCAGCTGACATCTCATGACTTACGATCAGTTCGGGGGGGAAGATGAACTCTTGTGTCGAGTCCAGTGGCAGAAAATCGTCCTTGTCAAACAACTGTGGCTTTCCCTGCAATTCAAAAACATGAGATTCACCACGGTTTAAGGAATGCTGCGCGAATGAAAGTAAATAAACTCTCTAAATGTTGGTGTGAGAGGTACTTTTAAATATGTCAGATGACAACGAGAGGAAACATAAGGTCAATAAGAGACATGACACGAATAAAAGGAGAAAGAAACATCACTTCAGGCTCTGGTTCTTCAGTATTTTCTCCTCCATTGAGGCAACAGGCTCCGGCTCCTTTGACTTGGCAGCATTTGGCTTCCTGTTGGGATTGATTTCAGCAATTATCACATTTTTCTTTTAATCGTTTTTAAGTCTTTCTGCTGCATTTGTTATATTTTTCCCCCGTTTTTGCTCTCGGATCTGAAACTCACATTGACATAATGATCAATCATACGACCTGATGGACTCAGTCACTCATAAACCGATGTGATCGTTGATTATTTATGAATGTTATAACTTATATTGGAGCTGAGCTTTGCACCTGACAGAAGGTCCTGCAGCCGTCAACGATGGGTCGATATCCGGTGCACCTGCACAGGTTACCTGAAGAAAGCAACGACGCTCCATGAGGCATGTGTTCACATACAAATAACCTCCTACAAATAAAAAGACGCCAACACACCGGCGAGAGCCTGAGTGATGTCATCCATGGTGGGCTGAGGCTGGTTCCTCAGCAGAGCGTACATGGACATCACCATCCCCGGGGTGCAGAAGCCACACTGGGAGCCGTGGGCCTTCGCGATCCGCTCCTACCAAACACAGCAGCAGAAGGCTAGAGGAAGCTGCTGGACTTTCCACTGATGTGCCCTTTGTTTTTCAGGTGTACAACAAACGAGATGCTCTGTGTGTGCCGACCTGCACAGGGTGGATCCGGGTCTTGGTGCTGCCGACGCCTTCCACCGTGGTGACGGCGGCTCCGTGGAGCTGGCAGAGCGGCAGGAGGCAGGCGTTGGCCGAGTAATGTCTGACGGCAGCGGTGAAGGAAACATCTCTTCTGTCCTCCAAGATATATTGTATAAATGTTGTTTTTGCATCTCGTGTTAAATGCGTGTTTGTCAGTCGTACTTCCTCTGTGTGTCGGTTTGGTTCCTGGAAGGTACATTTATAATCCGATACCACAGAAATCCTGTTTCACGCTTGTCTGTGGATGTCTGAAACCAGTTTGTCAGATAACCAGTTGACAATCAGAGTCCCTCTTGTTTTCTGTAAATCTGATTCTGTTCATCAAATGGAAACCGTGTTCGGTTTCCTGGGACCATGTCCACTGCTGAACAAATGTATTTTCCACTCTTCTTTTTTGTTTTTACAGTTAGAGTTAAGCCGACGTGGGAGATTTTCTCTCTTCCGTCAGGGGGAAGATAGGGAAATTTATGTTTACAAATGAATCTCACTAAACATTATGAACTTTGAGATCTTCGGAAAACTGAAATATATATATTTTTAATTTCATTTCATTTAAGTTAAATGTACACAATCAGAGGGGAGCTGCATGGTCATGTGGTTAATCACACAAAGGATACATGATGGATTTGGTGGCCGGGTGGCGGCGTGACAACATGACGGTGCACGCCCCGCAGCCTCCACCGCCGCAGCCATACTTGGTCCCGGTTAACCTCACTGAGGTCAGTTAAGTATTCAACCTGTAGGTGTGGCTCACATCAACACACAGCCGATCATAAAACCTGATACCTGAGCCGGTCTGAAGGATACGTTTCTCCCGGAGGAAGGACAACAGCGTGGTTTCAGGGTCTGCATTCTCCACGGTTACCTGTTTTTAAAAGACATTCACTTACTTACTTTCATGCTTTCCTCGCTGGATCATTTTTAAAAGGGTTGAACTCCTCAGTCCAATACATGTGTGCAACTCATTAAATCACCTCTACTCGGTCCCATAGTGCAAAAAGACAGTTTCTTTGTTTGTTGGTGATGGTGACAATATTATTTCAATAATTATGCTTATACATATTCAATCGTTACAACTTGAAAAACAAACCTCCCAATTCACAATTATATTATATTATTGTACTGTCATATATGACCAGAGAAAGCAGAATATCCTCACTTTTATTTCTTGCTGAACTAGTTATTTGAGGACAACCTACGTAAGCATACTTTGAAATATTTACAAAATCATCACGTGACCAGGTTTTAATAGCTGGTAAGTCTTTATTATGAGGGGTAAGTACAGCTTTTATTTTCTAAATCGTTTTCCGTCATGGAATCAAAGGGTCACCGATTTTAAAGTAACACCAGTTACTTTGACTAGTTAGGGATTAATGTAGTTATTTTTTATTTTTAATTTTACCACACTGTTTTGATTCACATGCTAAGGATACTGAATACTAATTTGTCGCTTGGAGAAAAAAAGAAATTGCGACGGAAGTGAGGGATAAATAAATACTTAATGAAAAAGTGTGATGGCTGAAAACGATCCTAAACCTTCAGCTAAAACTTAAAACATCACAAACATGCTAACTAAGTTCTTCACGTACCTTTTTGCCGTTGATAAAGAAGCACAAAACATCTCCTGCTTTCTCCGCAGACATCTTTCACTGAGTTTGTCACAAAGTTCACGTTCGCGGCGCGAAGAGACACGACTTCCGCCTGCCAATACTTTCAAAATAAAACCGATCGAGGTTTGAAAAAACGGTTGCCAACATTAATTATTAGACTTTGTTTTACTCCTTTTACATTGGTTGTACACTAAAGCCGATTTAGACATCCGAAGGCATCTGTTTTAACTTGAAAACATCGTAAACGTAACGCTCAGCCCGCGGCGCTGCAGCGTTGAATAAGGAGGCGATGTCTGATTCTGTGCATTTATTGGACAACAGATTTACTTACCGTGACCAAGCCGTGCATGCGGTCCCAACTCAGCTTTCACAACAACGACGACACTTCCGGAACGTCACTTGCGTAACCTGAACCCCGCCCCCCTTCATGTCAATATGACATATATGACACCTCCCACTCTGACATTATTTGACCTAACGTAAACAACCTGGCCAGGACATTAAACCTCTTTATCTGCATCAGGTTCCTTGAGTTCAGTCTGTTGAGTTTTATTGACACGTTATGTTTGCACATATTAACGTTGGCATATGAAGTCTATATTATAAACATAATTCTATAGACATTACATTACTAAAAGGAAATGCTCAAGGGGACTTTTAACGGCATGTTATTTGTTCATACTTGTTTTTTTATCTCATGGTCTGCTGATTTGAACAATGATTAACATAGAGCTGATAAAGGGGTTAAAGAGATTCTCCAGAGCAGAGGATTGCCTCAGTGTGTCTACCGTCTGTGAAGAGGAAGCATGTATGCAAACAGTGAGTAACGCTTTTAAGAAAACCTGACCTGTTTTTGGTGTGAAACTAACTTAATGTGCTGGGGGCGTACCCACCAAACGCGATGAAACTTCATCGCGCGACAAGATTACATGTAAAGTCAATGCAAAGACGCGATTAGACGCTTCATCGCGCCGGGCGACGCGATGGACGCGATAGCGCGCCGCGATGGACGCGAAAAATCGTTTCATCGCGCCATCGCTCGAGTTGAAATAATTGAACTTTTGCGGCGAATTCGCGTGAAGACGCGCCGCGACAGCCTATCAGCGTTGAGATCGTCACCGACGTGCTGACGTACGGACGTCCTGGTGTTCCCTCGCTTTTTGCCACAATATTTATATATTATATTATATATTGCCCATAATCAAAGTTGGGGGGCGCACGCGCGCGCGCGCACACACACACACACACACACACACACACACACACACACACACACACACACACACACACATACATACATATCAATCCCAGCTCTTTCACACACAGAGATCTTTTTTTTTAGCGATTGTTTATCACTGGGGCTTATGGCCGGCTATGAAGCACCAGTTCTGGGCAGAGCAGCAGCTAAACCTCCCGGTCCTGTACCCTGGTTAGCAGGTCTTCAAACTGGGCAACAGTCAGCCTGAAGTACCGCTGGAACCGGCCGTCGTCCAGGCGCAGCTCCTGCAGGAGACGGTGGAACTCGCCGAGCTCACGCCGCCTCCGTAGGGTAGCATGCACCCAGAACCGACGTCGGCGCCTAGCCCGCAGACGAAGTTGGGAACTTCTCCAGAGTAGATACAGTGCAGCGATGGTGGTTATCTCAGCCATGATCGACGAGAGAATGAAATGGAGAAATGTTGTTGTTTGGGCGGGCTCGTCGCGCGACGCGATGACGCGATGACGCGATGCCGCGTTTTTTGGCATATTGGACCGGCGTCAAAACTGGAGCGTCTAGCGCGACGCGATTTCATTTGTCGCGCGATTAAATCGCGTTCATCGCGTTTGGTGGGTACGCGGCGAAGAGTGGAAAGTCTTTGTGTGTTTATAACCGTAGACTTTTATTTTAGAGTAAAATTGTTTCAGGCAATTGAAGCCGTTGAAGTCATGCATGCAGATATTTTAAAGGAAAACTAAAGAGTTTTTTAATTATTGTCAGCAGCGTTTATAAAAACAAAGTCATTCAAGCATTAGTGGTTTGAAAGTCTGGAAATGGAGATTTTAATCAACCTTTCTTCAGTCACACAGATGCATGTTTGATATATATATTGTACAACCTTGTTGAGCTCGAGCTTCACCTTGCTTTAACATGCAGGTTCAAAGGAACTACGTTGGCTGTTGAATGACTGACCTCACTTCACATTTAATAGAGTCTATATATTAATTATGGAGGGCAACAGTTGCTGCATTTAGTCTGTGCAACTCCAGCCGAAGCAGAAAGAGAAGCCGGGCCGGTTCCTCCACATGCCAGAGTTGTACCTGAGAGGGAACATTCGTCTCCACGCTGCTCTCCTTAAGAGTCTTCTCCTATCAAATCTACATGGATATATTATCTGACCAATTAAAGTGGTGTTCTTTCCCCAGTGGAAAAAGGAGTGCACAGCGTTGCAGTAAAATCCTCTCTGAGGAGTGTGGGGCTAGTCAGAGTTCTAACAGAGTTACAGAGAACATGGAGGAACATGTGGTGAGTGGATTGACTCAAAACATGTCTGCTTCCAAGGAAAACGTCAAAGGTGTGGGCGCTCTCGGGGCAGACTGGTTTCTCTACACAGTGTCAGCACAGGATCCATTGATCAGGCCCTGATCAATCAATGAGATAAGGATGTTTCTCTGAGTCGGAGAAGAGGGAAAGACCAAAAGATCAAAGGGACTTACTTCTTCTAGTCAGGATCACAAAGGTTAACCACAGTCAAATAGGAGCAGCAGGACATCTGATCAGTTAGGATGAGATGACAATAAAACTGTGAGTTAACACATTTTCTTCTACACCCCCCAACCCCACAGATATGGACCCGTTGGGTGGCTCAAGTCCCAGAGAAACCCTGCAGCTGGTCTCGGCGTCGCTGGGCTGCAGACCCACGTCTGCAGAAGTGGCCGCATACCTCGACAAACACGACGGCCTCAAGCATCTCAGGGAGGAATTCCTGGTGCCCAAAATGTCAGATTTACCTCCTTGTGAGTATGGATAGGGTTTATATATTTCTAAATGTGACATGCATGCCGATGACTTGTTCCTCCGGATGTCTGCAGCGGATCTCTCGCTGGTCGACGGCTCCGAGGATTGCATCTACCTGGTGGGAAACTCGTTGGGGCTCCAGCCCAAAAGGGCCAGGAAGTACCTGGAGGAGGAGATGGAGAAGTGGGCCAAAATGTATACACCGCCTCTTTAATTTTCACACTTCACCAAATAATCATGAATGCTTCGTGACAGCGTGTGAAATCAACTCTGTCCCAGGGGTTGCCATGGTCACCTGGAAGGCTCTCGGCCGTGGGCGTCGGCCGAAAACAACGTGGAGGAAATGATGGCGGACGTCGTCGGTAAGAGACCGTCGAGCTCGGCGGGTTCTTTCTTTCTCTGGTTGTCTGTGAAGCTGCTCGTTCAGGTCACTGCACTCTCTGCAGAGTCCAAAGGACGAATGGAAGGCCTTTAAACAAAGCTGCAGGTCGGAAACAGTCAATGACCATTACATAAAAACAGAGACCAGCTTTAAAAAGGATCATTTAATGTTTAAACAAGAAGGACTAATATATTCACCGTTTTATTAATCTAAGAAGATGCAAAACAAGGAAATGACCATGTGTGTAAACATGTGGTGCAAAGCAGGCTCGTCATGTTTGTAGTACATTACCATCAACGGGAAATAGAGGTCATTTAAATGGTTTCTTTCAGGAGCTCAAAGGGAGGAGGTGGCGGTGATGAACGGCCTGACAGTTAATTTACATCTTCTTCTGGTAAAAGTTCCTGCAGCTTTTTAACATTTTAAACAAACATTATATATTGTAGAAATTTAAAAAAAATGTCTTTATTCTGCAGCTTTCCTTCTACAAACCGACAGCAGCTCGACACAAGATCCTGCTGGAGGACAAGGCCTTTCCCTCAGACCATGTGAGTGTTTCTGTTTGACTCTGAAACATCGTTTACTATTAGATTCTTCTTTTCATGCAGAATGTTTCTGTTTCTGTTTCTGAAATCCTCTCCAGATCCTCATTCTTGTGCTTTTTACTCTTTCAAATGGATTTTCTGCACATTTCTTCTGTTTGATGTTGTTCAGTGTGATCATAAGCTCGTTTCAGGTGCTCCCTACCCATAATGCCCTTGTCCCTCAGTACGCCGTGGAGTCCCAGATCCGACAGCGAGGATTTGACCCCCAGAAGAGCATGCTGCTGCTGACCCCCAGACCGGTACGGAGCCCACCTCAACGCTTCCCCGCCTGCTGCCGCTAACGTGACAATAACGTGATGTCGTTTGCGTTCAGGGAGAGGAGACTCTGAGGACCGAGGACATCCTGGAGACCATCGAGAAGGAGGGCCACGCCATCGCCGTGGTGATGTTCAGCGGCGTTCAGTACTACACCGGCCAGCTGTTCGACATGGAGGCCATCACCAAGGCCGGCCAGAGGAAGGTAACCCTCCGATCGAGTTCATTTCTTTTTAGAATTATAGATCAAAACGCTCAAAGTTGCATTCAAGAAAGAAATTATGTTCACATTAAACGTCTTATTTCTTTTCAAATGTATCTACGTTGAATATAAGCATGCTCATGTATTTGATAATGTGTTTTTGTCCGTCAGGGCTGTTACGTGGGCTTTGATTGCGCCCACGCTGCAGGAAACGCAGAGCTGAAGCTGCACGACTGGGGGGTGGACTTCGCCTGCTGGTGCACCTACAAGGTCAGCTGACGGACCCGGTCCACGGTCTCCTCTGTCAGGGTTAAACCCAACGTAAGCGCATGTATCTGTTGTCTCTCAGTATATAAACTCAGGTGCTGGTTCTCTCGCCGGGGCCTTCATCCACCAGAAACACGAAGACTCCATCAAGCCTGCGTGAGTGTTAAAACACACACACATTTTATTAAAACTTATTATTCTGCTAAATATACAAATATGACATTTACATGATGTTCTCCTTCAGGCTGGTGGGATGGTGGGGACATGACCTGAAAACTCGGTTCCAGATGAACAACGGTGAAGCAAATATTACGTTTTTATAAATCATAAGTTGCTGCATGCTCCCATCTTGTGGTCTCACAGGGTATTACAGCCATATGTTCCATCCTTAAAACATGAATGTGTATTGAAAGTGGGTCACATTTGGAGCCGAAATGTAAAATAAATGGGAAATATGGATTCCTTGAAGTGTCTCAAACACAAACTAACTGTGTTTTTTATGTTCTCAGTGTTGGAGCTGCAGCCGGGAGTGAGCGGCTTCAGACTGTCAAACCAGCCCATCCTGCTGGTCTGCCTCCTGCAGGCCAGTTTGGAGGTACTGCAGCACAACCATTAATGCTGAAAAACGCCTTCCCATTCACTACTACCACTAGGGAACACACTGCACGTCAAAGACATGAACTCGAAGTGATGTCCGTGGTTTTTTTCCAGGTGATTACGATGACCAGCATGCAGGCGTTACGCAGGAAGTCCCTCCTGTTGACGGGCTACCTGGAGTACCTGATCCAACATTATTACAGCGAGGACCCCGCCCAACCCCACAAACCTCACGTCCACATCATCACGCCCTCTGACCCTCAGCAGAGAGGCTGTCAGCTCTCGCTGTGCTTCTCCGTCCCCGTCAGAAAGATCTTCCAGGAGCTGGAGAGGAGGGGCGTCGCGGTGAGTCCAGTCTGTGACCTCTACGGAGTTCAGAGACCAGAATGATCTCTTTGTATTCACTGTATCACGAGAATAATGTGAAAGAAACACAAAAAAGCTGCTCCCCTCTTCAAAACATTTGAAAATGTAATTCATTTTTTGATTTCAGTGTGACATGAGGGAGCCCAGCGTGCTGCGAATCGCCCCAGTGCCGCTCTACAACTCCTTCAGCGACGTCCATCGCTTCGTAGAAGCTCTGGGATCCGCTCTCGCCGCCAGCAGCCAATGAACGAAGAATTCACTTCAAGACTTAACTTTATGCTGGTTGGATGTGGGGATTATTGTGTAACAGCCACAGATTTAAATGCAATAAACTCACAGGGAAGTCAATCATCATTATGGTGTATTTGTTATTATGGTTACTTTTATTATTCATCATTAATTCTACAGACACTGCAGTAACTTTTACCACCTTTGTCATTAACCATGGATATACACTGCCCTCCTGTGGTCACGGTGCGTAATTACAGCCCGTTGTCTTATTTTGAATGATTAAACCGCTGTTGTACATACCGGCTGTGGCCACGAGGGGGCGTTCAATCAAGTGATCTGAATATTATATTAAATATATTAAATAAGATTGCTGAATTTGTATCGTTGTAGCTAAAGTTAGATAATTAAATATCAGCTTACCCTTTAGTTAATATAATATTATAAATAATATAAATGTGCTCTTACCTCCGTTGTGGTCTTTAGGGTCTCACTAGGCTTGTTCAGGATGGTCTTGGCTTGACTTATCACGCCGACGAGAGCTGCAGGTGTCTGAGGGGGCGGGCTCTAAAAGAGACCAGCCAAACGCCGTCAAGTCGGACAACAAAGTCAACGTGACTATGGTGCTGAAGCGATAGACATCTGGACTGAGGCTTCAGATGTGGTTCCTGGGATCTGTTGGAGCCACTCTCCCAGTTTGGGGGTTACTGCCCTGAGTGCCCCCAAACCACGGGGACCACGCTAGCCTTGACCTTCCACATCTGTTCCAGCTGCTCTTTCAACCCTTGGTACTTCTCAATGTTCTCGTGTTCCTTCTTCCTGATGTTGGCGTCAGCTGGGATCGCCACATCTATCACCACCACTGTCTTCTGCTCTTTGTCCACCACCACTATGTCCGGTTGGTCAGCCAGGAGCTGTTTGTCAGTCTGGAACCTTGGCCCTGTTGTTCTCAGTCACCCTCTGTGGTATGGCCCATTGGGATTTGGGTACTTCTATTCCATACTGGTTGCAGATGTTCCTGTGTACTATCCCAGCCACTTGGTTGTGCCTCCACATGTTTTTTGGCGGTTGGCAACCAGCGTTAAGGTGCATTACCGCCACCAACATGTTGGAGTGTGAACCAGAGTTATCTACCCCTTAATCTGCTAAATTCTACCCATCAATCCTGTTTGTCTCAAATATTTAAATAGTTTTCCTACCCCAGCTTCAAATACATTTTCCAAACTAAAATCTTCTATTCCCATTTCCCTTTTTAATGTTTCTCGTTCTTGTGAATATTTTTGACAGCGCATAATGACATGTTTAACTGACTCTTCTGATCCTATGCAACTCTCACATAAACCTGTAGGATGTTTCTTTATTAAATGCAATGTTTTATTAAGTCTTGTATGTCCTACCCTCAGTCTTGTTAAAACCTTTTCTTCTTCGGTGCTCCTTTTAGTTGTTTTCTTTGTGTTTACTTCTCGCTGTATTGAATAAACATGTCGTCCTGTAACATCTGTTGCCATTTTTTTATAATGTTTTTCTTAATTATATATCTTGCTTCTGCTTTGCTAAATGATATTTTCATTATGTTATTCTGCTTTAGTGACTGTTTTGCCAAATTGTCTGCTTTTTCCTTGCCTTTAATCCCTCTGTAAACACAACATCCTGTCTACTGTGAGAGATGAATGTCTGGAACGACATCAATGCAGAACTTTAGTACAAATAATAACCTTTCTTGTGTTTTGAACCTACCTCAGGAACAGCTCCGTTTATTTTCACTCGGGAACACGTGTAACCACACAACCTGACGTCACTTTTCCGCGCCTCCAGACATTTCCAAAACACTCAACGCAGTTCAATCCAACGCCTACACTTCCGGTCCGCTCGTCACCCGGTCCGCCGGGACCCGGGAACTGCAGTCCGGCGGATAGCTCACCGGGCGGGGACGAGAGGACCGGTCCGGCGGCATTTACTGTTTTGATTACGTATTATGTATGATGTATTATATTTACAGACACTGCAGTGACCGTTTTATCACCAGCGTCAATATTCACGATCATATACACTGTCACTGTACATAATTACGCTCCGTTGTCTTTTATTTTGAAAGATTCAACCGGAAGTACTAATTGCCCGAATCACTCTCCGTTATCTTTTATTTTGAAAGATTCACCCAGAAGTACTGCGTGTATGTAATGTGTCTGTCTTGATGACACTGCTGCTTCACGGTTGTGGCCACCGGAGGGCGATAGAGCTCGCGATCTGAATTAATAGTGGATTTAGATGGGACATTGTTAGGCACTGCAGTTACACTGCCCTCCGGTGGTCACGGCGCGTAATTACCCGTCGTCGTCTTTTATTTCGAAATCTACCGGAAGTACCGCGTGTAGGTAAAGTTTCTGTCTTGATGATACCGCTGTTGTAATTTACGGTTGTGGCCACCGGAGGGCGTTAGAGCTCGCGAGCTGAATTCCTAGTAGATTTTGTTTGGCGTTCTGTGGAAGCAAAGGAAGGATCTCAAGGGGCACAGAAATCTGTCAATCTTTTGAATCCTGAATCTCGTTCGCCTACAGGCACTGACGTGGCACTGCCCTCCAGTGGTCACGACGCGTAATTACACGTCGTCGTGGTTGATTATGTATGATTCTCCCGGACGTATGTAACGTCTACCTTGATGACACCGCGGATGTAATAAACGGCTGTGGCCACAAGAGGGCGTTAAAGCTCTTTATCTCAATATAAGATTGGTGAATTTCAATACGTGTAGCTAACGTTAGCTAATAAATGACTAGTTTACCTTTAGTAGAACATGACGTTAATAGTATTTATTGTTTAAATCTTCGGTCAGATCGTTGTAAGGTAATCTCACGATTAGCTTACGGCTAACCGGATGTGTTGTCACTGCTTGGAGATCTCAGGGCCACCGTAGTGCAGGACGATTAGCTTACATTAGCCGAGGCTAACAAAAGCGTTTTTTCCCCACAACAGGCGTGTTTTCTTCTTTTAGTTATTAGAAGAATTACGTTTAATATGTATCCATCATCCTCCATGAAGTTGCCATGACGTCAGTCAACAGCGCGTTGCAATACTGTCGGTCAAACGTACGATACTCCTGTCTTCTTAAAAAACATTTTATTTTGAAGGATTAAACCAGACTTCCTCCTATACAATAAATATCCGCTAACTTGACATGCAACAATCTCAGATGTGACTCTCTAGACATTAATAATCTACATGTCTGTCATTTATTATATTGATTAATTATTATGAACAATGTATTAATCGTATTTACAGACACTGCAGTGTTTTATCACCAGTAATCTTGACTCTACACTGCCCTCCGGTGGACACGGTGCATAATTACAGCGTGTCTCCCTTGATAATACACACTGTAATACTTGGCTGTGGCCACCAGAGGGCGTTAAAGCTCATGATTCAAATATTCACTCTGATCACAGGAATGCCTCATTTAAGCCGATTACATCCGGGTCCCCCGCCGTAACACTTATACATGAAGGGTTGTTAAAATGTTTTTTGTGATTTGATCATGTCAATTATAAGTAAACATTATATATATAATATATATAATAATAATGGAATTTAAAGTACAATTGTACCCTTTGTGCCGTCACTCAATACCTCCATAATTATACCACTAGGTGGCGACATGTCTGTTATTATAAGTGTGTTAGTGTTGATTTGAGCTCATTATTTCCGGTTTGCATGAATCAAAACAGTTTTGAATTTTAAAGTGTTCATTTAATTTATTGGTTGTGGTTCAAGGATAAAGAGGAGAGTCTCTTTAGTTTAGTAAGTTTTATTAAAACGTTTCACTCATTCGGTCCATCACAGTAACAAAAAGGATCTGGTGACAACGTTACAAACAAAGGGTGCTACATTACACCGTGTCCAACTGTGAAAGCTCCCCAAAAAACATTTAATTAACCCTTTATTCCCCCTAATTCCAAAAAAGATCAAAATGTAAAAGGAAAGTGCAAACTTGAGTTAACTGGAACATAAAAATATTAAATAAATAAGTTCATTTATGCAAAGTGCAACAAGAAAAACACTCCCTTAAAAAGGGCGTGAAACAATGTAAAAGTGTTAATATGCACAGTTTTGTGACACCGTGGTGAGACAGTTTTGTAAACAGACATTTTTCCTTTTGGTCACATTTAAAAAGTCATTAATATTGCATCAATATATTTATATAGAATGAGCACATTTAATAATAGTTAAGATTTTGTACACAAAAACACACTTTAATGTTAAAAATGAGACCAAATGTGCCCAAAAGTGACGGGAAGGGATTCGTTTTAGCAGCTCGGCGCCTGAAACGCCTGATTCGTTACAAAAAAAGGAAAATTCAAAGAGACGTATAAACACAGACTGTATTGCGAGGCTCATTAATAAAAACTGGCAGCCCTGTTTAGCAGATTAGGATTACGAAGACCCCCGCAGCCAGTTTATTGCACAAGAGCAGAAAGGGGACGCGTCCCCGTGGCACGGCGCGGACTCGGAGGTCTCGAACCCGCCGTCTCGAACGAACGCTGCATAGAACCGACTCAACGTGAATGTGTGGCCCTTTTGGATTATATTCCGCTATTCTACAGGATCTTTTTGGTCAAACCCACTAACATGGTGTTGTGGTGCAGTGAGGGTCCCCGGCCAGCGGGGGCGCCACTGCGCCCGCCGATCCCTGGATCAGTAGCAGCCGTCCCGCCAGGCGCCGTCTCGAAGGCCGCTGAGGGTCGACAGGCTCTTTGGAGGCGTCAGGAAGCTGAGGAGGGAGGAACACATGCTCAACATGTCAGACCGAGCACAAAGCATCATGGGAGAAGAGAGGTTACCTCCGCGCCGGCTGGGCCGCCTTGCCGCGGTGGGCGGGGCTCGGCGTGCCCACGAAGGAGGCGGGGCGGGGCAGGCCGCTGCGGGGCGTGGCGGGGGTGGAAGCGGGCGGTTTGCTGAGCATCGGGATGCTGCTGACGCTCAGACTCTGGAGGCTGGCGGAGGTCTGCATGGAGGCGGAGCCTTTGATGGTGGGACTGACGTAGGCGGTGGCCTTCAGCGGTTGCCGTGACAACAGCGAGGAGAAGTTCCCCACGCTCTGGACGCGGTTCTGCAGCTGGTCTGAAGGAGCGAACGGGACGTCAGTGACATCATCGTTTAAACACGTAAACACTCAGAAGGAGAGAACTTACTGGAGGCGGCGAGGCGCGTCAGACCGCCGGACGAATCAAAACTCTGGCTGTTACGAAGCAGAGAGGGGGAAGCGCTGGGATTGGTTGTTACGGGCACGCTCGGCATGCTGGGAGCTCTGACCAGGTTAGGCATGCTCCTCCGCAGCTTATCTGTGAGAGACGGAGGAGACGGCCAGCTTCTTCATGAAGTCCAGTTTTACGTGATCTCCGTTACCATGACAACAGCTTGCTAACGCTAATCCCATCTAACTCTCGTCTCGAGGAGAAACACGGCGGTCCGACGGCTGTTAAGAGCGGCTTAGAGCGGGTATTTTTAGGGTTGCTTAGCAACGTCACCGCGGGTCACTCGATCAGAGGACGAAGGTCAAATCAGGAGAAAGCAGATTTAACAGCAACGAATGAAAGTTGATTAACAAATATCACATGTTTGGGAGGTTCATTATTAATTAAGTGGAAAACAACGTGGACTTACTGTCATATTCGGCTGGTCGCCATGACGACGTTTCACGTACAAAACAAACACAGAGAGATAACCAATTAGTTAGAAACGGAGGACTCATTGTTGCATGATGGGAAATGTAGGATCCGTGTTCATCCCCTCCATCGATTCTGACCAGGAAACGCTATTATTGATAATAATAAAACACCGAGTATATTAATAGATTCATGTGCGTTGTGTCTCCTTTGAGCTCTGTTTTGGTCTCCTCCTCCAACGGGAACATCTGGCTCTTAAACGCGAGTGTCTTTTCTCACCTGATCCTGGTCTGAAGCCAAGCTGCTCGGCGACGCAGAGGCTGCCCAGCCCCAGACCCGGTCCCGGTCCCGGTCCCAGTCCCAGTCCCAGACCCGGTTCCGGTCCCTGAGTTTGGAAGGCGAACCCAGCGGCGGGGTAAGGCGGCGTGGAGGGGACGGACGGCGGCGTGGACAGCGAGCTGCTGCTTCGTCGCCAGTCTCGCATGCTGGAGAAGGTGTGGGAGTGCGGCAGGCGGGTGAGACGCGGCTGCGGCGGCGGCAGGAAGCCGTAGTCTTCGTCGTCCTCCTCGTCTTCCTCCTCCAGGCCGCGGCCGGCGCTGAGCTGGCTGAGCTGGAAGGTGAAGCTCTGGCTGCGGCGGTTGGTGCTGGCGTAGTCCTGCCTTAGACCTGGGGGGGCGAGACATGAGGACCAGGGTGCACACACACACACACACACACACACACACACACAGACACACACACATACACACAGACAGATACAGACACACAGACACACACACACACACACACACACAGACACACACACACACACACACACACACACACACAGACACACACACATACACACAGACAGATACAGACACACACACACACACACACACACAGACACACACAGACAAACACACACACACATACACACACACACACACAGATACAGACACATACAGACACACACACACACACACACACACACACACACAGACACACACACACACACACACACACACACACACACACACACACACACACACAGAGACACACACAGACAGACAGACAGACAGACAGACAGACAGACAGACAGACAGACAGACACACACACACACACAACCTTCTGGGGTTAATGAAGCTGAAGTAGCGATGAGCTCTGAGATCTGATGACATGTTAGAATATTAGAAAGAAGGGACAGACAGACAGACAGCAGAGATAGAGGGACAGACAGACAGCAGAGATAGAGGGACAGACAGACAGCGGAGATAGAGGGACAGACAGACAGAAGAGATAGAGGGACAGACAGACAGCGGAGACAGACAGACAGACAGACAGCAGAGATAGAGGGGTAGACAGACAGAAGAGATAGAGGGACAGACAGACAGACAGACAGCAGAGATAGAGGGACAGACAGACAGCAGAGATAGAGGGGTAGACAGACAGAAGAGATAGAGGGACAGACAGACAGACAGCAGAGATAGAGGGACAGACAGACAGCAGAGATAGAGGGACAGACAGACAGCGGAGATAGAGGGACAGACAGACAGACAGCAGAGATAGAGGGACAGACAGACAGACAGCAGAGATAGAGGGACAGACAGACAGACAGCAGAGATAGAGGGACAGACAGACAGTGGAGATAGAGGGACAGACAGACAGACAGCAGAGATAGAGGGACAGACAGACAGACAGACAGCAGAGATAGAGGGACAGACAGACAGACAGCAGAGATAGAGGGACAGACAGACAGACAGCAGAGATAGAGGGACAGACAGACAGACAGCAGAGATAGAGGGACAGACAGACAGCGGAGATAGAGGGACAGACAGACAGACAGCAGAGATAGAGGGACAGACAGACAGACAGACAGCAGAGATAGAGGGACAGACAGACAGACAGACAGCAGAGATAGAGGGACAGACAGACAGACAGACAGCGGAGATAGAGGGACAGACAGACAGCAGAGATAGAGGGGTAGACAGACAGACGAGATAGAGGGACAGACAGACAGACAGACAGCAGAAGACGTCAATGGACACACAATGACACAGAAACAACAACAACAACAACACACTGAAATGCACAAATAAAACAATCTTCTCGGATCATTTGGACCAGACTGAGCTTGAGGTCCAGGACTAGGTCCTGGACTGTTCTTTGGGTTTGGACTTACTCTCCTCCTGCAGTCGGGCCATCACCTGGACGTCCAGCAGGTCCTGCAGTTTGTATCCCAGAGCGATGGAGTCGTCCCCGAGGTCGCTGTCCAGGGATGACTGGGGGCTGAGGACGGACCGCCGGAGGCCTTCAGACACACACGAGACCAGAATCAGGGACCAGCTCAGTCCTGAGACCAGCTCCCGAGTCCTCCCAACACAACATGTGATGTTTAAATGCTGTTTGTAGGAACGTCATCATGGAAACAGGCCGTGGGCTACCAAGCCCAGAGAGCCCCTCTAGCAGGACTACACAGACCCCGAACAGGACTCGGCCCACCGCGGGGTCTGGAAGCATCTCTTTCCATCACGAAGAACCCACAAAGAGCCGCGGCACACTTCCTGCGGCTAAATGTGGAGCTCATTAATATGTTTCTGCTGCGTTTCAGGGAAGCAGGAGAAACAGGAAGCAGGAAAAACAGGAAGTAGGAGAAGCGGGAAGCAGGAGAAGCGGGAAGCAGGAGAAGCGGGAAGCAAGAGAAACACGAAGCAGGAGAAACAGGAAGCAGGAAAAACAGGAAGTAGGAGAAACAGGAAGTAGGAGAAACAGGAAGCTGGAGAAGCGGGAAGCAGGAGAAGCGGGAAGCAGGAGAAACACGAAGCAGGAGTAACGGGAAGCAGGAAGCAGGAGAAGCGGGAAGCAGGAGAAGTAGGAAGCAGGAGAAACACAAAGCAGGAGTAACGGGAAGCAGGAAGCAGGAGAAGCGGGAAGCAGGAGAAGCAGGAAGCAGGAGAAACAGGCAGTAGGGGAAGCAGGATGTAGGAGAAACAGGAAGCAGGAGAAACAGGAAGCAGGAGAAACAGGAAGCAGGAGAAACAGGAAGCAGGAAAAACAGGAAGTAGGAGAAACAGGAAGCTGGAGAAGCGGGAAGCAGGAGAAGCGGGAAGCAGGAGAAACACAAAGCAGGAGTAACGGGAAGCAGGAGAAGCAGGAAGCAGGAGAAACACGAAGCAGGAGAAATGGGAAGCAGGAGAAACACGAAGCAGGAGAAATGGGAAGCAGGAGAAGTGGGAAGCAGGAGAAGCAGGAAGCAGAAGAAACAGGCAGTAGGGGAAGCAGGACGTAGGAGAAACAGGAAGTAAGGGAAGCAGGAAGTAGGGGAAGCAGGAGAAGCAGAACGTCAGAAAAAACAGGAAGCACGACGTAGGAGAAACAGGAAGCAGGAGAAACAGGAAGTAGGGGAAGCAGGACGTAGGAGAAACAGGAAGTAGGGGAAACAGGAAGTAGGGGAAGAAGGAGAAGCAGGACGTAGGAGAAACAGGAAGCAGGAGAAACAGGAAGCAGGAGAAGCAGGAGAAGCAGGATGTAGGAGAAACAGGAAGCAGGACGTGGGAAAAAAACAGAAAGCAGGACGTAGGAGAAAAAGGAAGCAGGAGAAACAGGAAACAGGAAGCAGGAGAAACAGGACGTAGGAGCAGCAGGAGAAGCAGGAAGTAGGAGGAGCTTACTGTGGGTGGCGGGGAGGAACGTGGGAGTCCTCTCAGAGACGGGGGAGAGATCCTTTCCTACTGGACTCAGCGTCCGATGGAGGATCGGGTGGAGCGGCGAGGAGAGGGAGGAGACTAAAGGGGGGGAGACGTGAATTTAATAACCAGGATGTTTGTCAGAGTCACTCTAGAGGTCAAAGGTCGGGGCAAACTGAGTTACCGTGTCTCTCAGACGACTTGGGGGTGGAGCAGGAAGTGATGGGCGACACGCCGACCACTCGACTCGGAGGAGGAGCTGGGGAGGAGGTGGGGGAGGGGCTTGGCACGGAGCTACGCCACCTGGACACTGGGGGGGGGGGGGGGGGGGGGGGGGGTGGTAAACTTTTAATAAATAGCGGTGAATATGAAGCTGCACAGTCAGCATTAAGACTACACACATAAATCCGTTTGTCATCAGAAATCTCCAAAAACCGACAAAAACATCATAAAACAACAACATAAAATAACAACATCATCAAACAACAACATCAAACCGGCAACAACATCAAACAACAACCTCAAACCGGCAACAACATCAAACAACAACATCCAACCGACAACATAAAACAACAACATAAAATAACAACAACATCAAACCGACAACATAAAACAACAACAACATCAAACAACATAAAATAACAACATCATCAAACAACAACATAAAATAACAACATCATCAAACAACAACATCAAACCGGCAACAACATCAAACAACAACCTCAAACCGGCAACAACATCAAACAACAACATCCAACCGACAACATAAAACAACAACATAAAATAACAACAACATCAAACCGACAACATAAAACAACAACAACAACATCAAACAACAACATAAAATAACAACATCATCAAACAACAACATCAAACAACAACCTCAAACCGGCAACAACATCAAACAACAACATCAAACCGACAACAACAACATAAAACAACAACATCAAACAACAACATCCAACCGACAACATAAAACAACAACATAAAATAACAACAACATCAAACCGACAACATAAAACAACAACAACATCAAACAACAACATAAAATAACAACATCATCAAACAACAACATCAAACCGACAACAACATCAAACAACAACATAAAACAACAACATAAAACAACAACATCAAACCGACAACAACATCAAACAACAACATAAAACAACAACATAAAATAACATCAAACCGACAACATAAAACAACAACATCAAACAACAACATCAAACAACAACATAAAATAACATCAAACCGACAACATAAAACAACAACAACATCAAACAACAACATAAAACAACAACATAAAATAACAACAACATAAAACCGACAACAACATCAAACCGACAACATAAAACAACAACATCAACAACAGAAAACATCAACAACATAAAATAACAACAACATCAAACAACAACATCAAACCGACAAAAACATAAAACAACAACAACATAAAATAACAACAACAACAGGAATGGAGACAAACAGAGTATGAATAGAGGGAAGAAGCCTCCATCACCAACGGCTCCATTCAACAGGACAAAGGACAAAGCTGTGAGACACAACTGTGTGTGTGTGTGTTGTTTTCTCTTTAACACACACACACACACACACTCTATTCATAGCTGTGGAGAAGAGACTTCGGCTGGTTTGAAGCACCTGCTGTGATACGAGTATCGTGGGAATAAAGATACATAAAAATGAGCTGCTCTTATTAAAGTGTGTGTGTCTGTGTGTGTGTGTGTGTGTGTGTGTGTGCGTGTGTGTCTGTGTGTGTGTCTGTGTGTGTGTCTGTGTGTGTGTGTGTCTGTGTGTGTGTGTGTGTGTGTGTCTGTGCTGTGTGTGTGTCTGTGTGTGTGTCTGTGTGTGTGTGTGTCTGTGTGTCTGTGCGTGTGTGTCTGTGTGTGTGTCTGTGTGTGTGTGTCTGTGTGTCTGTGCGTGTGTGTGTGTGTGTGTGTGTGCAGGACGAGCATTTTCTCCGTTACCCATAAATGTGAATATGAGCCACTTAAAAAAAAAAAAAAAAAAAAAGCTGCAAAAAGGAACGGGGGTGCAGTCCTTTCATGTAAACGGTTTCCATGGCAACGCCTCTCCACACTCACCGTGGAGAGTGAGCAGTGAGAGGGCGAGAGAGAGAGAGAGGGAGGCAGCCGAGGATGCTGGGAGGATGTGAAGATGCTTCTGGGACTCAATAATCTCCATGACGTTTAAGAGATCTAAATATATATTTATTTATTTACCAACAGAAAATATATTATTATATATAAATATATATTGTTAGAGATATCCTGGACCCCCCATGGACCCCCCATGGACCCCCATAGACCTCCAAGAGATGCAGCTCAAACGCATTTCTTTATTCCAGAAAATGTTGCAGAGGAGCTTCACACAAACGCCTCCTCCACACACACACACACACACACCACACACACACACACACACACACACACACACACACACACACACACACACACACACACACACACACACACACACACACACACACACACACACACACACAACAGAGGAGGATTTCTTCAACATGCTGACACCTGGATTGATAACTCGGATCCGTCTTATCCCCGTCGATAAGCTCCAGGAAGTCGTTGCGTAACCATGACAACACGAACGCCACCCCAGACACCAGTATTGATTCACAGTGTTGACTTTTCAGATACGAGTCACGTTAGCCGCACTTCCTGCTCAAAGCGTTGCTCGACTCATCTTCTTCTTGAGCGGAGTGTGATTACGACGACGTGATACCCGCTACGGTGGCAGACAGACAGGTCATGTGACCCCGGGGCATTAAAGCAGATCTGCTTAATGCAACAAGACAGATTATAACCTGGGAGGTTCACCGTCCTGCCAGCAAGTGTTCAGCATTCACAGCCTTCTATACGTTTCAGAGCTGCTGAATCAGTTACATCAAGAAGACATCATTTAATTAATTAAACTAATTAATAACTGGAATAATGTCAGTGACGTATGGACAAGCATGAAGAGGCTCAAGGCTGCGTTAGCCGCTACTAGCCAGATGCATTGTGGGAATGTAGAGGTAGACATGTCCATCCTTCACTTTGAGTCGGAGAGCAACGATCAGAGTTACAACTGCACTTCTATCACTGTTCTCAGGGCGTAACCGACGGCAACCAGCCTCCAGGAGACGAGCTCAACGGAGGACCAGAAACTAGTTCCAGCTCTTTGCCAACAGCCCTGTCAGCCTGAGGTCTCGTCTCCCGGAGACGAGAGGACCGCGTGACTTTAGAAGATTTAGAAAGAGGAATACATTTAAATAAATCAGAAAGGCTGCAGATAAAGCCCAGAAGTTTAATCGTCTCAAAGAAGACTTCTTTGAATCCACGGAGACTTCAGAAAAAGCCTTCAAACCAACACATAAGCCTCACATCTGCAATGCATTCTGGTCTATTGAGGCCGTTTGTGCCAAGTCACCAAAAACCTCCAAAAGTCAAACCAGCTGCATCAACATGCACCCATCTGTGTCTCACTGGTTTGTACTGGGCGTCTCCCAGTCACAAGTACTGCCTACCTTGTTCCAGTCGGAGGGTCAGCGACCTCCTGGCGGCCTCCACCTCGGATCTGGGTCCGTCCAGGACCTGCCGGCACCACTGCAGCGGCGTGAGCGACTCGTCGGAGGACCGCCGGGCTTTCGATGACACGTACAACCTGGAAGAGACCACCAGAACATGTTCTTTAACCAATCAGTCAATAAATCCACATCCTACTTCCCA